>CM055642.1:31067189-32267189 GCA_029378325.1 Elaeagnus macrophylla
CATTAATAAAAGGATGGGGTTGTTCATATAATGACCTATGATAAACAAATAAAAAATAAAGGAATTAAAATATATATTTTTTGTGAAAAAGAAACATGGACAATAATCATCCCTTTATTTTAAATATGGGAATAAAATACTTATTTGTTCATAATAATACTACTAAGATCACTTTCTTCTGTTTAAATATGGTATTTATTGTAAAATCAACATAACTAAAATTGTTACAAAACTAAGATGAACTTTAGTTATCATTATTAAAATGTAATCATCATTAAATTTATCAAATAAACTAATTGAAAAAAATTCATGTGATACAATGTAACCAATTTAATATTTAAAATAATATAAAAATATTTATCATTTTTTTTATGTTTAAAAATATTTATTATAACATTATTATTATTATTTAAATTAAATCTTTATAATTTATAAAATAATGTAAAAACGACATGTAAGAGGTAGCTAGTAGATCTTTTGCAAGAAGTTCCATCATATGAGTATTGTTAGCTGGCTGCAAAGCCTCAATAGCATTGGGCCCAGACCCTCCAAGGTCACCCTGCCCTGGCGTGCCCTTGAGAATTCGGCATAAATAGCAAGGATTGTGAATGAAAATTAGTATTTCCATAACTAGCAAAATCAGTAACAAAACTGTGCGTTTTTGTTACCCATATTTTATGTAGATTATATTAATACCATTTAGGTCTAACAAACAACTACAAAACAAACCAGAAAACAGATCTGCCGCGCTATTATGCTTTCACCATTGCTCCTTTTTGCGTGATATACAGAATCAGCATATAAAAAAGATTGATTTTCACACGATACTGTCTCGCAACATAAGATTGATTTCGCAAACAGGAAGAAAATTAGATTCTACAATTATTGCAGGAATTATGAACCAAAATCTTGAAGAGATATCATCAACTAGTAAGATTCATCGACTTCCTATTCATTAATCTTGTAACAGGAATTACTTTTGCATGCGTAACAAGTAATTCTGATTGTAGGAATGCATATATTTTGTATATGTAAATTATTCAATAAACTTGTCCTACCAATACCTTCCTGTGTTAATCGTATATCAGAAATCTTCATTACAAACTGAATTACATAACAAGTTTCACAAGTATGTAAATCAGTGTACATACTTGTGAAACCTGTTGCAACAGGTTTCATAGAAAAAAGTATGTAAATTAAACTATGTTTCATAACAGGTTTCACAAGTATGTAAATTAAACTCTGGTTTAATAAGTATGTAAAATCAGTTTACATATTATGTAAACTCTCGTTGAGAGAATGTACATAGTATTGTAACCTGTTGCAACAGTTTACATATTGTAACAGAGTATTTTTGAATGTACATAGTATTGTAACATACTATGTATGTACATAGTATTGTAACATAGTATTTTTGAAACCTGTTGCAACAGTTTTACATATTGTAACAGAGTCTACATAGTATGTACATTCTGTTTACATACTAGGTAAGCCATAGTATGTATAGTCAATAATAGTATGTACATTGTTACATACTAGGTAAGCCATATTATGTACACTCTGTTTTACACACTATATAAATCAATGAGTTATATACTATGTAAACTCTATTAAATGAGTGTGTAAACAATGAGTTTGTATAGTATGTAAATCAGTTTACATACTATGTAAATCAGTTTACATACTATGTAAACTCTGTTAAATGAGTATGTAAACTGATGTACATAGTATGTAAATCAGTTTACATACTATGTAAACTCTGTTAAATGAGTATGTAAATTGATGTACATAGTATGTATATCAGTTTTCATACAAACAGAATTTACATAGAAGAGATCTTAATACCAACTGTTGCAAAATGTTTACATAGTATGTTAAATATTATTATTTAGATAGTGTTTACATACGAGTTTGTATTAATATCTCTTCTATGTAAACATATGCAACAGTTTTAAAATACTCTTACATACTACGTAATAGAATTTACATATTATTGAATGAATCATATATGCAACAGTTTTAAATAGTTTTACATACCTGTTTTGTACTTATCATTGTAATATATAACAGGTGACCTAAAGTTTGGAACACTACTTATGCATAGTGGAAAATGGATATTTGAAAATGGAGAGGATATCTATGTAAATGGCATTCCAAAGGGAATATGTATAAGAAAAGATGTGACCATGCTGCAATTGAAAGAAGAAATATGTTCTGCTTTACATTATGAAGGAGATATCAACATCAAAATGAAGTGTAAAAGTGTTCATATTGCTTTAACCATCGTGGATGATAGGGATGTGGAATACTTCCTGAAAGTTAATGTAGGCCAACAGTCTGAGGAATATAACAAATTGTATGTAGTACATACAAAAAAGCAACCATCCCAATTTTTGATAAGTCAGACTTCAAGTGCAAAAATTTTAACTGCAGATTCAGATACTGAAACTAAAACTGACTCGACAACAAATTCAGAAGATGATGAAGGCTTATATATTGGAAAAGTGTATACGAGTAAGGAAGAACTCAAGTTATATGTTTTAACATTAGCCATAAATAGAAGATTTCATTACAAAGTTAGCAATTCCAACAAGAAAACCATAAGAATGAAATGTAAGGATGATAGGTGTCAATGGAAGCTTGCAGCAAACAAAATTGGTGAATCTAATGCATTCAAGGTAACAATTTATGTTGAAGATCATACATGTTCACAAATTTATAAAGATCAACGTGGAAAACATGCTACTTATAAATATGTAGCCGAAAACATCAAAGACATTTACATAGATACCAGCCGGCAATTAAGACCTAAGGATATCGTTTCTGACATCAAGATCAAAACTGGTGTGCAAATCACATACAAGAGGGCAATTATGGGAAAAAGAGAAGCAATAAGAAATGTTAGGGGCGATCCAAAGAATTCCTACATGAAACTTCCAGGGTTCTTCTACAAGTTGGAAGAAGCTAATCAAGGTTCCTACACAGAGATAAAAACAAACGTTGACTCCAACTTCAAATACGGATTTATGGCTATAGGTGCATACCTTAATGGGTTCATAAAATATATGAGACCTATAATAGTTGTTGATGGAACATTCCTAAAGGAAAAACAAGGGGGAGTATTACTTGTTGCTGTTACAAAGGATGGGAACAACCAGGTATGAGGTCATATTTTCAATTACATAATATGTAAACCAGTTTTTATACTCATTCAATAATATGTAAAACATTGTCTCTATGTATGTAAACTGATTTACATAGTATGTAAATTGGTTTACATAATATGTAACATAGTTTACATACTATGTAAACTGATTTACATACTATGCAAACTGATTTACATACTATGTAAATAAATGTACATATTATGAGAACCAGTGTACATACTATGTAAACCCCTTTACATACTATGTAAACTGATTTACAAATGAAAATACTAATAGTTAAATATATTATGTAATGCAGATTTACCCCATTGCATTTGGAATAGTTGATGGGAAACCACAAAAGCATGGAAATGGTTCTTCAGAAGACTAAAAATGCTTATTGGAGAAAGGGAAAACTTGGTCATAGTCTCAGACAGATATCCAGCAATAAAATCCGCAATCAATATTGTATTTGAAAACAAGGCACACCATTGTTATTGCTACTATCACATGAAACAAAACCTTGTGACTAATTTCCATAACAAAGCAGTTAACAAATACTTCAAGCTAGCAGCTTATGCCTACAATGAAGATGAGTTCAACAAGAATGCAAATATGATATATAAGGCATCCAAAGGAGCAATGAAATACTTACTAAAAGCTAATTTGTCTGCATGGGCAAGGATCAAATGTCCAACACCAACAACAAGGTATGATTTCATGACATCAAACAATGCTGAACACGTAAATTCAGTTTTGAGACATGCTAGAGACACCCCTGTTACCTACTTATTGGGAGAAGTACGAGATATGATACAAAATTGGTTTGCAAAAAGAAGAATAGCTGCAACAGGGATGGGGATACTTATAAAATGGGTAGAAGATAAGATTGCAAAAAGAAAAATCAAAGCAGAACAAATGCAAGTGGTTGACATTAGCAACAGTATATCACAAGTCAAAATAGAAAATGATAGTTACATTGTACAACTTGAAGCTAAAACATGTAGTTGTGGTAAGTTTCAAGCACTACAAATACCTTGCACACATGCAATTGCAACATGCATGATAAGGAAGCAACCAATAGAATCCATGTGCTCAATATACTACCACACAAGCATCTTGCAACTTGCTTATGAATCTCCAATATACCCAATAGAACACGAAAGCAAGTGGAACTTACCAACTTCAGTAAGAGATGTCTTAGTGTTGGCACCCATTGTACAGGCAAGTGATGACATGTCGCAAGAAAAATCAATAGGAAGGTTAAAGAAGAAAAGAATGCCCTCACTTGGTGAGTTTCAAGAATTGAAAAAGGCTGCCAAAAGAAACAAGTCTACAAACACAATTAAAGACAAATAAGTCTTACCCTTTTGTATTTTAGGTCTTACTATTCCTCAACGATTATTACATACATTTTAAAACTATGTAATAAATTTTACATGATACAATTAATTCAATTTCTTCTTTCCGTGCTATTTTTTATATTGTTAATATTAAACAGTTTTATTATTACATATCAAACTAATAATTACGTATTCACATGGTATGTAACTATGTACATATTATGTATATAGTATGTAAACAGAGTGTACATACTATTTAAATTCATTTTAAAACTATGTTGCAAATGATTACATAGTATGTAATCAGTTTACATACTATATACATTCAATTATATAGTATGTAAACAGGTTTACAGAGTATGTAAATCAGTTTACATACTATGTACATTCTCTCACAGAGTATGTAAACTGAATTTACATAGTATGTAAATCAGTTTACATACTAAGTACATTCTATCACAGGGTATGTAAATCATTGTACATAGTATGTAAATTTGTTTATATAGTATGTAAATCAATTTACATACTATGTATATTCTCTCATACTATGTAAATTCATTTACATACTAATCAATTTACATACTATGTATATTCTCTCATATTATGTAAATTCATTTACATACTATGTAAACTCGTTTACATACTATGTAACTCAGTTTACATACTATGTGATAGGTTTACATGGTACGATGCCATCGGTCAACTTTGCTTGCATAGTTTATGAAAACATTGTAACCACTCAGTCGGTTAAAAAAATATGAATTAAAACTATCTATGGTGTATAGGCAAGTGATGGCATGTCGCAAAAAAAATCAATAAGAAGGTTAAAGAAGAAAAAAAATGCCCTCGCTTGGTGAGTTTCAAGAATTGGAAAAGGCTGCCAAAAGAAACAAGTCTACAAACACAATTAAAGACAAGTAAGTCTTACCCTTTTGTATTTTAGGTCTTACTATTCCTCAATGATTATTACATACATTTCAAACTATGTAATAAATTTTACATGATACAATTAATTCAATTTCTTCTTTCCGTGCTATTTTTTATATTGTTAATATTAGTCAATTTATTATTACATATCAAACTAATAATTACGTATTCACATGGTATGTAACTATGTACATATTATGTATATAGTATGTAAACAGAGTGTACATACTATTTAAATTCATTTTAAAACTATGTTGCAAATGATTACATAGTATGTAATCAGTTTACATACTATGTATATTCAATTACATAGTATGTAAACAGGTTTACATAGTATGTAAATCAGTTTACATACTATGTATATTCAATTACATAGTATGTAAACAGGTTTACATAGTATGTAAATCAGTTTACATACTATGTACATTCTATTACATAGTATGTAAATCAGTTTACATAGTATCACAGGGTATGTAAATCATTTTACATAGTATGTAAATCTGTTTACATACTATGTACATTCTCTCATATTATGTAAACTCGTTTACATACTATGTAACTTAGTTTACATACTATGTGATAGGTTTACATGGTACTATGCCATCGGTTAACTTTGCTTGCATAGTTTATGAAAACATTGTAACCACTCAGTCGGTTAAAAAATATGAATTAAAACTATCTATGGTGTATAGGCAAGTGATGACATGTCGCAAGAAAAATCAATAAGAAGGTTAAAGAAGAAAAAGAAATGCCCTCGCTTGGTGAGTTTCAAGAATTGGAAAGGGCTGCCAAAAGAAACAAGTCTACAAATACAATTAAAGACAAGTAAGTCTTACCCTTTTGTATTTTAGGTCTTACTATTACTCAACGATTATTACATACATTTTAAAACTATGTAATAAATTTTACATGATACAATTAATTCAATTTCTTCTTTCCGTGCTATTTTTTATATTGTTAATATTAGTCAGTTTTATTATTACATATCAAACTAATAATTACGTATTCACATGGTATGTAACTATGTAAATATTATGTATATAGTATGTAAACAGAGTGTACATACTATTTAAATTCATTTTAAAACTATGTTGCAAATGATTACATAGTATGTAATCAGTTTACATACTATGTACATTCAATTAAATAGTATGTAAACAAATTTACATAGTATGTAAATCAGTTTACATACTATGTACATTCTCTCACAGAGTATGTAAATTGAATTTACATAGTATGTAAATCAGTTTACATACTAGGTACATTCTATCACAGAGTATGTAAATCATTTTACATAGTATGTAAATCTGTTTACATAGTATGTAAATCAGTTTACATACTTTGTACATTCTCTCACAGAGTATGTAACAGGGTTTACATAGTATGTAAACTGATTTACATAGTATGTAAATCAGTTTACATAATATGTAAACGGGTTTACATATATGTAAATGAATTTTATCTACTATGTTTTATGTATTACATACTCAAGACAAAGGAACTAAACCTAGACAAAAGCTGATTACATACTCAAGACAGTAAACTGTGTAGAAATGAAATTAATATATTTCAAATGAATATTGTCATTACATAAAAAATGAATTGAACCAATATTTCAAATGAAGTATTAAACACTATCTAAAAATTCGTATGCTGGATCTAGCATACCATCATTACAAAAAAATTGGATACAATACCTACTTCTAATTTTTACAATAGGAATAGAACCAATCATGTCCAGTGTCCATCCACGGATAAGAAATTCAGCAAACTTCAAGCACCAAATACCACAGTCATGGCTGCACAAGTAAAAAATGAGTAAACAAACAGTATCAAAATTTAAAAAATAAAAAACAGACAAAGAGAAAAGTATAAGTATTTACTTGTTAGTTTGCTTGGGGACACCCTCAACAACAAAAATCGGCCAAGCTACATAAGGATCAGCCTGACAATCTTTGCCATAACCATGGTACCCAATCGTGTAGAGCAAAATTGGAATAACAACTCCTAAATGACTACATTTTTCTTTCACACTGGGTGTGTTCATTGAATCATAGATTTTAATAAATCTTTTATCTAAATAAATAACACAACACACCCAATGGTTACCATCAACATTGACTGGGACATATAATTTCTCCAATTCCTTCCAGTCCTCAGCCTACTGCTCAACCAAAGAAGGTGCACCAGTAGCAAACTCAAACAAATATTGGTCAGCTCTAATTACAATAGACTGTAGATTTTCTTCACACTTAGAAACTAATCTCGAACATTCCTCCTACAAAAAAAAAATGATGTAAACTGTTACATACTCAACATGATATAATTGATTTGTAAACTGTTACATACATGATCTTTTATATGTCAATTGTGTTACATACTCACCATGATATGTAAACTCTGTTACATACTGAGTAAACTCTGATGTATGTAACAGAGTTTACATACTATGTAAGATACTACATACACTAAACAATACCAAAAAATAGATTATAAATCTTACACTGAACAATGTCTCTAAAGTAGTATAGGGCTTCAAACCAAAAGTGTCTGGATACTTAGCCCTCCAAGCTCGAATCTCGTATAAAATGGCATCCATATGCTGCAACAAAGACGGTAAATTCATGAGTAATAAAAATAAAGTAAATGCTATAAAATATATTTGTTGACAAGAAATTACTTAATAGGTTAAAAATGAAACATTTAAAACTTACTGTACTATGTAAATTTCCAGCTCCACTTTTCAATGGAGCAAAAAAATACTCCTTACCAACTTCCAGGTCACGATATTGGAGCTTAATAGGTTTACTACAAATAAGAGCAAAAGTTAAAAAAACTGTCAAAAATCCAAAATAAATAATAGTAATAATGCAATTTGTAAAATTCTTACGGTGATTGTCTCCTCATCCAATTTGTAAAATTCTTTTCCCAACCAACAGGTAATGGTTGATATGGGCAAGAGGGACGCTCCAAAATATCATCATCATCGCATATATCTGAAACCTGAGCTGAAGTACCAACACATCTAACTGAATCAGCTTCAAGTCTGCCATATGCAATAGGAATACCCTTCTTATCAGTGCAAAAATATGGACTACAAATAGCTCTTGAAGGTTTAATTTTTCTCTTATCTCTCTCCATTACAAAACTATATATAGTTGTTGAGCAATGAAATATAGGATCAAACCTTATTTTAGAATTAGATCTATACAATTCTGAAAAATGATCTAATTGATTGAGAGTATCGCTATCAAAATTGGGGTCAAAAGAAGCTGATGGAGATTTGGTAACAACAATCTGAGAAGATGCAAATTCTACCCCAAGGTCAAAAGAAGGCTTATCTACATCATCTGCTTTGCTTGCCTTCCTATATGTATCTGACTTTTTTGGAGGCAAGGGTGTAAAACAGACATTTGATGGAGAACTACTAGGCCTGGTTGTCCGCTGTGAATCCAAACAATCAAATTTAAAAAAAGTAATTAGTTATGTAAATATTTGAATTAATAGTAAGCTCAAACACTAACAAAAAAAAAACATACCGACTGAGATAGTTTTGAAGCAAACATGTTCATATTTACAAGCAAACCATCAAGAAGTTCTTCCTGACGGCGAAACTTTTCATCCATATATGCCTGATGCTTCTCAAACTTCTCATCAATGTATGATTTTTGTTTGTCAAACTTCTCATCGATATAAGATACCATCTTTCCGAACAAGCTCTCTAAGCCATCTGATTTATCCTTTAAACCTTCGTCAACAGGTTCATAACTATCTTTCAAACAATCCAATTTTTCCTTCAATAATGACTCTTCAATTGGTTGTTCTTGGGATTCATTCTTCTGACTTTGACACATAACAATGTCGTCAAAATAGGCAGCTTCAACATGGGAGAGAAGAGATCTATAACAAGGAGCATTATCGTGTGACAGAACAGTGTTCACACGAAGCTGCAAATAAAAAAAACAAAAAATAATTACTATGTAAACACAAACAACATAAACTACTACATGTAATTCATCTTACATACCATACAAACATATCTTAAAACAAGTTTACATTATCATATAAACGAATTCTCATATTATGTAATCAGTTTACATAGTATGTAAATTGATTTACATAATATGTAAACTGATTTACGTAGTATGTAACATGATTTACATAGTATGTAACAGGTTGTACATAGTATGTAAACTGATTTACATACTATGTAAAACCTGTTATATACTCTGTGAGACAATGTACATAATATGTAACCCCCGTTTATAGTATGTAAACTGTTTTACATAGTATGTAAATCAGTTTACATACTATGTAAAACCTGTTACATACTATGTAAATCATGTTACATACTATGTAAATCAGTTTACATATTATGTAAACTGTTTACATAATATGTAAACTGATTTACATACTATGTAAACTGATTTACATACTATGTGATAGTATTTACATAGTATGTAAACAGGTTTACATACTATGTAAAACCTGTTACATACTATGTGAGACAATGTACATAATATGTAAATCCCAGGTACTAGTATGTAAAACCTGTTTACATAGTATGTAAATCAGTTTACATACTATGTAAAACCTGTTACATACACTATGACACAATGTACATAGTATGTAAACTGGTTTACATACTATGTAAACTCATGTACATAGTATGTAAATCAATTTACATACTATGTACACAGGTTTACATCCTATGTAACTCGTGTACATACTATGCAAACGGATAGCCAGGTTACATAAAAACATACATAATCATGTAATTCATAAATGTAATCATAAATGTACCCATAAATCTACAAAACAGGTTAATGAATTTACCTGGTATGGCTTATTAAGAATAGCTTGCACAATTCCAAAATCTGGAGTGAGTGTTGATGACCACTTCAGCATTGTAGGGAACCGATCACTCACACAGATAGCCAAGTCCTTTGCAATGTCAGAAATGGCATCATAGATCCACACTTGGAATGCTAAACTTAAACCAAATATCTGATAGCGGACCCTCTCATCTTCCCCTGATTTTAGTAAGTTGTGCATCTTCCTCTCAATCAGGTCATTGGCTACCAGACGCATCTGGATGTAATCTTTCCTCAAACTATCAAAAAGATAGTTGAATACCACATCACCCCAAGGATAACTATTAAATTTATCCCAATTGGAAGGCAACAACAAAGCTTCCCTAGATATGGAAAGCCTCTTCAGCCTTCCAATTAACCCACACTCCAAGAAATATATGAGGCAGATCATAACTGCATCTTCAGGGCAGACATAAACAAAGTTGAAACCAGAATGCTGCTTCTTAATAGGGGATTCACCAACAACCACAATACTTTTGCAGGGTTTTTTCTTCCTCTTACTCTCAGATTGTGGATCTGGCTTCCCAATACATCCAGCCAAAAACTCCAAATATTTAATGGATGTATATGTACCAAAATATTTCTCCATAAAGGCATTAGATCCTTGGTCTACCTCTACAACACAGGAATCATCGTCATTCACCATATGCAAACCAGTCGCCACCCAAAATTCGGTTATGGAAAACCTGATAACCTTAGAATTGATCCTGAACCATAACTCCTTGACAGTCTTGCATGGCAAGCATCTTTTGAGGAGGATAAAATGAATAAGCTGCCCACTAAATTTGCAGACAGGTAAATTGAAAAAATTCCCGAAACAAGATTGCAAAAATAAATCCTTCTGTTCTTCATTCAAAGCACTCTTTATACGAGACATGACATTATGTGGTTGTGAACTACAACCACAACGAATTTGAAAAGCCTCTTCAAGTGACAACAAATTGGGAAAAGATCTGTTGCCTTCAAGAAATGAAGCCTACAAAAGAAAAACAACATTATGCACTGGTGTTACATACTATACAAATATGTATGTAAACTAGGTAAACCATTTCTGTGTAGACATATCTGATTTACATAAGTATGTAAACTAATTACATACTATACAATGTAAATCAACATATTTGTTTTACATAAGTATGTAAACTAAATACATACTATACAATGTAAATCAGGTTTACATAGTATGTAACATGTTTTACATAGTATATAAATCAGTTTACATACTATACAATGTAATTTGTAAAGTATGTAATTAGTTTACATACTATCTACTCTGTTCTATATCTCCAAAACTGAAACAAAAGAAGTACTAGTTACATACTATGTAACTAGTACGAGACAAGGCATTATGTGGTTGTGAACTACAACCATGACGAATTTGAAAAGCCTCTTCAGGTGACAATAAATTGGGAAAAGATCTGTTGCGTTCAAGAAATGAAGCCTACAAAAGAAAAACAACTTATGCACTGGTGTTACATACTATACAAACATGTATGTAAACTAGTTAAAACCATTTCTGTGTAGACATAACTGTTTACATAAGTATGTAAACTAATTACATACTATACAATATAAATCAGTTTTACTATGTAATTAGTTTACATAGTATGTAAACTACTTACATACTATACAATGTAATTTGTTTACTATGTAATTAGTTTACATAGTATGTAAATTACTTACATACTATACAATGTAATTTGTTTACTATGTAATTAGTTTACATAGTATGTAAACAGAGTTTACATAGTATGTAACACAGTTTACATACTATGTAAAATAGGTTACATATTATCTACTCTGTTCCATAACGCCAAAACAAAACAGATAGAAAAATAGAAAAATTATTAAACCTCGTTTAAGTCATCACCAACTTCGTGACGAGACTTCTTAATGTAAGGAGAAACCAATTTCCTCTTAGACATCCTATAAGATTGCAAAAAAACTGATGAACTAAGACAACACAAACAAAAGATAACATAAAAAAAATCACAAAAAATAAAACTAAATAAACTTGTTTTACAGTAAAGTACATGTAAAGCACAAATGAAAAACGTAAAAAATGAAGAACATAAAAAATGTTCTGATTACAAAACCAACAACGATTCAAACATAAAAAAAAAATAACAACAACGAAAACAAACATAATACAAACCTGTTTGTGATATTGCAAAGCAAAATGGAAATCGAAACCAAAGACAACAATGGAATAGCGAAATGGAAAATCGAAAACCCACGCGAAACCCATAAGAAAACGAAAAGGCGTAGAAGAAGTTACGATGTCTCAAACTGTTTCGTGTAAGAAGGGAAAACAGCTCATTATGCTTAAAAACCCATAGGGTTAAATTCGTAAAATAACATAACTCAAACGGTGTCGTAAAGCGATATTGGGAAAAATTAACTATAAGCCCAAAACCAGGCTACACCGGGTCATTAAATCGCGTGCCCTTTCTCTTGAGAAACTCTATTGCCCCAACCCATACACCACTAACTAATGCTCAACAAGAAATCTAAAGGTGTTGGTGGATCCCCTTTTTGAGAAGAAGAATGCTAGGAAATCACACCTAAAAAAAGGGAGACTAAAAGAAACAACACACCCATAATAAGACTAATATAAATACTAAATGTATTCTAGAAGGTAAACTTGTAAGATATTAATCAAGTTGAACAAAATATATATATATATATATATATGATCCTTAATCAAACATTATATTTATATATAAATAATTATATGTTATAAACTGTTATATAGTTGAGTTTGTTTTAAAGGAAATATGCTAAGATTTAAATAATTTAAACTTTATTGTGGATCTTTAATGCATAGAGACCTAAGAATAATTTTTATTTTTATAATAAACTAAAATGGAAATATAAAAAAAAGGATAACAGGGTAGTTATCCATATATATATATATATATTGATTATAGTTCCAAGACATACATTCTATTATATTCTATTATTTTTTATATTTCATCATTAGTGAAAGAGCAGAGAGAAAGCTAAAGGATTCTCTAAACAAAAACGAGTTGATCAAAAAGGAAAATTGCTCTACTCTATAAAATAATTAGTTGCTATGAATTCAAGTACAATTTCTCATATTTGTTTTTAATTGCTAGTGACCTAACATATATCTTCCTATAGGTGATGATTTTCAACAAAGGTTATTTAACTAACAAGTAGTAATAAAGCCTCTTCATGTTGAAACCTAAAATTTATTTTCAATCTATGATTATATTTTGGTATTTTCAAATTTAATAATTATGGTTTTAGTATTATTTGATTTGAGAACATTTGCTATTGTATTCCAAATTTCGGATTCAATAATAGTTTATAATTGTAATTAATTGAATTTTAATTTGATAAGTGAGGTCTACGAGTGTTGGCAGTTTTGCGGACAGAATTTTCATGTTGTATTGTTTTAGTTATTAGGACTCCTCCCAACAAGTTTCGAGATATCATAGTTCTCATAGTAGTTACAATATTTTAACGACTAATATTCAGGTAACCTACATGCATATTTAAGTGCATTTCATATAAGCTTTTGTTTGACTAATTTATGATATTCTGAATGAATTTTATGAGCCTTTTTAAATAGCCGGATCGATCCCCCCTTGAGACGATTGATCCCTAAACGATCCCATACAGATCCTTTCCTCACTGCGTAAAGTTGAAAGGGAGTTTTTACTGAGCTGGATCAATCCCCCTATATTTGGATCGATTCCCCTATGGTTGGATCGATCTCATTTCGATCCTCAATCGATTGTACTCAATCTGCGTAATTTTATTTTTGAGGTTTGGAGAGACGGATCGATCCCCCTATAGGTTGGATCGATCCCCATGTGTGTTGAATCGATCCAAAGTCTCGCTGGCGTAACCTTTTTTATTGATTGATCGATCCCCCTCTATGACGGATAGATCCCACCGCCTATTATATTTGCATGATTACGTTAGAATTGAGTCTATTTAATATATCATGAATTATTGAATACGGATCTGTGCTTAAATCATATTTGTTTTAGATTTTCAATTTGCTTTTACTTTCATCTGATTATCTAACTGAAGCATTTGATAGGATTGTTCATTGCATTAGTCCATTTAGAATACGTATTGCACTTGTATTATTTGTGCTAACCTTTTAGGTTGTTCCGTGAACGTGTTCGAGAGCTTGAGAAGAGTTGTTCGAAACGTTGGTCAAGATCCATTCACCTACCTTGAAAAGACTTTGAAGAAAAGAGCGACAACTCTTAAGTAGAGTACATAGGGACTTTATTACTATAAGGGTAGTCTAAGACCTCTTGTACTTGAACATTTATTTTTTCATAGTGGACAGGTTAGGTCGTCCCGGTGGACCGATGGTTTTCCTCTTAGGTCGTGTTGACCTAGGTTGTTTCCACCTAAAAATTTGCTTGTCATCTTTTCTTTATTTTTGCAATTATTCTATAACTGTATGTTTGGACGCTGTGATTAGTTTAGAAATTAAAATTAGTCATAATTGTCATAATAAGCTATTTACACTCCATATAATTGTTATAATAAGCTATTCACTCTCTTCTAGGCTTATTAGGTCCATAACTTAAAACTTTCAAGGGTAATTAATATTTTAATTTATTTGCCATTGAAGATGTTTTGAGAAGATATTTTATATGCTTGTTTATGGGTTTCAATGCGTGTTTCATAAGAAATTTTGGTTAAAAAGAAAAAAAAATAAAATAAAATTTTCGCGGCATTGCAATACCATGGTGTTAGGATTTTTCCTAAAGAAACATTAAGGATTCTAAACTTTGTTATAGACACATAAATAATTAATGTATGAAATGCACACAAATTTCTCAAAATAAGAATATAAATTCACAAAATTGTGGTATGAGCATATAGAATGGAGCATTAATCTCACAATCTTCTAAGCATGTGTAAAACTAAACTCCTTCCCAAGTGACTAGCAACAAATTATATAATCAATTGACCTTAAACTATGCGTACATTCATCTATCAAGTAAACTACATACAATATAATAACCTAACTTAATCACATTCTCATACTAATAAGATTAAATCATTATTTATAAAGAACGTCAATTATAGATTATATACATATGAATTGTACCTTTCGATCTAGAAACTATGCATGCTATTTGTTTAAGACACACGTATAGATACTTCTCTCAAATATACTTATATGTCTTTATAAATTAATTGGTGATTAATCAATTAAATAACAAATAAAATCAGACCAAATATATTACATAAATTGCACACACAACATGAGAATAATTTATATTAACACATGTTAGAAAATTGAGTTCATAAGACCCAGATGCGTATTTAAAATATGCGATTATTATGTTTATTTGGGATTAAAATGAGAGTTTAGGACCTAATTATGTGCATTTTATTGATTTATCATACAAATATTATTTTCGGAGTTATCAAGTATATTTTGATGAATTTTAGGTATTTTGAGCTTAAATGAAAAAAACGTACGTCATGCGACATATGACGTGTGATGCATGGAAAGTAATTGGCACACAGACACTTGTGCCCCGACCCAAGCTACTTGGGGCCGCAGCCTGGCCCTTTTGAATCAAATGTGTAATTTTTGAAGAACAGCTCGCACCATGGCAGTGGATACATTGAGCCGAGACGGTGACCTCTCAAATTACGCTTATATTGCCAGCATACAAGCTTGAGCTGCAACGATGAATTACTTGAGCCATGGCCCATGTACAATTTGTGTGCATTCTAGACCAGTTTTCCAGTATCTTGTAACCAAATTCTATTTATCTTAGAAATTGTGTGTGCCTATAAATATAATGTTAGAGTCGTAGACTAGATAGACAACAATAATAGAGGAGAATAGAATCATAGAGAGAGAGAGAGAGAAAAGTATAGAATTGAGTTTAGCTTTTAATTAACATTCAAGAGGAGAATCCAAGAAAATTACAATTTGAAGATCAAGATCAAGAGTGGAGGCATAGAAGTTAAAGTGATATTCTTCAAGAGATTAAGTTTGTTGTTCTTTTCTTCTTTCTTCTAGCACTTTAATGTTTTCTCCATTTGTAAATATGGATTTGATGAACACAATGTGTGGCTAAGTTTTTTATTAATCTAAAGATCTTATGAACCCAATTTTTTAACACTTGTTGATCTAAATTATCTTCCCCTTCATGTTTGCAATTTAAAAGTATATTATTTGATCTGAATTTGATTGCTTAATAATTTTTTGATCATCAATTATTCTATAGAGGTATATAGGTAGCTTTGAGAGAAGTGCTTGTATGTTTGTCTTGATCAAATAACAAACATATTTTTTAGGCAGAGATATATGATTCATATGTACGTGGTCTATAAATTGATGTGATTCATGAATAGTGATTTAATCTAATTGGCATGAGAATGTAATTAGGTTAGGTTACTATATTGTGTGTAGTTTTCTTGAGAGATAAATACATGTATAGTTTAGAATCAGTTGATTACATAATTTGTGCTAAATAATTGGGGAGGAATTTAGGGATTCACATGTTTAAGAGATTGAGAGATTAATGACTATCTAAGTTATATCTCTCATATATATTTTCTTTAATTTAATTTAGTTATTTAATTTTAGTAATTATCTTCCATTGTTTAAATAGTGATAGTGAGCTTCGTATTGGTATTTCGCAATTAATTATACTTTTTTCTGTGAGTTCAATATTCGTACTTTAAATACTTATCACTTGTACATTGTCTCATGCACTTGTAGATTTTGCATGTAAAATTAATTAAAATTAGCTACTTATTGCATTAATATAATCTAGAATATTTATGAAGAAAATATTACAATTAAAGAAAGAAAAGGAGAAGAAAGATTACAACCAATTATTCATTTAAATCTTCACTAAAAAGTTTTGCCTTCTTCACTTATATTCTTGACTTGCTCTTGATTCTCTCAATACTCTTTGCAGGAAATTTGTCTCTTGAAGATTGAATGCAACTAATTTAATTCTATGAAAATGGACTCTAACAATGTATTTATAAGAACACACAAAACTTAGGCACAATAGGATTTGATTACAAATGGGATGCTGAAAATATGCTTAAGGAATTTCACGGACTTTGCGTGGGCTACAGCTCAACATTTCCACCAGGGCGGTGCACAATGAAATATGGGAAAACCAATGTAACCTGAGAGAGTTTTGTCGCAGCTCAACGATTACACCTTTGTGGTGCTCGTTGATCTTAAAATGTACAATTTGATTTGAGAAGGTTAGGAAGGTTAGGTCGCAGCACCAATAGTCTTAGGCTAGGGCGCGCATATTTATGTGCCACTTTGCTTGCTATTGACCATTTGTCATGTCGCTTAGCATGACTCTGAAAATGACAATTGTGCAAAGTTTCACTAAAATGAACATAATTAGATCCTAAGACCTCATTTAAGTCCCAAATAATCATAGAATAATTACTTATTTCAAGCCTGCATCATTCAACACTTGAAGCTTTAGAATATTTAATTTGTGTCTACTCCAAGCTTTAAAGCTTCTCTTTATTATCCTACAAAATTCAAACAAAATTATTCGTTAATACTTTAAACACTTGAGTTGCCTCCTAAGAAGCATCATGTTTTAGGTCTTTAACTAGACTTTCCTTAAACATATCAAGGTGGATAATATAAAAAACATTCTACGAGTAACCGATTAACATTTTTCATGTTGGTTGGGTCAAGATTATCAATATTACTCTTAGGATCCCATGCTCTCTTCCTCTTTTTCGAGGCACCTAGATGATGAACACTATTTTGACCTACTATTTGTTACGTTTTTAAGTATCTATTTTGCATTTAATCTCAATATAATCTTGTTTTGGAGGGTATTTTATTGTTTTGTAGGTCAAAGTAGGTTTGGGAAGAAATGTGAAAAAAGAGAGCAAAAGTGAAGCAAAAGTGTTTAAAAATGTAAGCATTACATTGGGGGACGTAAGCCTTACATCGAGAATCAGCAAAGTATGTACATGTATGTACATACCTTTACATACAAGGCGCGCCGCTGCGAAGAAACGATATGCCGCGGCGAGAGGCTTTCGGGTTGCATCCTAGAATTTCATAAAAACATTGCGCGCCGCGGCATGGTTATTGTGCGCCGCGGCGACGAGGTTTCTGCTTTGGTTTGCAATTCTGAAAAAACATCCCGCGCCGCGGCATGGAAAAAGGCGCGCCGCGGGATTGCAATTCCCCACAGCCACACACGCACATGCATTTTAGGAAACCCTTACATACACAAAAACCTAATAAAACACAAATCATCTCCAGCCTCCAAGAGTTATCATTCAGCCTCCAACACCAAAAAGAAACACACGACAATCCAAGGTGAACAGTAGCGTGAACAGTGCCGATTCTTCTTCTTCTCCACATTCTTGAGAGAGGGATTACTCCATCAATGCTCCTCCATTGAAGCACCATCAACAATCTTGAAGAAGGAGACCATCCAACATCAAGAGCTTGTTGCAAGAGTGGAAGTGGGGTATTTTATTGCTTGTAATCTCTTTTCTCTTTAAGAACTCATAGAATGTTATTTTTAATAGAAAATATTGATTTGGATTCTATTATGAGTAGCTAAATTTCTTGTGTGTGGGATTTTGGTGATGTAACCATGATTGGATGATTGTTTGTGTGGATGATTTTATAATAAAGTGATTTATTTCATGTTCATTGTTCGTAATCCATATGTTCATCAATTACTTTTTGCCAATTTAATTTGTGAATGTATGAAACATTTTAGGATTGAGTTTTAGAAACGCCATTTGAATTCAATTGGGCATTTGTGAGCATGAGCCTAATTTAAGTGCATTGATTTGTCTTGAATTAGGTGATTAAACTATTTTCTTAAGTTTAAGGCTGATTAACTAATTAACGGTTCGGATCAAAGAAGTTAATTCATTAATTAAGGGAAAATCACCATTGATTTGAGATTTTCTAGGGTTAGAGAAAATAATCATTAAATTCTACTTTTCGGTACTTAATTGTCAAGACCACATAAATCAATTCATCCATAATAGTTCACTAACCATTTTCCCACACTCGTTCATCTCATCGTTTCAACTCCGTTCTTTATTCATTGATTTATTTATTTTAAGTAATCATACTTTTAGCAACCGTCTTCCAACCCAAACTTTGATTAGAGTGTTTAGGATTAATTTTAGCGCAACGTTTTAGATTACATTTAACGCTTTTAAAAACCACCGCAATTCCTTTGAGAGACGATCTTGGGAGTATACTTGTCGCTCACTACAAGTGACTCGTGCACTTGCGAGCTTTTACAAATACAAAATTTGGTTATCAAGTTTTTGTACATCACTAGACCCATCTTCAAGAAGTTGAAATTTTTAACACCAAAGTCTTGCTTGAAATTCAAATCAAAGGGGTCAGTTCGAACTTCCATTATGAACTTGCACTCCTCAAGCTCATCTTCAAAATTTAACTCATAGCTCAAACTGGTATCAATGGGAAGGTCCATGGTTCTTATGACCTTAAAGGTTACTAACCCACCTAAACTCCTCATGATTAGCTCCCTTTCTTCTATATTGAAGTTAATTACCCTGGTGACTTTGAGTTGTATTTTCTCTTCCTTAGGAGTCTTTTTTTCTTTCTCTTGAGTGACTTCATGCTTCTCTATGTCATTCTTGGGCTTTTCTTCCACTTATTGACCGAATTCCTTTTTTAATTCTTGATTCCCACACACCTCTTCTTCATCTTTCCTAATAAAGATCTCATAGCCATGCTTAGTTATATTGTTCTTGATAACTCCTTCATGGAAGGCTTTTTTTCTTTGATTGCACATAAGTATTCATTGAATACGATTACCAAGCCTCTTATTATAGCTCTAAGAGTAACTCGGTTGACTCCTTCAATCTGGATATTGATGGTAGGAGTGTGATGGATCTAAATTAGTGTAAAAGTTATAATAGGTGTGTTCCCTTCCACTCCATTTGAAAGTGTACAACAGATTTTGTACAATTCTAGTATCTAACAAAGACCTCAATAATAAAATATGGCAGTGTTTTTGTATCGTGAGATTTTTCAAGGTACTATTCCATTTAATACAAGCTATAAGGTTGGTAGTTTCTTCAAATGTCATCTGTGCATCCTTAAGACTTTTATATTTAAATGAGTCCATCAATTAACAAGCAAAACTTAAGAAAAACATAAAATACGAAAAATAAAAGAAATTATAGAAAAATCGAACTAAATAATGATAATAAAAATAAATAAGAAAAATCAACTAAAAATGCTAATAAAAATGTAAGTAAGAAAATTAATCTAAATAAAGAAAATTTCAAAAAGTAAAATAACTATAAAAAATGATAAAAATAAATAAGACAATAAAAAAAATTATACAAAATAAACTAAGTAAAACAATGAAAACAAATAGAAACAAATATTTTTGAATTTTTAATTTGATAAAAAAATATTAAAATTAGAGGAGAAATCTTTGTATCAATATTAATCCTTAGACACTATCAAGTTTCCTTACAACGGCGCTAAAAACTTGACATTAAGTCCACAAATACACAGATCATGTATAAGTAATAAGTAGTTTTAATAAAGAGATTGTCGTACTCACGAGAAACTTGTTAAAGCGTGTTTTAGAACTAAGTACCGAAATATATAATTTCACTTTCTATTTGAGCTATTGAAAATGATTGAAAAATTAAAATAAATAAGCTAAACTAATTAAAGAAATAAAAATAAATTCACTATACAATGAAAAAAACCTAGGAAATTTAACTTATCCCATTTTTATCCTACGATTTTATAAATATCTCTAATATTAAAACAAAATGCTTGGATTATTAATTAAATTTTACTTAAATAATTACTACTCACATGTCTATGGTCATAATAATTCTAATCCATAAATACGTAGCCCACATATATACCTAAATACCTAAATATCCATAAATACCTAGCCTACATATCTTTGGCCATCTAAGTATACAAGAGTCATTAAGCACCTATAATTTATGATTGATTACACATATAATAATGAAAATTTCTTGCTTCATTACATATATGTTAATTTAATGCATGATCACAATTTCATACCCATATTTCAATTATGCATAAAATTAAATTAGATAAACCAAAAACTCACAAAATATTAAATTAATAGAATAAATTATATTTATAAAATGGATTCCATTGAATCTCTAGAGAGAGTTCTAGCACAAAATATTCATTTTTAATATAATAAATCAAGAGTAACTGATGCGAACCGCTCGCCACGACTCCTATGACCTCCAAATCACGCGGTTTGGCAACCACAAGAAATACGGACAAAGAACCCGACACCAATGTTAGCACGCAGATTCTACGAAGAACACTCGACTATGGTAGCAAAGAACTCACCTCCACCCTTGGATATACGCACCACGAGCCGAGATAAGGCGAAACGCCACAAAGGGTTGCTAGTTCCTTTGATAAATTTCTTGATAGAACAAGAGAAGCACTTGTGCTCTCTCAATTTTGAAATCACTTCAAAATCTTTTTCATTGATGAAAATTCATGTTTGATTAATTGAGTTACAATGGCAGCTGCCTTACATATATATAGATACAATGAAAACCCTAAAATTGTCTCAAGAAATCCTAGCCATTGATTTGGATCCAATGGCCCAAAATTACAACATTTTAAATCCTCGCCGCGGCGGGGAATTATTCATGCCGCGGCGCGCCCTGTTCTGTTTGCCACTCGCGAAGCCTCATCGCGGCGCACAAATGTTCATGCTGCGGCGCGCATATTCAGGAACTGCGCGCAGGTTTGGCTGTCAGGCGCGCTTGTTCGTGTCAGCGCGCAGGTCTGGCATGTCAGCATGCGCACGTTTCGCCCAGTCCTCGTCATGCCGCGGCGCACATGCACCTTCGGTCCAAAACAGAACCCTCCTCGCTGCGGCGCCACTTTCTTGTGCCGCGGCGCGCACGTTTCCCTTGATCCAAAACAGAACGCCCTGTGCCGCGGCGCACCAATTCCATGTCGCGGCGCGCTTGTGTGACAATTCCATCCTCCAATGCAGAAACCTCCTCGCCGCGGCGCACAAATTCTATGTCGCGGCGCAGCTCCAAATTTTGGAATTTGCCACTTGAACTCTTCTCCTTCTCTTCCATGGTGCTTGTATGCTTGTTTTTGTTGTTGCATGCCATTTTGCACCTTCTTGAGGCCCTTCTCAAGGCACGGCTCTCGGCTCGTGTCGGGCCGACTTCGGGAGGGGTTCCGGTTCGTATCATTCCCTCCTTCTTCGAAAGAATTCGACCTCGAATTCGGACCTTTGTCATAGGGCAAGTTTTGCAGGCCATCTTCATTTTGGTTTTTATCATAAGATTCCTGCAAGAAAGAAACGTTAGAAAATAAGTATTGTTTGGACATTTTTCTTTCCTTCTTCCCCCTTGATTGCCCCTCCTTCTCCTTGGGCTCTCCCTCCAATCTCTTTCCCTTTTTCTCCTCCACTTCTCTTAACAGCTCGTTGAACATTTGTCGTGGAGTCAAAGGCAAAAAAGTAATCTTCTTCCCTTCCTTCTCGAGGGAATACTCGTTCTTGTATCCGTCATAGGTGACCTTCCTATCGTATTGCCATGGCCGCCCTAGCAATATATGCCCAGCTTGCATGGGGAATACGTCACAAATCACCTCATCCTTATATCGACCAATGGAAAAGGCTACAAGTACTTGCTGTTCAACCTTCGCTTCTCCATTGTCATTTAGCCACTGTAGCTTGTACGGTTGGGGATGCTTGTTCGTAGTCAACCCTAGCTTCTCAACTAAAGTAGTGCTAGCAATGTTGGTGCAACTCCCACTGTCAATGATTAACTGGCACACCTTATCTCTCACATGGCATCTCGTATGAAAAGTATTAACTCTTTGGGATCCCATGTCAACTTCTCGGTAATGATCCAATGGTGCCCGCCGTACCACAAGCAATTCTCCTGTGACTGGATACACTTCCTCGTCATTAGCCTCCTCTAATGACGGCTTCTCCCCGTCATCACTGTCATCATCGGTCGCCACCTCCCCGTTGGCTTGCACGATCATTGTCCTTTTGTTCGGACATTGATGAGCGTAGTGACCTTTTCCAAGGCAACGGTAACAATTTATGTCACGACTTCGATGGACGGTTCCTCCTTCATCCTTCCCCTTGTCTCTCCTCATCTCCTTTTCTTTGCCCTTGTTCTCAAAGTTGGGCTTAGAACTACCTTCCCCTTCATTTCTCCCATTAGACTTCCAAGGCGGAATTGGGTTCGGTGTGGGTGTCGGAAAAGTGGTGTCCTGATTGTTCTCTACGGGTATGATATGGCTATTCCTCCTCTTCAATTGCCTTTCTACCTTGATGGCCATTTGCACCATATCCTCCAACTCTACATAGTGGTGCAACTCCACAATGTTAGCAATGCTAGAATTCAACCCGCTTAAGAACCGAGCCATGGTGGCCTCTCTATCTTCCTCCACACTTGCTCTCACCATAGTCATCTCCATCTCCTTGAAATACTCATCAACGGACTGCTGACCTTGATTAAGCCTTTGTAGCTTCTGATAGAGTTCCCGGTAGTAGTGGCTTGGGACAAACCGCTTCCGCATTATGGCCTTCATCTCACCCCAACTATCAATGGGCCTCTCTCCACTCCTCCTCCTTGAGACCACCAATTGGTCCCACCAATTTAAGGCGTAATCGCTAAACTCGACTACCGCCAATTTTACTTTCTTCTCCTCGGAATAATGGTGACAATCAAAAACATGCTCAACCCGTTTCTCCCACTCCAAGTACAACTCCGGATCGTTTTTTCCTTGGAATGTAGGCATCTTCATTTTGATGTTGTCCAAATTCCGGTCAACTCCGTCAAAGGGCCGAGGTGGGGGTCTCCACAAACCTTCCCGATCATTTCTTCCTCCCCGATATTCATCCCTTCCTCCATAAGGCATCCTCCTTTCTCCGTTATCAAATTCTTCATCCCAATTCTCCTCATCCACTAAGGGCCTCCTATTTGGTCTCCTAACTTCCGGAGCCTCTTCGGGTGCTCTCTGTTGTAAGTTGGCAACCGTAGCTTCTTGCCGTTCTACCCGCTCATCAAAGATTTACCATGACGGCACTCAACCGTTCCATGGACTGTTGCATTGCACGCAACTAGGATGCGGTATCCGGACGCTCTTCGGAATTGCTCCTGTTAGACATAATTCCACAACTTTCGCACACAGAGAATTAGTTAAACAACTTAAGAACAGAAAAATTCACTTTGTTACCTCACGTGTTTATTCGCTCGGATTGATTGCTCAAACACTTCTCGTTCTATAGCAAGTCAACCTCCGAAACTTTCAACCCTAGGTAGAATTCCACACTCACCCACTAGTGGCGCAATATCCAATTCAAGGCAAGCAAGGAACTAACTCAAAGTCTTTGGAGTTCTAACTCAATGAAAAAGGAATAATTTGATCCAAACAAGATTTAGATTCGAGAGGAATTAAATAACGATTTTGTAAAAATTTCTCGGAAAAGAAATTTTCACCTCTTTTTTTTTTTTTTTTTTATAATCTGTTTGGAACGTAAAACACAAACAAACACGAAACACGAACAGAATTAAGAGAGCACGGTAAAATTACCAAAATGCCTTTACACGAAAACAGTACGAGAACACGGTAAAATTACCAAAATACCCTTTTCGTTACGAACAGATTTTTCAGAAAAACTTTCAACACGAAAACCCTTCCAAAACACAACAGGAATTCAGAAACAATAAAACACAATCTGAAATTTTTCAACAACAACAGAATAATTCCAGAAAATCAGAAACACAAAACACAATTCTGAAATTTTCAACACAGCAGAAAATTTCCAGAAAATCAGAAACACAAAACAATCAGAATTTTGCAAGAACAAGATGAAAAATTCTGAAAAATGAAGAACAATACAGAATTTGAAAAAGTGCACAGATTTTGTTTTTGTAAACGAAAAATGACAACACAAAACAGAAACGATTTCAGGATCACAACACAATCAGAATTTTTGCAAGAACAACAAAAAAATTCTGGAAAATGAAGAACAACACAGATTTTGCAAAGTGCACAGAAATTTTTTTTTTGTAATGGGAAATGACAATAAAAGATAGGAGTCTAGAATTACAACCTAGAGCTCTGATACCAAATGATGCGAACCGCTCGTCACGACTCCTATGACCTCCAAATCACGCGGTTTGGCAACCACAAGAAATACGGACAAAGAACCCGACACCAATGTTAGCACGCAGATTCTATGAAGAACACTCGACTATGGTAGCAAAGAACTCACCTCCACCCTTGGATATACGCACCACGAGCCGAGATAAGGCGAAACGCCACAAAGGGTTGCTAGTTCCTTTGATAAGTTTCTTGATAGAACAAGAGAAGCACTTGTGCTCTCTCAATTTTGAAATCACTTCAAAATCTTTTTCATTGATGAAAATTCATGTTTGATTAATTGAGTTACAATGGCAGCTGCCTTACATATATATAGATACAATGAAAACCCTAAAATTGTCTCAAGAAATCCTAGCCATTGATTTGGATCCAATGGCCCAAAATTACAACATTTTAAATCCTCGCCGCGGCGGGGAATTATTCATGCCGCGGCGCGCCCTGTTCTGTTTGCCACTCGCGAAGCCTCGCCGCGGCGCACAAATGTTCATGCTGCGGCGCGCAGGTCTGGCTGTCAGGCGCGCTTGTCCATGTCAGCGCGCAGGTCTGGCATGTCAGCGCGCGCACGTCTCGCCCAGTCCTCGTCATGCAGCGGCGCAGGGAATTTCATGCCGCGGCGCACATGCACCTTCGGTCCAAAACAGAACCCTCCTCGCTGCGGTGCCACTTTCTTGTGCCGTGGCGCGCACGTTTCCCTTGATCCAAAACAGAACGCCCTGTGCCGCGGCGCACCAATTCCATGCCGCGGCGCGCTTGTGTGACAATTCCATCCTCCAATGCAGAAACCTCCTTGCCGCAGCGCACAAAGTCTATGCCGCGACGCAGCTCCAAATTTTGGAATTTGCCACTTGCATTCTTCCCCTTCTCTTCCATGGTGCTTGCATGCTTGTTTTTGTTGTTGCATGCCATTTTGCACCTTCTTGAGGCCCTTCTCAAGGCACGGCTCTCGGCTCGTGTCGGGCCGACTTCGGGAGGGGGTCCGGTTCGTATCAGTAACAACCATTTATGTAATACAAAGTTTACAACTAAAGGAGTAAAAAATGCAAATCTAATAAGGATTCCTCAAGCTATCTTCTTCAAGCAACTCCTTTTATGCTTCAATGAAGCTTCTCTTATGCTTTTTCTAGAATCCTGTTTATATTTTTAAAATAATGTAGAGAAATCTAAAACGAAAGATTAAAAATAGTATTTTGGTGGATAAAAATGGTGAATGGAGTGATGAAATAGATGGTGGATGGATATGGAGGTGAAAGATGGTGAAAAATGGTAAATGAGTGCTAAAAATTAGTGCAAAAAAAGATAAAATAAGTCTAAAATGATCAGGTCAATTTCTGGCAATTGGATCATCTAAAAATTAAGGGCTGAAATGAAAATGAGTTAAAAACAAGTGTAGGCCAATAAGATAATCACATGTGGCACCAAAAATAGGCGGGACAAATGGTGTGGCGACATGTGGAATGGAGAAAACGAGGATGCAGTGCAGGTGCAACACGTGGAATACAAAAAACGAGGAAGCAATGTGCATGCAACATGTGGAGAGTTATGGAAGGTTGTGCTTATAGTTTGGCTGAGTTGGTGCCACATAGCAAGACGTAATTGGTTAATTTGGCTCACATGGCATAGGCAGACCGTTCGAGGAATTCGAATTAAACTCTGTTCTGACACGTGTCAAGCACTGTACTAACATTGACACCCGACGCTGAGTGAATGGTTACTGTTACTTGCGTGGCTCCCTGCTGGAATCCACATGTCTCTAAATATTTCTTAAGGCATATTGGATACTTTTATGTACATCCACCTGCATAAAAAAATTTATAATTTTTTTTAAATTCTAGAAAATTTTCAAAAATTATATTTTTATCACTTTTTACTATTTGACCAAAAACTTATCACATTTTAATATTTTAACCCCAAAAATATTATTTATTCAATAAAAAAAGTTAATATTAAGCACGAAAATAATGTAATAACTTTATTTTCATAGATTTATTATGCAAGCTCTCAACAAAATATATGCAAACATAGGTTGTGTAAAGAATACAACAAATAGGTTTGCATATGTTCATAGACAAGAAAAAGACTCAAATGTGCACAAAGTAGATATCGTGAACAAAATCAAATGCTAAGATTATGAAGGAACTAAATTGCTTATATCATACTCCAATTAAACTCATTAAGCAAATACTATCAAGTATGTGCCTATAGATTAATGAAAATGATTTTAACTCCAATGGTTATTTCTTTTATATTGCAACAACCACATTACTACTTTTAAGATTTTGAGGTTATAGTGTTTATTCATATCATCTGCTCTCTGTTTTTTTTTTTTTAGTTCATAATTCAGACCCCATACATTTATGTAGTGTTCTTTTAGTAAATGGCTATTATAGCTTCATTTTCTTAGGAAAACCCATATGTAACATTATGAAATAGAAGTCAAGCATGAAGTAAATATATGCACCCAGTTTCAATTGTTACTCAAATTATTTAATTAAAGTAATGAAAATAAATAACTTGAACTTTATTTGATCACTCACTTTCAATTATTACTCAAATTATTTAATTAAAGCAATAAAAATAAGCAACATGAACTTTATTTAATTGTTTAAAATGCTAACACCTAATGCAAAACATATAGAGATTATCTTACAATTTAGAATCATAAGGAAGGTGTTTATAAAAGTAGAAGAAAAATTCTCACAAAACGTAGCTCTATAGACTCAAAATTTATCTCATAAGGTAGACTTTATTATTTTATTTCTATACACAAAGCTTGGGTTCATCTCAATTTCAACATTTAAAGTATAAAATATAGACTACGAATAGAATTAACTTTTATAATAAATCTAGAATATGTTTAAGAGATCAAACAAAAAATGCATAAAAACTCAATTACTCAATTAAGAAGGGAAGGTAGAAGTGCCAACATTAATTCTCACTTGAGGATGAGAACTCAATCTCTCACAGTGTGGTTTAGAATAGAATGCCCATGCTCACTATAGTGGTGATAGGAGGGGATGATGCTTATAGGTAGGGGAAACATATTTTCATTGGCACACACGAGAAGAAGAAATAGGAGGTGAGGTGTTCACCTTGCTCAAAGAGACTGGCTAAAATAACACCTGCGACTTACCTTTCATAACAACTTTACCTTTAGTAGTAATAGTCTTTTGATTAGGATCTTTAGTTACAGATCTAATGAAGAGGAGCTATAGCAGTTACTGAAATTAACTTGAGAAAGTGAGAACCAAAAGTGGCAATAGAAAAAGAAGTAAGACCATTGTCATTAGTAAAACCCAACCTACATAAGAAGTTTCTTAATGGTGGCCTTGGAATGTTCTAGCTCCTTTTCAAGGTCAGACTGCTTTGCACTCAAAGTAGTATGGAGATCATCCTTTTCTTTATTAGATGCCTCAAGAAATCTGGCATAACTACCTAGATTTTTAACATTAGCAAGAAGAGCTGATAGCTCATCATCCTTTTTTGATAAGGCAAGAGACAGATATAGCTTTTTGCTTTCAACAATCCTCACCTTCTTTCCAACAAGTGAGATCTTCTCCACTTATTTTGTTGAGAGATCCGGTCTAACTATTCGTTGATCTTCAAATCTTTGAAGACTCTTCAAAAATTGTTCAAGAAACTTCATCCCCGTCTTATTTGATTCAACCTATGTAACCATGTCATTATAACATTTTTGAATAATCTCACCTTTCTTAAAGAGATCATTTTGTCCTGATTGTAAGTGGACATTTTATTCTCAAGCTCATTTCTTAGATAACAAAGCTTTTTCTCTTTATTTTCAAGGTTGTCCAAAGCCTTTTTTCGAGCTTTCTTGATGTGTTCCCTGAGTAGCTTTTTATAAGTATCTAAGAGCTCCTCATGCTCGTCCTCATTGAAAAATCTAGAAGATTGAGAGGCCATAGTGGGAGGATCAACTTTTGTTTCCATAAAGGCAATAAAATTACTCTCATCCTTTTACGAACTACGGCTACTATCCAAAATTGCTACCTATGCTACAATGGCTTTCTTACCACATTCTCACTTTTTTAATTTGTATTGTGCAACTATATATTTGAGCTTTTCGCACTCATAACATCTATCTGACCAACTTGACCTCTAGACTGAGTTCTCTCATCTTTTTCTTTAGAGTCTTTAACTCTAGCTCTAGAATCTTTTCAACTAGAGCTTTCTTTCTTTCAACGACCTAAAGAGCTCCTTTTGCTCCAAAGAACTTCTTAAATTGTTTGGCCAACAAGGCAAACTCTACCTCATCCAAACTAGATGAGTTGTCACTTTCAACTGGGGCTTTTTCTTTGCCCTTTTTTATTCTTCGTAGTCTTTAGAGCATGGCTCTTTCTTTATTAATTGATTGAGTTCTTTTGGGTATAAGTGATGAATTTCAAAGGTTTGGAGATCATCAATTATCTCATTAGAAATCACTTTTTCTCTAAACCGTGGTGATGGACTGTAGAGTATCTTTTTAGCTTGAAGTTCTTCATCTATAAGATGCCCCATATTATAAGAAGTGTTGATAATGTTTGAGAAACGATCGTAGAAGTTGACAAATGTCTCATCTTTTACCATCTAAAGAAGTTCATGGTCCTTTTTTAGTCTCATCAACTTGGACTTCTTTTATTGCAAAGGTACCTTCTTGTGTTATTTCTAAAATATCCCATGCTTCTTTCGAGGTGGTGTAAGCTAAAATTTATTAGTACTATTCAGAAGTGACACCTCTAGTAAATGCGTACAACCCTTTGCTGTTCCAATCGTACTCTATAATTTCTTCTTTAGATCATTCAATCACTAGCTTGGGAACAACAAATCCATCTTTAAGAATTTTTGTAGGAGGTGTCCAGCCATTATCGACTTGATACTAAACCTGGTCTCCCATAGACTAGAAAAGGCTCGCATCTACGGCTTCCAATAGGCATAGTTATGCCTATTGGGAAGGGGAGGTCTACCTATATTACCTCCTTCACCAGAGTCCATCTCGGTGAAAAGTGAGTGTGTGAAAGTATAAGAAAATGTAACACTAGAGCAATTAAGCCTAATAAGGGTAAACCAGCTTTCATACCAATTGAGAGAGTCTAAATTTGACAAACTTCCAAGTCAAGATGATACATACACCTTAGTACTCGCCTACTCAAAAATAAAAAATAAAAAATAAAAAATAAACACAGATATACAGTTAGGTAGATAACAAATATAGAATAAATGTTTTCCAATCATATTATAATCTTTATATGTTGGATCATATGATAAAGATACAGTGATTATACTAACTCATATAAACAAGATAATATAACATGGTAAACTCACTTAGGTTTTAATCATAAGTGGTAACATCCACAGATCAAATTTGGTTATTCTTGAAGAACTACGCATGTTGTGGCGTGAAGTAATGTCAGCCTCAATGGTACCTTCTTTGATTGCAACTAATTTATGAGCTTTCAATGTGTGCCAAGACGGAAAGTTGTTTGAGCCGTGCAAATGACACCTAATTCTTAGACTCCTAGTTGGACACAAACCCTATTCTACCTAAATTACTTTGGTGCTTATAAATACACTTGTAAAGTCTTAGACTTGAGACAGTGGTTAATATGCATAATTATTAGAATTATATAATTAGTTCTTAACCTTATTCAACCTTCAAGAAGCAAATTTCCAGCAAAGATTATTAAGAGAAAAATCTGAAGAGCAATTTGAAGATCAATCAAGAGTTAGAGAATTAGAGGATATGATAACATTCATTAAGAGATTGAGTTTGTTATTCTTCTTATTCTTTCTTCTACGTATTTTTAATGTCTTTTTCAATTATAAATTTAGATTTTGTAAACATTATGTGTAGTTAATTTTCAATTAATCTAAGGTCTTATGAACCCAATTTTTTAACATGTGTTGATCTATTATACTCCCTCTTGTGATTGCAAAGTCATGTTATATTATTTGATTTGATTTTGATTGTCAATTAGTTGCTTGATCACCAATTAATCTATACAAGCATATATGTAGCTTTGAGAGGAATATTTATTTGTCTGTCTTAATCATATAACATGCATAATTTTTAGGTAGAGAGGTACGATTCATATATATGTGATTAATAATTGACGTTCTTCATGAATAATAATTTAATCTAATTAGCATGAAAGTGTGATTAGGTTAGGTTATTATACTAAATGTAGTTTACTTGAAAGATGAATGCATGCATAGTTTAGTGTCAATTGATCACATAAATTGTTGCTAATTTTTAGGGAGGAGTTTAGCGATTCACATACTTAGGAGATTAAGGGATTTATGAGTTCCTAGATTATATATCTCATATATATATTTTCGCTGCATTTTGTATTTGATTGAAGTGTTTAGTATTTAGTTATTTAATTTTGATTTATTATCTTTCTGTTGTCCAAATAGTAGTTCCAATAGTCGTATTAGCACTCGGTTATTAATTACAATTTTTCCTGTGGGTTCGAAAGCCTTTATTTAACTATTTATCACTTGTACGTGTCCCGTACACTTACAGTTTAGCATGAACAACTAACAGGGACAATTAAATTGTGACACGTGAATTATGATACACATAAAGTTGTGATAAAAAGAATTATTTTATAAATAAATTTGAAGGGAAGTGGTTGAATGAAAATGAAATGTTATACATATACCAAATATTTGGTTGATTTCAAGGGACATAAATGATGCGGGTGTAATAAAAGAAGGGAAGAAAATGCCTAGGTTTTAGATTTGTAAACTTGGCTATGATACCATGTAATTTGCAAGAATAAGAATGTACTTTATACAGTGGACTCTTTAAATATACAACTACTAGCAATTCTTTTGGAAATAACAACTCTAAATCCCTACTTTTTTGCCACACACATTTACATAGTTGACTTCTAGAATTTCTCCTAAGAATCCTCTTAGAATTACTCAATTAGATCTATTGATTTTTTAAATTTGGAGGGCTAACTTTCCAACACTCCCCCTCAAGCTAGCTTGAAGATGTCCTTTAGGCCTAGCTTGCATGTTACCTTGTCAAATTGATTCTCTGGAAATCCTTTTGTGAGACAATCAACTATTTGTTCACTGGTTGGTAGATATGGCATACAGATCTGTCCATCTTCCAACTTCTCCTTGATAAAATGCTAGTCAATTTCCACATGTTTAGTTCTATCATGTAGAATCTGATTACCGGCAATAGCTATAGCAAATTTGTTGTCACAATAGAGTTTAAGGGGTCGTGGTACTGGTATTTTTAAATCTTTAAGTATACTTTTGATCCATAAAACTTCATATATACCTAGTGTTGAAGCTCTAAATTCAACTTCAACAGTACTTCAAGTACACCTTGTTTCTTCTCCTCAAAGTGACAAGATTGCCACCTACAAATGCACAATAACTAGATGTAGATCTCTTATCCGTGACACTCATAACCCAATCAACATTTGTATAGATTTTAACCAGTAAAAGCCCTCTATTAGCAAACAATAATCCTCTCCCCGGAGTCCCCTTCAAGTATCTAGGATTCTTAGAACAACCTTGTGATGTTGGGGGCTAGGTGAGTGCATAAACTAGCTTACTAAGCTAACGAAAAATGAAATGTCAAGTCTTGTATGTGCCAAATATATTAACCTCCCCACTAGTCGATGATACTATTCCCTATCAACTTGTGAGTCTGATTTTTCAACTTCAAGCTTGAGATTAGGCTCAATAGGTGTCTCAATAGGTCTGCATCCCAATAAATCAGTCTTTTTTAGTAGATTTAAAACATATTTCTTTTAAGAGACAGAGATTCCTTTCTTGGACCTTGCAAATTCCATTTCAAGAAAATATTTTAATCTCCCAAATCCTTAATTTCAAATTCAACTATCAAAGCCTTCTTTGGCCTTTCTATTTCAACTACATCATCCCCTATTAGGATGATCTCATCAACATATACTATTACTACGGCTTTCTTTCCCTCTTTTGAATGCTTGAAGAAAAAAGTGTGATCTCTTTGGCTTTGACTATAACCAAACCCTTTTACAACTCTATCGAACCTTTCAAACCACACTTTAGGGGATTGTTTAAGCCCATAAAGAGATTTCATTAGCTTGCATACTTTCTCTCTACCTAACTCCTCAAAACAAGGTGGCGGTTCCATGAACACCTCCTCTTCTAAATGGCCATTTAAAAAATAATTTTTGACATCTAATTGGTGCAAGGACCAGTTGTTATTTACTGCCACAGAAAGTAGAATTCGAATGGAGTTAACATTGGCTATAGGGGCAAAGGTTTCTTGGTATTCCAGAACATCGGTTTGATTAAACCCTTTTGCAACAAGCCTAGCCTTGTACCTTTCAATAGAACCATATGACCTACATTTAATTGTAAAAATCTATTTGCACCCAACAGTCTTTTTCCCTTTAAGTAAGCCAACGGCTTTACAAGTCTCATTCTTTTTAAGAGCTTGCATCTCTTCATGTTTCCATTTAGGGTGTGAAAGAGCTTCTTGTATGTTGTTAGGTATGAAATGGTGGGACATTTTAGAGGTGAAGGCTTTATAATTATTAGATAACCTATGATAAGATAGGAACTTTGCAATAGGATGAGAGGTACAAGACTTAGTGCCTTTTCTAATAGCAATAGGAATATCAAGATCGGTGGAAAATTGTTTAGTATTGATAGGTTTTTTAGTTAGTGGTTTAGATAAAGGAAATGAGTTGGTCACAGAAGTTTTACCTTGTTGTGTTGCATGTGAATCAAATTCTGGTATGGGGAGTTGTGTATGGTCAGTTTGATGTGTCTGAACTCCACTACCTAGATTGTTTCTCCGATTAAATACTTAGAACTTAGTAGGATTATCACCCAAAGTTAGGTCCTTTTCCTGTAAGTTCTCTCATTTATCATATTCAATATGTCGTGAAAAATGACCATTTTCAAATTGTTGTAAATCAGGTTCAGTTTCTCTAGAAAACAAATTTTCTTGATGTTCTTCCTAAGAAGCATTCGTACCAGACTCGCTCTCTAGTTGAACATTTTTTGTTTCTATTAGAAGGTGAGGCTAATTAGTGGGGTTCATATTAGGAAGAATAACATTAGGTTCAAGAAAATCAAGAAAAAGGACCAAACTCGAATAACCAGAAGAGGAACTAGTAGGTATCAAATTGGATACTTATTGGATTTCATCTTCCTATTTATTCTCCCTTTAAAGATGAGTAGCAAAAACAGGTTTATTTTCAAAAAACATGACATCCATGCTGACATAAGTCTTGCGGTTGGTGGGATTAAAACACTTGTACCCCTTTTGATTCGGAGCATACCCAATAAAGACGCATTTTTTTGCTTTAGCATCCAATTTAAACTTAGAAAGTCTAGGCTAGTGAAACAAAACAATGCAACCAAAATTTTTTAAAGGCATAGAAGAACTTAGTTGATTTATAGAAAAACAATTTTGAAAGCAATTAATTGGTGTGTCATGTTTGAGGACTCTTGAGGGAACTCTATTGATTAAATAAGTGGCAGTAAGAATTGCCGCTCCCCATAGATACTTAGGAACATTCATGGATAGCATAAGTACCCTACTTACCTTTAAGAGATGGTGGTTCTTTCTCTCGGCTATACTATTTTGTTGTGGGGTATTTCTACATGTGGATTGATGATGAATACCATTTTCAGCAAAAAAAAAATTACTAAGGTATTGGTTAAATAATTTAGTTTCATTGTCACTACGCAGGATACCGATTTTAGTGTGAAATTGATTTTCAACATCTTAAAAAAAACTAAAGTGTCTTTCAACTTCAGCTTTGGTATTTATTAGATAAATTCAATACAAACGTGTGTGATCATCTATAAAAGTAACAAACTATCGCTTCAAACTTAGGGTAGGAATAGTGGAAGGTCCTCATACATAACTATGTATAAGATTAAAAGGTTGTGATGCATGATATGTTTTGGAGTGGTATGGATTCCGAGTGCTCTTAGAAAAACATTAAATATCATACTAAAAATCTTTTATTGACATAGCTTAAAATAGACGTGGAAACAAATGTTTTAAGTAAGGAAAACTAGGATATCCTAGTCTAAAGTGCCACATCATAATTTGATCTTTAACATATATAGAGTTAACATTACAACTGAGTCCTTGGGCCAGCATATTACTTTGAGAATCTTCAAAGTAGTAGAGTCCATCCTTCATCTTTGTATTGCCAATCGTCTTCCCCACAACCATGTCCTGAAAATCACATTTAGTAGAAGAGAAAACAACTGAACAATAATCTTGAGAAAGTTTACTAACTAACAATAGGTTGCAAGAGAGATTAGGGACATAGAGGACAGATTTTAATTCAATTTTATCTGAAATTTTGACAGAACCTTTACCCGCAATACTGGAGAGGCTGCCATCTGCAATATTTTTTACCTTTTTGTTGACAGCGCAGGGTGCATAAGTATGAAACAGGGATGAGGTGATGGTCGTATGATCTGAAACACCTGAATCAATGATCCAAGGTGCAAAAAAGGATGTAAAGAAACTGGTACAGATGTTACATGTACGAGCAATGAAACTATTAGGAAGAGATGACTCAGAACTTGATGGAATTAACTTGAGACTCTACTTGTTCCCTATTGAGATAGGACTGCTCAGCAGAATGGGCTGTAGGACCAGATTTTTCCCTAGGTCTTCAGTTGATTTGTTTGCCATGAAGTTTCCAGCAAGTCTCCCTATTGTGCCTCGATCTATTGTAGAAATCACACCAAACATTTGGCATTTCATCAGTCTTTCGGATATGAGTTTTATTTGTAGTAGCTACTGCGTCATGTGATACTATAGAAGATGTCTCAACAGGATTCGGCTCTCCATTCTTCTTTCCCAACATCACCAAACGCCTACTCGCTTCCCTTCTTACCTTAGAAAAGACCTCATTTAGGGATGGAAGAGGATGTCTCCCAATTATCCTACGTCGGACCTAATCAAATTCAACATTAATTAAGACCAGCCAAGAATTTGAAAATGCGGTTATTCTCAGTAACCTTTTGGAAATAAGCACCATCAATCGGATCTTTCCACTTATGGTCATAGAACATGTCTAAATCTTGCCACAAGCGTTTAAGACCAGTAAAGTACTTTGGTATTGAATCTGTGCCTTGCTTGGTTTCACCTACCCTTGATTGGATCTCATATATCTGGGATTGGTTGCCTAGAACAAAATACATTTGCTTGAGATTCTCCCATATCTCCTTTGTTGTGGAATACCCTAGATAGTTGGTACTAATCTCTTCTTCCATTGAATTTTCCAACGATGCCATCACTATGGAATTTTCAGCATCCCAAACTGCATGCTGTGAATCTGTGGCAGATTGTTCTACTCTATCTCCAGTAAAATAGCCCAGTTTCCCTTTGCCTCTGATATACATTTGGACAGATAGTGACCAGCGGGGAAAATTATCTCCATTGAATTTGATAATGGTGATTCTAACTGGTTGTTATTGTCTGAATGAGGATTCATGGGTAGTTGAGTTTGATTACCAGTAGAAGTAATTGACTCTTCAGACATGGTGATAAACAGGAAAGAAAGTTTACACAGAATTAAAAAAGAAGGGAAGAATTTGTCTAGGCTTCAGATTTGTAAATCTGACTCTGTTACCATGTAATTTGCAAGAATAAGAATATATTTTCTTCTGTACAGTGGACTCTTTAAATCCTAATTTTTTTGAATCTGGAGGGAAGAATTTTTCCAACGTATGAAGTGCAAATAGAATATCTATGTGACCCACATGCCACACAACTCTCCATGTGCACCATTGTGACAATCATCTATGGTACACATGTCGGTCTATATAGCTGCCACATGTCATCCACGTGTCACCGTATTACCCTTCAATTATCATACCTCTGGTAATATCTTATTGTTAACCCTCTCACCATAAATTTAATTGTATTTGTGTATTCAAAGAGTTATTAATTAAGAAGATTCTAATTGAATATTACAAGTATGCTACGACTAACTAGGACCACCAAGCCTCAATCCATAAATGATAAAAGTTGCCCCTTGTTAATTATATCTTGTAACATGTATTTGACATTTTACTTACATAATCCAGATGTGGGAATCAAAGGCAAATACATAGGTAGTTGTCGAATAATCACAGATGCATATATAGTTCATATTCCAATTATATCTCACGCGAATTATTCAGTCTCAATGACTGACCTATTATTCTCTAGTAACTGCAACTCCTCATGTGCGTCCTATTTATAACTCCAGTTGTTAATAAGGTCAGTTGACTTTTAAATTGTACTGCTTTTTCTAAATCTAGCTAATCATAATTTTTAACACCTAAAATTCAATTGAGCACAGTATGAACTCCATTTTGTGCTGTTGAAGTGGAAACCATAGAACATGTGTTCGTAAAATACTTTATTATAAGATATCTAAAGAGAAATTGTATTGGAAGCTAAATCTTGATCTTTTAGGTATTTATAAGACAGTCAAACTTTTATCACTGTGATATTGAGTCCGCACACTTCCTTGCTTACTTTAGATTTTGATAGGTAAAAGAAATGAGGGAACTCTATTGATTAAATAAGTGGCAGTAAGAATTGCCGCTCCCCATAGATACTTAGGAACATTCATGGATAGCATAAGTACCCTACTTACCTTTAAGAGATGGTGGTTCTTTCTCTCGGCTATAATATTTTGTTGTGGGGTATTTCTACATGTGGATTGATGATGAATACCATTTTCAGCAAAAAAAAAATTACTAAGGTATTGGTTAAATAATTTAGTTTCATTGTCACTACGCAGGATACCGATTTTAGTGTGAAATTGATTTTCAACATCTTAAAAAAAACTAAAGTGTCTTTCAACTTCAACTTTGGTATTCATTAGATAAATACAATACAAACGTGTGTGATCATCTATAAAAGTAACAAACTATAGCTTCAAACTTAGGGTAGGAATAGTGGAAGGTCCTCATACATAACTATGTATAAGATTAAAAGGTTGTGATGCATGATATGTTTTGGAGTGGTATGGATTCCGAGTGCTCTTAGAAAAACATTAAATATCATACTAAAAATCTTTTATTGACATAGCTTAAAATAGACGTGGAAACAAATGTTTTAAGTAAGGAAAACTAGGATATCCTAGTCTAAAGTGCCACATCATAATTTGATCTTTAACATATATAGAGTTAACATTACAACTGAGTCCTTGGGCCAGCATATTACTTTGAGAATCTTCAAAGTAGTAGAGTCCATCCTTCATCTTTGTATTGCCAATCGTCTTCCCCACAACCATGTCCTGAAAATCACATTTAGTAGAAGAGAAAACAACTGAACAATAATCTTGAGAAAGTTTACTAACTAACAATAGGTTGCAAGAGAGATTAGGGACATAGAGGACAGATTTTAATTCAATTTTATCTGAAATTTTGACAGAACCTTTACCCGCAATACTGGAGAGGCTGCCATCTGCAATATTTTTTACCTTTTTGTTGACAGCGCAGGGTGCATAAGTATGAAACAGGGATGAGGTGATGGTCGTATGATCTGAAACACCTGAATCAATGATCCAAGGTGCAAAAAAGGATGTAAAGAAACTGGTACAGATGTTACATGTACGAGCAATGAAACTATTAGGAAGAGATGACTCAGAACTTGATGGAATTAACTTGAGACTCTACTTGTTCCCTATTGAGATAGGACTGCTCAGCAGAATGGGCTGTAGGACCAGATTTTTCCCTAGGTCTTCAGTTGATTTGTTTGCCATGAAGTTTCCAGCAAGTCTCCCTATTGTGCCTCGATCTATTGTAGAAATCACACCAAACATTTGGCATTTCATCAGTCTTTCGGATATGAGTTTTATTTGTAGTAGCTACTGCGTCATGTGATACTATAGAAGATGTCTCAACAGGATTCGGCTCTCCATTCTTCTTTCCCAACATCACCAAACGCCTACTCGCTTCCCTTCTTACCTTAGAAAAGACCTCATTTAGGGATGGAAGAGGATGTCTCCCAATTATCCTACGTCGGACCTAATCAAATTCAACATTAATTAAGACCAGCCAAGAATTTGAAAATGCGGTTATTCTCAGTAACCTTTTGGAAATAAGCACCATCAATCGGATCTTTCCACTTATGGTCATAGAACATGTCTAAATCTTGCCACAAGCGTTTAAGACCAGTAAAGTACTTTGGTATTGAATCTGTGCCTTGCTTGGTTTCACCTACCCTTGATTGGATCTCATATATCTGGGATTGGTTGCCTAGAACAAAATACATTTGCTTGAGATTCTCCCATATCTCCTTTGTTGTGGAATACCCTAGATAGTTGGTACTAATCTCTTCTTCCATTGAATTTTCCAACGATGCCATCACTATGGAATTTTCAGCATCCCAAACTGCATGCTGTGAATCTGTGGCAGATTGTTCTACTCTATCTCCAGTAAAATAGCCCAGTTTCCCTTTGCCTCTGATATACATTTGGACAGATAGTGACCAGCGGGGAAAATTATCTCCATTGAATTTGATAATGGTGATTCTAACTGGTTGTTATTGTCTGAATGAGGATTCATGGGTAGTTGAGTTTGATTACCAGTAGAAGTAATCGACTCTTCAGACATGGTGATAAACAGGAAAGAAAGTTTACACAGAATTAAAAAAGAAGGGAAGAATTTGTCTAGGCTTCAGATTTGTAAATCTGACTCTGTTACCATGTAATTTGCAAGAATAAGAATATATTTTCTTCTGTACAGTGGACTCTTTAAATCCTAATTTTTTTGAATCTGGAGGGAAGAATTTTTCCAACGTATGAAGTGCAAATAGAATATCTATGTGACCCACATGCCACACAACTCTCCATGTGCACCATTGTGACAATCATCTATGGTACACATGTCGGTCTATATAGCTGCCACATGTCATCCACGTGTCACCGTATTACCCTTCAATTATCATACCTCTGGTAATATCTTATTGTTAACCCTCTCACCATAAATTTAATTGTATTTGTGTATTCAAAGAGTTATTAATTAAGAAGATTCTAATTGAATATTACAAGTATGCTACGACTAACTAGGACCACCAAGCCTCAATCCATAAATGATAAAAGTTGCCCCTTGTTAATTATATCTTGTAACATGTATTTGACATTTTACTTACATAATCCAGATGTGGGAATCAAAGGCAAATACATAGGTAGTTGTCGAATAATCACAGATGCATATATAGTTCATATTCCAATTATATCTCACGCGAATTATTCAGTCTCAATGACTGACCTATTATTCTCTAGTAACTGCAACTCCTCATGTGCATCCTATTTATAACTCCAATTGTTAATAAGGTCGGTTGACTTTTAAATTGTACTGCTTTTTCTAAATCTAGCTAACCATAATTTTTAACACCTAAAATTCAATTGAGCACAGTATGAACTCCATTTTGTGCTGTTGAAGTGGAAACCATAGAACATGTGTTCGTAAAATACTTTATTATAAGATATCTAAAGAGAAATTGTATTGGAAGCTAAATCTTGATCTTTTAGGTATTTATAAGACAGTCAAACTTTTATCACTGTGATATTGAGTCCGCACACTTCCTTGCTTACTTTAGATTTTGATAGGTAAAAGAAAAATGATGATTTTGTCCATGCATGTAGAGGTGCAAATTCGTGAATTACCAAAAATACACATCGGAGATCTCGCCGTTGTTTACCTCTTCTCTCTGTTAAAGTGTCAAATCCTCCATCGAATGCGAGAATTATATCTTCCTATCGAAGTATCTTGTTTCAAGAGCTCTGAATTTCTGGACTTGACTTCTGATCGAAGTCTTGGATTGATTTCCTTTTTTTTTTTTTTTTTGGATTCCTAGTCTGCATGCTTTCTTTTCTTTGTTGATAATTAGATTGTTTGAATCTGGTTTTTTGTTACGAGTATGAAGATCCTTGTATGGAATTGTCAAAAAAATTCGTAAGGGCCGGTGAGACGTGCGAGCTCTAAGGAGGCTTGTTTTGAGTTTGCTCTGATTTTGGTATGTTTCTTGTAAATAGAAGCGTAGGGTGTCCAAAGGAATTTTGTCTTAAATGGCCATATTCTTTAACATAGTTTAAAAAAGGGCAAAGTTATGTTAAACTTTAAAAAGAGGCTTTTTTTAACTGCCCACCTAATATGGGTGTTTTAGCCGATATTTTTTTAAACCAAAAAGAAAAGAGTGCTTTTAAACATTTGGAAGAAGTCGAACAGTTCTCACATTAGCACAAAACGCTCTACACTCTCCCACTAACTTGAGGAAGACGACGCACGAAACACTCTACACAAAACTTCTCCATTTTTGAGCTATGCATTTTTCGATAAGTTTTTTCAATAAATGTCTTCTCCGTCGCTTCGTTTCGTTTAGTATATGGTTTTGGTGATAGTTGGAGCTTAGGGTATGGTCCATGTTGAACCTCAACGAAAACCCCTTCTTTTTTTTATGGGTTTTAGTGAAATGTTGGTTTAAGGTATTCGACTTTTGTAAAATGTTGTTTTTTTATATTGGGCTTTTGTAATTATGGATAATCTGATTTTTGGTATATCGTTTGTTATTCATGAATAACAGTATGAGCATTGAACATAATTTTCGTTGTGTCACCATGTTAGGTATATCTGGGTATATGTTGGGTATATCTTGGTATATCTCGATGTATCTTGGTATACGTTGGGTATATCTCGGTATATTTAGAGTATGTCTCGGTATATCTGGGGTATATCTCGGTATATCTAGGGTATATCTTGGTATATCTAGGATATATCTTGGTATATCTGGGGTATATTTCGGTATATCTGAGTATATCTGGGTATATCTTGGTATATTTCGGTATATCTTGGATATATTTCGGTCTATTTCTGTCAGTTTCCCTCATATGAAGCTAAAATTGAAGTATATTTATGTTGCTTTAATTTGATTGATGTTTTTTGTAGTATATATTGACTTGTATTTATGTTATTTTGAACAAATTGTTCACAAGTATTAATTATTTTGGTTTTCTTACATGTTATATATGCAGGATATGGCAGGTAAATCAACCTTTAGTTCTTCAGTCTCTCCCTCTGAATATTATGTTGGTAAAATGACCAACATATCATGCATTCAAAATTTTAGGACATTGAAGACGACCCTAGAAGGATTTGGGTTACTTGAGAGGTTTGAAGAGTTCTGTTTTGGTTTTATCACAAGAATGAACCATATAGAGTTCACAACGGGATTGTTGCATCACATATTACTGATGCAAGACAAAGATTAATCGGGAAAAGAACTGCAAATAATTGTGAATGGCACACCCCACATATTTGGATATGAAGAGTTTAGTCTACTTACTAGTTTGATGTTTAGCAGTGAGGAAGAATGTCCACCGCGAATTGGTCAGTTGCGAAAAACATACTTCAAGATCGACAAGCCAATAAAGAAAGGCGAGCTGGAGAAGGTATTCGTAAACCTTCCTATGTCCACTGAGCCTGACGATGTTTTGAGGTTGGCCATCATTTATACTTTGGAAATAATTCTTTTGGCCGATCATAATCTAAGGGCCATTAATGATGAATACTTGGAAGTGGTTGAAGACTTCCACAAATTTAATATCTACCCATGAGGTAAGATAGTTTATGACTTCACTGTAAGAAGGTTGAAAAGTGTTATTCTACATAAGGTTGATAGAAAACCTAAAGGTGACATCAAGGGTGATGTTGCCCATGTTTAGGGGGTCGCGTCTAAAGAAGGACAAAAACACGCAACCACTTACAGTGTCTATGATTTTTGTTGGGCACTGTAAGTTTAGGCCTATAAGGCCATATAGGTGAGTGTAACTGATTTAGCCATCAATACATCTCCTGATGCAATGCCCAGGATATTACGTTGGGAGAACCTAAGAAAGGGACAAAATTTGAAGTTCTAGGACTTGAACTAAAAAATCTTCCAATATTCGGATGTAAGTTTGTTGCATTTATATGTTGTTATTAATTGTTCTTTGATTTTTGAATGTACTTAACTAATTTAAATGTTTTGTGGGATATTGTACAGTTTCATATGCTGAAGAGACTCACTCCTAATAAAAAGGAGAGACAGAGTCCTTACTACATTTCGGCACAAACATATGTGAGCGAAGTACGTATGGGTGTGCCGAATGTGCCCAATGTCGGTGGAATGGATGACGAATTGCCTTCGAAAGGCGATGAACATCATCATCCATCTGGTCACATGGATGATATCAGTGACCCTAACTCGAAAGTCCAAAAGGATCAAGGTTCAACTCATTCATCAACTTCCATTATGGAGGTAATATACTATGGCACGTATAATTCTTAATTCAAATGTACTTAATTGTTTGCAACCTAACGTATATATTTTTATCGTATTTCAGGTATTACAAGAGCTAAAAGATTTGAAAAAGGAGGTGATAACAATAAAAGAAAACCAAATGTGGACTAAGGATGCTTTGAAGAAGTTGTTAAGATCACAAAAAACAACTTCAACAGGGGACCAATCAAGGAAACCTTCAGTGAATGCATCCAGGGTCAAAAGTGTCCCACGTTTTGATTGACGTAAGGTTCAAGATGAACAAATATCTATGGAGGAAGAAGTAGTGATGCCCATGGATGAAGAGCTAGTAGTGGCAAGTTATATAGGCAAAGAAATAATTGTGTTTACAGAACAATTTGATGAGGAAACTACCATGCCTAATATAAATAAGGACGAAACATTCATGGGTGTCAGCGAAGAATGTCCCACAGAGGTTAACCTTGAAAAACAGTCAGTTGATGTCTCCCAAGTAGAGGAAAACTTGACAAATGTGGAGTTGTCTACTCTGGAAGAGATTTTAGAGGCTGCCCTAATTATAAGTGGTCCATCGTCAATGCAATTAGGATCGCTAGCATCCAAGGGCATTAGATCAACTGAAACGTCCGCTCCATTTGGTACTACATACAGTCGGAGGAAGCGAAAGCTTGGTCTCTCCCTTAAATCTCCATACATGCATCCCAAGAAGAAATTTGGTATATCAATTGGGTCTGAACAGTTGGATGAAGGACATGTGCCAAGCCTTTATGATTCGATGAGAAGCTTCGATGAAGCTAGATATAGATTCTTCATGAAGTGGCTACATAATAATTTCTCCAACAACCAGTACGTATATCCTATTATATATACTTACATTTTATTCATCTATGTTTATTTTTTGTTTATATTAATAGGGTTACTTATTCATTTAATTTTTATTGCCAAAATTTAGGGAAAATATTAATGTTGGTTGCCCAAGTAATGGTATGGCTAATTCTTCCTTGTTTCATTGTATATTGAAACCCCAATCATCCTTACTCAACGAGGTAACTGTTTATGGTATTTACCATTTCTTGTATACAAATGATGTGAACTTTGGTGTATTCCTTGTTATTTATCATTTCATATTGCTATAAACTAACAACTAAATGGTATATGTTGGTACCTACTTGATATGAACTAAAATTATGCAGCACATAGATTGTGGTCTATGGTTGTTGAGGAAGAAAGAGGAAATTCACCCGCACTTGTTCCCTAAGAACAATTGGACAACAAAGTGTACGTCATAGGTAAAACATAGTAACAATACTTTAGGTATATTTGGGGTATATATTAATAACATATTTATAATCATATAAATTATAAATATTTTGAAACAGGTGTACGTCTTGAACATGGTAAACCATGGACTCGTGTGGACAACATATATGGAGTTTTATTGGAGAATGGTCATTGGATCGCTTTCGGATTTGACATTAGACAACAATATATTGATGTCTATGATTCACTTCCGAAACACATAAGGGATGGAACTCTTAAGAAAATGTTACATAACTTATGTGTAATGATCCCAAGCTTAATTAAAAGCTTGAATATGAAGTCAAAGACAGGTGGCCCATTTATTGTAATGCGATACCTGTTCCATAACAGGTTGAAGTGTAAGTATATTTAATTCTTTCAGTAACATTTAATCATCATTGATATAGTCAATTATGATTCTTGGGTTATGAATAATATTTTTTGTCTTACATGTATTACACAAGGAGACTGTAACATTTACGCTCTGAAGTTCATCGAGTACATAGTAAATGACAAGGCCCTAATTGAAATCAAAGACAAGGCAATTGGTTTCTTTAAGAAGAAACTTTATTGTGAACTATTCTTTGCCGACGATGATTGCATTATTGTATAAGTATAGTGACATGTTTTTTTGTATTTTTTAATACATTTCCCAAACTCTGATTTGTTTTGTTGTTTGTATTGTAAAACTTCTGTTCAATATATTTGACAGAAAAAATTGTTAAAGATAGAACTGTTAATTTAAAGGTATAATTTGGTCAGATATGAGTTGTATCAGTGTGAATTATATTTCAGCAAATAAACTATGGAATTTTTGGGTTATTTGTGCTGTAAGTATGCAGGATGATGGTTTTTTCTCCATTTTTTGTATATCTGGGGATACTTACTGAAATGTCCCAAAATAGACCGAAAATACCATTTGGGTATATATGGGTATATCTTGGTATATCTGGGTATATCTAGGTATATCTGGATATATCTGGGTATATCTTGGTATATTTGAGATATATCTGGGATATATCTGGATATATTTGGGTATATTTCAGTATAATTTTGGTATATTTTAGATATATTAATGAAATGTACCAATAAAACACTAGAATAGACCGAATAGTACAAGTAATAAAAGTTGTTGGTATTCATATTATTCCAAAATATGAATTCTTCTTGCAATTAGTATATTTTACAAAAAATACATGATGATATAGATGACTAGTTAAATAAAGTTGATTCTCGTGGTATATCTGGATATATTTGGGATATATCTGGATATATTTGGGTATATTTCAGTATAATTTTGGTATATTTTAGATATATTAATGAAATGTACCAATAAAACACTAGAATAGACCGAATAGTACAAGTAATAAAAGTTGTTGGTATTCATATTATTCCAAAATATGAATTCTTCTTGCAATTAGTATATTTTACAAAAAATACATGATGATATAGATGACTAGTTAAATAAAGTTGATTCTCGTGGTATTCATTAAATTAATACAAAATTCTGATACAGAGAATATAACACTTCAAATGATAATAAATTATGCAGTACATAAAAATGTTTATGGCTGAGAAGATAGGGAAGGTTCTACAATCATCTGACGGAACATATTACAAGTCCTTATGTTATGACCACTATTTTCACACCTATTGCAAAATATGACCTTCTTTATTACTTCTCCACGTGAACGTATGCGTCGCTTTCGTGGTCTGTCACATTTTTTCTTCGTGTTGGGAAGAAGTTCAACTAGGTCTATGATCTCTGGTGGAATGTCCCACTCACCATTGTCAGTTACCGAAAATATGGACTCTGCATATGCGATAATATAACAATTTACTATGTATAATTAGTGAACAAAGGAATGGACATCAATATCTTGAAAATGGACGGCTGCAATGGCATGACAATAGGGGATTTTGTGAACAACAAACTCCTTACAACTACAACTTCTGTTCAGTAGATCAACATCGTCACTAGTGTCACTATGTACAACTTAATTTCATATAATTGAACTCATTATATTATGTATAATGAATGATAAACTATATTACACATTTGCTTAAAAATTAAATAGATAAACATTTAATAACAATAAAGTGTTGTACGAATCACATACTTGAAAAATATGTGCATTAATTCTGAAAATTCTGTACCTTAAGGACTTATTGTGATTCGCACACATAATTGATTCAACCTCATCGGTAAGGAATTGAGTTCCCCATCTCATCCCAACCTCCCTATGTTCCACAAACCAATGCTGTATTTTGCTACGGTAGTACTCAACAAGCATGATTATGGGCAACTCATGAGCAGATTTCATGACATTATTAAATAATTCTGAACCATTTGTGGTCATTATCCAGTATCTATTTCCTGAAAAATGATATCTTTACCACTTCTCAATACTTGCTTCTAATAAGTACTTCTCTATCTCAGGATCGATCTGTCTCAAATTCCCCATGTACTTGTCAAATTCACGCTTTGTATATGCCCTTGAGCAACATCTGAACAAAGGTGTAATATTAGGATTCTTAAATTTGTGGTTTAAATTCATCTCCATGTGAAATGCACAATAACCATGCAAAGCATTAGGGAATGCTTTCAGAACAGCTTGAATAATACTTTGGTGTCTATCTGAAACAATAACAAGGTCCTCAATGTGCCCAACTATGTGTGATAGTTTTAACAAAAACCATTTCCAGGCTTCATTATTCTTAGAATCTCCAACCCCAATGGCCAATGGATATATGTTATTATTTCCATCAGAAGCATTTTCTACGAATAATGTCCTAGCATACCTACCTGATAGAAATGCACCATCAACTGTAATTACATGTCTTATACAAGATAAGAATCCTCTAATACATAGACCTAGTGCCATGAAAAATTACTTAAATCTTCTGGACTGGTCAACTTCAATATGTGTGACGCTACTAGGATTTCTTTCCTTCAAAACATGACAGTAGGAAGGATGTTTCAGGAAAGATTCCTCTTCACTGCCACGTAGCAACCTGAGAGCCTTTTCTTTAGACCTGTATGCTATGGTGTAACCAATCTCAATCCCAAACTCATTTTGACAATCATCAATAATATCTTTGGGCTTATAAATTCTTCCAGATCACACCAATTTCATTTTTATGGCATTTCCTATCACTCTTGAGGTCGCAGTCCTATTCTTTCTCATGTAATTGTTAGTATCACAAGTATGTCTTGATTCAAACTCTTTTACCCTGAACCTATTTGAGCCAGTGATCCTATTACATCTAATCATCAAAGTACAACTAGATTGAATGCAACGTATCACCACACGGTCTTTCTTACTTGTCATTGTCCTCATCTCAAATCTATTTCTTATGGCATAAAGCACGACATGTGTGGTAAAATCTATCTTACTGTCAAATACTTGATCAACTTTCAAATCAAGCTCAACATGTGCAATAGATGAGGAAACGTCACCATTTGAAGGTATCTCTGTGGGTGTACTTGATGGACCAAAACGTAATTTAGTATTGCCCCCAACTACAGTTCATCCTTCAAATTGGGAGAAACCATTTACAGATTGATCTCTTACAATTAGCCTTTCTAGTTCAACTAGTGTCCTTTCATTATCAATTGCATGTAAAGCTGCCATTGAGGTCATGTCATGATCAACGTTTTCGTTGACAGTACCACCTTCTAATTCATACTCTCTAATCATATCAAGATTTCGATCATCACCCATCTGCGGTATATCTGAATAGTGATCTACATCATCACTAATACTATGAAGTACATTATCGCAATTTCTATTAGGATTTTGAGATCCTTCGTGCCGATGAGTATCGCTCAAATAATTTACATGATGGCCTCCGGTATTAAGAAGTTGTTCATGGCAGATAGAATGACTTGTGTCTAAAGGCTTGGCAATTTCTATTGGGATTTTGAGATCCTTCGTGCCAATGAGTATCACTTAAGTAATTTACATGATGGCCTCCAGTATTAAGAAGTTGTTCATTTTCACAGGTGCAAGTATGTATGTATCTAGTAAATACATATTTTTAGAAGAACTTTGGAAACAATCACCAAAAGAATTAGTAGTAAGAATTGCAAATAATACTACAATAAATCTAAATAAAGTGGTGAAAGATACAGATGTATCAATAGGAGGAAAAATCTTTCATATACCTACAATTTATCAACAAGAAGCTAGAGTTGATATTTTATTAAGAAATGATTTTTTAAATTTGTATTAACCATTCACCCAGTATTTAGATAAAATAAGCTTGACAACCCTAGATGGAGAAACAATTTATGTATCAAAAATCAGGAAAACATTAACTGTTTCATCACCAACTTTTATGTCACAATATAAAAAGTGAAAACTTTGTGAGGATATAGAAAAATAAAAACTATATTTAGAAAATATTTCTTTAGACATAGAGATTGACTTAAATCCCTTTCTAAATGAAATACAACAATATAAAACTTTAACAAGAATAAGAAAATTATTAAAAACAGTATGCTCAGAGATCCAAATATTAATAGGTCTAATGAAATAGTAAACATAAAATTAAAAGATCCTTTAAAAGTCATAAAAGTCAAACCAATTATTTATACTCCAAAAGACTGAGAAGAATTTGAAAAATAAATTCAAGAACTTTTGGAATTAAAAGTAATTATTCTCATTAATTCACCACATTCTAGTCCAGCATTTTTAGTAGAAAAAAAAGAGAAAAAAAGAGAATGATAATAAATTTTAAAACTTTAAATAAAGAAACTGTTGATGATGATTATTTTATTCCAAAAAATGAAGAATTATTATCACTCATTAAAGAAAAAAAAATATTTTTTAAGTTTTGATTGCAAAAGTGGATTTTGGAAAATAAGACTTGATAATGAATCACAAAAATTAACAGCATTTAGCTGCCCTCAAGGATAATTTCAATGAAAAATTGTTGCATTTGGACTTAAGCAAGCACTAGGTATTTTTCAAAAATACATGGATAATATTTTCAAAAAATATCACAATTTTTTTTGTGTTTATATAAATGATATTTTAAGATTGGGTAATGAATTATCAAAGCATTATTTAGACATTATTAATGTTTTACAAGAATACAGAAAATCAAGAATAGTATTATCAGAAAAGAAAGCAATTATCGCTCAACAAAAAATAAAATATTTAGAATTAAAAATAGAAGATGAAAAACATCATCTACAATCCCATATTTTGAATAACATACAAAATTTTTCTAGTATAATTAAAGATAAAATTCAATTACAAAGATTTTTAGGATGCTTGACATATGCAGAAGCATATAAAAAAAAATTAGCATAAATGAGAAAACAATTACAAACAAAGCTTAAAAAAGACTATGTTTGACAATGGACTGATCAGGACACTAAATATATGCATAAAATAAAAGCAAAAGTAAAAGATTTACCAACTTTATACCATCCAGGACCAGATGATAAAATGATAATAGAAACGGATGCTTCACATGAATATTGGGGAGTAGTATTAAAAGTAAAAGTTGATGAAAAAGATGAATATCTTTGTAGATTTACTTCAGGATCTTTCCAAGGTCATGAATTAAATTATCATAATAATGAAAAAGAATATCTAGTTGTTAAGAAAGTTATAAAGAAATTTACAATATATGTTATAAGTTCAAAATTCATTGTTAGAACTGACAATAAAAATTTTGGGCATTTTTTAAGAACTAATATTGGAGGTGATTATAAACAAGGAAAATTTATTAGATGGCAATAATGGTTTAATTTTGATAAATTTGATGTATAACATTTGCCAGGAAGAAAAAATACTTTAGTAGATGTTTTAATTAGAGAATTAACACTTCTAACAATATTTTTTTGACAAGAATGGATTCTCTTAAGATAGATATACAAATCAAAAAAAGAAAATTCTAATTCATGAAACAAAAATCAAATGCCTAAGAGAACAACTAGAGGTATTACAACTTAAAAAAATCTTTAAAAAATAGACGAACTTTGGTTAATCTAGAATGACTTAAGGAAAACTCAAAAGAAAGAGAAGTTGAAATTTTGACAGAAATTGAAAAGGAAGGAATAAAAATTCCAAAAATAGAAACTGAAGAAACTGACAGTAACAATCCAGAACTTAGTAAAAACCTAGAAAATAAAAAAGAAAAAATCAACTGGACAGATGAAGCTAAAAATGAAGATTCAAAAAAGGTCTATGTAGTATATAATGGACCAAAACCAAGAATATACACTAATTGGCCAAAGGCAAGTAGAGTAATAATAGGGTTTAGTGAAATCATCCATAGATCATTTACTAATAGGATAGAAGCAGAAGGAAGTTACACTAATTATAAAGTTCCAAAACTACTAACACCAAAAGAAATAACAAAAAATTATTCCTAGCTAGTATAACAAACAGCAATAGGAACCAGTAGAATAAGAAACCTTGGAAAAATCCAAAAATCAGTAATTTTTAGAGAAGCAGCAAATAATTCTTCTGAAGAAGAAAGAGAAAGATATAGGAATTTAAGAAAACAACAATGGTTAAGCCTAAATAATATAGCAAGAAAAACATTGAGGAACATCTCGATGATATGAAATTTTATACTACAGAAAAAAAAATTTTCATTAGGTAGTAAATTCAACATTTTAAAAGGAACTAATCCAGTATTTGTCTGTAAGACATTTCATGTTGGATTAATATAAAATATATATTTAGGAAATGAATTAAAGGAATTAATATATTTTCTTGAAAATTTCGAAAAACCTATCAGAAATTTCAAAAAGAAAATCAAGGTTACAGGTATGCCTATTTATTTAATATGTTTCAGTTTATTAATGGATTGGAACCAAGAAACACCAGTAAGTCCTTATCATTTCATTAAACTTGGTATAACAAATAATAAAAGGGAAGTTACCCGACCAAAATTTTTACCATAAAAGGAATTTAATCTTGAGGAATTATGTATAGAAAGTGGACAGATGTTAAGTCAAATTTATCATGAAATAAGAAGAATTAATAACTCTTCAAAAATTATGATTAATTACAATACAAGTAAAACTATTATTACTTCTCAAAGTAATATAGTTATCATTGAGGAAGACAGTGAAAAAGTAATTTCCTATGAAGCTAACTTCAACTACAATAAGATTGAAGTAAGTGAAGAAACCAAAAATGTATTTTGCCATTATTCAAAGCAACAATTAGAGGACCACAAATACATCTACTGCATCAAAGATAAGGTAGCATGCGTGGACACAAGCTCATCACACAATTCGTCGGTAGAATAAACCATGTAGGACAAATCCAACAGTTGGTGCCAAGAGTGTCAATAATGTAGCCGTTAAACGCCAAACATAAAAGTTAGAAATAATACAATCCTACCATTATAAACAAGGAACCCTTATGTCTATAAAAGGGAACTCTCTACAACTAAGGGATTCACTACAAAAACCTAACATTTATCCACTTTTCTATTTTCATGTTTTAGCTATGCATTTAACAATAAGTAAGACTTAATAACCATTTCAAGGTTACTAGTTCTTTAGTTTGTATAAACTTTCTATTTGATGAATAAAAATCTATTTTAATCCAAACTATCTCTCTTACCTTTAGTAAGTTAAGTACGAATCTCATAAGATCAGCAAGTTCAGAAGGACTAAAAACTTGGATATGGAGTGAGGCTTAGCTCTTTAGAACAAGAAGGAGATAGCAAGGAAACAGAAGTACGCGGTTGACCCATATTTAGAAATAGGTTAGTTTGCAAGTAGAGGCTAGTATACCTTGAATTTTCATTAATATTGTTGAAATCTTATTTATATTGCATGAAATTATAATTGATGAAAGATAAACACTATAGCATGAAAAGGAAATCTGAAACAAAACTTTATAGAAGTAAAAGTAAGAAGTATTCTGAAAATCAAAAAAATCTAAAAGATACAATTTATTTTAAACAATCTCTTGTTTGTTTTAAAACATCTTTAAAAGATAACTTTGAACAAAGCACAAAAAGATCTAAAATAATTAAAATTTACAAGAATTAATTGACTATTTTTCTAAAGAAAAAAAGAAATGATTTAGTAAAAGGACAAAACAAGGAACATTTAGATCTTGAAGTAAGCCTTGAACTAATAAAAATGGATATAGAAGAAAATAAGAAAATCCATGAACTAAGTCGGTGAACAGATCAAGAACTTGAAGAATATGAACTTGGAACTCAACAAGAAAAATTATGACTAATATATAATATTTTGAAGGAAAATATCTTGAATTACTAGAAGAATATTTTGATAATGAATATTATGAAACATGTTTATAAAATTTTAAAAGAATTGATAGCCTTTTAAATTATTATACATATTATACTTCTAGTATACTATACCTAATAAACCATCTGGTAGAAAAAATATTAAGAAATTACTTTACACATAAATTTATACAAGTAAATGAAGAAGAATTTGATAACCTAACATTTTGATTTTATTTATTTAAAGAATAAATTGGAAGATAAGCTAATTGAAGCTTAAAATCAAAATTTAGTTGTAAAAATTGGTATAAGAGCCATAAACATAAAACAAAACTTAATAAGAAGGCTTTAAACATAAAACATATCCAAAGGATATGCATTTGGAATCCCTTGTGGGATGCTAGTAGAATTGTGCTTTTAGTAATTAGGCAATACAACGTATGTTGTACTTGAATAAATTCTATTTAAATATTACAATTAATCATAAAAAAATTTTAATTAAAAATTGTATAAAGTTTAATATAAAGTTATTTAGTTTTCTTTGTTGTTTTAGATTATGAGATTTTGTATCTCGTTATCGTGACATATATTTACTAAAAAAATAAAAAATACGATGAAGTGCACTAAAAGTCACTTTCTTTTATAAGTAGAGCACTTCAGTCACTTTTTTTTAAATGATTCATCCCAAGTTACTTTACTTTTAAAAATAAAAAAATTTATTTTAATTTATATTATTATATTCATATTACAAAAAAATACGAACATTGTGAAAAATTAACTAATTCCTTTCATTCGTTACCCATTTTTAGCATAAAAATCTCATATTGATAAATACCTCATATTTCATGTAAATATTTTTTTTTCCCTAAATTTGATCAAGATGCTAAATTTGATCGTATAGCTAGTTCGAAGAGATCGTCTGATCTCCCATGGTTACTGGTCGGAGATTTTAATGTGATGTTGAATAGTTTTGAGAAATAAGGTGAGAGCGCTTTTGAATTTACTAGAGCTTGTAAAAACCGAAAGTTTGTTAATGATTTTAAAGCTATTAATGTGAGTTCAAAGTAATGTTTTTTTTTCACTTGGAGGAATGTATGTGCGTAGTCCTGAAGACATTATCCATGAAAAGCTTGACAAGATCTTGATTAATTTGCCAGCACTGGGCATGGGTTTGAAAGCTAAGCTTATGAAGGTTGAGTTGTGTAGGTTGTTATTTTTGGAGGAGCATAAATGATTAAAGAAAGAGTTGGATGATGCATGTTAGGAGAAAGAAAGCGATCATGGGTTAAATGGCTAAATTTTGGTTACATAAATACAAGTTTTACTACTACAAAACTGACTTTTGGTCTTACAAAATTGGCCTTGGTTAGATCATGGGTTAAATGCCTTACTTTTGTTTACAGAAATACAAAAGATTATTTTTTCATAGGACATTTCAACAGAGGAGGATGGATAATAGGATCACAAAAATAATGGATAGTAATGGGTTCTAGCTAGATGATCCTAATTCTATTGCTAGAGTTATTCAGTCCTATTTTGTTGTATTTAAAGCTCTTGTAATATAATTATGTGGGAATTGAAGATAATTTGGTTAATGTTGATCCATTTGTTACTGATGAGATGAATATTGATATGCTTGTGAGGAAGGTTACTAAGGAAGATGTTCGTAAGGCATTTTTTTGGGTTGTGAGCTCTTCATGCACCTGGTCTTGAAGGTATTTCTGGTGGTGCTTTTATCATAAGCATTGAGATTTAGATGGAAAGGATATTACTAAAGCTGTCCATAACTTCTTTAGGGATGGTTTCTTAGTTGATTATGTTAGTTAGACTTACATTTCCTTGGTTTCCTAAGGTGCAACAACGCTTTAGACCTATTTTTAAAATGATATGAGAAAAATTCTTTGTATTTTCTTGATATTTGATTTATACAAAATATATATATTTATACTAAAAATAAGAAAGTCATAAAAGAATACTAATTTAGTACAATATCTCTACCATATTAGATTTTGATTTACTTTCCTATTTTGCCTTAAACATTTATAACTTTCCTATTTATCTCAACACTCCCTCTCAAGTTAGTGCATACATGTCCCACATGCCCAACTTGTCTAAAAACTTTAAGAACACTCAATTAGTGATTGCTTTGATGAGAATGTCAGCCAACTGATCTTCTAAATGAATCCTTGATAATTCCACAATCTTTCCATCCAACTTTTTCTTGATAAACAATCTGTCTACCTCAACGTTCTTTGTACGATTATGTTGAACTAGATTATGTACGATATTACATGTTTCTTTATTGTCACAAAATATTTGGACAGGTTGTTCAGAAGGCAAATCTAAATCTTGTAAGAGAAGTCTTAGCCATAGTGCCTCACAAAGAACATTTGCTAAATCTCTAAATTCTGCTTATGTACTTGAGAGAGCTATAACGTTTTGTTTCTTGCTTATCCATGTCACAAAATTACCTCCTATAAAGGTAAAGTAGCTAGAAGTAGATTGCCTGTCACCCTTATCACCGCCCAATCTGCATCAGTATAAGCTTTTATACTTTGATAGTTTATGTTTTTGGTGAATAATACTCCTTTTTTGGGAGCAGACTTTAGTTATCTCAAAATGCGAATAACTGCATTCATATATTGTTCTCCAAGATTATGCATAAATTGGCTGACAATACTTAAAGCATAAGCCAAATTTGGTCTAGTATGAGATAAGTACATCAACCTCCCTACAAGTCTTTGGTATCTTCCTTTGTCAACTGGTACCTAGTTGGGTTCAATACATAATTTTAGACCTTCTTCTATTGGTGTATCAACTGGTTGACATGCTAACATATCAGTCTCTTGTAGTAGATCCAAGGCATATTTTCTTTGAGATAAAAAAAATTGCATCATTTGATCTAGAAACCTCAATCCCAAGAAAATACTTTAAGAACCCAAGGTCTTTCATTTCAAATTCTCTAGACAAATAACTTTGAAGAGCTTTTCTTTCTTTAGGATCATTTCCTATTACGATCATATCATCCACATATACAATAAGTATAGTGATCTTACCATGCTGTTTCTTTAGGAATAAAGTACGATCTAAATTGCTCTGGTGATAGCCAAATTCTTTCATAGACTTTGTGAACTTGCCAGACCATGCTCTTGGAGATTGTTTTAATCTATACAGTGATTTCTTTAATCTGCACACTTTTCCATTATAGATTTCTGATATCATACTCCCTGGTGGGAGATCCATGTAGACTTTTTCAAATAAATCTCAATGTAGAAAACCATTTTTTACGTCGACCTAATATAATGGCCAATCCAGATTTGCAGCTAGGGATAATAGGGCTCAAACGGTATTCATTTTTACTATAGGTGAAAAAGTTTCTGTATAGTCAATCCCATATGTTTGAGTGTATCCTTTTGCCACCAATTTTGCTTTATAACATTCAATGGTACCATCTTCTCAGTACTTCACTGTAAAAATTCATCGACATCTAACAACTTTCTTTGTTGGTTGGCGATCAACAAGTTACTAAGTCTTGTTTGTTTGTAAGGATCTCAACTCCTCATTCATAGAAGCTTTCCACTTTGGGTCAGCTAAATCTTCTTACACAACGTTAGGAATAGATACAACAGATAATTGATTCACAAATGACATGTTTGATTTTGACAAACGATGGTTAGACACATAGTGGCTTATGAGATATTTACTTTACAAGAAAATTTGGGTTCATATGTGGGTTTAGGAATACCACTTGTATGACGTTGTGGTAACTGTCTTCTATTTGACTCAAGAACAACTTTAGTAAGCGATTGGTGTGATATGTCGACAGGAAAAGGAGCCATATTATCCAAGGACTAGATTTCAGGTTGAGAAGTACTTAGTTCGTCAATGGGGTGTTCATCACTTATTCATTCTATTATTTGGTTCCCATTGGCATTTTGATCTAATGTCATACTACTTGAATCCAATTCATATATTCTTGATTCGGTTCAGTATGTGAGTTATCAACAGTGTAATCCAATCATATGCGACTTATATCTAAGTTGCCCACATTTTGGTTTTCACTTTTATCATAATTGAGAGTTTGAATTTCCTTCTGATACTCCCCTTGAAATTCAACTTCGAAAAAGTACATTATATCTTCATGAAAGACAACAACCATTGTGACAAATAATTTTTCGGATGGGGGATGATAACATTGATATCCTTTTTGATGATTAGCATACCCAACAAAAACATATCGCAATGCTTAAGGAGTTAATTTTGTGCTTTAATGTTTATGTAGGTGTACAAACACCACACAACCAAAGACACGAGGGGGTAAATTTAAGACAATTTGGGCAACAACTGCATCTGTTATGGTTTGGAATGGTGTTTTGAAATTGATGGTGCTGAAGGGGACCCGATTAATTAAATAAGCTGCAAAAGTGAGTGCTTCTTCCCAATAGAATAATGGCATATGAGCTTCAATTAATAAAGCTCAAACCATGACCAACAAGTGTCGATTCTTGCGCTCGACCACCCCATTTTGTTGCGGTGTATTGGTGCAAGTTGTGTGATGAACCATTCCTTGTGTCTCCAAAAATTATTGAAGCTCAATACTCCGGTATTCTCCACCATTGTCACTTTGAAGAACTTGAATCTTTGTACAATATTAAGTTTCAATCATTTTATTGAACTTTTGGAATAACGAGTTCACTTCACTCTTAGATTTCATCAAGTATAGCCATGTCATCCTTGTACAATCATCAATAAATATTACAAACTACCGTGACCTACCAAAAGTAGTAACTTTACATAGACCCCAGACATCAGAGTGAATAGTTATGAAAGGAAGTGACTTTTGTTCAATTGTAGTGTAAATGAAGCACAATGATTTTTTGCAAGTTCACAAACATCACAGTGGAAACTTGAAACATTAGCTGCTATAAATAAATTGGGAAATAACCTTTTTAAATAACCAAGGAAAGCACGCCCAAAAATAACCATATTTCTTTTCTTTTTATTTCTTCAGAACCAACAATTGTCAGTGCTTGTTGTGAGCTTTCAATACTCTTTGAGTCCAAATGTAAGTAATATAGCTTCCCTCGTTGAATACCACAACCAATCGTTTTCTTGGTTTTGATGTCCTTAAACACACAACGATCAGGCCAAAAAATTACAACACAAGATAAGGCAGTGGTTATTTGCGAAACAGACAAAAGGTTATAATCTAAAGATGGAACAACTAAAACAAACTCTAATTTTAATGTATCAATTAGAGTTAAAGATCCTTCCCCAATGATTAGGGTTGAAGTACCATTTGCAATAGAGACAAATTATTTTGTAGAGAGTTGAAGTGATGAAACATGCCTAGCATCATTTGTCATGTGATCTGTTGCACCCGAATCAATTATCCATGTATTATTCAAAACAGATGTAGAAATATTTAAAGCTTTACCAATATTATCTGCAGATATTACCAATGCTGAAGCTTTGTCAATAATTTCATTTGTTGCCTTGGTTTGAACAATCGAAGCAAATTTGATTCATGAGGATTCAATTTAGTCACTCATTTTATCTCCCCTTTTTTTTTATTCCGGTTCTTCCCCCCTCTTTTTTTTATTTTTCTTTCTTTCTGGTTGAATGAGCGGCGATTGGTGGATTTTTTTTTGGTAGATGGTTCTGTCTGTTTTGATTTTTCTGAATTGATCAGGTTTTGTTTGATGAAGTATGTTGTTTGATGAATCTGAAGTTTTGAAATTTGGAAACGAATAATCAAATGGTAGGCTCTGATTTTTTGGGTCTTGGATTTAATTTGGATTTTGAGTTTGGTTTAATTTGGATGAACTAATTTGGGATCAATGTGATGTTTTTGAAACAAATAAATCAAAAACCTACTCTGATACCATGTTAAAATGATATGAGAAAAATTCTTTGTATTTTCTTGATTTATAAAAAATACATATATTTATACTAGAAATAAGAAAGTCAGAAAATGATACCAATTTAGTACGATATCTCTACCATATTAAGTTTTGATTTACTTTCTTATTTTGCCTTAAACATTTATAACTTTCTTATTTATCTCAACATATTTTTCTGTGTAATTTATTTAAAATCCTCTCAAAGGTTCTCGTTAATAAACCATGCACCCTTACAAAATGTTTGTTGCATCGTATCAGATAAATTAATTATAGTTGTATTAAACTGAATTGTATTAAATTGTATTATAATTAGTTTGTACAGTGTTTAGTGAAAAATTGTATAATATAGTCGAATTAAATGAATTATATATATATTTTACTAAAATAATTTATATTTAAAATAGTTTTTTATTATAAAATTTATTTAAATTAATATTTAATTCATTTTTATATTTTTATTACATTTTTAAAAATAAAAAAATATTATTTTAATTTGAGATAAATGAAAAAGTTAAGACATATAATTTTATAATTGAAAATTCAGACAGACTTAGTTAATTGTCTAGTACGGTTTAGACCCACACTTTCTAGTCGTACAAGATTTCTACATAACTGTACAATTTTTATATTATACTATGCAATCTGATTTTGCAACCAGACGTATAATTGTGTATAAATTATATAATCAAATATTTAGTACGATGTAATAAATATGCCGTCATGCTAGTTTCTGATACTCAAGGAGCTTTTGTGGGGGCGAATATTGACTTAGGAAAACATAACTGGTACCTAGGAAGGTCTTTAATTATGTCAAAAGGAAGAAAACCGAGAAGAATGACAATTTTACACTAAAAACTGATATTTATGGTCAAGACCTATGTTAAGGTGAAATGGGTTTTCTTGAATTTCTCTTGCAAAAATTGGGGTTTGGCGGTTCCTGGGTTCATAGAGTGATGTATGATGTAGATAGTAATTCAGTCTTCTATAGAATACTAGAGAATTGATACCCTCGTACTAAATTTAATCCTCAAAGGAGATTGAGACAGAGGGTGACCCACTGTCTCTCAATTTGTTTACTCTAGTTGTTGATGTCTTGGTTTGGAGGGTGAAGTCTCTGCACAATTTTGGGTTCCTTAGAGGTGGGAAGATTAAGAGGTATTGTCTTGTAATTTTTAGTCTCTTCTTTGCTGATAACGCTATATTTTTCGGGGAGTCCAATGAAGTAAATTGTAGGAGGTTTATGGAGTCTATAAGTAGTTTTTGTACAGCAACAGGACATCTTGTCAACTATAATAAGAGCAGTGTTACTTCCTAAAGTACAAAATAGTTTATCTGATTTCATGCAAGTTAATCTTGTACCTAATGCTGGGAGCTATCTTGGACTATCAACTGATTTGGGCGCTTCAAAGGCTAGTCTCTATGGCTTGTTACAAAAGAGATAGGAGGGTAATTGGTGTAGGGTAGATAACGCAAATTTTTTACTATTGGAATCTTATCGTATTAATAGTTTAATTAAATTAAAAGATAAGTAAAGATAAAACACACAATCAGTTGACAGGACTGATACCACGATCTTCTGACCCTTAATCCTAACAATGACGAATGAAACGTGTGGGCGGTCTTATGCCTCAAGTTTGACTATAAAAAATTTGACCAAATATCAATGTGGTGCCACCTATGCCTATAGTGGTGTTATAGAGTTTGTGTATAACACCAAAATTTCTCACCAAAATTTGTGGTGTTTGCTCTCAATTGAATGTGTGCGAAAAATAATTCATTTTACTCGCTTCAAGTGGCGCAACACATAGCATATGTATCGTGGTTGGGTGATTTTAGCAAGTAATGTTTGCTTAGAGCTTACATACTTAGTCTCATATCAGCACAAAGGAGTCCTATGCACAACAATCTAATTAGGAATCTGATTCCTACTCTCCTTCTTTAGCGTCCACGCCACCTAAGGATCTCCTATACCTTTGCAATGTCCAATTTTAATCCAAAATTAATTAAATTAAAATACATATATTTATTCTATAAATAATTTTCAATTAATAAAATTACCAAAATGTCATCGCTTATCAAACAAGTACACACCAAACATGTGAACATTTTTAATTTCTATTAATTAATTAAATAATCATGTAGTCCAACTAAGTATTATATTAATTAATTAATTGGAATAAATAATTGGATAGTAAAATTACCATTTTACTTCTCATAATAATTTTGACATTTATGATACTCATAGTTTACCAACATATACCAGAACATATTTGGTCAAATAATTAATTCATAATTAATTATTTATCCATCGAAATATAACATCATTCTTCCGTTGTTACAGAGCAGAGTCAAAGACCAATAAAACTGTTAGTTTAAGCTAAACAAGACTTGATATGTAATTAACACCTTAATTAAAATATCAATCTTGTAAATCCCAGAATTCTTGCATTAAAAACCTAGGATTGAACTCTTGATATATACAATTGTTATTTACTCAATTTTCTAATATCGAGTAATCCATAAAACATTACCTGCTATGAGATCCTCCACAGTTAGTCTGTAATTAAATATAGATGAATATTTATATTTTACCTTACTAATTACCTCTTATCCTTAAGCACCCACTATTCATGTTAAACAACTATTTGTGATCATATCACAAGATTGTAAGATAATCTTCCAGCCAACTATATTGACATCACACTAAGATATAAGACATCTTAGTTCATCGTTCAGGTATTACCGAGTAGGTCAAAATGTCAAGGCGCTATACAAAGAGGCCAGCTACAACACTATGATTAAGATTATCTCGCAAATGGGCATCAATTGATGTGTTAAAATTATAAGTTAAGCAAATCTTTATAGCATTTCTAACACTTCTAATCCAGTTTGTACAATCCATTATTGCACAAAGTACCCTCCAACTAAATGTCTCTACATCAGTGACCTCAAATAAGGGATACTTCATTCTAAATGGAAATGAGCAATACTAGTGACGTAATGTGAAGATTCCAACATCAATTGTTTACCATGGACATTTAAATTATTTCACATAAACTCAATCCTCTTATGGATCCTTCTATATGCTAAGTTTAAGCATACATAAATAATCATGAGTTTTACATTTTTATTTAATGAAATAAACGATAAAGAGAATGATTAAGTAAATCTTTATTTTGTTCTAATTTCAATGAATTAAATACAAATCTCATTTACTATTTTTTTTGTTTTGGGCTTTAATCCTAACAAAACAAGTCTTTTATCCTATGAGGGAAAAGGAAATTATGCTTAAGTTAGTACCTCAAGTTTTGTCATGTAATGTGATGAGTTTGTTTAACTTCCAAAAAGGTATGTAAGAGGCTTATGGCTTCAGGGATTTAGAACTGTTTATTGCGACCTGGGATGAACCCAAACTGATTTTGTGATAGAATATGAGAGCATATGCTACCTTATTATCCTGCAATGATCTTTTTAATTAACTTGAATAGGAAGTTTCCTGGAGCAATTAGCCTGTATTGGTCAATAGTGATTGCTTCAGGACTTTTAGGTATAAGGGTCAGAAAATTTAAGTTCAGTTTTGGCTGCATCTTACCCGTATTAAAATAATCCTTAATTGCACGTATGACATCTATTTCGATTATGTCCCAACATTGTTGAAAAAAATTACCTCTAAAATCATTCGGGCCATGAGCACTTAAGGGGTTCATGTCAAAAACTATAGAACGAATCTCCTCTAATGTTAGTATGCACCCCAAATTATGATTATCTATAGGAGTGATTAATGAGGGCATGATCGACTCGATTAAGGTAGAGTTTAGGGGTTCAAAACTTTGAGCAGAAAAAAGTTGCTCATAATATCCCAAAATGAGATTAGTGATAGCCTTTAGATCTTGTGTAACTTCACCATTTATTTCCAAATGCGTTAAAGATTTTGAGCTTTTAATAGCCGAAGTAGCGAGTGGAAGAATGTAATGATCCTATCGCCACCCTGCAACCACTTTAGTCTTATTTTCTCTTTCAAAAAGACATCTTGTTGACGGAGCAATTTATCCAAATTAGCATGCGCATCCGATTCCAATTTAAGAAGTTCCTCAGAAAAGGAGTCTTCATCATATCTCTTTTGTATTGCAGCTAGAGTAGTAGAGGAAACCTCATTATTGCGTTCCAAATTGTCGAAGGTCTCTCGATTCTAGACTTTGAGAGCTGACTTAAGCGCCTTAAACATACCAATAACTATTACCATGAGACTGGCCTAAACATGTGTCTACCATGAAGTGCATACTAAATTCATAAAACTAGGATGATCAATAAATATACCATGACATAAAAATGGCCTAGGTTTTCCAGGCCAAGCCATAGAAGCTGTCAGTAATAAAGGGTGATGGTCAAAGCAGTGCCTCGGGAGGGTGTAGCAGGAAATTGCAAACCAGGAGTCCTAAAAATCTCTAACCATAATCCGCGGTCCAAACGAAATCGTACACTAGAAAGGCCTCATTTGAAAAAAATATAAAAGACTCCTTTGGTATCAATTCAACAAGATTATAGAAAGAGATTATAGCCCCAAACTCCTCATAGAGGTAATATTATGGACCGAGCCTGTAGTTTCATGAGATCCAAGAATAGTGTTAAAGTCCCCTATTACAAGCCATGAGGTTGAAGGTTCAAAATAGACATTAACAAATCCCAAAGGTCCCTTTGTAGGTTCATTAACCATAAACAAAAGTTAGTAGGTAAATGCAAGTATTTATAGTGTAGGTGATTGAAACATGCTGTTGATGTTTTAGGACAACAGAAGTATTAGCTACCACTGAAGAAATGGAAAAAAAACCATAGCTTATATACTTATGTGGTATTCGTAGCAATGAAGGCATAACCAAGACTTTGCCAAAAGCGATCATCCAAAGAGCTGAGAACCATCATTGGTTCTGCTATACATAAAAATTTAGGCCTTTCCTTTTTACAAAGATTACGTAGAGTATTCTAAGTATGCACATTGGCGATACCCCTACAATTCCAATATAAGACTGTCATGAGGAGTTGTATATTACAAATTTGGGATCGATAAAACATAGAAGGAATGTTGAAGAGTTAAATGAGCTTAATAAATAGGCTTGGCCTTTTAACTTCTCTATTAAATTAGAAAGGGACTTGGGCTTTTTTAATTTTATAGGATTAATTTAAATAAAAGTTCATTTAAAATCATTAATAGAAGGTGTAACTAAAACAAAATTATAAAATAAAAGACATATAACCTTTAGTTAAATGCTTTAAAAAATTGGGAAAATAACAAAACTAACACCCCCTAAAAATTATAATAACAAAATTAGCACCCCTGTGTTCAATTAAAATTGAACGACAATAATTTGGACTCGTTCAATATTGAACGTTCAATATTATCCGTTCAATTAGAATTGAATGACGATAATTAGACCTATTTAATATTGAACGTTCAATATTTTATGTTCAAATTGAATATTGAACGTTCAATATTAAACGTTCAATTCTAATTGAACACAAGGGGGTGCTAGTTTTGTTATTATAATTTTTAGGGGGTGCTATTTTTGGTAATTTCCCTAAAAAATTTATCTAAGTTCAAATTTTTAAAGAATGAATAATACTTATTAAGTAAATGCATTAAAAATATTTCTCATGCTCTATTTTTTTTTTAAAAGGAATAAATGAACACTATTTTGTTATTCTATATTATGTAGAGTATACAAGTAGCGTATCTAATAAATATGTTCATAATACATAAGCATAAAATGTTTAAAATATATATATTTAATAGTCGTGTTCAAGTGTATGTGTCCAAAAATTGGACAATTTATTTCCATATCAAATGTCCTAAAATTCTAAGTTTAGCAAGTCTAATGCTTCTACACATGCCCATAACCGACACTTGTATTGTAACATAGGTGAAGAATATGTGAGTGTACCTTCTTAGTGAAATAAGTGACTTCTCAAATGCTTTCCACATTGGTTCTTGGTCATGGAAGGTCTAAAGCAGGGTTTAGAAATTCTCAAGAAAGAGTGTTTGGGGTAAGTGTTGGTAAACGGGTCAATATTTGGACTGATTTGTGGCTCTCAAGGGCAAGTTGTTTAAATGATTACAATGTTGATGGTTTTACCTATGTGATTTGATAGATCCCATCTCTATGTTGTGGAAATATGATGTGGAGTGCGGGTTGTTTCCACCATTTATAGCTTAAGAAGTTTTATCACTTCCTTTGCCTAGAAACCTTCGGAAGGATAAAATGGTCTGTCCTCATAATAAAAATGGGAAATTTTCTATTAAGTCTTGCCACCATATGCTCCACAATAAAAAAGTTTCACAGGTTCAATGCTGGTTTTGTAAGAGGCTTTGAAAGTTGTGTAACCCTCCTAAGGTTAAGATATTTGTTTGGAAGGTTACGGTTAACTATCTTCCGTAAATCTTTTAAGAGTAAAGTGATGTTTGATAGAATAGGACCAGTTTGGGCAGCTATGGAGGAGGTTATTGAGCCTATTTTATTAGGATGTAATTGAAATGAGAAGGTCTAGTTTTCATCTAGACTTTTTTATGATTCAAATCTAAGAAAAGTCTCTAGTTTAGTGGGTGGCTCCAAGACAAATTCAGTGTGATTTTATCTCATCCCCATGGTGGAGATGATATTTTGGCTCATTTATATAAAATTTAATAATTTTGATAAAAAAAGGTTAAATGTATTTTTATTCCCAATTTCTTTAGCCAATAAATAATTTAGTTTGTCATGAAACTATTTAGCCCCTCTTCTTTTAAATGAAACAATTTAGTCTCCATTCTTTTGAATTTGTAGCAATTTAATCCATATTCTTTTAAATTTGCAACAATATATATATATATATATATATATATATATATATATATATATATATATATATATGTATGTATGTATGTATGTATGTATGTATGTATGTATGTATGTATGTATGTATGTATGAACTAAGGACTAAGATGTTGATCAAGTTAACTGGTATAATGAAACCTTAGTGCTTTTTCATGAAGATGGGTGAAGCACAATAAGATAGATATACTTGAAGTAGGTATGTTGCGGGTGTTTGTTGTGTCAGAGTTTGTTCATGGGAATAAACTTCCTTTAGGTCATTTTGCATGAGCATATTATGTTTGAAGCATGTCTATATAGGTTGTATGGTATTTTGCAACGAAAAGCCAAAGAGGAAGATTGTAAGTCCTGTAAGTCTTTTGTTGGCATTCATGTGTGCAAAACATGAAGTCTGTATTTTTATTTAGGATTTTGTTTTCCTCTAAGTAATTTACAATATTGAAGGTTCAATATCGTATACACTCGCATAGAACTTGAGACTTTCAATGGTTGCATGATACACACACCATATAATGGTTGGGAGCATGTAGTTTGTATGCTAAGTTATGTTATTTTCATGCATTTATTTTTCAATGATTGAGTATTTGTAGAAAATTAACTTGAGTAGTTTTTGAAAATTAAAACTGTTATTTTTGTGTGTTCGTTGAGTCCTCACCGAAGGCTTGCTGTTGTATAACCGAGGTCTCAATAAGGCAGCAGGGAAGGGATCAATGAGGCTGACGGCTATTATCCTCACTCGATGGCACGCCGCATATACAATGAGGGATTGGCAAGGACATCGGTGAGCTCAATGAAAGTTCAAGGGTTTTCTATAAATACCCCCCCCCCCTCCCCCTTCCGTTTATGAAATTCTTTAAGAAATTAGAAAACACGGGCAAGCTCTTGCATTTTGAAAACTCGAATTTTAAGTAATAAAATATTGTTTCCTACTTTCAAATTATTAATACGTTGAGTATTATTTTATATTAGTAATTCGTGATATTGAGAGTATTGTATTGTTGATACGAAGAAAAACCATTTTAGTGTTAAACGCATTTTTAGTTGGGTTTCTTAATTAATGAATTAAAATTCTGTTTGGACAAAGATTTATTGCTAAGTACATGTACATGAGATTTTTCATAAACCTAGTTTCATAGTAAATTGATCGTTGGTGTTTGTATCATATCATGTGGTGTTGAGGCTCTAGAGGAGTGCTAGATTTAGCTTTGGATCATAGTAGTTGTGATGACAGAAGACAAGGGCAACTAGTGTTGTCAATTTTTCCCACAGGGGTGAGTAACAGTCTAGAAAATTTCTTTGTGAGGTGGCTTAGGGGATCACATTCCTCGTTCCATCAAATCCTCGAGCTCGAATTTATTACTATTTATATAATTTTTTATATATATTACTTAAAAAAATACAACATTATAATTAAAAAAATATTTTATTTTTATTTTTATTTTTTAATGACTATAAAAATAAATAATTTAATTATATTTATAATTCATACATTACATTTAATATCTATTAAATATAATTTTAAATTTATTTTATTTTTATGCATAAATTTGTTAATTTGTAACAGAAAATGTATAATTATATATATATATATTATTTGTTAGTAAAAAATACCATATTCCTACAAATTTTTTGAAACTTTGGTAGAGAATATATGCCCTATCCCTTTGAAGAATTAGCATGGGAATGGGGACATCAACACGATCTTGCCCCGCCCTGCCCTGCCCCATTGACAGCACTAAGGGCAACTTAGGCGTAGTTGAGCGTGGCTCCAACTAGTAGAGGTATTAGCATATATCTTTAGGTTGTATACTGTTGATTTACTATTTTAAAGAATTGCTTGCTACTGAGTAGTTGTGTTATGTAACTTGTAGATGTTACCACTTAGGAACGATACCTAAGTGAGTTTACCACGTTATATTGTTGTGCATGTACGCTTTATTGTTTGCGTAAGTACAATCATAGGGTGGCTTAGGGGATCACATTCCTCGTCCCATCAAATCCTCGAGCTCGAATTTATTACTATTTATATAATTTTTTATATATATTACTTAAAAAAATACAACATTATAATTAAAAAAATATTTTATTTTTATTTTTATTTTTTAATAACTATAAAAATAAATAATTTAATTATATTTATAATTCATACATTACATTTAATATCTATTAAATATAATTTTAAATTTATTTTATTTTTATGCATAAATTTTGTTAATTTGTAACAGAAAATGTATAATTATATATATATATATATTATTTGTTAGTAAAAAATACCATATTCCTACAAATTTTTTGAAACTTTAGTAGAGAATATATGCCCCGTCCTTTTGAAGAATTAGCATGGGAATGGGGACATCAAACACGATCCTGCCCCGCCCCGCCCTGCCCTATTAACAACACTAAGGGCAACTTAGGCGTAGTTGAGCGTGGCTCCAACTAGTAAAGGTATTAGCATGTATCTTTAGGTTGTATACTGTTGATTTACTATTTTAATGAATTGCTTGCTATTGAGTAGTTGCGTTATGTAACTTGTAGATGTTACCACTTAGGAACGATACCTAGGTGAGTTTACCACGTTATATTGTTGTGCATGTACGCTCTATTGTTTGCGTAAGTACAATCATAGAGTTGTTCGAGTATGTTCCAACATATGAGAGTTTCTCTATGATTGAAAAACATTTACTATTTTTATGTACTTGATTATATCTGTTTTTACTTGTGTTAATTAATTTCCTTTTTTATTTTTGCTACTCATAGAAGAGACAAGAGTCCTAAGATGTCAGTATTACCTTGCTATGAATATGCACCGAACTCTTGCAATTTGCATTAGTTGAAGCACACCTTGTTGGACTTAACCGCTCTGGTGTTGATCTCTCACTCATATTGTTCACACACTCACATTCATTAAGATGGACTCTGGTGAAGGAGGAAATATTAGCACACCTCCACTTCTTAATGGGCATAACTATGCCTATTGGAAACGTTAGATGTATGCCTTCTATTGGTCCATGAGAGACCGAGTTTGGTACCATGTTCATCATGGCTGGGTGCATCTTACTAAAGTTGAAGAAAATGGTACTATGGCCCCTAAACCTATGATTGAATGGACTAAGAAAGAAAGCAAAGAGTGCGACTGGAATAGTAAGGGGCTATACGTAATTAAAAAGGCTATCGCTCTTGAAGAGTACAAACATATTTCTGGTCACACTACTTCAAAGGAATCTTGGAATATTTTAGAGATTATGCATGAGGGTACCTCTATAGTGAAGAAATCAACGTTGATTTGCTTAAAAAGGATTATAAATTTCTTCAGATGGAAGAAGATGAAACTTTTAATAATTTATATGGTAGATTCTTTGACATCATCAACACGTCTTACAACCTTGGTCGTCTTGTTAATGAGCAGCTACAAGTTGAGAAAATTCTTTCAAGTCTATATTCTCATTTCAGAGAGAAGGTCATTGCTATTGAAACTTCTTTTAAAGTAGAGCTGCTGATGATGCACGAAGTTGTTAGTGATCTTTAAGCTTTTGAGATTCATTATCTCTTACTCAAGAAAGGTAGCACTTCTACTGTTAAAGGAAAGATCTTGCCTCTTAAGACTAAAAAGAGTCAATCGAACAAAGAAAAGGTCATCCCTGTAGAGAGTGATCAGTCACCCAATATGAATGAAAAAGAGTTGATACTGCTTGCCAAATATTTTAAGAAATTTTTCAGAAGTAGAAGGAATACTTCTTATAGGTCCAAAAGAGAAAGCTCGAGCAAAACAAACTCAAGTTATAAGGATGAAAGGTTTGATGAAGACGAAGACAGATTTCATAGCAAAGGGAATCTGAATCAAATCAAGTTCTTTGAAAGTCAAAAACTTTTACACATTGCTGCTTATTGTTATTCTAAGAAGAAGCAATTTGGAAAGAAGACCATTATGGCTAAGGTTACAATTTCATATAGTAGCCATAGTTCAAAAGAGGACCAAAGAAATTTTATTGCCTTTATGGAAACTAAAGATGATCCTCCAAATACCACCTCACAATCTTTCAAATTTGAACTAAAGGATGATCATGAGGAGATTTTAGATATCTACAACAAGTTGCTCAAGGAGTACATTAAGTTTGACAAGGCTCGCAAGAAGACTCTAGAAAGCCTTGATAAAAAAGAGAAAGATTCAATATTTTTCTTGAGGAAAATAAGTCCTCAATCAATTATGGCAAAGAAAATCTCTCTAAGAAATGTAAGGCCATGTAGAAAAGGTAATCTGACATGGTTACTGAATGTGATTCCAACAAATACAAAATGAGATTTTTGAAAAAATCTCTAAAAAAGCTTGAACTGAGCCAAGAAAATCAGTAGGTTATTAGCCCTGATTTATCATAAGAACAAATTGACCAAATCACCCTTCTTGGAAAGAAGGTGATTGTGTTGGAAAGTGACATAGAGTATATTTCTCTCTCTTTGACTAAAAAGGAAGGAAAGGTGTCTTCTCTCCAAGAAAAAGTGAAGGAACTGTGCAGTTCAACAAGTTTCTTAGAAGCATCCATTAAAGAAAGTGATGAACTTTTTATTTAATTTAGGAGCAAAGTAGACTAATTTGGAAAAGGAGTTGGAATACTCCAAAATGACTATGAAGAAACTTCTGATGGGGACTCAGAAGTTGGATGAAGTATTAAGCAATATCAAAATGCCTGAAGATAGACTCAGATAGGGTTATACAAATGATGGTTGTTCTTCTACCACTGCTGCACCTCTTTTCATCAAGCCAGTTGCAGTAGATTCCAAGATGAAAATCATAGCTGTCACTCCTCAAGGAAAGTCTCAGGTTGTTCCCCAACCAAGTTGTCCTAGTAAGGTGAACACTTCACATGTTGCTTCTTCTTCTCATTGTGCCAGTGAGGGTCTGTTGCCCCTACCTACACGCTTTTTACCTTCTTGTCACCACTGTTATGAGCATGGGTATATTAGACCTTACTATGTGAGATTGACTTCTTCCTCGTCTCCTCCTCATGTTGCTTCTCGAAGTTAGAGACCTAAGTTCAAACACTATATACTACATGTTCTTGTCGCCTTTGCAGTATTATTGGCCACCTTGCAAACAAATGTTCGAGGTATGTTTGGAGCAGTTCTCGAAGACCACCCCATTGCTTTCCTCATACTGATTACTCATGTTGCGGCTAATTTAGTTCATTTGACCATGTTCAAACTAAGTGCATTATGCAACTACAGTACAGTACCGAATGGGCTAAATCATCTTTTACAAGCCTGCCTGGCCGTTTGTATGACTCTCACTCGACTTAACTAAAAGCAATTCGAGTGATTCATACACATCATGCTCACATGAGTTAGAGATTATAGTTTGACTCTTTTTCCCCTTATAAATTATTTACTAAATGGAGGGATGTAGTTTGATAACTTTTTCTTGTGATTCAGTTGGGTTGAGTTTCTTTTCTCTCTTCTATTGTCGTATTTTCTATATGTGATTTTATTTTTTGCATTAGTTCTCAATTCTTCTCTCCTTTTGATGTTTTATTGTTTCTTTTTGAAATCTTTTTTTTTTCCTAAAAATAAAAATAAAAAATTAATAACAAAGAATAAAAATAATTTTATCTTTGTCTCTCTCTCTTTTCTTTCCTATATCTCTGTCTACTCATCTTGACCTCAATGTGACCTTGCCTTACACCTCATCTAACCTCTCGCCAAATGCACTCTAAAAGGATGTTTAAACACACACATGGTCCCATCGACCACTCAATGAGGGTTCAACAAGATGCTCAATTAGAGGTCGGCGAGCTCCATAAACCTTTTTATAAACCAACCTCTCCTTCATTTTACTTCACACCTTTAAACCTTTGCTTTCTTATTTTGTCTTTCACTTTTCACCCTTTACACTTACTATCACCTTCTAATTTGGAGGAATTCAATTTGAGTTCATGAGACATCAATGCGATGGAGACTCAATTGGTTGGTCCGAACCCAAGATTTTTAGGGAAAGCTCTTGTTATTAACAAGAATTCTCTAGGCCATCATTTCAGTGTTATCGTGAATTTTTGTGTTCACCTCATTCCCACTTCTTCTCTTCCTTTTTCATCACATTCACTTCTTCACTGCGATACTTAACAATGAGACTATTATCTTCCTGATATAATCTTTAGGACCATTGTACTTAAATCTTTTTCTGCATGCTTTTCCATTCTCCACATCTTACCCTTATCTCTCGGTTGGGCGCTACAGCCTTTCCTGGGATTTTTTCCTATATACAATCAAGTTGCAACCCTATTCTTACTTCTCACTTTTGGCGTTCTATACGCTCTTCTCCTTTTGTTCTTGGTCCTTCTTCTGCTAAACCCTTTGTCCCCTCTTCGCAGAGTAATTATGTTTCCACAAATACTACTGCTCCTACTATTATGGTATTACCTCAACTCCTTCTATTCATCAATTTGCGAACATTGTTTCAATCATACAAAAGGTTGTATCCTTTGTCAGGAGATGATCGTTGTTCTGACTCGTCTCTAAAAGTTTGGACAGGAGATGACCTTCATCAGATAGACCATCCCATAGTTAAACGAAAGTGTTTTCATACTTGAACTCCAAACATGACATTCAAAAGTCTTCTGCTTGCAGACCTACTATTCAACCTCAGTGAAGTAGAGGAGGTTACTGAGTTCACACTTATGCGCCTGTCGGAGATAACACTGCTTCACTCTTGCTCATTTTTGATGATTTACCTTTAGACTTCAACTTTCTTGGTTTCTCTCTTCCCCCTATAGATGCTGGCACAAAACCTAATCGAGGTGTACATAATTCTAGGAGAGTTTCCAAAAATACAAGAAAATTGAGAGAAAAATAGGAGAAAAATCATATTCATCACAATTCTTCAAGAACTTTCAAAGGAGATTCAAGAACAAGTTAAAGATTAAATTTTTGGCTTCTATGATTCTAACAGTTCATGTAAATCAGATTATTTTCTCTAACATTTCTCTTTTATTATGGAATATTTAATTTTTATTATGGACTTGATAAATTCCTCGGATAGCTAAATTTTCAATGTGATTATGGGAAATTCCAATTCCTAGATTATGATTCTATATTTTTTTATGTTATGGTTTAATTAAAGTTTTGATTTTTGATTTTTTGATGTGTTTAATTTCATATTTAAATGTCAAATCATGTTAATTTTTGAATTAGGTGTACAATTAGTTTGATATTTAGTTTTGCTTATTGCTGAATTATAAAGTTAGTATAAAATTGCTAATTTTTATAATTAAAGTAACAAGTTATGTATTTTATTGCAATTGTAATTAATGACTTGGGTTAAAAATTGTCAACGCATGTACAGATATGCTCCTCCTGATGATGATAATTATTCAATATGAGATATTCTTTTAATTGACGTATTTTAGCATCACTATGGTAATCTCTCAAATATTTATGTAAATTTAATAACTCATGACGAGTGGACCTGCTTAATCCTCACAAGACTTCATATGCAATATAATTTATCCATATTCTATAGTTGTAGACCAAATATATTTATTTTGATAACATGTTATATTAAAATATTAACTTATAAGGTATATGTTGTTCTACAAAGTAACTTGCTTTGTCTGTCATTACAAAATTAATTAGAAACTGTGAACTTATAAAATATATTGTAGTAATTATTATAATTCATACATCCAATTCATAACTAACATCATCATTTTATTCCTCCCTAAGATTTAACATCCTTATATGCTTTGATAATATTCATTAATATCAATAAATACATTGAGTATTAATTATCTTATTAAATGGCATCAACTGACTATAAAATGAAGAACAATATGAATAATTTTCATATCATACAATAAAATAAAAACTGGATATATAATGTGCATATGTTTTATCCATAAAACATAAATCAATACAAGTTTATATTTCTTTAAAATAATTACTTATTCTTGCCAGATTTTTACGAGCACATAAAATAAATCAACATTTTTGTATCCATAACAAAGTCATTAAACATATGAAAATATGTTAATGTACATGCACTAGATATCTATTAAAATTCATGCAATAATTCAAATTAATTTAATAGTATATGCCTATGAATTATCATAACAATAAATAATATTTGAACTTAATATTTTCGTAAGCAACAAGTATTATTAATTTATTAATATCAATAACTATATAAATTAATATTATGTGACTACAAGCCATATTTTAAAGTCATCTTAGATGTACTAGAGTAAAAAATTTGTATATCAAAACCTCATCATTTTTATATAAATTCATGTATTTTCAACACATTTTATATTTTTATGCACTTGAATAACTAGTCTTTATAAATATATAATAAACATTTCTTAGTGTTCATACTACATCTATGTCACTTTAAGCATAAGTGAATAAACATGTGCCTAAAATAATATTTTATATTTTGCCAATACATTTCTTTATCAATATTTAATAACTTTTAACATTATTAAAGATCATTATCATCTATTGATTATTAAAGAGAGAAATAAGAGAATATGTTGTACAATATTAATATATTAATATTTTCTTTTTTCTGTAATTGAAATGATATCATTTTATATCAGATACTAAAAATCTATAGGAGTTAATAGTTGTTATAATATTTTTCGATATCATTTCTTGAATTGTTATTTCCTTTCATTTCAATAATAACTGTATTATTTTTTATACCAATATAATTAGCAAGTTTTAAACAAATTATAATTGTTTGTTGCCATTTCATTTCATTGTTTTATAGGAACTTCAATAATTATTCAAGTATTTTGTAGATAAATTTTTCATTATCAAATACATCAAAAATATATAGTACTCTATCATCAAATAATTTTATGAATTTCATATTCCATAAAATGGATGCATTTTAAATAATTTTACGCCATTATATTTTTTCTCTTCTTAATGGCGAAAATTATTTTTATTATCAAAATTATTTAAAAAGCATGCTTACCATTCAAAGGGTCTAATATATTCAATATAAATGAAACTAAAACATGTATTTTTTTAAACTTATTAGTGAGTCAATCTCAATGTGTTGAGTCAGTGCAATAAGAATAATGCAACTTTATTTAGCCACTAATATAAGTTATAATTAAGAAATTTTATTAATAAATTTATGAGTTAAACTGAACCCAAAATATGTTTTCATAATAAGGTTAACAATATTATTTTCATAATAGATGATTTTTTAGAGGCATGAGATTCACTATCAACTATTGTCATATATAATGAGTTCATTTTGCCTTAAGAACATGTAATACATATAGTTACTGAATAATAAAATATTTGAACTTTGGTCCACAACCATTTAATTTTCTATTATATAATGAATCAATTTGATCTTTCATGACTTATTTATGATAATTATTTAACCTTTATTCATCAAAATTTATTTTATATTTGTGATATAAATAAATAAAAATTTAAATATTGACTTATAGTCATGTATTTATGGCATTATACTATAAACTGACATATGCATCATCCGTACAATTTTAATCATAAGATTGATCATTTTGAAAACTTTTCAAGTTTAAGCTTCTATTTAAGACTTTAGATATAATTATATTATATTTTACTTATAGTCTCGAATATCATTATCGTAAAATATATTCCAAATATTAAATTCCTTATCAACTTTAAAGAATTTAATCACAATTATATATAATATAATTTATCATACTTTCTTCAAAACCTTTTATTAAATTATACTAACTCGTAAAATAGACCATTCAACAATAATAAGTATTATTATATTATCTTTGAAATATATAAGTGTTCACCATTTTAATTAATAGGTAATAATTACAAGCCCATTTTATATTTCTTCATCCATAATTTTATGGTCAATCATTATCCATCAAGATCAAAGGGAGATATATATTGGATAATGTTGATAAGGTATTAGACCTTAATTAACATTTTCTTATTCTAATTCGGTGGAAACTAATGGTCTAGTATAAAATTAGAGCTCAAATATGCCATGGCATAACAACAACTCCAAAATATGTTTTATTTGCCTATATGAGTTTTTAATTTTAATAATAAGATAAAGATCGTAAGTATTACATTATAAATATGAACACAATAACTCAAATCATGCACATGATAGTCATTCACTTTAAAGAATAATATGATCAAAATGTTTTTTTTTTCTTAATAATTTGTAAAGCATATAATATTTATATATGTGCATGTTACTCTATTACTAATTTACGAGAAAACTTCACTTGCATAGATAGCACAAAAATGATTCATAATTGTTGCTATATAAGCACATACGATATTTATGCATATATTTCTTTTAGTTCTCTAATAACCTTTTTTCTTTTTTTGCAAAGTTTTTCAAATAAAAGGTTAATGATATTGAGCACTTAAAAATCTTAAATGATCATGAATGAATTTTAAAAGTATAATATTCATATTTGAGCCACAAGTAATTACTTGCAATCCTTCAAGATATATTTTTTTTCCTTTGATTATATTCATTTTAATGTTAACACAAATGACATTCATTTCAATAATTATATAATCAAAATATTCTTATATGTATAGTCATATGTAGGAGATTTACTGTTGATATAGATATTATTATCTTACTACTTCAATAGCATATTTTACTTAGAAAATAACATATATAATATTTTTATGATGTCAATTTTGCTCTCAATATTACTACTTAATAATATACAAGAAACATTGACTATATTTTATAATATATATATTTTTTTAGCATCAAAGCTTATGGGCTCTCAATCAATGGGATATATGCACTTCTAAAATATTGCATTTTATACTTTTAAGATAATAATTCAATCTCTTATTTTCTTTTATATATTTACAATTTTTGGGAATATTTTATTATAACAATAGCAGCGATGTAGTAACATAATTTGTATTTACTAAGAGTGCTTTCAAGAAAGAATGATGAGACAACGTCTTCTTAAAAATCATTATTTTAGATAGAATAACGTTTACAAGAAATACCAATGGCCCTAAGGTTTTCAAAAACTCGATCTTACAGATCATACAACCACATACTTAATAATATGAGATATACATATATATTATTAATTATTATTTATAAAAAAAATTGTTAGATTGATATTAATAATAAATAATCAAACATATTATTTTATTTAAATAAAATTATGATAATATATTCAAATATTAAGCATAAATATCATTTTTTTATTATTATTATAATTATCATATATGTGTGTTATACACATTAATCATTAATTGTAGCTAAAGATAAATACAAATAAATTATTAATAAAAAAACATATATAAGTAAATGATATTGATACATGCAATTAGTATGAATATAATTAATGTATATACGCTTAAAAAATAATAATTGATATACATCAGCACATTATATATTTCCCTGTATGTGAAGATTTAGTTACGATTAAACTCATAATTTTAGACAATTTTTACAAGCTAAATAATATTAACTAATAAATATCAATAAAATTTTATATTTGCTCCTGCTCATAAACCAAGTATATAATATTTTAAGATGTATACAATATTCAGATTCTATAGAATGTACGTCTACTAACTCAATTGTATATCTAATTATCAATGTTTGCTTATAGTGTATGATTAATATTACTCAAAATTATATATTTAAAAATTAACATAATAAAGAATTAATAGGTACATACAAATCTTTTTTTAATAACAATAAATATTTATATTAATAAATTTAAATATATATTTGTTATTATATTTATAAATATATTAGTAATATATTTAAATATAATATTATCAAAGCATTTGTAATGTATTTAATAAAATAATAACAAACAATTTTCATAATAAATATTATTGTTGATAATATTTTTTCATAATAATATTGGATATGATCACAATAGAGAAATTAACTAAAAATTTATTATTGATTATATTTTTTCATAAAAAAATTAAATTTGAATCTTAAATATAGTTAAATGATTCCAACAATTTTTTGAAAATATAACAAACCATCTTTTTAAATATATATATATATATATATAATATATATATATATATATATATATATATATATATATAATATATATATATATATATCAATTATAATAAATTATTCATAAAAAATATATATAGAAAGAATAAAATATGTAGTCTACCGTAAGATAAGAGTTTAATTTGAAATCTTTTTAAAATTTGTTAGCTTTTCAGCACAATGTATTAATGAATATGTAGTCTACCATAAGATAAGAGTTTAATTTGAAATCGTTTTAAAATTTGTTAACTTTTCAGCACAATGTATTAATGTGATATCTAAAAATTTTAAAGACAACATTAAATATGGGTATATATAGATATTGATATATAAATTAAATAACTTAACAAATTTAAAAAATAAATAACTATAAATATTATTGATTGATACACAATTAAATCAATAAAGAAATCTTGATAGGTTTTGAATGAAAATTAGTTTTGAGTTTAATCATAAAAATAGAAAAATTTAAAAAATTTTAAATTTTGTGATCTGATATTATACCACACAAAAAATTGTAACATATTATGGCGAAAGTTATTTCACATGTATAAAGCAATAAGTCTTGAATAAATAATCGTACTAATAACTTATTATAAAATTAAACAAAATAAAAAAAAAGTGTAAAAAAAGTAAATAGAAAAATAATTATTATTCATTATTATGTTTACAATACAATTTATTAAAGGCCTTATTTATGGGTTTTGTAATATACAATATGAACTTTAAATCTAAGATATAATATAAATTAAATATAAATTTATCATATAATATAAATAAATTTTTATTTAAAATAAATTTAACAATAAAAAGATATTATCATATTTAAAATTTAACATTTAAATTTTAATAATATTAGATTGTTATCATTTATTTTAGTAAAAAAAAAAACCACCAGCAAAATAGAAAGAATGAAAATTGATTAAAAAGAGAGCAAAAGCCTAAAATTACTCAACTAAACGGAAAAGGTGTGTAGCAGGCAGCCACCAATAACCATTCACTATTTGAATTTATGGCTTTGGTACTCTCTTTTTTTTTTTTTTTTTTTTAATTATTCAAAATAACACCATTAAATTTTATAATAACAAAACTAATATCTTAATAATATTGAACATTTAATTTAAACAAATAATATTTAACGGATCTAAATTATAGTCGTTTAATTTTAATTGAATAGATGTTCAAAGAAAAGCAATATATCAATTATTTTTAATTATCAAATTATAAGTTTAAACATAAGAGATACTTTTGTTATTACAAGTTTTGAAAAGTGTTATTTTTGTTATTTTATATATTTAATAAAAAGTACTTATTTATGCTATTATTTTTAAAGTAATATTTTTTTTAATTCTCTTATTTAATTATAGATAATTAATTAGTATAATATTAAATAGTAAATATAATTTGATAAGCGCTAATTCGATAAAAAAATGTAAAAAAACTTTTAAAAAAATCCTATAAAAATAGTTGACAAAAATATAAAATATAAAATTATTGTATTATTATTTTATTTTAATAATATAGAATTAAATTTAAATAGTATATTATTTGTTTTTATATTTTTGTTAATTGTTTTTATAAATTTATTATTTTATGAATTTTTCTATTTTTTTTGTCCACTTTTTTATATTGTATTTTTTAATCCAAACACTACAATAATAAAAAATACGATATAAAATTTCTAAAAAAATAAAACAATAATTGTTAAAGTAGATTTATTTTTAAAATTAAATCAATTAATTATTTTTAGTTAAATAGGGATTAAAAAAATATAATTTTTAAAATAATAATAAAATTGATTGGGAGACTTTAAATTACCAAATCCTGAATTCACAGCTGCACTTTATTTTTAAGAGAGTGAGTCTTTTTCTGTCTACTAATGTACGGAACATTATTTTAAATTCTTGTTTTATATTATTATTCAATTTAAATCACTAATTTAAGAGAAAAATAATAATAAATAAATAATTAAATGGTTATAATAAAGCAGTAATATAAAAAATAATAATAAAATAATACTTTTTAAAATATATAATAATAAAAATAGTATTATTTGTATTCAAATCATATATTTTTATAATTAAAAAATAACTATTATATCATTTTTTTAAGTGCCTATTAAATTTGACGCTTTTTATTTAATTATGTGAATTTAAATCTGTTTAATATTGAACATTTTCGATTAAAAATCATTCAAAATTATTAAATATTTTTGTTATTATAAATTTTAAAAGTGTTAATTTTAATATTTTTTTATAAAAACTACTCTAAAAGTTATATTACATACCATTTTTTATTTTTTATTTTTTATGGGTTGTGATTGGACAGATCTACTATATCATTAAGATCTAGTTTTTTTTTGTGGGTTTAAACATTAAGTTTTGAAAAAAAAGTGATAATATAGATTTAAATGTTCAATATTTATGTTTTTTGGCTCATTTTTTCTCTCTTATTTAAATTTTTTTTTTTTTTTGAAAAATTGCTTTAGCAATATGCACCTTAAAAAAAATTCAAATGAAATTCAAAAATAAAGAAAAAAAAAAAATACCTTTTAAACTAAATTATCACTTTTTTTACGGCTTATAAACGAAATTATTACAAAATAATTATTAAAGTACTCAACTATCTAAAATTGTCTCATATATGCCCCTAACTTTATTGTAATCATTTAAAAGTATATTTTAAAAATTATATTTTTATTTATTTTTTATAATTAGATAATATTATTTTTACAATACATTTTATTATAAATATAATAAAAATATTTAAATTGTATTATTAGGAGTGACACAATTAGTCCTCTTATGAATATATATAGAATATATATATATATATATATATATAAATATATATTATTTTAATTATACTTTATGTTATAATGATAGTAATAATTTAAATTACAGTAATATCATAAATTTATTTTATAATAAAATATATAATAATATTATTATTATTATAGATTAAAGTTATGATTAATAAAAAATAATTATGTTAATATAACAAATCTTTTAAATAAAGATTAAAATAAAATAGAATAGATAGTAGATGGAGTCATGAAGACACGTAACGGCGGATCAAAGAGAGCACGGGGCTCAAGAACAACAATTATAGAAAAGCTTTTCATGGAAAATCAATGCCTACCTTATTTCTCGGAATACGGAGGGGTGGCGTGTTAGCTTTTATGCTGTAGGTCCCACTTCACTTGTTTCTACCCTAATTCAATTGTCTTAGAAATATGCTTTTTCTAACCTACTTTATTCGGGTTTCAACATAAATGTTAGAATATTATTGATATAGCTTCGTTAAGAAGTATCCAATTTTTCACTTGGGTAAAGTTTTAGTGATATAACTTTTTATTAAAGCAGTTTCCTCTGTAACTTTATAATAACATGTATTTTAGTTTTGATTTTTTTTAAAAATACACTAAATTATATTAAAAGTATAAAATTATAGCTTATATTTTATAAAAATATAAGATTAAATTATTTAAATTTAAAATTATAAGACTAAATTATTTTTTTATATAAAGCTATAATACTACTAGTAGTACCCTTGACCTTTTTCATTTTGGTAAAAATAAAAAATATTATTAAATTATTGTATTTGTTTTATTCATATTACTAAAAAAAAAAAAAAAAATTTCCCACGTTTATATTATCTAACTTTTAAAAGTCCAATTTATATTATTTCATCCATCTTTTTTCCATATAGCACAAGCTACAGTATAAATTGTGGTTGCAAATATGCAACTTAATTATTAGAGTTGTTCAAAGTTTACCACTAACATATGACGCGTTAGAGATTAGTGAAATAATACAAATAATATTTTTATTAATTGATCGGTATAAATGAGATGAAAAAAAATTAGGTTATACGAACAAAATAAACGCAATATTAGAAAAAAAAAAAAAAAAGACATTTAAATGAGAATTTTTTGTAGTTCAGATGGTAAAATTCTTAATTTTTTTAACAGAAATTCAAGTTCGAATCTCACTCGTGTGCGTGAGTGTATTTTTCTCTTATTAATAATAAAAAGAAACTTTAAGTGCCCTTTTTATAAAAAAAAAGAAAATTAAAAAAAAAAAAACGCAATATTTTAATGATATTTTTGTAAGTTTACACTTTATTTTATAATTTCAATTCAATCCAATTTTTAATTATTACATTTCAAAAATCTAATTTTAGTTTTTGGTATAAACTTGTAGTAGTATCTTTTTATCTAAATTAAATAATATTTTTAGTTAATTGGAATGTTTTAAATTAATATTAATTCAACTATGTTAAAAGGATATTTTTGTCAATCTACATTTATAATACTTTTTTATTAAACTTTTTACAAACAATTTTTATTATTGTTTTAAGAGCTAATGATAGTGATGTAGGTGTTAATGAAATGTAAAATCTGAAATGGATGCGAATGATCAGGATACTGTTATGGTCGAATAAAAAAACATCAATAAAAAACCCTAAACCTACTTTAGCAAATATATTCTTTTTTTGCAAAATTAAAGATATCTCTAAAAATAATTTTTTTTAAAATTTATTTGTAAAAAAAAATTCATAAAAAATGTTATAAATATGGATAGACAAAAATACTCATTAAAAATGGGTGAATATTAATTAATTTTTCAAAAATTACTAACTAATTTTAAAAAATTATTTAATTTAATTCAAAAGATATCAATGATAAAAATTTGGTATTTAAAAGCTCCAAATAAAAATTGTAATGATTTAAGATATCAAAATAAAAATTAGGATACTTTAAATATACCAAACCCTAAAAACTAGTATATGTATGTAAAAAATGTTACATGTAAAATTGATTGTTGCTATGTACCATAAATTGTGACTTATTTAAGTTTATTTAAGAAGGGTGCTACAGATGTATCAACTACGTTGAAATGTCTTAATGTAACTCTGAAATTTGTTAGCGACAACTTTTCATATAAAAAGTTAATATGATGCGTGAATATATTACATTGTGAGATACATTTATCACAAAAAGGAAATCAGTTACTATCTATTTTTCATCTAGTTTTGTGATTACGTAATTTATAATAAAAAAATACCAGAAATTTATTAGCTATAAATAAAGTGCATAAAAATTTATTAAATTTGAGTGAAAATATTAGAAGTCTAATGACTATTAAAAAAATATTTTCAAAATTTTTAAAATTATCATAATTTTATCCATGTGATTCAACTTATTACATGTCACGTGTCTCCACTTATTGCTTGTCATGCGTGCAAATTTCTCACAATTTTAAAAGTTTTAAACGTGCCTTTTTAATAGTAATTAGATTAATAATTATCATACTCAAAAGTTAGAAGACTTTTGTGCACTTTGATTATAGTTAATAAACTTCAAGTGCCTTTTACTCTAATTCATATTGCATCACATGATAAAAAATTATTTTTGTTATAATTTAAATGTTAAATTTTAAATATGATATTATCTTTTTTATTGTTAGATTTACTTGAACTTTTATTTGAAGTTTTAAATGAAAGTTAATTTATCTCTATTATATCATAAATTTGTATTTAAATGTAAATTTGATCTCTATCATACCTTAGATTTAAAGTTCACATTGTATCTTGTCAACCCTCTAAATAAGGTCCTTAGCAGTGTATTGAAAATACTTATAATAAAAATTACTTTCTATTCGTTCTCACTACTTTTATGCTATTATTTTTACTTAATTTTATAACACGTTATTAACATGATAATATTTTTTAAGACTTATGATTTTATATATGTAAAATAATATTGGCCATATAATATGCCAAAACACTTTTGTAGTATAATGTTGATCACAAAATTCACAAGTTAATGAATTTTCTTATTTTTATGATTAAACTTAAATATTATTTTCATTAAAAATCTATCAAGATTTTTAATTTCTTAATCGATTTAATTGTGCATCATAAATCAATAATATTTATGATTTATCTGCCTTTTAAATTTGTTAAGTTGTGTGGTTTATATATCAAATATCTATATATATTCATATTATAGTGTCGACTTCAATAATTTTATATATCACATTATGCTGCAAAGTTAACAAACTTTGAAAATGTTTCAAATCAAACTCTCTTATTTTGTGATAGATTACATATATATTTTATATGATTAATTTATTATAACTTATATATTTTTTATTTAATTGTTATTATATAAAATAATAGTTTGTTACATTTTTAAAAAATTATTTAAATCTTCTAACTACGTTTAAGAATCAAATTTGACATTGTTATGAAAAAATATATTAAAAGTTATAAAATTTTAGTTAATCTCACTGTTGTGCTCGTAAATAAACGTTGATACTAATTTAATTATAAGATATTAACATGCTAATCTTTTTTTTGGTTTACTTTAACTATATTTCAATCCTTGGATCCTATTATATTTAAATATATAACAAATATATATTTAAATTTATCAATAGAAATATTTTTTATTATTAAAAATTTTTTACAAATTTTGAATTTTTTTATAATAAATAGATAGATAATAATGCCCCATAAACATCTGCCTTTATTTATCTTTAGTTGTAATTAATAATTTATTTGTATTTAACTTTAAGTATAATTAATAATTGATATATAGAGTATTTTTTGCTTTTATTCTAATTATCATATATTTATATACATGATAATTGTAATGTATTTCGTGCTTAATATTTAAATGATGTTATAGTGATCTATTTCGAATCTTATGTAAAAGTTTACGTTTGATCTTTTGATGTACTATTAATATTAATATAACACAAAATTTTACTAATAATTATTAATATTATACATACTTTATATTTTCAAGTGTTTAGTTGCATGAAATAATAAAATCTAAGAGAGTTCTATTTAAGAGACTAACTCTTGAAAGCCTTAGTCCCACTAGTCTTTATTGAAAACTTTTGGGAAAATAACAAAACTAACACCCCCTAAAAATTATAATAACAAAACTAGCACCCCTGTGTTCAATTAAAATTGAACGACGATAATTTAGACTCGTTCAATATTGAACGTTCGATATTATCCGTTCAATTAGAATTGAATGACGACAATTAGACCTATTTAATATTGAACGTTCAATATTTTACGTTCAAATTGAATATTGAACGTTCAATATTAAACGTTCAATTTTAATTGAACACAGGGGTGCTAGTTTTGTTATTATAATTTTTAGGGGTGCTATTTTTGGTAATTTCCCAAAACTTTTCTTTGCCTAGGAGTATAATTTTTAAGAAGACATCGTCCCACCATTCTTTACTGGGAATACTAATGGTAAATATTAATTATGTTATTACATCAATATTATTGTTATAATAAAATATGTCACAAAATCTACATATATAAGAAAAAATAGAAGTACAGGTCTCTTGAAAGTGTGAAGAGTAATATTATAGAATTGCATATATATCATTTATTGAGAGACTACATGCTACGATACTAACATAAACATATGATAAAATATATTCAATACCTCGTGTATGCTATGAAGCAGCAACCTTGTGAGCAAATTTAATATAATAAAATATTATATATGCTATTTTTATAAGTATTTTACTATTGAAAATAAGATAATAATATTTATATAAACAGTATATGTCATACATATGAATATGAAGGACATTTTGATTATATCATTCTTGAAATAAATGTCATTTGATATTGAAATGAATATAATCAAATGAGAAAAGTATATCTTTAAGGATTGTAAGTTATTAATTTGATATAAAATAATCCCTACCTATTTAAATGACTCAATATAAGTACTATATTTTTAAAATTCAATCATAATCATTCAAGATTTTTAAGTACTCAATATCATTAACATTTCCTTTGAAAAACTTTGGAGAAAAAAAGGTTATTGAATCATAACTTTTATTGAGGGCCAAAAGATATATTTACAAAAATTTCATGTGTGCTTATATAGCAACATTGAAAGTAAAATTAGTAACAGTTATGAATCATTTATTTACTATCTTTGCAAGTAAAATAACAATATAAAACTCACATATATATAATCATATCATTCGTAGATATAAATGTTATCTGATGATCACGTACATGACTTAAGCTATTGTGTTCATATTAGCAATGTGATAGTTACGATATTTATCATACTATAAGAAACCAAAAGTTCATATAGGTAAATAAAACTTATTTTGGAATTGTTGCTATGTTATGACGTGCTATGTCATAACGTATTTAAATTCAAATTTTATAATAAACCATGAGCTTCCCAAAAAGCAGAATAAAAAAAATGTTACTTAAGGTCCACTTATCAACGTTAGTTAGTATATACCCCCATTTGATTTTGAAGCATAATAATCATCCATAAAATTATGAATGAGGAAATGTAAATTGGACTTGTAACTAATGCCTATAAATTAAAATGTTGAATATTTATGTGTCTCAAAGACAATATAATAATACTATTATTGATCTTTTTTTTTAGTTAACTCAATTTCATGTATAACTTGATATAATGTTTTGAATAATTAAAGTATGATTAATTATATTATATATAATGGTTCTTAAATTCTTTAAATTGAGAAAAAATTTTAATATTTAAATATATTTGGAGATAGTGATATTCAAGACTACAAATAATATATAACTTTATTATATTTAAAGTTCCAAATAGAAGCTTAAACTTAAAAAGTTTCAAAAGACCAACTTTATATTTAAAAAGTTTCTTCTATTTTATATTGTAAATATAAAATAAATTTTGATGGGCTAAAACTTTAAATATTTATCATGTCAAATTTAAGTTATGAAGAATTAAAATTGGTTCATTCTACAATAAAAATTAAATGATTATAGAACAAGGTCCAAATCTTTCATTATTTAATAAATGTATATGTTATATGTTCTTAAAATAAAATGATCTCATTATATTTTACAAGAGTTTATAGTGAATCTTTTGCCCTAAATTATTGATAAATAATCTATTATGAAAATAATATGATTATCCTTATTATAAAAATATGATATATTTTGAGTTCAGTTTAACCCACAAATTTATTATTTAAATTTTTCAATTGCAACTTTATATTAGTGGCAAAATTAAGTTACATTAATCTTATTGCACTGACTCCACACATTGAGATAGACTCACTAATAAATTTAAAGATACATGTTTTATGTTTCATTATTTATTTATTGTTGAATATATTGGACCATTTGAAGGTTAAGTAAGCTTCTTACGAAATTTTAATAATAAAAATAATTTTGACAAGAGAAAAAAAGTAATGACGTGAAACTATTTAAAATCCATCAATTTTATGGAACATGAAGTTTGAAAAATTATTGGATGATAAAGTATTATATATTATTGATGCATTTAGACCATGAAAATTTTAGCTTCAAAATGCTCGAGTAGTTATTGATGTCTTTATAAGACAATGAAATGAAAAGGAAACAAACATTTATAACTTGTCTAAAACTTGCTAATTATATTAGTACAAAGATAATACAATTATTGATGGAATAAATAGAGTTAACACTCCAAAAAATGAGAGAATAATATCATTTTGCCCCTAAGCCTTGGCATATCTTCAATAGTGCCCTTAACCTTTATAAAAATATCTTTAATGTCCTTAAAGTTTATATTTATCTTCAATAGTGCTCTTAATAACTTACAGTGTTTAAGTTTGCTGTCCATTCTTAAAATATTTCTTTTAATTTTTCTATAATAGTTTGTAAAAATGTTTTAAATTTCTTTGAGAATTTTTTCTTATTTTTTTTATTTTTAAAATTTTCTAAAATTTATTTTAATGTATTTATTTATTCTTTTGATAATATTATGTTATTCATTTTTGTTTCTATACATGCTAGGAGTATTTTAGTGAAATTTTTCTTAAAATCTTTATTAGTTTAAATATTGTATACTAAACAAGATAATTTCTTTAAATTACAAATTTGTGATGATGTAAACATTTTTTTACCCTTAATAAGGCTTTTATTTATAATGTAATCATGTTAATTTTTTATTGCATTTAAAGAGTACCTTATAGATTATTATTTGTGGTATTTATTGGGGTAATTCTTTTATTATTTCCTTAATTAGGAGTACCAATTCTATTGTTTCCTTTTTTATAATATTTTAAATAATTTACGTATTTTTTGATTTGGTTGAATAAACTTTATTTTAAATACTATTTAAATTCTTTATCAGGCTCTAATACCAAAAATTCATTCAGCATATTAATATCAAAGTCTTGGAATAAATTTCTATTGACAAATGGATATGGATTTTATGCAAACTTCTTAGACACAAATAGACTTTTATAATTAACAAACAGAATCTAAAGTTGTAATTGCTAATACCTTATTTTTACTAAATATGGGTCCATTTCTATCTTCCACTGTGATAACTCTACTCTAGCTACTTCTAAGCAAGCTATTTGTCTTGTTTTGTACTTGAAATAGTTAAAATGATTTAATATTTATTCAATTGTATCAATATAGGTGGAAGGACGGCAAACAAAGAGAAAATGAGTTAAAATGACAAAATGATGTTGTGCCACAGCAGGCACTTTTCTGTGTCGAGATGCGCACATGTATCACCGAAAAACCAAAGAGCCATGTGCTGCGGCATGTAGGTTTCCATGCTGTTGCACATGCATTCACCATAATCAACTCAGGGAGCCTTTGGCCATGGCACAAAATCACTTAGGCTACTACACGCGTAGTTTTCCAGATTATACGAGGGTTGGGCCACGACGTGCATTAGCATGTGTATGAAATATTAACAGAATCTCCAATCTCCTATTTTGGACTAGTTTTCTATTTGGACAAGTTTTCTACTTGAACCATAATTATTTGTAACCTACAACTCTTAGCCTATAAATACATGTTGCTTAAAATTGTGTGTGTAAAAGTGCTACGAAAGTATATGTGTCACAAATAAGTAATATAATGATAAAAAAGATTATTTTCACGAAGATTGGACTATTAGAAAATAAAATAAAAAGTAACTACGTGTAAATCAATTTGGGTGTTTTGAGTGATGAAATAGAACAATACAACAAAAGGAAATAAATAAATAAATAACAAGATGACAAAACTAAGAATACTTAAAATGAGGTTTAACAAGTAAAACAACAAAGACTTCAGATGATTAAAATAGCTAGGATTGTAAATGAAACAAAATAATGCAGTCAGATAGGTTTGCCATAGAAATGCTATGGTAATGTTGTGGCAAAGTTCATCAGTAACCAAGTTTGCAGTTTACACAGAATTTTTCCAAATTTGCAACATTTTTATATTCCAAAACTCCACAATACATATTCATATCCACATATCAGTTTTCAAACATCATTTTAGATACGAACTTTCTTGGGTTATATGGGACAACCTTATATTCATATATTAGTTGTGATATTAACTTAAATCCTTATATATATATGTTAAACTTATATTATTCAAGCTTAGCCCACTTTTAAATAACCTTTCCAGTATTGTTATCATTTTATTATCTCATTAGTTGACGATCAAGCAATTAATAAGAATCAAACATTAAAAATAAACTTGAATAACTTATTTCATTTCACCACAACATGCCATAGTTCTCTTTTACAAAAACAGAGACTACATTATATGTTCTATTATAATCTCAGCTAGAAATATTTTTCACCTCATTCTCATAAAATTAAAAGAAAATCCAAAAATAGAGCAATACATATTCAAATATGAAATTACAAATAACTAAAAGATGAAAAAGCTAAGGAAAAAAGAAAACTCCACAAAAGCTTCTTCTACACATTTTATGCGCAAAAATGAAGTTCTTCCTACTGCTCTATTATTCATAGTTAAATTCAGCCAAACATATTTAGATTAATATTTATAGACAAATATAATCTAACATACATTCTAGAGAGGAAAGAAGAAGAAGAAACTAACAACAATAAGTAACCTAAATCTAAATACCACAATTGGCTTTGATGATGTTTCCTTCCCCAAAAGCTTAATCTTCAATCTTAAAAGGTTTCTTGTCTTTTTTAAATGTGCCTCTCTTACCTCCCTAGTATGTGGCAAAGCTCTAAAACTTAGTTTAGTTTAGTAGAAAATTGTCCCCAAATTGTGTGAAAAATTGTATGTAATGCTAAAAATGTAAGGGAGTTTTATAGATGTAAGGGTTGTACATAATTGAAACTCTCAAAAAATACAAGCGCGTCGCGACACAAGCCAAAAATTGCCCCTTACAGAAATCAGAGAATAGTGAGCCACGGCACACGAAAACCTCTGCTGCAGCACAATTGATTCTGTAACCCTTACAAATTGGTTGATTTCTGATGTAATGCTTACATGCCTTAGTCTTTTTTTGCTCCTAGGTTGCTATTTGAGTGTTCCAATTGTTCCATCTTTGTGTACTTACATTATTCATCTCTTTTGAAGCTAAAAACATCTTAAATACAAAAAAATATACCGTGACTCCGAATTGATAGATTTATGCAAGTAATTAAATAAAAGAGTTATAATCAAATCTTTTGTCACAATTAAGCACAATAAATCAGAGAATATTAGTACTTTTTAAGCACTCATCACAACCCCCAACCAACTTTCTTGCTAGTCTCTAGCAAGTGAAGCGATCTAAAAATTAAAAGAAAAATAAATAAATGAACTAAACTAGACTAACCTAAATCACTTCCGTAGATTATCACGGTTGCATTTAGCATATGCAACAAGCCTTTAAACCCCTAGGTGGCCCTAGTGGACGAGTTATAGTCTCGTGAGGGTTTCCAGTGATGATACCCACAAACATCCTAACAAACAAAATAAACTAAAACTAGTTACGAACAAATAAAAGTATTAACTTAAATCAACAAAATTTCCCATGCTTTAGTTTCTTTACAGTTCATAATTAAGTTTTATGCATAATCATGTTGAACCCTTAACATGCATCAAAGTCTATCATGCAAATCAAATTCATATTGTTCATCCATAACCAATGCTCCAACATATTCATATCAAATTCCCTAAACTCACTGTCAAGAATTCGAATTCGCTTTGACTCTAAGTCTCACAAGATTCACTCTTATTTTCACATCGATCCTAAGGGTTCATGCATTCAACAAAGTATATGCGAACAGAAGTTATGCAAAGAAAAAAACAAATAGGTTCTCATATGCATATAAAGAATAAAAGCTTCAAAATGCAACAAAATTGATCTCATGGAAGGAATCAAACACTAGAATTATGAAGGAATCACATTGCTTGATATCATACTCTAATCAAACTCATTAAGCCAACAATATCAAGTACGTGCCTATGAATGAATGAAAATGCTTTTGACTTCAAAGGGTTATTTTTATAGATTGTTATAGTCACTTTACTACTTTTAAGATTTCGAGTTTTTTTTTTTAACCACAACCAAATATTTTTTTGCTAAGTGGCTATTATAACTTCTTTTTTTGTCTAAATGAACCCCATATATAATATTATGCACTAGAAGTCAAGCATGAAGATAATTAAACACTCACTTTTAATTGCTACTCAAATCATTCAATTAGAGTTATGAAAAGAACTTCATTTAATTTATGAAAAATCATAACATCCAATGAAAAATCCTATAGAGATCATCTAATAATTTAGAATCATAAGAAATGTATTTATAAGAGTATAAGAAAATTAATCTCTCAGAATGGAACACTAAAGGCTCAAACATCTCACAAGGTAGTCTCCACTATTTGATTCTATAACATTAAACTTAGGTTCATCTCAGTTTCAATATCAAGAGCATGATTTATGGATTATAAGTATGAATTAATTCTTACAACAAACTTTTAGAATGTAAAAAAAAAAAAAAAAATCAAACATAATATGCATACTATACTCAATTACTCACCATAAATTTACCATAAGCATGATTATTTTGTATTAAAAAGTTTTTAGTTGACCCCTATTCACACCCTAAATCTAAATCAAACATTGCCCTCAATGTTTTCAATCAAGTATATGTTTACAAAAGTATTCAAAGATAGCAAATATAAAAGAAACACTAAAGTAACTTAAAAAAATAATAATAAATAAATTAAAAAAAATAAAAAGAAAAAGAAAATAAAGAAAACAAAAGAACTTGATACTACCGAATATAGTGGGATGCCTCCCACCAAGATGTTGCTAATTCGTTTTTATCCACCGTCATCAAAGATCTTGAAGTGTGTGATTTCAAATTTTTGAGCTAGTATTTCATTAAGCACATACTTCCATCTTAGTAATAGGCTCCTTTGAAGTACAGCACACACATTCTCCCATACGTTTAACTCTTTTTTATCTTTAAGCTTAAGATGAGTCTCCTTTAAATGGCGTGAAGAAGAATTTGGGAGTGCATAAGTCTCAAGTACCTTATGCAACATAGAAAGTAAAGATGATTCCTCGTTCTCCTTGAAAGGTTGTAGAATTTGATTCTCCTTAGTTTGAGCTTCTTTGAGATTTGTTTGCTCCTCATCTATATTTTCTACAATACATGGTAAATCGTTAGAATTTTCAAGAAAAATATTGTTAAGAACCTTACCACTTTGAAGGATTATGTTATCCTTCACTTGCTCAGTTTGACTAGGCAACTTTTCTTGTACTTGAATTTGTTTAGCTAGTTGCCCTCAACTAGCATTTCTATCATTTTTATTGATGCCTCTATAGACTCCATCCTTTCACTAGTAGATTGTATGTGAGCATTCAAGGTTTCCTCTAAGGTTGGCTTCCTAGGTTGATTAGAAGCTCTACTTGCTTGTATGAAAGAATTCAAGCTCTCCTCCAAGGTGGACTTCCTAAATGGATAGGGTGGGTTGTATGGATGAAAACTTGAGCTTTGCATTTGGTAATGGGCATAAGGTGGGTTATATGGATAAAAATTTGAGCGTTGCATTTGATATTGGGCATAAGGTAAGGTAGAGTTTGCTTTTCGATGAAAAATTATGGTGATTTTCCCACTCAGGATTATATGTACTAAAATAGGGATCATTACAGGGTGAGTGACATCCCTCATTAAGATTAAAGTTCGAATTAGTGGATGTATAGTAATCATCTACAAAAGTGCAAACATTAGCATAATGCATATATAAACCACAGATGCTACATACCTCCATGTTTGTCATATCATGTAGCTCTTCAAAAGGCTTTGTATTGCCGCATGGATTTCAATATCCAGCCTAATTAGGTGTACTTTGAAATTTGTTGATGTTGTCTATGAACGTTACCTTTTCAAAAACTAACAAAAATAACAGACAAATCAAAGCACCACAAAATATACCACATATTAAGAAAAAAGAAATAAGAATAAAAGTTAGAAAAAAAAATAGATAAAAAAAGAATAAAAAAACTAAATCTAACCTAGAATCTCTAAAAAGTTAGAAAATATTATTTAAAATGCCAATTCCCTGGTAACGGTGCGAAAAACTTGATGTGAAAATTATAGTATTCACAAGTGTATGAATCACTTGTAGCAAGTGATAAGCAAACCTTCGATGTCAATCTCTCAAGTAATTGTAATGGTTTTAAACAACTTTTTTTTAAATCTAATTAGAGTCCTAAAGCAATTAAAATACTAACTAAATAGAATTCTAGAACTACTAAAACTCTAAATAATTAGAATCCTAAGACTAATAAACAGTAAATAAAGTTGGATTTGATAGCAAGATTAATGATGGTGAACAAATAAATAAAACAATAATGCAAATTTGAATTAACTCAAAAAGGTTTTAAGTATCAATGGAGGATATATGGATGTTTAGTTTAGTTGACTATGCTTACATCGAAATGTTATGGTGAATTAACATGAATGTTCTTAATAAATAAATATTACCGGCTTTCCTTTTATTTACGAAAATTCCTATGATCAGATAATTCTCTTTGTTGATTAACTAATCAATATCCTACGATCGGATATATCAAATAACAATCAAATTATGCACAAGGAAAAATATGTCCATCAAATCAATGTCATGACTAGGTCATCAATTTGAAGCTTTGATTAAGTTTTTCAAAATATAGTCAAGGTGACATTCCTAAAACTAAATTCTCAGATTTTACAATCATTTATGAACCTCAAATTGGCCCATGAGTATTCACAAATAAATCTCTAAACAAACTCTTAATCAAAAGCAATCTTTACTTATTTTGCTATTAAAACATTCACCAAAATAAATCTAACAAACATGGCAACATAAACTAAACATCCATAATTAAATTCAGCCAAACATATTTAGATTAATATTCTTAGACAAATATAATCTAACATACTATTCTAAAGAGGAAAGAAGAAGAAGAAGAAATATCTAACAATAACAAGTAACATAAATCTAGATACCACAATTAGCTTGGATGATGTTTCTTTTCCCAAAAGCTTGATCTTCAATCTTAAAGGCTTCTTGTCTTTTTTAGATGTGCCTCTCTTGTCTCCATAGGATGTGGCAAAGCTCCAAAACCTAGTTTAGTTTAGTAAAAAATTGTCCCCAAATTGTGTACAAAATTGAATGTAATGCTAAAAATGTAAGGGAGGTTTTATAGATATAAGGGTTGTACATAATGGGAATCTCCAAAAATACAAGCGCACTACTGCACAACTTTTTACCCGCCATGGCACAAGCCAAAAATTGCCCCTTACAGAAATCAGAGAGTAGTGCGCCGCAGCACACAAAAACCTCCGCCGCAGCACAACTGATTCTGTAACCCTTACAAATTGGTTGATTTCTAATGTAAGGCTTACATGCCTTAGTCCTTTTTTGCTCCTAGGTTGCTATTTGAGTGTTTTAACTGTCCCATCTTCGTGTGCTTACATTATTCATCTCTTTCGAAGCTAAAAATACCTGAAATACATAAAAATATACCATGACTCCGAATTGATAAATTTATGCAAATAATTAAATAAAAGAGTTATAATCAAATCTATTTGTCACAATTAAGCTCAATAAATCACAGAATATTAGTACTTTTTAAGCACTCATTAGTACACATAATCGATTATTGAAAGTCATAGTTCCATCTTCTCGAATTGAAATCTGTTTGGTGTCCACTTTTTATTTCACCCTTCAATTTTAACAAAAAGGAGTCTTATTGTTGAGATTCACAAATTCTATCGATCAAAATAGGTCTCATTGTAAAACTTGCAAATAGAATTCCTGAAGGATCTGTTAATAGTTCCAAATTCAATTTCCTTAATTCCACAAGTAGTGAATGATGGACTGCTTGTAAGCTTACTAATGAACATGTTGATTTTCTACTGAGAGCATCTGCTACTACATTTGCTTTTCTTGGTGATAGTCAATAACACAATTATAATCCTTGATTAATTCCAACCATCTTCTTTGTCTCAAGTTAAGCTCCTTTTGAGTCTATAAGTACTTTAAACTCTTGTGGTCTGTGAATATTTGACATTTTTTACCATATAGATAATGTCTTCATATTTTTAAGGCAAAAACCACCGCTACTAATTCCAAATCATGGGTTGGATAATTCAATTCATGCCTTTTGAGTTGTCTAGAAGCATAGGCAATCACCTTACCATCTTGTAATAGCACACACCCTAATCCTTGATGAGAAGCATCACTATAAATCAAGAATCCCCCACTACTGGAAGGAAGTGTAAGTACAGATGTAGAAGTCAACCGCTTTTTAAGCTCTTAGAAACTTTCCTCACATTCACTTGACTAATCAAACTTCACATTTTTCCTAGTAAGACGGGTCAAAGGTAAAGCAACTTTGGAAAAATCTTTAACAAAACGACGGTAGTATCCAACTAACCCAAGAAAACTTTGTATTTTTGTTACATTTTTAGGTCTTTCCCAATTCACCATTGTTTCCACCTTTTCTGGATAAACATAGATGTCTTTAGCTAAAATAACGTGTCCAAGAAAAACCACCCTATCTAACCAAAATTGGCACTTACTAAATTTTGCATATAATCGCTTTTGTCTTAAAATTTTCAAGAAAATACGGAGGTGTTCTTCATGTTCCTTCTCACTCTAAGAGTACACCAAAATGTCATCAATAAAAACAATAAAAAATCTATCCAAGAAAGGTTGGAACACCCAATTCATTAAATCCATGAATGCTACTGGGGCATTAGTAAGTCCAAATGGCATAACCAGAAACTCATAATGCCCATAACGAGTTCTAAATGCAGCCTTTGGCACATCCAAATCCTTGATGCGAAATTGATGATATCCTAATCTTAGATCATTTTTGTGAATACCCTTGCACCCTTCAATTGATCAAATCATCAATACGAGGTAAAAGGTATTTGTTATGTACTGTCACCTTATTAAGTTGTCTAAAATCAATACACAATCTCATAGTGCCATCCTTTTTCTTTACAAAGAGAACAGGTGCACCCCAAGGTGATACACTAGGCCTAATGAAGCCTTTATCTACCAACTCTTGTAATTGAGCTTTCAACTCCTTCGGTGCCATTATGTACAGTGCTTGTGATAAGGGAGTTGTTCCTAGTAACAAGTCAATGTTGAATTCTACCTCATGGTTAGGTGGTAATCTTGGAAGATCATCTAAAAAGACATCTGGAAATTTTCCCACTATTGGAATATCCTCCAACTTCATTTCACTCATTTGAGTATCAACAACATGAGCTAAATATGCTGCACAATTCTTTTTGAGCATTCGCTTAGCAATAAGGGAAGATACTATACACTGTGGGAGAATTTGACGTTCTCCTTGAAAGGTAATTTCAGGTTGATTAGGACTTATAAACAATACCCCCTTTTTAAAACAATCAATGGAGGCATGATGAGTTGCTAACCAATCCATCCCTAATATTGCATCGAAATCATAAATGGCGAGGGGAATTAAGTTGGCTTTTATAACTCAAATCACCGATCTTAACAACACTTTCCTTAAAGACATTACTTGCTAATAATGAATCACCAACTGGAGTGGCTACCTCCATTGGACTTTCTAGTGGCTCTAAATTTTTGTTGGTATGCATTGAAAAGATTCTTGATACAAAGGAATGTGTTGAACCAGGATCAATTAAAATATAAGCATCTTGATTAAAGATAGATAATGTACCCATTACAACATCAGGCATGCTTGTGCTTCCTAGTTGGTCAAAGAAAACACTCTACCTCGAGTCCTAGGGCGACCAAGTTGACCTTGTTGGCGACTTGCATTTGGGTTGACAGGTTAAGCTCAACTAGTGGATGCTTCTAACCCACTTTGTTGTACTCCTTGATTGATAGTGCGTGTATTTTGCCCTTGAGAAGACACTACCCCTTGTACTTGATTGTTGAACTGAGCAAAAGATGGACAATTCTTCTTCACATGCCCAAACTGACCACAATGACAACATTGTCCACTACCCATCCTATAGGGGCCTTCATGTCTTTTACCACATGTTGTGCACTGGGGATAAGTATACTGACTTTGTTGTTGATTCTGATTTCATTGCCCATAAAAAGGCTTTGACTCTTGATTTTGGTTCCCAGTTCTTTGTTGCACTGTGGCTTAGCTAAAACTGGTACCCTGACTAGTGCGATCTTGGTGTCTGAAAATACTTCTAGTCCCTCATTGACTTATAACTTGTTTCTTTGAAGGTCTACTACTTGAGCACCTTTTGACCAACTCTTGCGTACATTTCTTTGTCTTTGTATATCTCTATAACGTTTTTCTTCTGAAATATTACGCTCCACTTGAAGGACAGCTTGAACCAATGCCCCATATTGAGTATGCTCTGATGAGGAGAGTGGGGTTCTAATTACTTCTCGAAGGCCTTGTAAAAATCGGTTGCATTTATCTGATTCCACTTCCACTAACCGGGGACCATAACGGGACAACTCAATAAATCTCTGTTCATATTCAACAATCCCCATAGGTCATTGAACAAGCCTCAGAAACTCAGCTTGTTTCATGTCACAGTAAACACTTGGAAAATATTGATCATCATAAGCTCTTCAAAAATTAACCCAAGTGATAGTTGTAGGGTCAATATGTTGTCTTTAAAAAGAAGTCGACCAACGATAAACACTACCTTCCAACAAGTACGATGCCAATAAAACTTTATGATCTTCTGGACAAACCATGACAGTAAACATTCTTTCAATCTTGGTAATCCATTCATCTGCAACTGCTGCATCTAAGGTACCAGAAAATCTTGTAGCACCAAGCTTGATAGCACGCTCAATGCTATAATCTCTATCAATAGAATTTTGATTTTTATTCTCTAGTAGAGTTGTAAGGACACGAGTCAGCTCACGAATAGGGTCTTGTTCTTGACAAGGAGCAACATTTTCTACATTTGGAAAATCTGGTCCAATATTTGGGTGTCGTGGTACCCCAAACGGGTCAGCATGTACTGGTCGCACATGAACATGTGCTTCTGCTATAGACTCTACATATGTGTCAGTGTCACTGTCATCTGTTCTAATAGCTGCTGGTCTATTTTGGAGAGATTTCTTAGGACGTCCACGATCTTGGCCACGCAGAGGCATACTTCTATCTAAACTGTTAAACAAAGAAAAAAAAAACATCAATAAGTGGGTACTATCAAACTTAATATCTATCTATATATAATAGACTTGACCCACTCTGATACCAAATTGTCAGGACCCGCCTCAGCTCAACATTAGAGCATATGACGTGTCATGAGGAAACATAATAACTAACATTCTAAATGGACCTTGGATTCAGTTGAAAATTTTGTGTAAAAATTTGTAAAAATTTAGCCAAAATTTTCCTAATTATTGAATTATCTTCCCTGTAATAAATGATCACAGTTCTAAAATATAAAATTTCACAATCTAGCAAACTTCATTTAACTTTTACATAACCAGAAAGTGGCTTATGGCCAAGTATAACTATATACTGTCAGATACATATTATATACCACATAAGACTTTTATTCACTAGTCCAAAACATAACTGCCCAAAATACATTATAAAAAATGGGAAAGAAGATAAAAACAACCTAGATTGCACAATAATAGATGGATCCTAAGCCTCCAAACTCACGTGATGTGGCCTCAAAACCTGTTATCTGGGGGAGAAAAATAATATAAAAGGGTGAGCTTGAGAGCTCAATGAGTGAATAAGTTTTATAAAATAATGTAATAATCATGTCAATTTCATAAGAAATGTTTATGAATTATCTTGATATATATATATATACGACAATATTCTGTATATAGTTTTTATGATAATTAATGTACTCATACATGCATAACCTGAGTTTCATAAAATAACTGTAATTTGATACATGTGAAAATTATGAATGACATACTCATGACATAATGAAATAATATTTTGATAAAAACATATGTTTATGATCTTTAGAATATAATAATGCTATGATCAATATACGAATAAAGTATATAACCATGAGAAATATATTTTTATTTCCAAGAGAACTTGAGAATTTGATAGCACACGGAGGAAATATTTAACATTGGCACTAGCTCTTAACTACAAATGTGTGGTATTAATCAGACACGGAGTAGACATTTAGCACTACTGCTACTTCTCAACTACTCATGTGGGGAACTTACTTGATATAGCCATAAAATGGCTCAGTTGGCTAAACTGATACTCGAGTTATGTGCACAATGACTTAACTGAATTTGTTATCATACTAAACTTGTAATATCATACTTAGTTAGTAAACATCATAGTAAGCTGAACTTGACCAAATCTGTTGATCATGATATCTTACCAAGTAACATCATATATGAATGCTAAGTACAGCCAACTATCAAGAATACATGAGGGGAAGTACTCTGGCAACTGTAAAATATTTGTGGAATTTGCAAGCTTGTACAAAAATTAATATAATTAATAAAATTGATTTAATCATAACTTGCTTGCAAATTATCTTTCATTTACTTGATTGATTCTATCAATAAAAATGAAATATATTCTCATGGTGTAAAAGTTCTTGAAGTACATTGAAATTGACATATGTTTTTCTAACACTAGTTAACATGAATGCACTTTTCATAAATACGTAACTTGTATTAATTGGATTTACTTGAACATGAATGTTTTTCAAAACAATGCTATCCATGCTTTAGAAATAATTAAACATCCACTCACAGTAAAATGTCTCTAATGGTCCTCTACGTGTCCTGTAGGTTCTGCATGCTAAACTCTTCTTAAATAATCATACTTGTGTCAGAATAAGAATAATTTCATAGCTTGCTTATTTAATTCAAATTGAAAAGTACTTTAATATTTATAAAATAGGGGATGTTGATAGTTATTTGACTTTGATCATTGCATTTTAAATAGTTTTAGGGTACTTTTAAACCTACTCTTGTATAATCATATATAACTTTGATAAAAATGTCTAAATTTATTTCTGTAAAAATATACCAAAAAATAGACATTTCAAACTTTAAAATCAGTTATTACATACTCAATTGTCATATATAGAACCCTTTTCAAATCCTTAGAAAACCAATTACTTTCAAACAATTTTTCTCACCAAAATTGCAACATGATGTACCTTTAGTTAAGTTGCTATAAATTTATCTAGAAAACTCGAAATAACATACCATAAAAACCATATTAAACTAGACATCTTGAGCTTTAAAACAACATATAAATCATTCTATTCCAATCAGTATAACTATTTTAAATTACATAAATTTGATTAGTTTTTCAAGCAATTTTCTCAGCATCTCTTTCATTTGACACATTATTGGTTAAAATTGTATAATTTTGTCTAGATATATCGAAATAATAAACCGTAAAATGTTTCAAATACTAGACATGTCAGCCTTTAAAACAAGATATAATTTTCTTAAATCCAAATTATATAACCATTTTAAATATCGAAAATATCGACAATTTTTGTAGTTTGTGTTTCATAAAACAACCTTCATTTAATTAGGTATCACTTTTCGTAAAAACTCCAATTTACGAACCGTAAAATTTCTGATAAACTCGACATCCAAAGATTTTCAAAAATATAATTTACATACCCTAATTCATTGTGAAAGTTTCTCAATTTTTTCAATTTTTTGGGGAAACATCATCATAAGAAATTCACAACATCGCAATTAATTTATTCTTTGATTATTTTTGAAAAGTTCATCCATAGATGATATATTTATGTTAAGAAAATATTTTTCAAATTATAAATAGAATTTAATCAAAAGAAATGAAAAAGAAAAGAAGCTCTAATACATATCCAAAATCACTTAAATGATTGTTTGGTTACAAAGTTAAATTTAATGAAGAAATCTCAATTTAATTTCTAAAGTTTTCTCTTAAAAATTTCAAGATGAGAAAAGAAGGAAAGAAAACAACAAAGAGCTTGGAGTTCACGGCAGAAAAAAAAAATTTGTTTTTTTTTTTTTTTTTTTTTAAGATGTGTGGATAATTACGTGAGATAATAAATTCTCTCATGAGGACATGTGTGTCCTCCAAAATATCAACAACATTTTTTTTCTTTTTTTTTTTTAAAAACATGTGTAATAAGAGAAGACAAAAGAGAAGGACTGCAAGGTGATAATTTATTTTTAAGATAAAAAGACTAAAATACTCTTTTTTGAACAAGAAAAGTTTTAAAAGTTATAAGCATTTTGATAATTTTGTTCAAAATTTTCAAAATTTAATTTAAACACTTTTTTATTATTAAAACATCTAAATATTGAAGTAAGATCATAAAAATTTTAAAAATATAAATTTGACTCAAATTTTAGATAGTATAAGAAATGATAATATTATTACTTCTAGCAATTCTTATAATTATAATTCAATAATAACTAATTTGTATAATAATAAAGGCAATAAAATATTATTAATTATAATAATATAAAAAATAATTCATATATCATTAAAATAATATATAATTTTATTTTCATTAGATGCAAAAATAACATGTAATTAAATTAATAATATAAATATACTATATTATTCATTTTTCCATCAATTATTATAACAACAGTGCGACAAAATTAAGAAAACAAAATGATAATATATTTAAAAGTAATTTAAAATATTTTATAAAAACAATTTAAATTTATTAAAAAACACACTCTCATCTTCCTCAAATCCCTCAACCCAACCAGAAAAATCCAGGGATGAACCCACCCACCCCTTAACCCCAACTCCTCTTCAATAACCATAATAAACCTTGACCCAAATTCCAATCAATATATAGCCACCAAGAGACAAGAACACAGATCCCAGATTCAAGCAAAATGGAGAACCTAGATCCAACTCGTCCACAATCTCTTTCCCGAAAAAGCAACAAGCTGGAAAGCTCAACAACATTAGTCTCAAAGCGAAAGACACTGAACAAGTGAATAACAGAATAAGGAGGCAGACAGCAGAGTAAATTGATTTGTTGATGAGGATCCATCACCAAGACTTCTTACATGTACTGTTTTACGAAAGGAATAGTTAAGATTTAAGAAGCAACGAGCTTCATCTTTATCACCGTCTTCTTCGTCTTCATCATCAAGCTCACTTGCTGATATAGCAGTAAATGAAGGGAAACAATGAGAAGAAGCATCTGGACTCAATTCGTGGCCTCTGGTTTCACTCCTCGATTCAACTCAGGGCCTCTAAATTTTGTTGTTTATATTTTTTTTTATACGTATTAAGTTATGGGAAGATGTGTTAAATATTAATTAAATATAAAATTTAAAATTAAAAAAAATTATAATTTTTTTTTTTTTTTGGTTAAAAAGAGTTAATTATAGTACAATATTTAGATTAATATACGTGGTAAGAAGTATTTTTGATTTTTTATCTCTAACAAAGTTAAAATAATATATATTAATTTAAAATAATTTAGTTAATTATTTTTTTATTATAATTTTATAATTATTAGTAGGTTATATAAGTTACGAAGAATTAGAGAATTTTTTAGTATCATATTTTATAATTGAAAATTTTGTTTTCATTTTCGAGTTTTTCCTGTCATAAATTTAACCTTTTTTTTTTTCTTCCTATTTTTTTTCTATTTTTTATGTAATGCCATTAATTTAACTTAACTCTTCTATTCCACTGCATTAATTTATAACTAGTTTTATTTTAAGAAAGTGTTGCTCAAGATGACTCTAATTTTAAGTATTTATTGTATACTATATACTCAGCTTATATATTCATATGTTTTCCAATAGTGTGATGTTTTCGTATACTCAGTTTACAAGGCACGTTTTCATTTATTAAATAACAATTATTTAGTGGGTCATAACATTAATATAATTATTTTTTTAATTATTACAATAATAATATATATTATATATTATATTTTCATAATTAATTAATTAATTATGTTTTTAGTGTTGTTATTATTAAATAAATTTATTATTAATAAATAATTATTATTATAATAACAATTACAAATCTTCAACTATCTAAATTAAAAAAATATTTTTATAATATTTGTGCGTTATAATTAAAAATAATTAAGTCTCTAAATTACTTAAGTTAAATACATGTTTGAGGATGATTAAGTTCTTGTTTACTACAACTTTAATGAGCGAAAGAAATGGAAAATGAACGAATTAGAAATGTTCCTAAAATTAAATTTCTTTTGATTAAATTTACTTATATTATAGAATTAGAAAAATAATTATTTTATTAAAAAATTTTAAAGATATTTGCTAAAAGTAATATATATATATATATATATATATATATATATTAAAGAAGAAAATTTTAAAAAAATAAACATTAAAATAGTAGAAATTATAATATTTAATAATAGATTATGTTATAATAGGTCAATGATTTTACATCCTTATTTTAATTATGTCAGAATGTTTAAGAATTAAAAAATTATAGATTAAATTTATTTATTTTATTAATAATATTTAAAGTTGTAAATTATTTAAGATTATATTTATTATTATATTATTTTTATTGTTGTTATTATTATTATAAGTATAATTTTAATTATTTTTTTTATCAAATGTTAATCTATAATTTGTACGTAAAAATTTATACGAGATTAATTATTTAATGAATGTATAAATTATTATATCTAAAATATGAAAAATATTTGTCAATTGATACATGTTTTAATGATATATATTATTAGTAATTTTATAAATACATGGGTATAATGTGAAAAGATTAAAAAAATTAAAAGAAAAAAGGTTTAATAAGATTAGGAAAAAAACGAAAAACAAAAACAAAAACAAAAATCAAAAGAAAAAATAGTTAAAATGAGATTAAAAGAAATCGTGGCTATAAAAAAGTTTCTTTAATATATATGAGAAAAATACATTTGAAATTTAGAGTAATCGTACACTTTAGTCCACTAAAGTGTCTACTGTTATTGTCATATTAATTACTTATCCGTACGAGCATGAATCAAAAAATTGACAACTTACTGAGCCTTCTGCTAAAATCAATTCCAATATAGTATCCAATTCATGCCTTGTCCCATTTGATGAGATATGCACATAAATATTCAATAATGGACACGAGTATGAAATTAGATCAAATGAAAGGTCTGAAATACCTTGCCACAAGCTAGATCAAGAACAACATCTCCTGAGTGAGCATATAGTTGAATTAAGAAACTTTTACCTGTTGCATGGGAGACGGACCAAACTACACACAGACTAATTATTCAGCTGAACATTGTACTTCAAGAGTTTTTAGATTGATTATAGGATTGTTTTCTCGTACGTTCTTCAAGCCGTGCACTGTAATATGCTCAGGCACTTTACGAGCAAAAACCTTTGTGCTTTCATCTTCCAAAATTTGTACATCCCCTACAATCAATATGTAAATAGTGCTTAATATAAAAAACAGGGTCACACACAAGTTCAAAGCAAATAAAGAATGCTAAGCAAAAGAATGAATGTTTCAACTTGAAGTCTTCACTAGAGAGGGCAGGATCGAAACTGTATATTTTTTTTTTCCAATTTGAATTCGATCGCAGATTTAAAATTTTTTTATCTGAATTTGATCCAATAATGTACTTAATTCGAGCAAATAGAATTTTTCGAATTAAATAAAGTCAGATTAAAATTATAATTTTTTTTTAAATTATTGTCATATATAAATCACAATATTTACTAACATTTAAATTTTAAATTGATACATGTTTAAGAAAAATTATTTATTTATAATTACAACCAAGAGAATTAAAATAATAAAAAGTATGTTATTAAACATTATTAAATTATTAAAGAGAATTTAACATTTATATTTATTTTTAAATTAAAATAGCAATTTAATGTAATTATAGTATATATAATATTTAAATATAACACATTAAAAATAAAATATGTATTTATTTATAATTTTAATACTAATTTTGTACGGATCGGATTGCAGGCATATTATAAAATCTGTCAATTCGATCCTATCCGAATATAAAAAGATTGTATGTATTCTAATTCAAATTTAATCAGATTATAAAATATACCAATCAAATTCAATTTGATTGAACTTGGATTGAATCTCTCAATTTAAATAGATTAATCAAATTATTTATTTATACCTAATCTACTTCCTTTAGTAAGTTTTCTCAGCAATTAAACAAATAGTAAGTTAAGTAACCAGGAAAACTAGGTCCAAAATCTATACAATAAGAAAACTCACAAGATATACTCTAAAAGCCTAAAAGTTTTTTTTTTTTTTAATTTAAACTCTATTATTTGATTAAAATGTCTCTCATATAATTTTTTTCAATTTCATAATCCCCTCATTTACATGTCACTTTGTTTATTTTAATAGAAAATTAATCCAAAAATTAACGGATGAACTGATAGTATATTATTCTTAAAAAATAATAGACTTTTAAAATACAATATAAAATATAATAAACAACAATATACTACTAACTAAACTAGTGTACTAATCTAGCACCTCATCCTTTATATATATCCCACTTATATTATATTTTTATATACAAAGGATAGGAAGCAAAATGCAAGCACATTCTTCGCTTGGTAAATAACTATTATTTAACGATAATAATATTGACATGATTACTTTTATTATTATTGTAATAATAATATATAAATTATATATTATATTTTTATAATTAATTATTTAAAAAATTATTATTTTAAAAAAAAATACTAATGTCAGAATAATTTAATGATTTAGTGTTTTTAAAAATAAAAACATTACTTTGAAATTAATATTTTATACTATAAAATTAGGATTATCCATTATATTTAGTGTAATTATTATTTAATAAATTTATCATTAATAAATAATAAATAATGAAATAACAATCTAACCAATTTAATTTAAAAATGTATTAATAATATTTGCAGTTATAATTAAAAATAAGTTAAAGTTTTTAGGGAAAACAACAAAAATAACCCCCTCAAAACTTGTAATGACAAAACTAGCACCCATTGTGTTCAAACTTATATTTTCACACAATGACGGACTCATATTGAGGGCTATACCGGGCTCAAGCCCGGATAGCCTTTTGGAAGTTTTTTTTTTTTTTTATATATAATCAAAAAAATTAATTATATACAAAAAAATATATATATATATATATATATATATATATATATATATATTGTTAATAATGTCACCTTTATGATTAAATGAAAAGTTATATTCAGTGACAAACTCATGCTCGGTATAGTCTTTTTGAGGTTTTTTTTCTTTTTATTTTTAATAAATATTACTAATATTTTTATAAAGCACAATATATTATTTATCACCAAAATTCTATAAATAAACTTAGACTAATATACCATTTTTTGATATTATATTGTCTGCAACTCTGCTTCTTTTCTGCTTTGTAATTATGTTCTTTGGTCTGTTGCTTGCTCTTGCTACATCAAGTCAAAGTCTAGTATTTTTGTTTTTAAATTTATTAAAGTTATTTATATTATTTTTAAAAATATATTAAATATTCAAAATATTTATACTTAAATTTACAATTAAATCAATAATTGTATGTTATATACTTTGAAAAATTATAACTTTTAAACTTTTAATCGAAAAATATCATATAATTATTAATTAGAGTGTCTATGTAAATATAAATTTGTATATATTTAGCACTCCTATTTCTTCGTAAAGTTGACTATTATTTTCTTAGATTAGTTAAACCTTATTTGATAATTAATAAATTTTATGAATTATCATTGGAACAATTTAAATAAATTTTTTGTTTGCTTTTTAAATTTATATTTTTGTTTTTTGTTTTTTAAGTTTATATTTTTTTAATATTAATTATAAATTTTGATATTATAAATAAATTTTTTATAATTTTTTTAATATATTAGCCCTCCTAAGAAAAAAAATCTGGGTCCGTCCCTGTTTTCACAATTAAAAAAAGGACTAATATGTCCTTTTTTTTTGAACATTTATTCAATTGGAATTGAACGACGATAATTTAGACTCGTTCAATATTGAACGTTCAATAATTCACGTTCAAATTGAACGCTTAATATTATTGGGGTGTTAGTTTTGTTATTATAAGTTTTAGGGGTGTTATTTTTAGTAATTTTTCTAATGTTATTAATTTAAACACATCGGATGTCAAAATATATTATTAATTAAGGTATTGTTTGCTAATTTTTAATGAATGAAATTACTGGAAAAAATAATCAAAAGATGGTTAGAACTTGAACAAAGAAGAACTAAAATTAAATTTACTTTAGTTGTATTTGCTTTTAATATTGTGAAATTGAAATAAGATTAATTGTTTTACTAAAATGCATTGTTAGTGTAACAGTAGTTATTTTTAAAGATATTGAGTAAAATAAAAAAATATAAATTATTAAATTAAAAAAATGAACATTAAAATAATTGAATGCTATAGTATTGACTAATATGTTAGGTTATAAAATCTCAATTACCTTTGCACTCTTATGTAAATTACTCTAGATTTTATTTATTTATTATTATTATTGATTTTTTTTTTGTTATTATTATTATTATTATTATTATTATTATTATATGTATAATTTTAATTATTTTTTTGTCATATTTTTACTACATTTTAATCTATAATTTGTGCATAGAAAATTAGACTGAAAAAAATAATTAATAGATGCCTAATTTGTTATATTTAGAATATAAAAAAGTTTGTTAATTGATATATCTTAACGATATGATTAGTGATTTAAAATTACATGTGTAAGATATTAAAAGATTAATAGAAAATTTAAAAAAGGGTAAATATGATTAAAAAAGCGAAAAAGAAGGAAAAAAGAAAAGAAAAAAAAGGGATAAAATAAGATATGAAAAAATAAAAACGAAAAAGGACAAAAGCAAAAGGAAAAAAAAAAAAAAAGCTATAAAACAAATCTCTTTGAATATATACCAGGTGCATAACAAAAATCTCTTTGAATATATATTAGATGCATAATAGGTGCTTCATCGTTTACTATAAATATTTTATTTTATAATATTAAATTTTATAATTTTTAATATGTGAAATTTATTTTATCATCAAATTCACATCAAATAATTATTATAAAATTTTTATTGAAAAAAATAAGATGAAAATATATGAAAAAATTAATAATTAAATCATCATAATTATTTGATAATTGCTTCTTTTTTTTTCGTTATTTTTTTATCATTTTTCTTTTATTTTTATAAATCATTTACCTTATTATTTTGTCATACAAATTAATTATATTTAATAAGTAAATAATTATTACAAAATAAAGGATACTATCCTATTAAAATAATTTACCTAAGTATTTGTGTTTTTTTATAAACAATTCATAATCCTAATTGGTATTCTAATTTACGAAATTGAGTTTTTAAAGTTGTGAGATCAACCTCACCAAATGCGCATATATGAAATTTGACTTTGATAAAAGAAAGATTATAGTTCATTTAAATTTTTTGTTGTTAATATGTAATTTAAAGCAGAAGGGATAAGTCTTGTACCCAAATAAATAATTATAATAATAATAATAAGTAAATTTTAATTATATAAATTAATATTTTATTTTTTTAATTAAGGTTAATAAATAATTTGTTAAAAAAATACATTAATTAATTTAAAGTGAAAAATATTAAAAAGCCATAAACATAAAAATAATAAAAATTTTAGTATATAATTATACGAACGCTCAAAATAAAAATAATGTATATTATATAAATAGTCGATGATACTTACACTTTTATTTTAATTGTTTATTTAAAAAATAATAAATTGTAGACTAAATTTATCTATCTCATGTTAATATGTTATTTCATATACAACTATAATAATATTTAAACATGCAGATAATATTAGTGTGATTATTATTATATGTATAAATTTAGTTATTTTCAGTTACAAATTCTACAATATGTTAATTTATTATTGATAGATGAATGATTATATGACATAAAATAATTAATACATAAATCGTTATACTTATAATATAAAAATATTTGTCTATTTTCTTGTGATAAATATGATGTCTTATATCTTCTTAAAAATCTGTTAGAATTTTCTCCCAGTAATTAAAAATATTTAGTAAGTGTAAATTTTAAAGTAGATTATATCGATTGAACAAAAAAAAATGACATATATTGTTGGTTCTAAATTTGTACGGATAAAATGTCAAAAATTTCAAACAAAAATAAAAAACCAAAGAGAAGAAAAGAAGAAGAAAAAAAATGTAAAACAAAAAATTAAAAAAGAATAAGAAAAAAGCAGCAATAGAAAAAAAATATGGCTATAAATAAGTTATTAGTAAGTTCCGAAATTGTAGATAGTATGATAGAATCTTTAAAACAAAAAAAACTGTAAAATTAGCAGAGAAAAAAGAGGAAACAAAAATCCAAAAAAAAAAAAAAAAAGGGAAACAAAAGACGAAAAAAAAAAAAAAAAGAAGCAAAAGAAAAGAATTTGAGGCTATAATCATCACTTTTTAAATATTTTTTTAATATATAAATATCGATAAAGATATGTTGAGTCATATATTGTTATTAATTTTAAAATTGAATTCAAGATGATAAAATATTAAATAAAATTAGAAGAAAAAATGTTATCAAAAAAGAAAAATAAAAAAAGGGTAAATAAGATTAGAAAAAACGAAAAAAGAAAATAAAAAATCTAAAGAAAAAAGGGTTAAAATATGATAAGAAAAAAAAAAACTAAAAAGAAAAAAATTGTGCCCAGCAAACAAGTCTATTATTTTTAAGCTTAATTATTTTATTGGTTTCAAATTTTAATTATATACATAAATTTTTAAACTTTTAAATTTTATAAGTTAATTATTAAATTTTACACATAGATCCATAAAATTTTAAATTATAAAATTTTGTTTCTAAATTTTTAAAAATTTATATATAAATCCTATTTTAGGTACTAAATATATGTTTTTAAATCAAAATTTTAAGACTTATGTAAAAAAATTTAAAAATTTAAGGATTAAATTGTAAAATTTAAAAATTTATGTATAAAAATTTAAAATTTTAAAGATCATTTTATAGAATTCAAAAGTTTAAAAATTTAAATATAAATTTAATTAAAATTTATAAACCAATAATATACTTTAACCTCTTTCTATAAATAGACATAGAGATATTTTCTGGCATGTCATATTATTTTAATGCATTTTTTATATATTAATATATTTTTAAATAAATAAAAAACAACGAAATTCAATAAAACTAAAAAGTACAAATTTTACAGAATTTATTACTTTAATTTTTTGTCGTATATGGTGAGTTATAAATATCTTATCATAAATTATATTTTCCATATATTCAAATAAATAAATAATATTAACAATGTTTATCTTTTAAGAAATTAATTGCTTCAATATTTTGTGGAATAGTCTTAGATAGAATTATAATAATTAGTATCAATTTAAGCATAAACTCTATTTCTTCATTGTTCTTGGTTAATATAGCAATTATATTTTACACATTTATATTGGTAATTTATTTGTCAAACAAATATAAAACATCAAATAAATATGCTTTACATATTATTTAAAGATATATTATTTAACATATTTTATTAAATATTAAAATATTGTTAACTTTTACAAGTAATTATCGGATTAGAAGAGACATAATTAAATGAAATTATGAGTCTATGACTACAAAATAAGTTTAATTTACGTTAAAATGGGAATAAGAACATGTTTAGACGAAAAAAAAAAGGCTTAACAAATTGTACTTCTAGTTGCTTATGAAATAAATTCTTATATGTAATAATGTTTAGTCTCTTATGAATTAAAACGTTTTTTTTTACTTGAGGAATATTAAAAATATATAAATTTATTAATATTCACACACTATTTATTGTTTGACATTTGATTTAATAAATTTAAAAATAATTAAGTTATTAATTCTTTAAGAAAATGTATCCTAATAAATTTTTTTAAAAAATTATTTAAGATTTCTCTTTTCATTTTATTCAAAGTAATTGTGTTTATAAAAACCAATGCCGTAGCACAAAAGCTATAACATGCCCATTTCAATATTATATTTTAATTTGATTATGGAATACTGATAATTTTCAAGAACAAAGATGAAACCATGTGACTTTTGAGACTTTATAATACTAAAAAAAGAAAAGAAAAAAAAAAGGTTAACAAAAGTCTTTATATTCGTTATATAATGTACTTTTTTAAAAACACACTCTCTGGAGAAAAAAGTCACACACTGCTTAGCAAATTTTTTTTGTTTGAAAAAATATTAAAAATAATACTCTAAATTTTTTTAATAATAAAAATTCTACTTATAATATTAAAATTATATATTTTTATAATTCAAAAAATAATTATTATATCATTTTTTTTAACACTCGTTCAATTTGAGGCAATTTAAATTAAACAAGGAGCATTTAGATCCTTTCAATGTTGAACTTTTAATATTGATTGTCGTTCAATATTATTGAGTGCTAGTTTTATTATTATAAATTTTAGATGTATTATTTTTGATAATTTTTTTTCTTTTTAATGTAACTTTAATGCAAATATTAATTTATAATTATTTATTATTAATTTTATATTTATTATATAATGCAGGAAGTATATAATATTACTTTAAAAATAAAAGATAAAAGGTGTTTGGTCATGTAGTTTATACAAATTTTATAATTTTTAATTAATTTTAATTATTTTAATAAAATTAATATTAAATTTTTATATTTATAAATATTTTAAAAAATTTGAGAATATAAATCGCAAATGATAAAATTTGATTTAATTTTCAGGAATCAGTTAAAATAAAAACTTAATATTAATTTTATAAAAATAGCAGTAATAATTATAAGGTTTCTGTAAGTTATAGGGACTTTAATACTCTTTACTCAAAAATAAATTTAAAATTCTCATTCTCTTTCTCTCTCTTGGATTGGCAGTGTGATTATTGGAGAGAGACAGGAGCGAGAGGCAGAGAAGAACCCACCATCTCTATCGCTTTCTAGGAAACAAGTTAAAGCTAGAGGAGGGTTTATAGGGAGAGAAAGAGCTAAAGAAAAAAAAGCCCACACAAAGAACAGAAAAGAAAGAACAAAGAGATTAAAAAAAAAAGTGAAGAAGTTGATAAAAAAAAAAAAGATGATAGTGATGATGATGATCATGAAGATGAAAGAGAAAGTTTTGCAACAGTAATAGGCAGAAAATACAGAAGAAAAGGTGGTTATTGCATTTTATCAATTTACACTGTCTCTCTGTCACTCCTTTTATTCTGGCCCTCTTGGTCCCCCTTTAAACTCTCTGCTGAGTGAAGAAAGCTCTATCACTCATCAACTAAAACCCATCTTTAATTTTTGTCATTAAATCAAATTGACAGAGGTAGTATGCAGCAGAAGCAGCAGCAATTGTAGCAGAAATAGCAGTAATTTCAATAGCAACATCCAACAGAAGAAGCAGCAAATTACAGATCAAAGCAGAAGATAGAAAGCCACACAACAACAAGATCTCTTCCACTACTAAGATTCAAACAAACTTTTTTTTTTGTTTTTCATTTTCCTATTTGTTTCCTCAAAATTCATTATATCTTTCTTTCTAAATATCATACAGACCCCACTCTTTATACATTCTTATAAGGCCTAGATATATGCATCATTTTATATAGATTTAGTTCAAACTCGAGCTTCAAAAATTCTATTTTTTTTTTTTTTTCATTTTCTCTCTCTATCTATCTTTCATATAACGTAATCTGTAGGTATATTTCCAAGACAAATTGGAATTTGGGGTTTTGTAATCTGGGTCTTTAGTTGTGGCTACTTCAAGGAGGTTTCCTTCGGATTCTGGTGCTTTTGCTGATTGGGTTGCTTCTTCATCATCTACAGCAACAGGTAGACCCACAGTAGTAGCTCCGGATGAGCTTTCTCTGGGTTTCAATGCCGGTCCAACAGCCGTGGCCGCCGGAGCCACCTCCTCAGCATTATGGTCTAATTCCTCTAGAGGCATCAACTATGGTATCTCACATGAGATGGGCATGTTTGTGGTTGCTCCAGCTTCTTCATTTCATCATAATAACAACCATCACCACGAACCCATTATCTCAGACCCTCATTCCATTAATGGGTCGAACCCGGCTACGGCTCTAGGTGTTGGGATGATTCCTCTTTTAAGTGCAACCCCTTGTAGCATGAGTGGACCTGTCGATGATGGTCGAACCAGAAATGGTGGAATTCAGTTTTGGCAGCAGAACAACCAACAGGCTCAAGTACAGCTCCAAAATTCTGCTGCTCATTTCTTTAAGAAACCTACAATTTTTGATCATGGGAACAATTCATCGGGGCCCAATTTGGTTCAGAGCAGTGTTGGACTTATTGGGTCTGGTTCGGGTTCAGCTAGTTCTACAGCGACTTGTCAGGATTGTGGAAATCAAGCCAAGAAAGATTGTAGTCATAGAAGGTGTAGGACTTGTTGTAAAAGTCGTGGTTTTGATTGTGTTACTCACTTAAAGAGTACGTGGGTACCAGCAGCTAGAAGGAGAGAACGCCAGCTAATGGGTGTGGCTTCTGGTGGTGCTGGGTCTACTGGGTCGTCTTCTGGTGCTAAGAAGCCTAGACTTGTCGCCTCTCAAACCACCACAAATTCTCACACTTCAACTTCTAACACTACCCCTCCTAGAAGCTTTGATACCAGTTCTAGTCACCAAGGTTTTGAAGGGTTACTCTTGATCTCTTTCTTAATGTCTCATAGATATGTTGTGTTGCTTTTTCTTCAGTTTGTGCGTGTAAAGTTTCTCAAACAAAAAAAAACCTAACACTTGTCATTTGAGCTGTGACTTAACTTCACAAGTTCCTTTGAGATGTTGAAGATCAAATACACTTATGAGTGTGCAGTTGTGTTGTAAAAATCTATTACTTTTTACCAAACTTATTGAGCGTTACACTTGATTAATTTTTATACTAGTGTCACTTTCTCAAATTTCTAATTTTGGGCTTATTTGTTAAAATTATATAGTTTTTGAAAAAAAATGTTAAGTTTTTTAATTGGAGGATATTTATGTGAAGCATTTCAAAATTTCAAAGTTTGGTTACTTATTAAAAGCTGTTTAGCTTACTTATACATATTTGAGATTTGAATAGGGTTTTTGGGTGAATTTTGTGGACAGATGCGAGTTTCAAAGAGTCATTACCTGGTCAAGTGAGAGCACCAGCAGTATTCAAGTGTGTTAGAGTGACAGCTGTGGAAGATGGAGAAGATGAGTATGCTTATCAGGCTATGGTAAATATTAATGGTCATGTTTTTAAAGGATTTCTATATGATCATGGAATTGAAACCAGAGATGGTTTTCCTAATATGTCTGAATTGCATTTGGGTGGTGGAACTGGTAATACTAGTGGTGGTGGTAGAACATCTTTATCTTCACCCATTATTGATCCTTCTGATGTCTATGCTGCCTCTAGTGGAGGAGGATTGCTTGGACCTGGCTCAAGCTTTGGTAATCCATTAAATTAAGTATGTTCTTCCTTCATACTTTGGAAGGAAATTACATTATTGTAGTCTAGTTTTTCTTCTCTTAATTGCCTACTAATTGATGACTAATACTGATAATGCAGACTTGCATTTTTGTTTACTTTTATATTTCTTTTTTTTATTGTTTTCAGCTTCTCACTTTGCTCTCTTGCTTTTTGATAAGGTTATCTTATATACATTAATATTGCCACAATTTTTTTTCATTTTATTTTTTTAACAATAATCCCACAATTAATTATGAAATTTAAAAGTTAACATTAACAAAAGTAATTGAAACAATTTCATTACAATATATATAAAACGTGTGTTGGCTTGCATATATACATATCTATATATCTATGTATATGTTATATGTTATATGTTATACAGACACTTTAGGACTTGTAAATTTTTGAATATGTATTAGTGTTAGATACACATTTTTTTTAATTTTTTTTTTTATGCGTAAGATTTTACTAAATTAAAGTGTTCAAATAATAATGTCGTATCATTCGTGCGCGCACACAGATATATATATATCTATGTTTATGTTACACATACTGTTTTAAGACTTGTAAATTTTTAAATATGTATCAAGTGTGTCAGACACACTTATTTTTTTAATTTTTTTTAAAAAGTTTTACTAAATTAAAGTATTCGAGTAAACCATATTAGGATCATGTGGACCTATACTTCACAAAAAAAGAAAAAAAAAGAAAAGAAAAGAAAAGAAAATGAGTCTAGGTAAATATATTTACATATGTTGCACTTTCTATTTGCAAGGAAGTTTCTGTACACATTCTAAAAGGAATTAATAGCTAAAGGAGATTAGTTCTTGAATTAAATTGTTTCTGGAAAACTTTGATTGTTGCACTGTTGTTGTTATTATTAATTTTTTTGTTTTTTTGCTCTGGAAATTGTTGCACTGCTTAATTGTATTTAATTAATGTAGTTGCTACTGTTTTTGGTTAGATGATGAAATCTACTGTTAAATTATTTCCTTTCCTTCATAATTGTTTGATAGATCTTTGTCTTCCTTGATTATGAACGGTGATCTCACTGTTCTTTCATGTGCAAGCATGCATTAAGGTCAAAATTTTCATTAAACTACTGAAGTATTTTGTTATTGTTTTAGTTTTAAGTAATTATGTAAGGAGTAGAGACCAATAATTACAGTGAGATAACAATTACTTTTTTCTGTTTGGTTTGATTGATAAATGTGGATTTCAGATTTTACAGTGTTTCTTTAGATATTTAGACTTTAACATGACAAGTAGTTGTAAAGTCACCATCAAACTGCTACCAAAGTCGAAAGAGCATTTCATACATGTCTTTTTATGGCCCACTTAATTGCTGATAGTAACATTCTTCTTTCTGTGGAAAACTTTGTGATATGATCCATCGACAAATCATATATTTCCTCTTGTTGGCTTCCTGCTAATGGAAATGTTTACTCACACATGTCTCTGATAGGCCGTTTTGTTCATCTCTCTCTTAATTAATTTTTCATATTTTGTTGTTTCTTTTATTGAATTCTTGCTTCATGTTTTTATTTCACTACTTAATACAACTTGTACATACAACTACTTAATTGCCTTCGGATTCTTTGTTTACAACTTTTTTTTTTTTTGGTTGGTTGGTTGTTTGTTTATATGTTTATTTAATTAATTTATTTTTAATCTTTTTAGTAATATATATATATATATATATTTTAAAAATAAAATATATATTATTATTTACGTTATAAAAAAAATAAACATATATTTTTTATTTTAAGTGCAACCTAACATTCATGTTAGTTCCGTTAGTTGGTTATATGTGCATACAATTGACACGACATGAATATGGATATAATACTCGAAATTTTATTTTAGTAATTTTTTTTTAAAATTTAAGAAAAAAGGGTGTTTAATTATCAAAAAAAATTTAAAACATTAATTTTTCCCCCCTTTTCTAATTACAAGTTATGTTTGTGTATTTAAAAAACATTGATGACTTAGCTGTCATGCATTTATGTTTAGAAGAATATTAACTTGTTTCTATTAGTACTTTTTCATTGTGAGGCAGGAAACATGGATGATTTGCCATTTTGGCACTAACCTAACATTGCTTACAAATGTTGACTAAATAAATATTTAATTATTAGAGGTGTCTGAGTTCAATGCTTTCTCTGTATCTTTTTCTCACATGCTGTGCCTTTTGTCTGTTTCTCCATAATTTTTTTTATATATTTTTTTTTTTATATTCGGATGGATTTCCTCATGCGTTTTGCATTGTCATTCATCATTTTGTTGTACTTGAAATTTTATTTTATTTTGAGTTTCCTTTACTTGTGCCCTTGCCATCCCAATTATAATTTTAGAGTTACATGGATGGATATAATTTTCTTGTTCTTGTTTCTTGTTTGAAACATCTACTTAATTTCTTTTATTCACATGGAAATTAGATTAAGGAACATGTATGATTTGTGTAAGATTTTCATGCATTTCAAGCTAAAGGCATGCACAAATTTATACCCAAATCACATTACAAGTTGAAATTAATTTATGCCTCTTTATTTGATTAAGTTCATTCTATATGATAAATTATAGTGAAGAGGACTAACTACCAAGAAGTTCAATAAATAAAAAAAAAAGGGTTAAAATATGGTACTTTAGGTAATGAAATTCAAGGTTAGTGTAAATCTTTTTATTTTTAATAAATAATAGAGAAATAAATCAATATGATTGGTGGGATGCAAACTTTTGGAGCCATTAATAATACCTCAAACTTTGAAACTCTTAATACTTTATAAGCTTTGATAGCTTGGGACTAATCCTTTAGATTTAAGTTGAAATACGTTGGTTCTTTAGTTTTGATTCTCAGACACTTAAGCGTGAAAAACAGTGATTTTTTTTATTTAGCTGACGCAAAAATCACTTGTGCTCATTAATAATGGGTCGATATAGTCAATTTTTATTAATTAATTGTTCTTCTAGATTGAAGTGTTGTTGGGTATGAAAGTGTTTCCAAAATCAAAGCTAGTGACTTGAAGTCCACTTTTTTTCATATTATAGATTATGAAAGTGTTTCCATAATCAAAGCTAGTGACTTGAAATCCACTTTTTTTCATATTATAGATTGCTTGTTTTTAAATGTTATTTTTTTTTTTTTAATTATAAATCTTTTGATTTTTTGAAGGGTTACATTTTATCTTTTTACCCATTTTTATAAAATTTTAAAAAATTATTTAAAATAACACTTGAATAGAACTTATAACAAAAAAAAAAATAAAAAATAGCATTATTCTTACGTTATTATTATATATTTTAATAATGTTCGTTTCTTTATCTTTTTTCACTTTTTACCTCCCATTAGTATGCTCAAATTGCAACAGTATTATAGATATTTATAATATCTATAGAAGAGACAGAAAGATGAGAGAGAAAACTTGGATTTGAAAGACTAGGAATGTGTAGGAGATTGTGTAAAGAAAAAGTTAGGATAAATGAATTTTAAATAAAAAAAAAAAATTAAAATGTGGTCATAAATGAACCTTAATCTAGCAATACTTGACCTTTTTTAAATAATAAGTCAATTTGCGTCTACATCTTGTAAGCTATTAACTTTACCGAAGGCTGATTTACTGCTCAACGTTGTGAAGCTTATGTTTCCCAACGCTCAGATGTTTAACATCAACAATAGAGTTGTTGAAGGCATTATACTGGATCGAAGCATGCAATATTGTTAGTCTTGGGGATCATAAAAGACAGTATGCTTGAAAGTCATGTTTGTATTTCTTGACAAAGCACAGATGGTAGTCCTGCTATATCTTGAATGATGAGTGCTCCAAACTTAGCATACAATAATCAAACTTATGTGAATCTTTTAATTGTATAGGTTTTATCTGTATGAAGCCAATACTCAATGTTGGCTCTATTTGCATAAATGCAAGGCTCGTTGGAAAGTTCAAAGATAAGACATATATTTGATGCAAGAAGGCACTACTCTACGATTAGATATTATTTGCTTCAGATCATGACTAATCAGTTCAACGGGTCAACAATTATGACTATTTATTTTAGCGGACTCTCATAGTTTTGCTTCTATGGTAAACTCAAAATGCATCATATCATTAGGTATAATGGGTTACGTTGGTTCTTAAACTATGTATCTATTGATAGATAGGTTCTAAAACAAAAAAAGTTAACACTTTAGTTCCCAAATTTATTGAATATTACACTTAAGTCATGTTTCTTATACTTAAATTCACAAACTTGTTATTATTTATTATACAAATGTCCTCAAATTTTATTGTTTATTATACTAAGTCTCAAATTAACAAATTTGACATCTAATTTAATTAAAATATAATAGATTGATAACCAAAGTGTTACATTTTTTTAGTTTGAGACTTTTGTTAACGAAGACACTGTTTGGTGACCAACGAAATCCTTCACCCTATCATTAGAAAGAGCACATCTCATATGAATACCTTACCATCTAGTGTTTTGAGTGATGTGGGATATAATATAATTCTTTGAATGCATCATACAACTCTCCTTAGGAAGCCTTATGTCCTCGTAAAGATGCAAGCTCACATGGCTTAATTGGGTCATAACTCTGATACTATCTGATGCAATAATGTCCCATTTTATAGTATGATATTATCCGCTTTATATCATAATTACGAATTTAGTGTGTATACAGTTATGACTAACCAATTTAACTAGTCTTCACAAACCTAAAATGCGTCATATTATTAAAGAGTACACTTTTTATGAATAACTTAACACTTAACTTTTTAAGTAATATGAGATGACTACATCAATATTTGATCGAGAAAAGCTAGACATAGTATACAACATGATATCGTTTAAAAAAAAAATTATTAAAAATATGTTAACAAAGTCTCATATTTTTAAAATTGTGGTAATTTATTGGTTAAAATAGATTTGAAAAAGTTTTCTTAATATGTTAAAATTTTTTTTTTTTTTTAGATAAAATTTAAGTTCCTTTATCATTGTTATTTATGAAATTTTAAAAATGAAAATAAAAATGAAATTAATTAAGTTACTTACCATTGTGTTGATTACTTATCTTTTACGGTTAGTAACATTAATTATCTTAGTTAAAGTGAATATATATTTGTTATTTTAATTTTATTGAGTAATATATTTTAGTTATATTTTATCTTATTTATATAATTAAAGTATTTAAAAATAATTTAAATATGTTACTTGTTGAAGATTAAAGTGATAAATATATATTAATTTTAAGTATATTAATTAATGTATTAAATTTATATAAAATAAAAATAAAAAATGTCCATTTGTCTCTAGCGATAAGTTCTTTCCAACTTCACCCGACACTATGTAAGAAAATTAATTATTTGAATTTTAACACAAATTAATGCGATAACAATTTACAGTACGTTTTTTATTTTCTCACTTGTTTGTTGCATTCATTGAATTGCTGTTTTAGCGTATAGCTCAAGTCACATCATCACATGGTATGTACGATTTGATCTAAAAAATTTAGTTGTTTTAATGAATTTAATTAATGTTACTATTTTTTCTCTCCTTTTGTTTTGTTGTGTTTTAATTATAATTTATGAGCTTGTTGGCTGTTGGTTAGGGAGTGTCGTTCATTTGACCGGTAGCTAATAGCTACAGCTACAGCTACAGCTACAGCTTGCTTGGTGACGATTATTTTTTTTGAAGTGTTACATTTCACTTTGTATACAATATACAAACTATATACTAACTAGCTAACTATTTTATATTATGAAAAGAAAAATTCGAACTCATATTGGAAATAGGCAGGGTACCGTTAGGATAATGGGCAGCTCGGTGACTATTATTGAGAAAATTTTTATATATTAGAAATAAAACTAGATACGAATGATATTATTTGATTGATTCACATTAAAAAGAGATAAATCAAATGGTATCAGTGTACAACCAGATAAACTTCATTAAATAAGACATATTAATGGTAAAATATTTATATTATTATTATTAAATAATATAAATATTAATTAATATGACTTATTTACGAAAATGTCATCCTTTTAGATCCTATAAATATGGTCTCACAACTGAAAAAAGGTACTCGCATAAGCTTCTACTCAACCACTGAATTCCTTTATGAACTTACTGTCCTTGCAAGTACCTGACTTCAAGCATCGGAGAGGATACAACACCCCATAGTGTTATGTCTCCTGACGTTGTTTGCCAGTAACGTGCAGGTCGATGTAGAGGGAAACGAATGCTAGATAGAAATCTGATCCAATATTTGGCACCATTTTTAGGTGAAAAAATTTGATATTTGATCAATCGAACTAGTAAAAACTCAAGAACATTCATCGTGTTCTTTGCGTTCTTCATTACGTTCATCGCATTCTTCATCCGTTTCCTCCAAAAAAATCCTCTTGATCCATCACACTACTGAGATGGGCTTCCAATGCATTCTTTATTATTCACTCCTCAGTAGGATCATAACCAGGCTGGCCACTAGGATCACCAACCTGCCCTCGACTTGCTTCTAAAGAATGGGCACACCTAAAAGGAACCTAGTAGCCCTAATTTTGGATCACTACCACTAGCAGTCTAAACTCAAATTAGGTTTGCAGGCTATGCAAGAACTAGACTCTAGGTAGAGTCATGCACCAATCACTAATTTGGTTGAGGAAACTAGATGTATCATCTTAAGAGAACAATAACCATACTTGGACTTGCTGTGTACTGCCAGCTAGCTTGATGTACCAGCCATCCACTAACATTGAAATCTAGCAACTTCTATCATCCATTCTAGTGATTTCCATATGTCCTAGAGCTTGTAGTCTGGACCAGATTCTCCTGGCTTGCCTTGGGTAACCACTTTCAAGGTTAGTTAACCAGAGCAATCAGTTCACCACAGCCACGCCGACGATGTCGCTGACATTAAGGAGACCATGATTACAATTGTTGAATAGACATTGCTTTAAGAGAACAAGGATTCATACCAGAAGAGAGACTAGGCCTTAGTAGGGTAGGTCACGCTCCAGGGGATACACCGTCTAAAACACTACCCATTAGTTAACACTTTTCATTCCACTACCACTTAGGTTGCATCAAACTTGATGGATTGTTACCTTTTGGGATGCGTTGTACAGACAAGATACTCTCTAGGTCGTACCTTCAAGCTTACTGCCTTTCAATCTATGGAACATGGTTGTGGATCCAAACCACATCAAGTGATAAAAGTCTAGGCCACACTTGGTGAGGTAGATACACTACCTTCCAAGATAGTGACCCCTGGACTCACTAGAACCTAGGACAAGAAGTCCAGGTTGCCACTATTTAGGCTACGCCATGCCAAAAGCAAACAACTTAGAAGTAGCACAAATATGTGATCAACATTGTCTTCAGAGTATAACAACATAGAGTCTCAGCCTCTAGAGAACCAAAGTATTCTCATTCTTATCCATGTATACACCTCAAGCAAGGTAGAGTCTTACACAATGAGGCACTTGGAAAAGACTTCAACAATAAAAATGGAATCCATGAAACAAGTGCTCAATGCACAACTAATTCCAAATGTTCATAGTGTGGGGTGAGCCAATGCCTTATCACCTACAAAACACTTAGCAAGAAACAATCCTAGGAAAGTTGAATGCATCCATATCAGCTCTCGATTGTTGGCTTTCATATTATTGCCTCCTACCTTGAGGGTGATGGGATCAACTTCAATTTCAATTGAGCAGGATCTACGAAAATTTTCACTCTAACTCATGTACACTCAAAAATTCAATGTTCAGGTTTCAGCCTGACTATCCAAAAGGTACACTAGAGGCATACTTAGAAAGTTCATTGAGATCTACACTTAGGAAACTTGAAAAAGCCATATTGGCTCACCAATAATACAATCAAAGATATCGACTCTCAAGCTAGGATACTTAATGTCCATCTATGACCCTAGAGTTCTTACCTCACAGGCCAAGATTAACAACGTCCACATTTCTTATCTCACCATTGTTTCAATGGGTTGCATCCAGTTCAGGATAGAAGTAGGACTACACCCATTCAACACCCATAGTGTCTAAGTGGTAGTGTAACGCCCCCGAGCCTACCTTGGGGGTAGACTAGGAAATGTTACTTTTTTTTTTTGAAAAGATAGTTTATTTGAAAAATAGGTACTAACTTGTCAGGTCTCTCAAACTTTGAAATAATCTTAAAGTTTAGCTTTCTTCATAAATAAAAGAGCATGAACTAATTAGGATAGAAAATATTGTTCGTGTTTCAATACAGTAAACTTATTAAATACTTATTTATAAACAATCATTGACTTTTAAAAGATCTTAAACTGGGACCACTTCAAAGCCACACTCTTAGATGTCTTCTTTATGTCGTCCAAAGCTTCTGCTCATTATCTAAAAAAATATTAAAGTAAACACGAATGAGCTAACGCTCAGTAAGTAAATCCACATGCAACATGCATCATGATGACAGATTTGTTTATTTACATATTTCTCTTCATTTACACATGTCCTCTTTTCTTTGTACTTTTCTTCAAATGTTGGTTCAAAGGTGGTTTTCATATATAAATATATACATATTTTTAATCTTTATAGTAGGGCCCTTGTGTGATACCTATGCCATTGGTAACCAGTGGGCCATGGTTTTCGGAACCTGTTCCAACTACCGGATCCTTGGTAGTATCGTACTTGGGGCATAACATGAGTGTGGACCAACTGAAGTCGCCACACACACATTGGTGATCCCATTAAGGGCCTATCGTTCCCTGTGGCCAACTAAACATAAGGGAAACCTCCCTACATACGATCAATCATTCATTTAACTATGGTGGGTCCGCCGGTCCCCCGCGTCCCTTGCCCACTCAGCCCTCAAAACATAGGCACACACAAACTTTGAACTTCTTATTTCATATATTTAAGACAAAACATCATTATCACTTTTCTTGTTTCTTAATCAATATGCTTAAATTATATTTAACATATAAATGTTCATGTATGGTTTGGACAATTAATAATGAACATGTATGCATGAGCATATATTATTATGTAAAATAACTTTAGAAGCATATAAATTTCACGTAACATATAACATACACATAACTTACTCTAATGCAAAAAAAGATTGGGATTTACTTACTTTAACCTTTAGATGAATTGTCTTAATAAAAGTATCCTTCAATAGCTCACACCCTAAATCTCTTAAAAAATCCAAGAAGAAAGAATAGATTTGAGGAATAAGGATTAAGAATATGTGGTAGAGAGAAGGACTTTGAGAAGAGATTTTAGGAATGGATGAGCCTAACACCCATATATATAGTGCTTAAAAAAACTTGGACCATACTTAACATTCTTGGAGACAAAGGAACTTGCCCACCAAGTAAAATATTTAATTAATAAAAGGAGAACTTGCCCACCAAGTAAATTATTTAATTAATAAAAGGAGAACTTGCCCACCAAGTAAATTATTTAATTAATAAAAGGAGGACTTGCCCACCAAGTAAATTATTTAATTAATAAAAGGTAAAAATACTAGTTAAAAAAAGTAACAAATTTATTAATTAATTAAGTGAAATATCTAACAAGAATATTAAATTCAATAAATACCACTTATACTGATAAATTAAATTACTTGCTTTACATATATATGATAAAAATCTAATCGTCACAATTCCCTTCCCCTAAGAAAAAGTTTCGTCCTCGAAACTAGACATATTGAATAGGTAAGGGTACTTAGAACGCATCTCATCTTCACTTTCCCACGTTGCTTCTTCGACTGCATGGTTTCTCCACAGAACTTTAACCAATCGAATGCTTTTGTTCCTTAGGTTTTTCACTTCAAAATCCAATATTTTTACTGGTGCCTCTTCATACGAAAGATCCTTGCGAACATCTAATGATTCATAACTCAAAACATGGGAGGGGTCCGTCAAATATTTTCTAAGCAAAGACACATGAAAAACATTGTGCACTTCTGATAAGGTTGGTGGTAGTGCCAACCTATAAGCTAGATTGCCTATTCGCTCTAAAATCTCGAAAGGTCCAATGAAGCGAGGACTCAATTTACCTTTCTGTCCAAATCTCATTACTCCCTTCATGGGTGATATCTTAAGAAACACCTTATTACCAACTTCAAATTCTAACGACCTCCTCTTCTTATCAGCATAACTTTTTTGTCTACTTTGTGCTGTAAGCATGCGCTGGCGAATATGAGTTACCGCTTCAGCTGTTTGTCGTACAATTTCTGGCCCAAGTAGTCTCCTCTCTCCTATTTCATCCCAATGGATTGGTGACCTACACTTCCTTCCATACAAAGCCTCATATGGTGCCATCCCAATAGTTGCTTGATAGCTGTTATTATAGGAAAATTCTACCAATGGTAAGAACTCATCCCAAGAACCTTGGAAATCAATCACACAAGCCCTTAACAAATCCTCCAAAATTTGGATTGTCCTTTCTGATTGACCATCGGTTTGAGGATGGAAAGCGGTGCTAAATCTTAATTGTGTACCCATGGCCTTGTGTAAGCTCTCCCAGAAAATAGATTTAAACTTTGGATCTCTATCTGACACAATGGATACTGGAACTCCATGAAGTCTTACAATCTCTTTAATATAGAGTTGGGCATATTGGTCTACATTGTATGTTTTCTTAACTGGTAAGAAATGCGCTGATTTTGTGAGTCTATCTACAATTACCCAAATTGAATCGTAACCCTTCTTTGTCCTGGGTAAACCAAGAACAAAGTCCATTCCCACATGCTCCCATTTCCACTCTGGTACCATTAGTGGTTGTAAAAGACCCGAAGGTCGCTGATGTTCTGCTTTGACTTGTTGACATGTTAAACAATGTTCAACATAATCAGCTATTTCTCTCTTCATCCTTATCCACCAGTAGTGCTTACTTAAGTCCTTATACATCTTTGTGCTCCCTGGATGGATTGAATATGAAGTGTTGTGAGCTTCATACATGATTTCTTTCTTCAACTCTTGATCATTAGGAATGCATAATCGATTCCTATATCTCAATACTCCATCTTTTGATAGAACAAACTCTGACTGCTTGCCAGCCTCAACTTCGATTTTGATCTTTTTAATGACTTGATCTTCATTTTGGGCTACTTTGATTTTGTCTAAAAGAATAGGTTGGACCTTTAATGTAGCTAAAAAGGCTACATCATTTTTGGAAACAATTTCAAGTTCAAACCTTTGGATGTCAGATTTAAGAGGAGTGGGTATATGCCTTATAGATGCTAGAACTCCTGAGGACTTCCTGCTTAATGCATCAGCAACTACATTTGCCTTCCCAGGGTGATAGTTAATGCTGCAGTCATAATCTTTTACCAACTCCAGCCACCGACGTTGTCTCATATTTAGCTCCTTTTGAGTGAAGATGTATTTTAAGCTTTTGTGATCGGTAAATATCTCACATTTTACACCATAAAGATAATGTCTCCATATTTTCAAGGCAAATACCACTGCAGCCAATTCAAGATCATGAGTTGCATAGTTCTTTTCATAGTCTTTTAATTGTCTTGAGGCATAAGCAATTACTCTCCCATGTTGCATTAACACACAACCCAACCCTTTCTTAGAGGCATCACTATATATGACAAATCCCTCTATTCCTGATGGTATAGCTAAGACAGGTGCTGAGGTCAAGCGTTTCTTCAACTCCTGGAAACTGTACTCACATTCACAAGACCAAAGAAACTTAACATTTTTTCTCGTTAGTCGAGTTAGTGGTAAAGCAGTACGTGAAAATCCCTCGACAAAACGTCTATAATAGCCAGCTAATCCTAAGAAGCTTCGAACTTCTTTCGCATTCTTAGGAGTTGGCCATCCTTGTACAGCTTCAACTTTGCTGGGGTCCACAGCGATGCCTTCCTTAGAAACAATATGGCCAAGGAAAACAACATGATCCAACCAAAATTCACACTTCTTAAGCTTTGCGTACAATCTTTTCTCCCGAAGGATGTCTAAGACAAGTCTTAAGTGTTTCTCATGATCCTCCTTTGTTCGTGAGTAAATGAGAATGTCATCAATGAAAACGATTACAAATTGATCCAAATATTCTTTGAACACTCTGTTCATTAAATCCATGAATGCAGCTGGTGCATTTGTTAATCCGAAAGGCATAACAAGAAATTCATAATGACCATATCTAGTACGAAAAGCCGTCATAGGAATGTCTTCCTCTTTTATCTTAAGCTGATGGTACCCTGATCGTAAATCTATTTTAGAGAAATGATTGGAACCTTGAAGTTGGTCAAATAAGTCATCAATTCGGGGCAACGGATATTTGTTCTTAATCGTGACTTTATTCAACTCACGATAGTCCATACATAATCGCATAGTCCCATCTTTCTTCTTTACAAATAGTACTGGGGCTCCCCAAGGAGAATGACTAGGTCGGATGAAGTTCTTATCCAACAACTCTTGTAATTGCACCTTAAGTTCTTTTAATTCAATAGGGGCCATACGATAAGGTGCCTTAGAAATTGGGGCAGTACCAGGAACCAAATCAATGGAAAATTCCATTTCTCTATCAGGAGGCAAACCTAACAAATCATCTGGAAAAACATCTGGGTACTCACAAACAACTGGTATTTGGTCCATATTTATTTCCTCCTTTGGTACTTCAACAATAGAAGCTAAGTATCCTCTACAACCTTTATTCAACATTTTTCGGGCCTTCATTGCAGAGATTAACGGGACACTTAACTTTTGTTTTGTACCAATAAAGGTAAAGCTAGGTTCGTTTGGAGGTTGGAAAGTTACAATCTTATGATGACAATCAAGGATAGCATGGTGCGTAGCCAACCAATCCATGCCAAGGATAACATCGAAGTCATGGATTCCTAAGATTATTAAGTTAGCAGGTAGTAAACGGTTTCCAATTTTAACAGGAGAAGCCTTCAAGCTAAATCTCAATTTCATGATTTCACCAGATGGGGTTGAGACGTTGAAAAATTCATTCATAAGACTTGGTTTTTTGTTAAGTTGCTTTGTAAAGGCATAACTAACAAATGAGTGTGTTGCACCAGGATCTATAAGTACCCTAGCTAAACAATTATGTATGTTCATCATACCTGTTATGACAGTTGAAGTGTCATTGGCTTCTTGTTGAGTTAGGGTATACACACGAGCTTCAGTCCTCTTTTGAGCATTGTTGTTGATATTATTTGGCCCTGGGCCTCCATAGCAATCACGAGCAATGTGTCCAACCTTTCCACATCTAAAGCAAACACTACTCCCCATGCGACATTCTCCTCGATGGTCCTTGCCACATTTGGGACACATAGCCCTAGGTTGCTTATTTTGATCACCCCAATTTCCATTGTTGTTATCCTTGTTTTTATACTGGTGTTTTCGCTTTTGTCCCTTGTCTTGCCAAAACTTCCCCCTTGAGTCATTTCCAGCACCTCCAAAAGGAGTTTTACTTGTTCCATGGACCAATTGTTGGGCCCTTTCAATTACTAGTGCCTTATTCACCACTTCAGTGTAAGTGGTTAATTCAAACGGTAAAACAGCTTCCTTAATTCGTGGTTTCAATCCTTCCTCGAAGCGTTGGGCTCTACATTCCTCAGCTGCCACAAAAGTAGGGGCAAATTTTGCAAGTCGAGCGAACTCTGCCTCATACTCAGTAACAGTTTTGTTTCCTTGTTGTAGTTGAAGAAACTCGCATTCCTTTTGTCTTCGAACACTTTTTGGAAAGTATTTCTCATAGAAGGAGTTTCGAAACATCTCCCAAGTAAATAAATCCATGTTGCCTTCATGTTGTCGTCCCATCATCTTCCACCAGTCAAGGGCGTCTCCTTGAAGCATGTATGCGGCGTTTGCCACCTTTTCTGTCTCGGTACATCGTACAACAGTAAAAGCCTTTTCCATCTCAGCTATCCACTTTTCTGCCTCTTGGGGATCTATAGTACCCTCAAAGGTCGGTGGTAACAATTTCTTAAAATCAGAGAAGCTACTTCGTTCTGGTTGGGGTCTTGGAGGATGTTGTTGTTGTGCTTGCCCGAAAGTAGCCATTGCTTGCATAAACATGCCTATAGTAAGTGGAGCATTTGGTTGAAGTGTTTCTTCATTAAGATTATCCCCATTATTGCAGTTATCACGCGATCTAGTATTACGACTGGCCATACTATAATTTCCAAGAACAAACTATACTCACTACTATTTCTCATAAGTTTCTTAAAAAGTCATACAATCGTAAGACAATAAATTAAAAGTTCAATACATTATAACTTACCGGACGACATTTGGTAGACATCTAGTGGTATGATTTTGTGGTCCCTTAAGTCTACAGGAACTAAAACCTTTGCTCTGATACCAAACTGTAACGCCCCCGAGCCTACCTTGGGGGTAGACTAGGAAATGTTACTTTTTTTTTTTGAAAAGATAGTTTATTTGAAAAATAGGTACTAACTTGTCAGGTCTCTCAAACTTTGAAATAATCTTAAAGTTTAGCTTTCTTCATAAATAAAAGAGCATGAACTAATTAGGATAGAAAATATTGTTCGTGTTTCAATACAGTAAACTTATTAAATACTTATTTATAAACAATCATTGACTTTTAAAAGATCTTAAACTGGGACCACTTCAAAGCCACACTCTTAGATGTCTTCTTTATGTCGTCCAAAGCTTCTGCTCATTATCTAAAAAAATATTAAAGTAAACACGAATGAGCTAACGCTCAGTAAGTAAATCCACATGCAACATGCATCATGATGACAGATTTGTTTATTTACATATTTCTCTTCATTTACACATGTCCTCTTTTCTTTGTACTTTTCTTCAAATGTTGGTTCAAAGGTGGTTTTCATATATAAATATATACATATTTTTAATCTTTATAGTAGGGCCCTTGTGTGATACCTATGCCATTGGTAACCAGTGGGCCATGGTTTTCGGAACCTGTTCCAACTACCGGATCCTTGGTAGTATCGTACTTGGGGCATAACATGAGTGTGGACCAACTGAAGTCGCCACACACACATTGGTGATCCCATTAAGGGCCTATCGTTCCCTGTGGCCAACTAAACATAAGGGAAACCTCCCTACATACGATCAATCATTCATTTAACTATGGTGGGTCCGCCGGTCCCCCGCGTCCCTTGCCCACTCAGCCCTCAAAACATAGGCACACACAAACTTTGAACTTCTTATTTCATATATTTAAGACAAAACATCATTATCACTTTTCTTGTTTCTTAATCAATATGCTTAAATTATATTTAACATATAAATGTTCATGTATGGTTTGGACAATTAATAATGAACATGTATGCATGAGCATATATTATTATGTAAAATAACTTTAGAAGCATATAAATTTCACGTAACATATAACATACACATAACTTACTCTAATGCAAAAAAGATTGGGATTTACTTACTTTAACCTTTAGATGAATTGTCTTAATAAAAGTATCCTTCAATAGCTCACACCCTAAATCTCTTAAAAAATCCAAGAAGAAAGAATAGATTTGAGGAATAAGGATTAAGAATATGTGGTAGAGAGAAGGACTTTGAGAAGAGATTTTAGGAATGGATGAGCCTAACACCCATATATATAGTGCTTAAAAAAACTTGGACCATACTTAACATTCTTGGAGACAAAGGAACTTGCCCACCAAGTAAAATATTTAATTAATAAAAGGAGAACTTGCCCACCAAGTAAATTATTTAATTAATAAAAGGAGAACTTGCCCACCAAGTAAATTATTTAATTAATAAAAAGAGGACTTGCCCACCAAGTAAAATATTTAATTAATAAAAGGTAAAAATACTAGTTAAAAAAAGTAACAAATTTATTAATTAATTAAGTGAAATATCTAACAAGAATATTAAATTCAATAAATACCACTTATACTGATAAATTAAATTACTTGCTTTACATATATATGATAAAAATCTAATCGTCACAGGTAGCTTGTGTAATTTTGTAATTTAATTTACATTATGTTTGGTGAGGTCCTGCATGACCATGTCAACATCAACCCCAAAAAATAAAAAAAGGAAAAAGAGTTAGAAATCAATAAAAGAATGATGTAGCTAGTTTGGAACCCACATACGTTGTAATTTACATTTCAGCAAGAAGTAGTCATACTATAGCTCACCATCCAGAGTCAAAACATTCGCTTTGGACCTTAAAGCAACAAGTTATCAAAAGACTTGGCCAATCTTTGCCTAACACTCTTAAGCACTACCCTATCTCGGGAGCGAGCATTTCCCCTCCCTCAAGACTTGGTAGCAGCTTATGCCTTAGCTAAGATCTAAATGCTACAACATTGAATGAGCTTAAGCAACAAATTTGACCAATCTTAGCATGGCACCCATGAGCCTTACTATGACTTGAAATCGAGCATTCTCCCTCCCTTAGACAGTAGCCAACTCTAACCCTAGTTAAGATCTAGGTGTTACAACATCGAATGAGCTTTAGCAACTCATTCAGCCAATCTCAATTTAGCACTCTCAAGCACTACTACATCTTGGGAGTGAGAACTCTCCCTCCCTCAGAGTTAGTAGTTAATGCTTGCCTTAGCTAAGATCCAAGCGTTATAAATATGAATGAGCTTCAGCAACTCATTACTCAACTACTACTCTGTGTTACTAGCTACTACCTTGAGGGAGTGAGCCATGGTCCTCTTTGGAACCTAATAGCTGGGATTAGCCAAAGTCATAATCAGGAGGCTTTGCTACCCAGAGTTTGGGTTTGGACTTGGGATAAATTTCCAGCCACATCTCCCTCACCTTAGGAACACCCGGGGCTCAGAGCTTGGAACCAGTAGTAACTGCGACCAACTTACCCATGCATAGATTAGGAAGGTCACTCCTTCCTTAGAATCATGCACCGAGCTAAAACTCATACTGGGGCAGGAAAGAACCACAACCTTCCACCTAGACCAAAGTGTGTAATTTTCCTTGAAAAAGACTTGAGGCACCATCGCCTTGCTGTCATACGTGGATACAGTAGGAACACCTACCTAGGACCAAGTCATGATTAGGTCTTACCTAGGAAGTTGGGCAACCTATGCCTCATGACACCATCTGTCTTAATGGAACTGGCGCCCATGATTTAGGATCCATGTGACAGTCAACTAGCATCTCAATGGATCAAACCTTGAGAGGCAATGATGCATGACTCACACCCGTTGGCTGTCCACGCTAAACTACAAGTATACAGAAAGCATACAAGTGATAAGTATTTTTAAAAATGAGTGTCGAACTCACAAGAAAAAGTATAACTGGCAACCAAGTACCAATATGAATATTTGGACTACTATCTGGATAACGAAAGATAATGACCACAACTAAATAACTAATACTTCAAGCAAACATAAACGCAACAAAAATATGAAAGAGAGATATAACCTACGAAGTCATTAATCTCCCATTCTCCTAAGCATGTGTATTAATAAATTTCTCCTCAAATAACTAGAAATAAATTATATGATGAATCATGTGTGCAATTCCTAGTTTGCAACCCGAGAGCCTTTCATCGTGACCTAAGGTTCTCATTGCCACAGCTTGTGTAAGTTTTCGTGTTTTCCCATTTCAACCCTAAAGCATCATGCTGTGGCCTAGAATATTCATCGCTATCACTCAAGCCTATTTTAAAATTTTGCAATTTTCATCCAAGAGCCTTGCGCCACGGTTCAATCTATAAACTCAAAATTTTGTTAGTAATGACATAAAAATTAAACTATTTTAGATATATTAAAGATGAAAATTAAAATATGCAAAAATTTGTTAGTTTGCCTCCTAACAAGCGCCACGTTTAACATCATTGGCTAAACAAACCTGCGAGTGGTTATTTGAGGGATGAGAGGTTATGATATTTGATCTTCTTCCAATAGAAGGTCCTTTTTTTGTTTGTTTTACTTGACTCCAGTCGCATTTTTGTTGACCAACTTGATATTTTTTGATTTTCATGGTCTCATCCTTGTTGTCTAAGTTGTGGTGTTTAGGTACCCACACTTGCATGAAATCTTTCTTTTTGTTCTTATTCTTCCCAACACTTTTCTTTGTTTCCTCAACCTTTGGTATCTCTTTTTCTTAGGTTGTGTTGATGTTCACTTCTTCCTTAGAGTTATTGGAATTGTTTGAATGTTTGACTACCTTGAACATAACTTCTTCATTTTGATCCCTCATAATTAGCTCACCTTTCTTCACATCTACCAATGTTATTCCGATTGCTAGGAAATGTCTCCTAAGAAGAATGGAATGTCTTTGTTTTCCATGTCAAGGATGACAAATTAGCTGGGAAGGTAAATTTTTCCACCTTTACCATGATATTGTCTACCACCTCTACTGGTTTCTTAACCATTCCATCTGCCATTTGCAAGACCATAGATGTGACATTTGGTTCTCCTATCTCAAGTTTCTTGAATATGGAAAGGGGCATGAGATTCACACTTGTTGCTAAGTCACAAGGTGCATTGTTAAAGTGTAAGCCTCCAATGGTACATGGTATGATGAAACTGTCAGGATCATTTTGTTTGAGAGGCATTTGACAACCATTATTTGCACTACACTTCTGATTTATTGACGATTTGTTGTTTTCATCTAGCTTCCTTTCCTCTCAAGTACTTCCTCTAAAAACTTCATGTAGGATGGTATTTTCTCCACAGTTTCCACGATTGGGTCATGGATATTTAATTCCTTCAATACATCCAGTTTTTTAACCATTTGAGCATTGATATTGTGTTTAGAAAGTTGTTCATGGACATGAATAATTGGAGTGTAGATTCAATCTTTTTGCTGGACTCTCTAATTACTTTTTCCTCCTCCATTTCAACATCCTTAGATTCCACTTCTAGCTCTACTTTTGTTTTTCTCCATCTCAAGTACCTCCAAATCATCCTCCAAAGGTTCACTCTTAGTTGTAATTGCAATGCATTGCTCTTTGGTGGAACAGTTAGGGTTTGGTTGCGTGTCACTAGGAAGAGCTCTTTGAGTTCTTTGGCTTAGAGCTTCGACAAGTTGCCCCATTTGCACTTCCAAATTACGAATAGAAGATCTTTGAGTTGCTTCTATTCTATCTATCTTTGTGTTCATATTTTGCATGAAGTCCATCATCACAACCATTAAAGCATTGTATTATCTTTATTAGTTGGCTTTTTGTCTTGGGGTGGGGGTTGTTAAAATCCAGTTGGGAATTAAGGATGGTTAAATTGGTTACCACCTTAGTTGTTGTTATTCCATGACAAATTAGGGTGGTTCCTCCATCCAAGGTTGTATGTGTTGGAGTAGGAGTTCCCTTGGCATTTTTATTTATTCATATAATTGATTGTCTCAAAGAGTTCCCACATGCCTCAGTGGTGTGAGGTCCGCTGCAAGCGTCGCACACCACGAATGAGGTTTGCACCATATTAACTCCTACCGTTTCTCCATCCAACGAAATCACATCCTTTCAACAACTTGATGGATAATCATTCTTTGAAACTTAGGAACGTTTTAAGGAATTAATATGGTTGGGCTTGCATGGCTGTTACATCGATTACTCCAGCTATCTTTTTGGGATTTAACTTATCAACTGGCCACTGACAAATGTTTGATGCCATCTCATCTAGTAAGGTAAAAGCTACATCTTCAATTTTGCTCATTAAAGCACACCCTGCTACTGCATTTATAATTGTTTTTTGCTGCCCCATTAAACCATTATAGAAGGTTGAACTTGAAGCCATGTGAGAAGACCATGATGCGGGCATCTTCTAAGCAATTCCTTAAAACGTTCCTAAGTTTCAAAGAATGATTCTCCATCAAGTTGTTGAAAGGATGTGATTTCATTTCTGAGCTTTGCAGTTTTTGATGGCGGAAAGTACTTAGACAAGAATTTTTGAGCTCATTGATCCCATGTAGTGATTGACCCAATTGGTAATGATTGTAACCAAGCCTTAGCCTTATTTCTTAATAAGAAAGGAAAAAGTTGAAGGCGAATTGCATCATTTGAAACACCATTCATCTTAAAGGTGTCATAAATTTTCAAGAATGCGGCCAAATGTAAATTTCGATCATCATGAGCTAACCCTCCAAACTGAATAGCTTACACCATTTGAATGACACTTGGTTTAAGCTCAAAGTTGTTAGCATTGATACCTGGTCTAACAATTGACGATTGGGATTATTTACTTAGTGGTTTGGGAGCAAACAATGCTTGTTGATCCTCGTGCTCTGCTATAGCCCTAGATTGGTGTGCCAAGTACTCCCTTCTTAAGCAATGTACGATTCTTTCAATTTCAGAATCCAAAGAAACTAAATTATCATCTGTCAACCTAGGCATATAATAAAAATACTAAAACAAAAATTAAAATGTCCAAATTAGTAATACTAATACCCTAGTTTGATATCCGCCACCAGTTATAAATGTTCCCTGGAAACTTTGGCAAAAACTTGTCTATGTTAAACCGCAAGTATAAGAAATGCGTAAAAGTGATAAGTATTTTTAGAAATAAATGTTGAACCCACGAGAATAAAGTATAATTGGAAACTGAGTACCAATATGAATATTAGGACTACTATCTGGACAACGAAAGATAATGACTACAACTAAACAACTAATACTTCAAGGAAACATGATGAGTGCTTAAAAAATACTAATATTCTGTGATTATTGTGCTTAATTATGAAAAATAGATTTGATTATAACTCTTTTATTTAATTATTTGCATAAATCTATCAATTTAGAATCACGGTATATTTTTATGTATTTTAGGTGTTTTTAGCTTCAAAAGAGATGAATAATATAAGCACATGAAAATGGGACACTTCGAACACTCAAATAGAAACCTAGGAGTAAAAAAGACTAAGGCATGTACGTCTTACATCAGAAACCAATCAGTTTGTAAGGGTTACGTAATCAGCTTATGCCGCGACGGAGGTTTTTGTGTGCCGCAGCGTAATGCTCTCAGATTTTTGTATGGGGAAATTTTTAGGCTTGTGCCGAGGTAGATAAAAAATTGTGCCACGACGCGCGTGTATTTTTAGAGAGTCCTAATTATGTACAACCCTTACATCTATAAAACCCCTTTACATTTTTCAACATTATAGAGAATTTTTCACATAATTTGGGGACGATTTTCTACTAAACTAAATTAAGTTTTGAAGCTTCGCCACATCTTAGGGAGGCAAGAGAAGCACATGTAAAGAAGACAATAAGTCTTTTAAGGTTGAAGATCAAGCTTTTGGGAAAGGAAACATCATCCAAGCCAATTGTGGTATCTATATTTAGCTTACTTGTTGTTGTTAGATATTTCTTCTACTTCTTTCCTATCTAGAATGTATGTTAGATTATATTTGTCTATGAATATTAATCTAAATACATTTGGCTGAATTTAACTATGGATGTTTAGTTTTTGTTGCCATATTTGCTAGATTTGTTATGGTGAATATTTTTATTGCTTAAATAAATAAAATTTCCCTTTAATTAAGAATTTGTTTAAATTTTTATTTGTGAATACTCATGGGCCAATTTGAGGTTCATAAATGGATTGAAAAATCTTAGAGTTTAGTTTTAGGAATGCAGCCTTGACTATATTTTGAAAAACTTAATCAAAACTTCAAATTGATGACCTAGCCATGGCATTGTTATGATTGGCATATTTTTCTTGCACATAATTTGTTTGCTATTTAATATACCCGATCGTAGGATATTGATTAGTTAATCAACAAAGAAAATTACCTTATTCGTAGGAATTTTTGTAAACAAAAGAAAAGTCGGTAATTGATGTGTTAAAATGTGTACTCGCAAGTGTACGAATCACTCGTAGTAAAGTGATAAGCAACTTCCAAGGTCGGTCTCTCAAGGAATTGCAGTGGTCTTAAATAACTAACGTTTTAATCAAAATAGAGTTCTAATGAAAATAAAACACTAATTAAATAGAGTTCTAGTGAAACTAAAACTCTAAGTAACTAGAATCCTAATGCTAATAAAACTGTAAAAAAGAGTTTGTTTGGTTTTGGTAACGGGAACAATCGTAAGAAAATCACACGAAATCAAGATGGCAATCAGACAATCGATTCAATCAAATCAAATATCAATAGAGGATGTATGGACGTTTAGCTTGGTTAACCATGTTTGCATCGAAAAGGTATGGTGATATGCATGAACGTCCTATATGAATTAAACTACCGGCTTTCCTTTTAATTAAGAAACTCCTTTTGGCCGGGGTAGGTTTCTTTGTTGATTAACTAATTAACCGCCTTTGGCCGGGGTAAATTAACTAGCTATCAAATTATGCGCAAGGAAGTTATGCTAATCAAATTAATGCTATGACTAAGTCACTAACTTGAATCTTTGATTAAGTGTTTCGGAATAGAGTTAAGGTGACGTTCCTCTAACTAAAATCTCAGATTTTTCAGTATAACTACGAACACCAAATTGGCCCATGATTATTCATAATCAAACATTTAAACATGCTCTTAATCAAAAAGTAATTCATTCATAAATCAATTAAATACACCATACACAATCCTAGCAAACATGGCAACACAAACTAAACATCCATAATGAAACTAGCCGCTCATGTTCATATTGTTATTCATAGACAAATAAAATATGATCATACACTTTAACAAATGGAGAAGATAAATTAATTCTATAACAACAAGGAAAACCTAAATCTAAATACCGCTTATGGATCGGTTGACGTACTCCTCCGTAAGCTTTATCTTCGATCGTCGTTGGCTTCCTTGAATCCTTAGAATGGTATCTCTCGCTTCGTTATAGTGTGGCAACGCTCTCAAAGCTGATTGAATGTCGTGTTTGGGTCGCAAAATTGAGAAGAGGAAGAGTTGTGTATGAGTTGGTCAAGTAATTTCCAGTTTTTTTATAAGGGGGACTCTAAGGGGGTTTTTATAGATGTAAGGGTTTACACGAATCCTATGTGCCATAGGAATAGGCGCGCCGCGGCATGCATTTTCCCCGCCGCGGCGCAACACAATTTCTGAAAAATATGCAAAAACCCGAGAGCTCCCCGCCGCGGCATGCAATTCTCCCGCCGCGGCGCGCGATGCTTCATTGTTTTCCAGAATTCAACCCGAGAGCCTCACGCCGCGGCATGCAATTCTCTCGCCGCGGCGCGCAATGATTTCCTTCTTTTCACGTCCCCCCTTACATATGTGATGGCACTATATGTAAGGCTTACATATTTTGTCTTGATTAGCCCGTAACTTGTGATCCGAGCGCCGTAGGTGTCCCGTCTTTGCGTGATTTCATCATTTGACTCATTTGACGCTAAAAACACCTGAAATGCACTAAAATATACCCGTGACTCCGAATGGATAGATTTATGAAAATAATCGAAATAATAATCATAATAAATCTATATATCAATCAATTACGCACAATTAATCACGAAATATTAGTGCTTTTCGAGCACTCATCACAACCCCCAACCAGCTTCTTGCTAGTCTCTAGCAAGTGAAGCGATCTAAAAACTAAAATCAAAACAAAGAAAATAAACTAACCTAACCTAAATCACTTCCGTAGATTGTCACGGTTGCATTTAGCGTATGCAACAAGCCTTTAAACCCCTAGGTGGCCCTAGTGGACGAGTTATAGTCTCGTGAGGGTTTCCAGTGATGATACCCACAAACATCGTAACTGACACAAATAAAGACTCAAAACTAATAAAGACTCTAACAATACTTGAATCAATCCATGCATACGTCTCAAAAATTGTTCATAACGGATGATACATGAAATAGTTAAACATCACCTAAGCTCAAAAACAGTCCAAACATCAAACTCATCATGGTAATCGAATTTTGAACAACCAATCAAACCACAAACCCGTTAGTTACACTATCTGACCGTGTCATGCATGATATTCATAGATTAAATTTTAATATCTCATAAATGTGCAAGTAAAATATGAATGATAATTTTTTGCACTTACAAACTCCATATGCTCATTTTTCAAACTCATCTCCACTAATATAGAAACTAAACTACCTAGAATCAATAGGACTTCATTAAGCTTGTAAAGTTGTGGCTAGGTGTGTGATCATGAAAGTACAAAAATGATGTTTTCATATGATAAGAGTACCTTTTATTTCACAAACATATTTTCAACCCCTTTTTTTTTTTTTTTCTACCAAGTGTTCTTTTCCATCCTCCCTTCAATTCAAATGTCCTTTGGATCTTTTGCTTGATTTTCTTCTCTCTCTTTTTTTTTTTTATTCTTGCTTACTGTTTCAATCATCATCATTTTTTTTTTATTTTTTATTTTTTATGATGAAGCAAGATAAACACAACATAATTGCTCATGAAAATCAAATATTACATTAAGTACTCTTATCACTAAGGGTAGTTCAATGTATGTCAATGTTGAGTTCAAGGGTGTGCTATTGATAAAATATTGCGGGGAGGCATGAAAAGTCCAAACGGTCCAAAGATGGCCTAAATCATTTTCTAAGTGGTGTTTGTTTCTATTATTTCGCTTCAACGTGTTTTCAAATGAGTTCTAGAGATTGTTGAGACTTAAAACATATCATGAACATGCATACATTCCACAAATCAGAATAGTTAAACTAACCATGCATACATACCACATGTACCACAAAATTCTCAAATTAGATGAATCCAACATTTGTGTGCTTCGTTGCTTAGGTAAAAATCTAACATCTCTCACATGTCATCGTCATTACAATCATGTTAATATCATAGATTTCCGGATTGAATCAAGTAGACACGACACTAACTAAAAACAATTCAAGTGACAAAGTTAAAAATTAAAAATTGGTCATATTTCATGCTCATGGAATATTCTTCCCCACCCCCAACCTAATATCTGCATTGTCCTCAATGTTAAAAGAAGAACAAAAGAAATTAAGAAAAAGTGTAAGAAGTTACCCCCCTTTCGTATGAAATTGTGTCGTTACTCGCTATGCTCCGGTTCACTGTTCCTCGCTTCTCTCATGAAGAATGTATGTATATGAACATATATTGAACCTCAAAGTGTATGCACACAATTCACATTCAAACCCAATTCTTAATTATAACTAAGTCAAATGAAAACACAAAAACATCAAACTAAGTTAAACAATCAAAAATAAAATGAAAAATGAAAGAAAATAAATGAAAAAGAAATAAAAGAAATAAAGACAACGAAAGAGATATGATACCGAATGGGTGCCTCCCATTAAGGGCTTAGTTTAACGTCTTAGCAAGACGTGACTGATCTCGTGTCAAGGAGGGTTAAATATGTAATTGTACTGCTTATTTCCTCCCTTATCTTTCTTGAAATGAGCTTTAGTCCTCCAAGTTGGGTTTTTGTAATTAGAATGCTTAATGCGTTCTTTGTAGGCATCATCCCGACTTAAATTTATCAGTTTGTCCTTCCCTCTCCATTCAACGTTTCGAACCTTAATTTTGTTACTTATGCTATCCCGCAATTCAGTGTTAGAAGAAATAGGGGAGGGTTGAAAAATTCCAAACTGTACAGTCTCTCCACAAACCGTCATTGATAACTTCCTATTATGGACCTCAATAGTTGTCTTGGTAGTGGCCATGAATGGTCTACCAAGAATAATTGTATGTTCCTTGTCTTGAAGAAAATTTCTGTCCATCTCAAGCACCACAAAGTCCACTGGTACAATAAACTTGTCCACCTGTACTAACAAATTTTCCACTATTCCTTTCGGGTATTGAATAGAACCGTTTGCAAGTTGAAGGGTCATCCTTGTTTCTTTAAGCTTTCCTAATCCTAGTTGCAAGTATACTGAATATGGCATTAGGTTTATACCTGCTCCTAAGTCTAGCATAGCCTCGAATACCCTCTTATCTCCCATAGTGATGTTAATGTGGAAACTACCTGGATCTTTCATTTTGAGAGGTAAGTGCGGTTGGATTATTGGACTACCAATTTTTGACATCTCATTCTCTTTGCTTCTATTCTTCTTGATGATAAAGTTCCTGCAAATTGGATCATAAGTTGAACTGTTCTTTATAATATCCAAAAGAGGTAAATTACAGTTAATTCCAGAAAATAAAGCAAGAGTGTCAGAGTATTGCTCATCCTGATTTGTCTCCTCAAACTGGTTTATTGGTGGTATTGGTGGTCGGTATGGATCCATTGACTTGTGCAATCGAAAAATGTTGGATGTTTCTTTCTTGGGAAGTTCATTTGGTTTGGTATTAAGCTCATCATCTCCTTTGAGAGTTGAATTTTCACCTTCAAAGTTACCTGTACTAGACAACAAAACATTAGAATTATCAGGTAAATTATCAGGTAAATTATTAAGTACCTCCTCATCATTTTGAAAAACTGTGATCGCCTTTGCTTGTTCAGGTTGACTAGGCAGCTTTCCCGTCTCTTGTTTGTACATTTGTTCCGCTAGCTGCCCCACTTGCATTTCCACTCTTTTGATTGATGCTTCCATAGAGTCCATCCTACCACTACAAGATTGTATAAAATTGTTTAGGGTTTCCTCTACGGTTGGTTTATTTGGTGGAAATTGTCGGTTTACGTTTTGGCCTTGTATTTGATCTTGGACAAATGGTTGGCTATTGTTTTGTTTCCATCCAAAATTAGGGTGATTCCTCCATCCAGGGTTGTAGGTATTTGAATAAGGGTCGTTCCTAGGTCTAGGTTGGTACCCTTGCATTAAATTCGCCTCTTCAGTAGTACCTGTGTAAGGATCACCTGCAAAAGAACAAACATTAGCACCATGTCCATATGAACCACAAACTCCACATACCTCGTGTTTTGGCATTTGATTAATATTGGAGGTTGTGAGAAGTTGCACTTGTTTCGTCAATTCAGCAAGTTGCATGGCCATTTCATTGTGGGATCCTAATTCGTGGACTCCAGCTCTTCTTCCTCTAGCGCTCTTTTGTTGGGAGTTGGCTCCCAACATCTCGAATAGCTCGTATGTTTCATCTGCTGTTTTCTCACCCATAGCTCCTCCTGCAGCGTTGTCAACTGTGAATTGGCATTGTAGTGTCAATCCGTCGTAGAAAAACTGATTCTGTAACTGCAACGGGAAGTGGTGATGTGGACATTATATCAACAACAATTTGAATCTGTCCCAAGCCTCGTGGAAGGGTTCTCCGTCCATCTGCAAAAAAGTGGCAATTTTTGTTCTTAGATCAGATGTCTTTTGATGGGAATAGAACTTACCCATGAATTTATTGTAAACATCGTCCCAAGTGACCAAAGAACCGGGTGCCAACGTCATTAGCCAAGACTTAGCTCTATCCTTGAGAGTGTATGGAAAACACCTCATACGTAGTTGATCTTCACTAAGTCCCTGCAATGGAAAAGTTTGCACAGTAGCATATAGTTCACGCATAAAATTTAAAGGATCTTCATTAGGGATACCGTAAAAGGAGGGAAGCATGGAATAATGAATATTTTTCAATTCATAATTCCTAGCCGCCTCTGTAAGTTGAATGCATGATGTGGCGGTCCCAATGATCGGTCTTGCAAACTCTTTGTTCATCATTTGCCTAGCTACGTTTTCACCCATTGCTGCTTGTAATTGTTGTTGGACTTCGTTCTCTTGAAATTGATTGTCCAGTTTCTTTGATCGGTGTTTGACTCTATGAATGTTGTCAATGTAAGGAGAGAGTTCCTTGTTAAGTGATCTCCTACCCTGCATGCACAAATAAAGAGCAAACAAAGATCAAGGTAGCAGTGAAATTGGAAATTAAGCACTATTTTTTGATTTTTTATTTTTTGATTTTTTTGGATTTTTCGAATAAAAATAAATAAAATAAAGAAATAAATAAAATAAATAAATAAATAAAATAAATAAATAAAATAAATAAAATAAATAAATAAATAAATCAGAAACTCTAAAAAGTTAAAAAGAAAATTATCTAAAACGCCAATTCCCCGGCAACGGCGCCAAAAACTTGATGTGTTAAAATGTGTACTCGCAAGTGTACGAATCACTCGTAGTAAAGTGATAAGCAACTTCCAAGGTCGGTCTCTCAAGGAATTGCAGTGGTCTTAAATAACTAACGTTTTAATCAAAATAGAGTTCTAATGAAAATAAAACACTAATTAAATAGAGTTCTAGTGAAACTAAAACTCTAAGTAACTAGAATCCTAATGCTAATAAAACTGTAAAAAAGAGTTTGTTTGGTTTTGGTAACGGGAACAATCGTAAGAAAATCACACGAAATCAAGATGGCAATCAGACAATCGATTCAATCAAATCAAATATCAATAGAGGATGTATGGACGTTTAGCTTGGTTAACCATGTTTGCATCGAAAAGGTATGGTGATATGCATGAACGTCCTATATGAATTAAACTACCGGCTTTCCTTTTAATTAAGAAACTCCTTTTGGCCGGGGTAGGTTTCTTTGTTGATTAACTAATTAACCGCCTTTGGCCGGGGTAAATTAACTAGCTATCAAATTATGCGCAAGGAAGTTATACTAATCAAATTAATGCTATGACTAAGTCACTAACTTGAATCTTTGATTAAGTGTTTCGGAATAGAGTTAAGGTGACGTTCCTCTAACTAAAATCTCAGATTTTTCAGTCTAACTACGAACACCAAATTGGCCCATGATTATTCATAATCAAACATTTAAACATGCTCTTAATCAAAAAGTAATTCATTCATAAATCACTTAAATACACCATACACAATCCTAGCAAACATGGCAACACAAACTAAACATCCATAATGAAACTAGCCGCTCATGTTCATATTGTTATTCATAGACAAATAAAATATGATCATACACTTTAACAAATGGAGAAGATAAATTAATTCTATAACAACAAGGAAAACCTAAATCTAAATACCGCTTATGGATCGGTTGACGTACTCCTCCGTAAGCTTTATCTTCGATCGTCGTTGGCTTCCTTGAATCCTTAGAATGGTATCTCTCGCTTCGTTATAGTGTGGCAACGCTCTCAAAGCTGATTGAATGTCGTGTTTGGGTCGCAAAATTGAGAAGAGGAAGAGTTGTGTATGAGTTGGTCAAGTAATTTCCAGTTTTTTTGTAAGGGGGACTCTAAGGGGGTTTTTATAGATGTAAGGGTTTACACGAATCCTATGTGCCATAGGAATAGGCGCGCCGCGGCATGCATTTTCCCCGCCGCGGCGCAACACAATTTCTGAAAAATATGCAAAAACCCGAGAGCTCCTCGCCGCGGCATGCAATTCTCCCGCCGCGGCGCGCGATGCTTCATTGTTTTCCAGAATTCAACCCGAGAGCCTCACGCCGCGGCATGCAATTCTCTCGCCGCGGCGCGCAATGATTTCCTTCTTTTCACGTCCCCCCTTACATATGTGATGGCACTATGTAAGGCTTACATATTTTGTCTTGATTAGCCCGTAACTTGTGATCCGAGCGTCGTAGGTGTCCCGTCTTTGCGTGATTTCATCATTTGACTCATTTGACGCTAAAAACACCTGAAATGCACTAAAATATACCCGTGACTCCGAATGGATAGATTTATGAAAATAATCGAAATAATAATCATAATAAATCTATATATCAATCAATTACGCACAATTAATCACGAAATATTAGTGCTTTTCGAGCACTCATCAGTAATCTTTATTTATTAGAACATTCATGTTAATTCACCATAATATTTCGATGTAAGCATGGTCAACCAAACTAAATCCATATATCCTCCATTGATATTTATCGACCCTTTTGAGTTAGTTTAAGTTCGAAATATTGTTTTATTTTGCTACCATTAATTTTGTTCTCGTGTCCAACTTCATTTACAGTTTTAATTACTCACAGTTTTATTAGTTTTAGGATTCTAACTATTTACAGTTTTAGTTGTTTTAAGAGTCTAGTTATTTAGAGTTTTAGTAGTTTTAGAATTCCAATTAGTTTGTTTCACTTGCTTTAGAACTCTAGAGAAGTCAAGAAAAGGTTATTTAGAACCGTTGCAATTCCTTAAGAGATCGACCTCGGAGGTTTTCTTATCGCTTGCTACAAGTGATTCGTACACTTGTGAGTACTATAATTTGCACATCAAACCACAAACGCAACAAAAATATGAACGACAGATATAACCTCGAAAGTCATTAATCTCCCAATGTCCTAAGCATGTGTATCACTATACTCCTTCCCAAATAACTAGCAACAAATTATATGATCAATTGATCATAAAGTATGCATACATTATCCACTCAAGTAAACTGGACACAATATAATAACCAAATATAATCACATTATTATGCCAATCAAATTAAATTATTACTCATGAAGAATGTCAATTATGGACCACACATATACGAATCATACCTCTCGACCTAAAAACTATACATGATATTTGATCAAGACAAACATATAAATACTTATCTGAAAGCTACCTAGATGCCTCTCTGGATTAATTGATGATCAAATAATTAATTAACAGATAAGATTAAATCAAATATTATAACATAAATTTGAATCACATGAGGGAAATAAAGTAGATAAAAACATGTTAGAAAATTGGGTTCATAAGTCCCCTAGGTTAACAAAATAATTAGCTAGACATGATGTTTATTAAATCCAAAATATTTGTAAAAGAACACATTACAATTTAGGAAAAGACGAGTGAAAGAAAAATTACAACTAATCTTCACTCTACTTTTCTCCAAAAGTGATTGTTCTTGTATTCTTGATCAACTCTTGATTCTCTTACTAAATTTGCTGGAGTGTTATGCCTCTTGAAAACTAATCTCTAAAAATTATGCACTAACTCTACTCTATATTGTTGCCTTTTGGTTTTGTACTCTAACATTGTATTTATAAGCACACATAAAACCTAGACACATTAGAATTTGGTTCTAATTGAGATGTTGAAAATATGCTTCAAGAATTGCATGAAGTCTGCATGGGTCACGGCTCGACATTTTCACCACCACGGCGCACAATTAAATATGGGAACACCAACGTAACTTGAGAGGCTACCACCGTGGTGTAATGATTCCACCTCTGCGACGTGCTTTAATCTTCAAAGTTGCCCAATTTGATCTGATAGGGTTAGGACGCGACGTCAATAGGCATTGGTAGGGGCATGAATGTTTGTGTGCCACTTTGTGTGTTGATCACTCACTTGCCATGTCGTGTGGCATGCGTGTGTGTCATTGTTATTCAAAATCACCTAAAATGCATCAAAGTATACCCAATGTTTAACACCATTTGTGCAATATTTAAATAAAATGAACATAATTAGATCCAAAAATCACATTTAAATGCCTAATAAACATAGAATAAATGCATTTTTCAAGCATGCATAACACTGGCAACTGCAAAGAGCTCATCGAAGATCAAGACTTGGTTGGATTCCAGAAGTAATTAACTAAGTTCTCTAGACAACCTTACATCATTTTTTGTTGGGCATGGATAAGGAGAGTAGCACACTCTATAAAGTCATGCTTGGCCCACTCTTTATGTAGTGCCAAACCACGCACCAGGTTGGAAAACACCATAACTTTTCTTGAAACCAAAGCATGGAAAGGTTCCCCTGGATGGAGAGTTGAGGCCCTATATAGCCCCAAGCCACACTTGGAAATGACCCAGGACTAGGTATTGGTCAAGTCTGACCTAAGAATAGGGCACCCCTCACCAGGTCATTTTCTTAATGGAACTTGTGTTATGTAAGGAAAATGTGGGCTCACACCCCCTCCCCTTGGACATCCATAACACCCTTGATCCAGGATCTAGGCAATGACCCACTAATGCCTTAAGGGGAAGAGTTTTGTGATAAATCTTCAAAATTAAAGTTATTTAGCCACTTCTAAGCTTACCATTTGCATTATTTTGCACTTAAAATAGTCAAAATTACTTAATATATGTTCAATTGTGTCAATGTAGGTGAAATGATGGAAAACAGAGTGAAAATAGCCAAAAAAGGACACAATCATCCTTGAGCCACGGTGCACATCTTTTAAGAGTCCAACCCAAGAGCTCAGTGCCACAATGTGCACAATTTTAGGCTGCAGTGAGCCTGGTTCACCAGGCAACTCGAGAGCTTAGGCTACGGCACACAATCACCGGTGCCACGGTGCGTATAGTTTTCAAGATTGCCCAAGGAAGCCAAGCCGCAGAGCTCACTATTTTAGATCATTGAGTGCATTGTCATGTGCGTGAGAAAGTGGAAGAATGTCAATTTCCTATTTGTACCATAATTCCTATTTGCATCATGTTTTCTAATTGAATTACAATTGCTTGTAACCTATAACTCTTGGCTTATAAATATAACTCATAAGCAGCCAAGCAAATTGATTCACATATTTCATCACTAACTTACATAATTTAGAGAAAAGTGGCAGTAGTTTAGAGAATGATACAAAATAAAATTAAGTAAAGAAAGAATCGAGACCCGTGTATCACACGGTTTCCGTAAAATAATATTTTTTTGCTCACTGTGAGTGTTTGAGAAATTCAAAAAATTATCTCCTAGAATACAACGATCAACTAGTAACAAACTTATACCACAGTTTGCTACAAACGAATCTTCAAGTGTCAGAACTCTAAGAGACGGTATCTAACTCTAGAACATAAAAAATTGTACCAAACTTTTATTGTTATTTTCCCTTTTTTTTTTTGTACCGTGCTTTTAAATTGAGGCTACTCATCGATATATATATATATATAGATAGATAGATAGAAAGAGCTTTCATAACCAGCAACATGAATTAAAGCTAAGGCGTAACAGTTGAAACGACAACAAAATTAAGAAAGGAAAACCAAGCTGTTTCCTCCTGTCCGTTTCCTACCGTTTTTTTCTTTTATTTCAATTTTCATTAATTTTCCAACACTTCATGTGTCACAAAGAAGGATATTTTAAGAGGGATTGCCCGAATAAAAGAAAAGGATTCAGAGATAAAGATAGGGACAGTGGCTCTGTAAAGGCATCAGTTGCACATGATAGGTATGAAAGTGCATAGGCCCGCACATTGGTTTATAATCACTGTTAAGAGTGCATCTTGGATTCTGGGTGCTATTACCATATGAAACCTTGTAAAGATTGGTTCACATTATACAAATAGAGTTAGATGGAGTTGTGTGCATGGAAAATGACCAGGTGTGCAAGGTGGTAGGCATGGGAGTTGTAACTTTGAAGTTGGAAGATGGTATTGAGAAAAGCTTGAGAAATGTGAGATATGTCCTTGGTTTTAAAGAAACTCATCTCACTAGGTGAATTAGTGGAGTGGTATGTGTTCAAAGGACTTGGCATGGAGTTGAGTGTGACAAGAGGATCTATGATCTGCTTCAAAGGAGAATTAAAGAATGGAATTTATGTGCTAAAAGGTGGAGTAATTGCACCCACAGTTACAGCGGCTGAGGAAGAATGTGAATCAAAACTCAAGCTTTTGCACTATAGGTTGACCTATATTAGTGACAGGGGGTTGCAAGAACTGCACAAGCAAAGTGTTTTTGGGGATCTAAGGTTTCGCCAGCTGCCATTTTGTGAGCAGTATGTGCTGGGGAAGTCAACCAGAGTTAAATTTACAAGGTCAAAGAAGGGTATAAGTGAAAAGTTGTCCTACGTACACTTAATTTGTTACGTCCTACACAAAGCCCATCTTTGAGTGGTTCTAGGTATTTTGTAACCTTTATAGATGACTTCTCTAGGAAAGCTTGTGTGTACACTCTTAAGACTAAAGATGTGACCCAAGAAAAATTCAAAACTTTGAAACTGCATGTTGAGTTGCAGTCAGGTAGAGAGGTAAAATTCCTTAGAACTGACAATAGGCTAGAATATTGCAATGAAGAGTTCAATTAGTTTTGTACGGATTGTAGGATTAGTAGGCATAGGTCCCAACAAAATGGGGTAGCTAAGAGGTTAAATAGAAGATTTAGGGTTATCAAAAAGGTTATGGGTAGAAGCATTGCACACTGCATGCTTCTGCATAAACAAGAGTCCCTCAACTGCAATAGTATTCAAAACACCATAGGATAGATGGACTAGAAAACTAACTACTTATGAGACTGAGAGTTTTTGGGTGTGTAGCCTATATGTACAAGAGGATGGATAAGCTAGAGCCAAGAGAAGTGGAGTGTGTTTTCTTGGGATACCCTGATAGTGTTAAGGGCTATAAACTATGGGATCCAGTGAATGCTAAATGTGTGATTAGTAGAGATGTAGTGTTTAGAGAGAGGAAATGTATATGGAGACTCACATGGCTACTAGGGAAACAAGCACTAACAACACTGAGAAACAACTTGACATTGAGGTGGAGTTACATGAAGATCAACCTGAAAGTCCAGACAATGCAGGTGGTGCTGGTATGCAAGATCACTCACAGGCAGAACAAGGTAGTTTAAGGGACTATCAACTAGTAAGGGATAGAAAGAGGAGAGAAACTAAAAGACTAGCTAGGTATGTAGATGAGGAGAGTGACTCAAGCAGAGGAGACACTAACCTCATTGCATATGTATTCAATGTGGCCCTCGCACTAAATGACATTGAACCCCATAGTTATGAAGATGCCATTAACTGTCAAGAGGCTAGTAGGTGGAAGGAGTCCATGCAAGAAGAGATGAACTCATTGATTAAAAATGAGAACTGGGAGCTTGTACCTAGGCCAAAGAAGGTGAAAACTCTAGCATGTAGATGGTCATACAAGAAGAAGGATGGAGTCCTTGGAGATGAGTTACCAAGATACAAGTCAAGGTTGGTGGCTAAGGGGTTTATACAAAGGGATGGAGTGTACTTCAATGAGATATTTTCCCCCGTGGTGAAACACACCTCAATTAGAATCTTGCTGTCAATTGTGACTCATTACTACATGGAGTTGGAGCAACTTGATTGAAAATAGCCCTCCTAAATAGAAGAATAGAAGGAAGATCTACATAGATAAGCCTACAAGTTTTGAGATACTTGGGAAGGAGCACCTAATATGCTTATTGAAGAAGTCCTTGTATGGACTCAAATAGTCCCCAAGATGCTAGTATAGGCATTTGGATAATTGTAGGCTTCCAAAGAAGTGAGTATAACTCATGCGTATGTACATGAGGAATATTGGAAGTAGTTATGCAGTGTACCTGCTGTTGTATGTGGATGATATGCTTGTTGCAAGAAAAAGCAAGGTGGAGGTGGTGATAATTAAAAGACTCTTAGGAGCTGAGTTTGGCATGAAGGAACTTGGCCAAGCTAAGAGGATATTGGGCATGGAAATATGGAGGGACATAAATGCCCAAAAGTTAATGTTAACTCAAACTCAATGTGTTGAAAAGTTACTGCAGAAGTTTGGAATGGAAGCTGCCAAACCAATGTCAATTCCCTTGGCTGCACATTTTAAGCTGTCAACTTTATGTGCACTTATGACAAGTGAGAAAGAGACCTACATGGAAAGAGTTTCATAAGTTAGTGCCATAGGGTGCCTAATGTATCTTATGGAATGCACTAGGCCTGATCTAGCATATAGTGCTAGCTTGGTGAGCAGGTATATGAGCAGACCAGTAAGGAAGCATTGAGAAGCAGTCAAGTGGGTATTTATATAATTGAAAGGAATTACAACCACTGGTTTAATGTACAGTGAATAGGTGGAGATGCTTGAAGTAGTAGAATATGTAGATTCTGACATTGCTTGAGATTTAGACAGGAGAAAGTCACAAACAGGCTATCTATTCCAATTTGGGAGTGGGTTGGTAAGTTGGAAAGCAAACATGCAAAGGCTAGTGGCCTTGTCATCCACAAAAGCTGAGTATGCAGCTGCTATAGAAACTGTGAAGGAAGGTTTGTGTTGAAAGGAATCACTGAAGAACTGGGATTTATACAAGACAAAGTGGTAGTATATTGTTACACTTGTTCAGAAACCCCCAATATCATGAGCGCATTCAGCATATTGATGTGAAGCTCCATTTCATTAGGGATGCAACTGAGGAGAAGTTGGTGGAGTTAAGGAAGGTACATACTGAAGAAAATCTAGCAGATATGCTAACTAAGGTGGTTCCTCTACACAAGTTCATGTTGTGCAAAAACTTGGTAAGCATAATGGAAAGCACTGATCTTAAAAGCAGTGCACAAACAAAAAGCAATAAGAGGATTCAATCATGGTTCCAAGGTGGAGAATTTGTAGACATGGCACCAAGAATGACATGGAATTACTGTACAGGTGGACTAGTCACTAGGTAGCTTAGTGTGAACTTGTAAACACTGTATAGTTGTAAGGAATGTAAGCTCTATATATATAGTGTTTAATCTCTCACTCGAGAGTGACTAGTTCATTGCATATCTATAGTGATAATTAGTGACAGTTAGAAGTGTCATAGCCATTTGTAGAGTCGTGTGAGTCCAAGAAGCTGTGGTGATTGTATTTTCTAGTAGAATCGAAAAAGATGATGTATTAGGAAAGCTTGTTTATGTGATTAAGGGGATCAAACTTGATTGAATAATACAAGAAGACTAATGCAGTTCTGATGAAGTTCTTGTTGTTGTTTTCGTGTGACATTTGTTGTTCTTGTTGTGCACAGGGACTGATCTATATGGATCTGAGGAGGGGCAAGTGTCTCACTTCAATTTTTAACAAATAAAATTTTAGGTGTAATATTTATAAAATTATAAATAATGACATGTAAAAAATATTACTATGTCCCATCTAAATTTTAAATTTTAAGCTTTTAATACTCAATAATTCAATACAAACTTAACAATTTGCACATATTTTCATTAAAATAAGAAACATATAATATTTTTTTAATTAAAAATAATTAATTATTGAAAAGTATTAAATACTATTTTTTATTATATATATGGTGCTCTTCTCAATATAAATTCTAAATCCACCTCTGGCTTTGCATTCCCATTGAAGTTTTCACAACACAATCAAACCAGGAATCCAAAGATCTTTAAAAACTCTAATTGTGGATCCATTACCAACTCTAAAACAAAGTCCTTCTAGAATAGACTGAAGCCCATAATTTATTTGAATTATGATTAATATCTCAAGCTGCTTTGGGAAGCATTTCTTGATCGAATTCAGTCATTTTCCTGAAGCCTAATCTACCAAAAACCTTAGGACAACAGATAGAATCCCAACTGGTAAGAGCCAAATAATATTTTGAATTAGCGTCACATGTCCACCAAAATCTTCGCATAATTCCATCTGCTAAGTCACATATTGTTTTGGAAATTTTGAAAGTCCACATAGAATATATTGGCATTGATTGTAGAACAGACTTGACCAGAGTATATTTTCCTGCTTGTGATAGAAGCTTGGCTCTCCAATCCTGTACTTTTGATGTTAGATGATCAATTATTATTTCAAATTCTTGTCTCTTCCTTCTACCAATGAATAATGAATGGCCAAGATATTTGACTGATCTACCAATTTTTTTGATATTAAGAATACTTAAATCAGATCGTAAATTTTGAGAGGCATTCTTAAGAAAATATTTGATTTCTAAAAATTTATTTTCTGACCAGATCAAGTGCTATGTTTTTCAACAATTGATCTCAGATTTTGAAAATTGCCCTCATTAGCTCTATTAACACCATTAAGCAGGTTAGCATCTTCAGCTCTTCTAACCAATCTAGTTAGACATTCTGCTATAATAATGAAAAGATAAGGTGAAATGGGGTCACCTTGTCTTTTCCTTTGAATTGTGTTTTTTGTATGTCGAGTTTGATCCCTACTAGTACTAGAGCACCTTTGCCTTTTTTCCTTTGAATTGTGTTTGTGACTTCTTGAAGGTGATTGATGAAATGATTCCCTATTCTTTTCCAATCCCAAGTCCATTCTCTTTCATTGACTTTAGTTGCAGCTATATGATCAGATTTTCTTCTTCTGATCAGAGTTGAAGCTGGAAAAAAATATTTGTATTGCGATCGCCCTCTTTAACCCATAATTCACAAGATTTTTGTCTCCAAATGGAGTCCTTTCTGGTGTACAATTCATCTAATTGAAGCATAAGCTCATTCTCTTGAAGAATATGAGTGCTGCAATTGCTAGCTTTCAATTGTAGATCCTCATTGGCTTTCAAATTTTTAATCTTATTATTGACAAACCCAAAATGGACTCTATTCCATTTAAACAATTCCTTAGACAGATTAGATAATTTTACACCAGTATCAGCATCATCTGAGTTAGATCTCCATACATTGGAAATCACTCTATGACAGTCCTCATCTCGTGTCCAAGCTACAAAAAAGCGAAAAGGTCTAGGAACAATAAAGCTGGATTATGATCAGACTTGTAAGCAGGTAAAACAACCAAATGAGCTTTAGGAAATTCCCGTATTCAATCTAATGAACGTAAAGCTCTATCAAGTTTCTTATAAATTCTGTCTACTCCAGTTCTGTGATTACACCACGTAAATCTAAGCCCAGGTGCTTGAATTTGGATTGCCCAAAGTTATTAACAAATTAAATTAAAGGATTCTGATCATTGAAGTACATCGACTTTCCCCCCTTTCTTTTCAAAATGTTGAGTGATATTATTCAAATCACGAATAAGACACCATGGTTTATTTAGATGAATTAAAATGTAATGGATTTCTTAACAAATCTGTCTTTTGAGTGTAAAATAAGGTGGAATGTACTCAAAAAGATAATACCAACTCGATATTTCATTAGAAAGGGAATTAAATTCCATATAAATAAAGCTACTACCAATATATTGCTCATTAAGTCACAACAGAGGAATTTCAAAATAAGGTAAAACCATCTCTAGAACCAAAAGCAGGCAAAATGATACTATTTTAATACCCTAAATTATGCTGAAGTTGTCTACTGGAATCAACAGAACACTTATTTTTCAGGGCATTTGTCTTAAACGGGTCTTTTTAAGTGTTTTTTATTAAAACAAGACTTTTATCCAGTTGTAACAACCAGTAAAAGACTACAAGGCAATCCACCTCTTTGATATTTACAATCCTTGTTTTCTTTCTCTCTCCGCTTCATTTCCTTTTTTCAGAATTGAAAAAAAAAAAAAAAAAAATTCCCACAATCTCTCCGACTCATAACTTTCAAACGAAGAGTCTGATAAACCAAGTTAGACCAGGTGAAAATTTCTTCCTCTTCTTTTTTTCTTTTTTCTTTTTTTGTATTTTGGATTTTGACTTGTCATTGTAAGCATGGCCATCTATCGGAGTTTGGTTCTGTTTGTGTACAGAGAAAATTGAGCAAAAGTGAAAGAAAATAAAGAGGTTAGTTTTTTATTTTATTTTATTGCTGGAAAATGTTTTAATAAACTTATTGATCAAGTTATGTGATTTGCGATGAATAGTCGAGCCGATTACTGGTTAGTTGACAAAAGGAATGGAAAGTAGTTTTTTTTTTTTTACTTACGCTTTTTTAGTTTGAATGTAAGGTTAATTTGCTTATTTGATCTTGTATGCTGATACTAAAAATGATGGGATATTATTGATTAGCATGAAAGTGTATAATTTGGGAGCTTAAACTAATTGATCAAATCATCCAGAGATTCGAGAGCACTTGAAGATTGAGCAACAAAATAGCTTTATGCTTGTAAATTTAATGATCTTTGAAATCAACCTTATTCATTTTGGTGCAGCAACCTTCTATCAAATTGGGTAAAAAAAAATATTTCAATTGTTTTTTTTTTTTCATATGTATAACAATAGGAAGTATATATGAGTTTTGAAAATTATTTAAGAAATGTAATTATGAGCATATAAACTATTGAATGAATGTAATTATAAGCATATAATCTTGCAGAATCAAATAGTTGACTTAGACCAATTAGAATGTACAACTCATTGACACTCTCCCTCAAGTTGAAGCATATATATCATCAATGCCCAACTTGCTAAATGAGTTGTGAAAGACTTTGCCTATGACTACTTTGGTGAGGGATTTTGCTAATTGATCTTTGAATTTAACAAGTAATGCCTTAATGATATTTTTCTCGAGTTTCTTCTTGATGAAATGTCTGTCAATTTCAACACGCTTGGTTCTATTATGTTGCACTGGATTATGTACAATGTCTATTGCGGCTTTATTGTCACAATTCAATTGCATAGCATCTTTGGGTTTGAACTCCAATTCCCCCCAACAAATTCCTTATCCAGAGTAGCTCACATACTCCATGTGCCATATCTCGATATTCTGCTTTAACACTTGATCTTGACACTACTTTCTATTTTTTACTTCGCCAAGATACTAGATTGCCTCCACAAAGGTAAAGTATCTAGATGTAGATCGTCTGTTAGTAACAAAGCCTGCCCAGTCTGCCTCAGAGTGACCCTCAAGATCTAGATGACATGTCTTGAGAACATTAATCCTCTTTCAGGAGATGACTTCAAGTATCTCAAAATTCGGTTTACTGCATCCATGTGTGCTTCACTTGGTGCATGCATGAACTGACTCATCACACTTACGGCATATGCTATATCAGGTCTAGTGTGTTTTAGTTAAATTAACTTACTCATAAGGTGTTGATATCTTTCATTTATTAATGGGTACCTAATCAGGATATTCACCAAGATGATGATTCAACTCCATTAGCATATCTGCTAGTTTGCTAGCTAACATTCCAGTGTCAGTCAAAATGTCAAGGATATATTTTTCATTGTGTTAGAAATATTCCTTGTTCTAAATGAGCCACTTCGATTCCAAAGAAATACTTTAGAGCACCAAGATCTTTCATTTCAAACTTACTTGCCAAGTGGTGTTGCAATGCTGACTTTTCCTTTGGATCATTCCCGGAAACTATCATGTCATTAACATATACAATCAGGGTAGTGACTTTACCTTTCTTATGTTTCAAGAACAGAGTATGGTTTGAGTTACTTTTCTTGTATCCAAAAATTTGCATTGATTTCCTGAACTTTCAAAACCATGCTCTAGGTGATTACTTCAATCCATAAAAGACTTTCTTAATTTACTCACCATGTTGCTTGTATTGGGCCCCATCTTACATTTTGGAAGGGAATCCATGTAGGAAGGCATTTTTGACACCAAGCTTGGTGTAAAGGCCAGTTTAGGTTTGTTGCCAAAGAAAGAAGTACTCAAATTGTGTTATCTTGGTTACAAGGGCAAAGGTTTCCCCATAGTCAATCACATAAGTCTGAGTATAACCTTTTGCCACTAGTCTTTCTTTATATCATTCAATGCTGCCATTTGCCTTGAACTTTACTGTACATATCCATCTACAACCCACTGTTCTCTTCCCTTTAGGAAGCATAGTCATCTCCTAAGTGGAATTTTTCTGGAGGGCCTCCATTTCTTCATTCATTGCTTGAGTCCACTTGGATTTTTCAGAGCTTCCTACACATTACTTGGAATTGATACAATAGATAATTGACATACAAATGATGCACATGACGGAGACACCCTATGTAGAGACACATGATTAGGGATGAGTGCTTAAAAAGTACTAATATTCTGTTATTTATTGTGCTTAATTGGGACAAATAGATTTGATTATAACTCTTTTATTTAATTATTTACATAAATCTATCAATTCAAAATCACGGGTATGTTTTAGTGTATTTTAAGTATTTTTAGCATAAAAGAGTTAAACAATTCAAACATGCAGAAACGAAACACCTGCGACACTCGAATTACAACCTAGGAGCAACAAGGATCAATTTATGTAAGCCTTACATAACAAGCCAACCAATATGTAAGGGGTACATGTGAAGGCACAACAAACAATGCGTACTGTGGTAGCGAAAAGTGTGTGCCGTGGCAGATAACCCTCGGTTTCTTGTATGGACATTTAGTGTTGTGCTGCGGTAGAAGAAAAGTGGTGCCACGGCGTCCATGTCTCAGTTTTTATTATGAGCTCAGATTTAGTTCTGTGTCGAGGCGGGTAAAATGTTGTGCCGCGGCGCGCATATATTTTTAGGTGTCCAAATTTTATGTAACCCTTAACTTATAAATACCCCATTAGGTTTACATACAACTCAATTTACGAATTATTACTAGACTTATTAGGATTTTTGGAGTTTTTTCCACATTCCAAGAGGCAAGAGAACCAATTCTAAAGGTACAAGAAACCATTGAAGATCGAAGATCAAGCTTTTGGGAAAGAAAAGTCATCCAATCCATTTGTGGTATTTAAATCTAGGTTTCTTATTGTTATAGAATCTTGTTCTTTTCTTCTTACTTCTTTGGAATGTATGTTTGAATTAATATTCATAGATATGTTGAATTAAATTTATTTATGAATATTAATTCAAACATGATTGGCTAAATTTATCATGAATGTTTAGTTTGTGTTGCCATGTTTGCTAGATTTGGTATGGTGAATATTTTTATTGCTTAAAAAGTAAATAAAAATTGCCTTTCTATTAAGAGTATGTTTAGATATTTAATTGTGATTTTCATGGGCCAATTTGAGATTCATGATTAGATTGAAAAATCTTAGAGTTTGGTTTTAGGAACGCCACCTTAACTAGATTTTGAAAAACTTAATCAAAGCTTCAAAATTATGACATAGCTATGGCACTGATATGATGGACATATTTTTCCTTTTACATAATTTGTTTGCTATTTAATATACCCGATCATAGGATGTTGATTACAAAGAAAATTACCCGATCATAGGAATTTTCGTAAACAAAAGGGAAGCCGATAATCTTTATTTATTAGAATATTCATATTAATTCACCATAATATTTCGATGCAAGCATAATCAACCAAGCTAAATGTCCATATATCCTCCATTGATATTTAATACATTTTTGAGTTAGTTTAGATTTGAAATATTGTTTTCTTTCTTTGTTCACTACCATTGATCTTGTTCTTGTGTTCAACGTCATTTACAGTTTTATTAGCTTTAGGAATCTAGTTATTTAGAGTTTTAGTAGTTTTAAAATTCTAATTAGTTAGTATTTTAGTTGCTTTAGGACTCTAAAGAGATTAAGAAAAATATTATTTTAAAAAAATTGCAATTCCTTGAAAGATTGACCTCGAAGTTTTGCTTATCGCTTGCTACAGATTCGTACACTTATAAGTACTATAATTTTCACATCAATTAGCAATAGGGTATTTAACTTTTGTTTTAGGGTCAGGGTCATGCTGTTGTTTAGAGATCCCTCTTGTAGTATGAGGGGTAACTAATAACTTGTATTTCTTGTATAACTTGACTCAGGTAAAGTGCTTGAGTTGGAGTTTAAATGTTCAATTACTTGTGAGGAATCTTCATGACCGAATTGGATGTTTGGTGATGGTACTGTAGTAGGAGGGAAATTATCTGAACCATTATCCGGAGTTTCCAGCAACTCTTGACTTTGTTGCACCACTATAGTTGGTTGCTTGGACACTGATTTCTCTAAAATATTGTGTTGAATTTGGATGATTTGAGTATCTTCTGTAAAGATAGCGCTCTCCTTCTGCAGAGGATGCTTAGAGACTCCCCTAAATAATAGAACTCACTCTCATGGAAAGTTACATCTATAGTAATGTTCATGGTCTGATTGGGAGGTGGACATACTTATAGCCTTTCTGAGTGTCGGCATAACCCATAAAGACACAACGTAGTGCACACAGATCAAGCTTGCCACGCTGATGTGGATAGACCTGAACATAAGCAATACAACCAAAGAGATATGGTTCGAGATTTGGTGTGGATGGCATGGTGAGGAGAGTGGTCAATATTTAAAATGGAATTTGATATTGAAGAGTGCTAGATGGCGTTCTAATAATGAGGTAAGCAGCAGAACAAAGTGCCTCCCCCTAAAAATGATGTGGCATACTGGCCTCAAATAAAGAGGCATGATTAACTTCCAAGAGATGATGATTTTTATGCTTTGTGACACCATTTTGTTGTGAAGTATAAGCACATGTGGTTTGATGAACAATACCATGTTGACGTAAAAAATTATGTTGGCCATGGTTGACGTACTCTCCTCCATTGTCATATCGAAGTGTCATGATTTTCTTGACAAACTGAGTAGCAACATATTGAGAAAACAACTTGAATTTTGCGGTGACTTCGCTTTTCTGCTTTGAGGGAAAAACCCAAGTCATCTGGGTGCAATCATCAATAAACGTCACAAACCATTGAAAATTGCTAATAATGGGAACTCGTGATGGTCCTCAAACATTAGAATGGACAATCATGAAAAGCATTGAACTTTTATTCAGTCTTAATGGGTAAGAACTACAATTGCTTTTTGTCAAAATACAAGTTTCACAATGAAAGTTTGATTCAAGAAACTAGGAAAACAAATATGGAAATAAAAATTTCAAATAACTAAAAGAAGCATGCCCTAATTGTCTATATCATAGCCAAATTTTCTTCATCCTAATAGACTCATCTTTTCTCACATGATGTGCGTGACTCAATCTCTTACTGTTGTCTTCTGTCAAGTCCAGATAATACAACTTTTCCTTCCTAGTACCACATCCAATCATGGTCTTAGTGAGAAGATTCTGAAATAGACAATACAAAGCCAAAAGCATACATACAATTAAGGGAATCAATGATTTGAGGAACGGATAATAAGTCATAATTGAGTGTAGGGACAACTAAGACATGATCAAGATTTAATGAGGATAAGAGATAAAGACCCTTATCCCAAAACTTGGGAGGTGGTTCCATTGGCATTGGTAATATGTGTTTGGTTGATGGTTTGGTAGAGTGCAACCCAGTAAAACTAGATGTCATGTGATCAGTAGCACCTATGTCAATAATCCATGATCTATTACAAGTAAGTGAAGATGTGCAAGAGGTACCTGAGGTGGCCAAGGCCTTGGAGTCAGATGTACCTAATGGAAGTTTTGATGCAATCTCCTAGGATGACTGAGCAGATGCAAATGAGGCTCTTGTCGAATTCTTTTTTTTTTCCCTTTGTGAACCCATCGTTCTGGATAACCAATGATCTCATAATAGCTCTTTATGGTATGGTTATCTAAGTCACATTTGGTACACTTCATTGGAGGCCAGTTACGAGTAGGATCGAAACTGTTGTTGTTCGGCTGAGATTATTTGGACCTAGCAGCAACCAAGGCTGTGGCTTTGGAGGTTACACCAGCTTCAGACATGGTTCCTTGTCGATTAATCTCTCTTTTAATATATGCATATACTGCCTCAAGTTTGGGCTTAGGCTCCACATCCTCAAAATCTCTCCTCAAATTTGATCGAAATTATTGTCCAAACCTGTAAGAAATATATAAACTTGGAGATGATCAACCTCTTTGCGTCTAGTCTCAATGTCTTTTGGATACTCCATGGTACTTAGACTTAATTGATCAAGCTCTTGAAAAATCTCAATGAGATCACTGTAATATTTGGCAATTGATCCACCAGTCTGCTTCATTATGAATGATCACTTATGAAGGTCATAAATCTTGGCTTCATCAGCACCATTTGAATAGGTTTGCTTGATTGCAGCTCAGACTTGCTTCGCTGTGTTATAACGAATAAATCGTTTAATCTGATTAGGTTGCATGGCACCGAACAACCAACTCTTAACCTGGCAATCCGATGCACGCCATTTATTAAATGTGGGATCTGTGTCTATAGGCTGGGCAATATCACCGATCAAGTGGCCATTTTTTCTCACCCAGCTATCTTCATCTCTATGATTTGATGCCATAGAGAATAATTATTCTCATCCAGTTTGATTCCTAATAAGTGACGATTTATGTGGTATTGTTGGAGCCTCCCGATATCAAGGATTGATTGGTGTTTGTTGACCTATGATATTGGTTTACAAGTGATGAGAAAGAGAAGAAAAAAAAAGGCAAAAATAAATCTATAAATGTTAATCTGGGTAACTGATGAGAAAAGAAAACTAAGTTGAAGTGAAAAAAAAAAAAGAAGAAGAAGATGATTTGAATTGTTTTGTAAGATTTGAAGCTTTGTTGAAGGACTTTGACAAACTAGTTTGACAGACTGGTGTTGAGTTGTGAGGTGGAATAAATGTTAGTTTGACAAACTGATTTGATGTAGGTGGACAATAAGACAAACTAATGGAATATAGGCTGGTTTGCAAGAGAATGGTTGAATGATTTACTGGTGTTGGGTTTATTGATACGTGCTGTTGCAGAAGTGATTGCTAGGGTTAGGTCAAGAGACAGTCATGATTGACTGCTCTGATACCATATCAGATTGGGTAAAAAAAAAATTTCATTCATGTTTTTCATATGTATAACAATAGAAAGGTAATATATACAGGGTTTAGAAAACTATTTAAGGAATGTAATTACGAGCATATAATCTTGCATAATCAAATAGTTGGCTTAGCTTAATTAAGAATATATTGACACCTTCTATATTTCATTAATCACATTTATTTTTCTTGTTTCTAATTAATTTGCTTGGTTTGGTTCTGAATATTACTTCATCCAAAAATAGAATCAGGGAAAATAGTTCTTGATTAATTTTTTTTCATGATAAGCATTTATTTCCCATGTCAATTTTTAGCTGGAAGAGATATTGATGGGTTGTACAGATGATATGTTAGAACGAAGGTCATCATCCCAGGATTAGTTACTTTATGGTCACAAATCTGGATTAGATGATGAGGATACAACAAACTATTCTAAAGAGATGGTATACTTAGCCTCCTTGTATGAACTAGCAATTAGTATTATTCAGTACCATACTATTATATGTCTTTCTATGGAGATGGTGTTATCATGCTGCTATATCTTCCTGAGTAGTCACAGGATTCCCATTAATAAGACAACCCAACAAACAACTCCATATACACCCTCACCAATAATATTTTCCTTTGAAAACTAGTTTGTTGCAAGTTCTAGATCCCTTAAACCACTGACCTACCAAGGTGAGAGAACCCTAGTAGACCAAATAGAGGTGAAGAGGCACACACATCATTTGTGGAATGTCTATAAACACAACCTTCCTCTCTAGATTGAGAACCAAAACATTCATTCTCTATGCAATTATAGTAGGTAGTGCAATTTTAGGGTGCTCATTTTCTTTCTTTCTTTTAATTTTTTATTTATTTATTTCCTCATCCCACTTCTTTTATCGACTATTATGGGTGGCAAATCGGGCAATATCCATCTTTGTATAAAAAACAAACTAGGGGTCCTTAAGTGATGTTTTGCCACTTAAGGAGACCTTGAAGACAAATACCCTAGTTTTCATAAGCCATACTATATCGGGATTATTTTTTCTAATATAATACCTAAGTGCTCTTCTGGCACGAGGCTTAAATAAGCCTTTGCCATTCCAACTTAGAGTTTTCAATTCTGAATTAGGGGCACGTTTACGGCCACCGCCCCTGTTTTTTACAATGATTAAATGGAATTTTTGAGCATGCTAATTGATTTTTTTAGTTACCACAACATCATCCTTTCTAGTTTCAATTTATACACAAGTAGTAGGACCTAAGTTCTCATTCAAAGAAATACCCTTTTTTTTTTTTTTTTTTTTATAGTTGCTAGGTTTAGCCTTCACAGCTTTCATGCTCGAAAGACACGTTGATTAGCAGCATCAGGTTCTACCAAAGCATTATTTGAAGTTCAAACTTTATTTTGTTCAGGGTGCCTATTCTGGACTTGTTGAGGCATAGGGGTGAAATTAGAAATTTTTTTGAATTGGGGCTGCGATTTAATTTTTTTATTCAAGGTAAAATTTTATAAAATATTAAAAAAATAAAAAATATATCATAGTATATAATTAGTAGGAGCTACGGTGGACTCTTTTCAATCTAATGCTGAATTTGTCATGTTATAATATATTAAAGACATAAAGTTAACATACATAAAATGTAAATTTTTAACACATTATAATAAACCTATAACAAAAATTAAACAAAAAATAATAAGTTAATATGTGTTAATATTACATATGTATAAAAAGAATTATTAACTAAAAAATTTAAGTAAATAAAAAGCTCAATTAAACGTATCAAAATTTATAAATATTAAAACTAAAACTAAAAGTAAAAGAAAAAGAAAAAGTAAAAGTAAAAATGCAAAAAATAAAATATGATTAGAATTTTATGTTTGAGACAATATTTAAAAATATATGTTGATAAATAATAGAAAACTTATTAATAAAATAAAATGAATGAAAATTAAGGACAAATAAATATTACAATTTTCATATAAATAAAAATTTAAATAAATTTCAAATTTATTAAAGTAAAATTTCAAATAATATAATATTGGATAATGTTAAAATTTTGATTGAAACAAAATATGATAAACTTTAAAGAATATATGAATTATAGAAACTTAAAAGCTTTAGTCTAAAGCTTATTGTATACTTCTTTATTAAATTTTTAACTTTTTAATATTGAGTATAAAGTTAAATATTTAAAAAAAAAATTAGATTATCCATTTAAGAAGCATTTTTGTCACTAATTAGTTACTAAATACACATAAAAAAATGTGTATATTTAATCATTTTTCTCACAATTTATGTCATTTTTATCAACGTATTTGTTAAATATTGTTAATATATACACAAAAATTAGACACAATATATTATTACAAATAAAATATTTATTTAATAATAAAAATATATATGTAATTATTTTTTTGTGAAAAAGTTGGTTGGGACTACAACCTCATGTAGCCTTTTAAATGCTCCGCCGCTATTGAGGCAAAACATTTCTCTCATGTTGATGGAGTCTAATTTCAATTTGAAACCAGAATAATGCAGTAATCAAATATCCACATTAAATAATATATTAAAAAAATGGAACAGAACAGAACAGATCGGATCGTGAATATTCATATGATCCATAAATCAACAACAGATTTAGTCCATGTGATTAACAGATCAAAATAAATTAAATCAAACCAAATCTTTTAAACAACAGATTAGATCAGATCATCAGTGGATCAGATCAAATTTGATCCATTTCCATCCCTAACCAAGGACATATAAGGGCTTTAATTCGATTTAGGTGATTCTAAATCATTTGACTAAATCTGCACAATTTTTGCCAATGAAGACAACTTACAAAATGAACCAATATTCGAGATTTTACGTGGATGAGATAGTTCGGTTACATGGAATGCATGTGTCTATCATTTCAGATAGATACCCTTTGTTTACTTCTCCATTCTAGGTGAGCTTGCATAAGGCATTAGGCACTCAACTAAATTTTTGCACAACATTTCATCCTCAAATTGATGGACTATTTGAGAGAACCATACAAACTATTGAAAATATATTAATAACTTATGTTTTGGACTATAAATGCAGTTGGAATTTACAGATAATTTTAGTAGAATTTGCATAAAATAATAGTTATCAGGCTATCATTGTCATGGCTTCACACAAGGTTGTTTATGGAAGGAAGTGTAGATTTCCTATATATTGGGATGAAGTGGGAGAGAGGAATGTTTTAAGCTCGGAGGGTCTGGCATTCGGAGCAATTTTCCCTTACACTATTATGTTTTGCATCAAGTCCTCTCAAGAATGAATGAACTCGCTCAAGCTCCTTCTTTTTCTGGTACCATACAAGGTCCTCCTTATTTTTAATTTTACATGGACGCTTCTAATCAGTTTTAACCCATACATTCTTCAACTTGGTAAAAAATATAGATATTGATTGCCCATTTTGTTGTATCCTAGCTACTTTACACGTCAATTTATGAACCTGTATTAAATCAGATTCATTGGTATAAAGATCTTCCAAAGTCTTCCATATGGCCTTGGTTGTGTCATACTCCTCCACCATCTGTACTAAATCATCAGTAATGGCTTTGAATATAATTGACATTACTAGGTCATCATCATCTTTCCACTTAGTATAGGCCACCACATCATCTTCACTAGGGGCCTTGATTATTCCAGTCACATGTCCCATCTTATGCATCCCACGGAGATAAACGGACATAACCCTTTTTCATGTTCGAAAGTTGGTACCATTGAGTTTAGTACCCTCGAAAGAGCCACCTTCTGTGTTCTTGACAAAGACCTCAAATTTCAAGATTTCATTGGTCTTGGAACTCTAATTTTCTCTCGAATCTCCCATTGGAACATGCAATAATAATGTGTTGAGAAAATAAATTTTTTTAGGGGTTGCTGATTGGGCCTAAGGGGCTGGTGACTAGGCTGGACTGGTGATTGGCCCACTATTGACTAGACCGCACAATGGGCTTGGTGATTGGCCCACTGTTGAAGGTTGGTTAGATCGACTGGTGCGCGATACAAGAATCCAACGGTGAGATTGCATAGGGCTGATGAGGTGGTGGTCTAGTGCGGCAATCTAAGTACCTAACGACACTGGTGAGAGTGATGGGTAAGTTAGCAATCAGCGACAAAGGTTGACAGTGACAATCTGTTCACTCATGACTTGCGTGCTGGTGCGACGATTTGTTCAAGATCTGGTGATGGCGATAGTGGGCCGAGATGTGTACGACAATTATAATGCTGCGAATAATCATCGATTGCGATAGTAGATCTGACATATGAATTTGATGCTTGAGGGATGATGGATCTGATGGATGGCCGAGAACTAATGGATTTGACGGATGGCCTGAAGTTGATGGATCTGAAGGATGGTTGTGATACTGTGAGGTTGAGATAAACGACGATGGCTGACGACGGTAGTGATTTGTTGTAAAAACAAAGGATGAAGTCCTTTTTTAGATCTTCACTCTAATACCAAGTTAAAGATAATAAGATTGAATTAGTTTAACTCACCTCACACTGAAGGTATATAAAGAGAATTACAAGAGTAAAATCTAATCCTGTATAATCTAGTTTTTCTATTACAAAAAGATAAATATTGCTACAATAGATAAGTACTAATTACAACCTATCACACAAGATAAGTATTAATTACAATATATCACACATTAATCATATATGACTTACACTAATACCTTATTCCTCCAAAATTGTAATACTTTCATCATTTTGCAATAAAAGCCTTGAACTCTTTCCCCCACACAAAAAACATTTGACAATTTTTTCCATCAAAAGAGTGACAACTTCATTAAAATATTGCAAAAAAAAAAAAGATTGAAAATAATACACCATTCACCTCTTGTTCTCAAATCCAAAAATTAGAAACTAAGCACATGACAATCTCTTGTATGAAGATCGTCCTCTCAACCCAGGCCTAATTTTTCTGACAAAAATGCCTAAACAATGTTTGCGGACGAATTATTAAGCCAAAACACCATAGCTATTTTAGCTATATTCTATCTTCGTATGATAAGAGAATAGTAATTTTGATATAAAATTAAGGATCACCCAACTACCACCATATCAACCAATAGAAGAAAAAAAACATCACCGTTCCAGCAACTAATAACTATGATACAATATAGAGGAAAAACAAATGGGAAAAAAAAAAAAAAAAACAAGAACAAGAACAAACTAAAAAAATAAAAGTGACTCTAATCATTATTTTCACGAGAATGTCGTCATCATCGTCATCCAGGGAAACAAATACAAAAGCAATAAATATAAAGGAAGCAAGTCCAATAAAAAACAGGAGAAAATACTACCACTAGAAAGATATAGGGGAAGTTAGAGACTTGAAGAAAGCTTGAAATATATAACGGTGGGATCAGCAGCGGATCTATGGCCGGACATAATATAGATGAGCGAGTTGGATTGAAGGAGCGAACGACAAGAGAGTAGGAGGGTGAACTTTGGAGATTAATGGCTTAGTAAATGGCATTAATGAAGTTTAGCGAACTACAACAATGGAGGATTCTTGACTGGCGATCGACCACGGTGTGAAAGAGGGAGAAAATTGAAATTAGGAACCTTTCAGTTTAATTTAGACCGAAATAAAATGAGAATTGGGAAGCACCAAAGTACAAAGCTATGATGAAAACTTTTTTCTTTCTTATGGAAATACAATTTACTTGTTAATACATTAATATAGTATAAAATGGAATATGCACAAACTACCATAATCATTAAACATCAAGTTTATTAAAATTAAAATATTTTTTTTAGGAGGTTTCACTATTATATCAATAAGTATAAAATAGTTATGTCACGACATTGGGTAAAAAAAAAAAAATATGTCTATGTACTGACATGTACGTAATTTGATCCAATTCAACTATTTAACAATGATATCAATAGGAGTAAATTGAGTTGAAACTCAATTTCTAAAATGCAAAGGATAACAATAACAATAATAATAATAGTTTTATATCATATTCTCTAATAATTTTATATTTTAGATTATTATTAGTCTATTTTAATATGTAAACAGTTTATTTTAGAAAGAAAAAAAATATACACATTTTAACTTGAATTATAAAAGAATTGTAGGTTCTTAAACATTATTATTATTGTTCTGTAACGAGGTATATATATATATATATATATATATATATATATATATATATATATATATATATATATATAATACTATTTTAAGGGATAATATTTTAAAGAATAATATTTCAAGGGATACGATTAGCAGCCTCAATTTATTACGAAAGTTTTTACAAAACTACCGATTAGAAGGGTCGAGATATTAAAAAATAGTTTTAACTTTTTTATTAGTTATAGATCTTAAAGGTTGTGATTAAATAATGTAATAATTGTGTAAAAATTTGAGACTGTTGATCATATCCTATATTTTAATACATTATACAAATGATATAAGAAAATAAATGTAAAAGTAAATTATTTAAAAAAGAAACAAAATAATTAAAAAAAAAAAAAAGCATTTTGGACATATTTTATGTACATTTTATCAATAATGTCACGATAATATCATAGAATTCATTATATTTTTCACAAGAAATGAAAATTTTTCAATAATGAAATTTTATCAACAATATTATGACATTACCAATATTTTTTAGACATGTTTGTTGAAGGACATACATTACATATCAAAATAAGGTGTCGACATGTTTGTCAAAAGACATACATTACATATTAAAATAAGGTGTCCAAAATCTGGACAATTTCAAATTTGTCAAAGATTTGTTATATTTGATAACAACTTAATATACATATCTCATTTTAAATAATTAAGAAAAAAGTAATTTTAAAATTCACAACAATAAAAATAGTACCTTTATTTTTAATTAAAAAAATATGAGTTGATATTAAATAATATTAATTTTATTATTATATATTTTAGGATATTACTTTTATAATTTTCCCAAAATTTAAGGTAATAATTGAAACCATTTAAAAGTAGAGTACAAAAATTTTCTTAATAATAATAGTCACCAAGCTGCCTATTACCCCAATAGTCTAGGACACTACCTAAATTTAAAAGTTATTGCTTATCAATCTATTCCCCAAAAACTTAACATATATTAGATCGGCAACGAAAATTTTATGCATGTACACAATTTTTTTAATAGAAAATTTCGGGATCATTATATATAAAGAATAATTATTTGTTTCAAGGTAATAATTGGAACAATTTTACCGGCTTTCCTTTTAATTACGAGACTGCCTGCGGTCGGGGTAAATCTCTTTGTTGATTAACTAATTAACTGTCTTCGGTCGGGGTAAATTAAATAGTAATCAAATTATGCGCAAGGAAATACATGTCAATCAAACTAATGATATGACTAAGTCACTAATTTGAAGATTTGATTAAGTGTTTCAGAATAAAGTTAAGGTGACGTTCCTATAACTAGATTCTAAGATCTTTCAACCTAACTACGAATCTCAAATTGGCCCATGATAATTCATAATTAAATATCTAAACATGCTCTTAATCAAAAAGTAATTCATTTATATTAAATCTATAAAATATACACCATACACAATTCTAGCAAACATGGCAACACAAACTAAACATCTATAATGAAATTAGCCGCTCATGTTTATATTAACATTCATAGACAAATATAATATGATCATACACTTCAATGAAAGAAGAAGAAAATAGAATTCTATAACAACAAGGAAAACCTAGATCTAAATACCGCTTATGGATGGGATAGCGTTCTTCTCCAAAAGCTTTATCTTCGATTGTCGACGGCTTCCTTGGATCCTTAGAATAGTTTCTCTTGCTTCGTTTGAGTGTGACAAAGCTCCCAAAGTTGATTGAATGTAGTGTTTGGTCGCAAAATTGTAATGTGTAAAGTTGTGTACTAGTTCGAGTTGTAGTTCTTCTGTAAGGGGGGCTCTAAGGGGGTATTTATAGATGTAAGGGTTTACACAAATCCTGGTTGCCATAGAAATAGGCGCGCCGCGGTATGCATTTTTCTTGCTGCGGCGCAACACAAATTCTGAAAATAATGTAAAAACCCGAGAGCTCCCCGCCGCAGCATGACTTTTCCTCGCCGCGGCGCGCGTTGTCTTCAGTTTCTTCACATTTACCCCCTTACATATATGATGGATCATTATGTAAGGCTTACATATTTGTCTCGTTTAGCCCGTAACTCGTGATCTGAGCGTCGTAAGTGTTCCGTCTTTGCGTGTTTTCATTATTTGACTCATTTGACGCTAAAAACACCTGAAATGCACTAAAACATACCCGTGACTTCGAATGGATAGATTTATGAAAATAATCAAATAAACAATCATAACAAATTTATATTTTAAACAATTAAGCGCAATTAATCACGAAATATTAGTGCTTTTCGAGCACTCATCAACGAACAAGTGGTCAAGCTTGCATCAAAATATTATGGTGAATTAACATGAAAGATCTAATAAATCAAGATTATCGACTTTCCTTTTATTTACTAAAGTTCCTACAAATTGGGTAATTTTCTTTGGTAATTAACTAATCAATATCCTATAGATTGGGTATATTAACTGGCATTCAAAATATGCACAAGGAAAAAAATGGTCAATCAAATCAATGCCATGCCTAGGTCATCAATTTGAAATTTTAATTAAGTTTGTCAAAGTATAGTCAAGGTGACGTTCCTAAAACTAAACTCTAATATTTTTCAATCTATTTATGAATCTCAAATTGGCACATGAAAATTCACAAATAAATCTCTAAATAAACTCTTAATCAAAAAGCAATCTTTATTTATTTTGCTATTAAAATATTTCCAAAAATAAATCTAGCAAATATGGCAACAAAAACTAAACATAGTTAAATTTAGCCAAACATGTTTAGATTAATATTTGTAGATAAATGTAATCTAACATACATTCTAGAAAGGAAAGAAGAAGAAGAAATATTTAACAACAATAAGTAACCTAAATCTAGATACCACAATTGGTTTGGATAATGTTTCCTTCCCAAAAGCTTAATCTTCAATCTTAAAAGGATTCTTGTCTCCATTAGATGTGCCTCTCTTGCCTCCCTAGAATGTGGCAAAGCTCCAAAACCTAGTTTAGTTTAGTAAAAAATTGTCCCTAAATTGTGTGAAAAATTCTATGTAATGTTGAAAACATAAGGAGGATTTTATAGATTTAAGAGTTATACAGAATTGAAACTCTCTAAAAATACACGCATGTCATGGCACAAGCCTAAAATTGCCCCATACAAAAATTCAAGAACAATGTGTCGCGACACACAAAAATGTCCACCACGGTACAAGTTGATTTTCTAGTATACGTACGTACCCTTACATACTGGTTAATTTCTTATGTAAGGCTTATATGCCTTAGTCCTTTTTGCTCCTAGGTTCTTATTTGAGTGTTCCAAATATCCCATCTTTGTGTGCTTACATTATTCATCTCTTTTGAAGCTAAAAACACCTGAAATACATAAAAACATATCATGATTTTGAATTGATAAATTTATGCAAATAATTAAATAAAATAGTTATAATCAAATCTATTTTTCACAATTAAGTACAATAAACCACAAAATATTAGTACTTTTTAAGCACCCATCACTCACCAATCATCCGCCTCCCAAGTCGAGGAGATTGTGGGATTTGAAGCTCATAACTCTGCAAAAACTTCTCCTTTGGTCAATGACTTTGTGATGGTAGAGGAGGCCTTACACAATAGTCCTCTACTCGACCTAATCACTATAGAGGCTCTAGCAGACTCCACTAGTAATACTGATGATGACCTTCTTGATTGGTTTGAGCAGTTCGCAAAACTCAAGGTTGCTGCAGATGATTGTAGGTGGGTAACTAGAGCTCAGTTAGTCCTTTAGTAGGAGACCAAGTTCAAGCCTCACTTATTCTTTCTCGAGAAGAGAAAATAGAATTAGTCAAGGCTTTGGATGAGGAGACTTTGATTCACTGGGGGTTGTTTGATGCTTTAGCCGTTAGTGAGGCTAATAGTTCCAAGCTTAAGGATGAGTTGACTCTAAATCCCTCTAAAATGAAGGAACTTAGAGTAGAGATCTAGAGACTAACTGCTGAGGCAGAAGTTACAGGTCTCAAAGTTGTTAATGCATACTTGGACTCTAAAGACTTCAGGGAATATAATGGAGTTTCTTGGGCTTATGGCTTTGAATCTACCAAGAGAAGGTTCAGGGTTATCTGCCCAGACAAGCATTTAACTTGTTGTAAATTTCCCAACTTTAGTGAGGTTGCAGCTGAGTATTGTGAGTAAATCGTGACTTTGACTCTAAAGCGAGTGTGTCTTCAACTGAGGAGATGGCCCAAGATCTAGCGAAAGAAAGATATAGGGCTTAAGTTCATGACTTAGTTGGGACTTAGAAGATAGTGCAAGCGACACCAATCTATGTTGTACTGTCCAAGAAGAACAGTCATCAGCAATAGACTTAGGCTTCGATCTAGGCAATTCTTTACATTGTTGTTTTACTTTACTTTTTGTGAGTAGTGCTTGGCAAGTGTTATGACTTGGCCTTTTATTTATAGTTTTTCTTGGGAGCATGACATTGATAATGAATAAGCTTTTACTCCATTCTTTTGTCTTATTTCACACTAGCCTTGGTAGAAATTTTATTTCTTGCTTGTGATTGTGGAACAGACTATTCATGGCAGTTGACTTAGTATGTATTTTGTTTTTTGTTTCCTTAAGAACTTGGAAGCGGGACCAACCCTTGGGAGGCCTTAATTAACTTCAATATCTTGAGAAAATTACTTGGGACATTGCGTCCTTGGGAGATCATCATTTGAACCTTGAAAAACACACTTAGCTTAGCCATTGGAACCTGGATAGGGTGAGCATAGTGACCTTTAGAAATATGGAAGCGGGAACATCTTCTGTGGTGTTTTCAAAGAACTGGCTACAAGAACAGTTTAACAATAAAATTACCTTAGGAGAGCACACCTCCACTCAATAACCTAGGGATTTTCAGAAATTGACCCACACCTTAAAAAAATTCTTTGGCAATCAAGGTGACATACCAAAGTGATAACCCTCATCCACTCATGGAGAGCAGAGTGCAAATAGCCAACATAGGTTAAAAAAGTTCATATGCTTAGAGGGGGCATTAGAAGTGATCAACACAAGACTGGGAGCAAACGAAGGCATGATCGACAAGGTGCTAGCCAACTGGTCAAATAGTCAACCAATCGGTTGGTCGACTGGGCTGGTCGGCAATGGTGAGAGGCACAAGAGGCATGGGAAGTGCGAAGGGCAAGTGATGCACGTGCGCACGGGGGCTACAAATACTACTTGTCTAGTTGGCTTGTCAGCCTACTAGTAGTTTGGTTGGACTGTAGAGGCTGGAGGAGCCCCTCTTCTACATGACATTTTTGTCTAGTCGGATAGTTTCTACTGCGATAGTGGTGACAATTTTTTGCTAGCCCTGAGGCTAGTTGTCCTATCTTGTCGGTACTACGATGTTTTTCAACTTAACTTTCCCATAGTTTAACTTTTTTTTTAACTCCAAATTTTTGTTGACGCCATCGTCTTTGTTAAGACTGTCTTTTTTTTATGAGACCACCATTTTTATGAGACCGTCATTTTTTATGAGAATTTATGATACGATCATTATTTATAAGACTAATTTTTTATGAGACCATTTTTTATAAGACTTATCATTTTTGTTGCTAAAGTTCATGAATCTTGGTTATGTTCCGAATCTTGGTTCCATTTTTGTGTGGAACCTCCATGAGTCCAAATAATTTTACTCCCTAATTCTAAGGATTCTTCAGTCTTGCCAAGCTTTTGAGGTAGATGTTTCCCCAAATTAATTAGAAATTTTCAAAAATCCTGTCTCTTTTGAGGCTATCGTCTGACTAAGTCTAGTGATTGTTGGTTTCTGGTGACTAACTGATGATTTGAAAGTCATCTAATCTGTCCTCCCACCCCCCTTGCTTGGTGAGCTTCTTGAGTACGACCAGTAATAGCTAATGTCTAGAGTCCAACTCATGTGGAAGTGGGCTCCATCCTTTCCTAGGGAGGCAAATGCAAGCCCCCAATTCTGGTGGTCCTGAGTATCCACTTCATGAGCTAGGGCCCTAAAGTGAGTTCCCAACATCACAAGATGAGTAACTGCCCTAACACTAACAAATGATGTGATCTTGAGAGAGTCATCGTAGGTGCCAACTTTTGTGATCTTAAGAACAAGGGTTGTTGTACCTATGAAGATTGGATTAACAAGTACTTGAGTACTAAACTACAATTACACTAAATTATTTAGGCTAACAAAAATAGATAAAATAATAAAAATAACAAAAAATCTAATATTTACACTACTGGATTTAATACAACTACTCTAACATGTTAAGCACAAAGAGTGATAGGAATCCACCATCCTAAATAATTGCCAAACAAATTATATAATCAATCAACTCTAACCTATGTATGCATTTATCTCGCAAATAAATTGCATACAATATATTAATATAATCTAATCATACTCTCATGCCAATTACGTTAGACTACTAATTATTAAGAATGTCAATTATAGATCACATACACAAGAATCGTACTTTTCATCCTATAATCTATGCTTACAATTTCAATCAAGATAAGAAAATAGATACTTATTTCAAAACTACCTAATTACCTCTATGTATAATTATTAATTAGATAATTAATTGAATCGAATAATATAATTGAAAAAGTAATCACAATGGAATAGAAGAACAAGCTAAATTATTATATAAGAAGATCGAGTTCAATAGGATCCTAACCACAAGTTTAGCTTCACAAAATATTTAATAAAATATAAAAATATATTGAGTTAATACAAAAGAACATATTAACATAAAAGAGTAGGAACAGATAAAACCAATCACTGTTGTCACTCAGGAAATCAATCTCCGCCAACTGTCACTTTGGTGGAACTAAATTCCAACAACTTCAATGTTGTATCCTCCTCTTGCTAAGCCTCATTTTCTAAACTGCTTTTTCTTTTCTTTAAATTATATAGGTTAGTGATGGAATATATAAATCAATTTACTTGGCTGCATATGAGTTACATTTATAAGCTAAGAGTTGTAGGTAACAAACAATTTTAATTCAATTAGAAAACATGGTGCAAATAGGAATTATAGTCCAAAAATGAAACTGGCATTCTGGCACTTTCTCACGCACATGACAATGTGTATCGAAGCCTAAAATAGTGAGTGTCACAGCTTGGCTTCCTTGAACAATCTAGAAAACTAAGTGTGTTGGGGCACATGTGAATGTGCGCAGCGACCTAGAGCTCTTGAGTTGCCTGGTGAAACATGAGCGCTGCAACCTAAAAATTTGCTAGCCACGGCACTAAACTCTCAGGTTAGACTTTAAAGATGTGCACCGTGGCACAAAGTTATTCCCACCGTGGCTCAAGGCTAACTACGCTAATTGTGTCCTTTTTTTAGCTATTTTCACTCATTTTCACTCTATTTGCCATCCTTCCACCTACATTGACACAATTGAACAAATATTAAACCATTTTAATGCAAAATAATGTAAATAGTAAGCTTAGAAGTGGTTAAATAACTCTAGTTTTGTAATGTTGTCACACTCCCAAATTTTACTCTTTACTTGTCCTTAAGCAAAGCTAAATCTAAACAACAAAGAACAAATCACTAACTAATATGGGTAGAATATCTTCAAACAACTTTCCTCTAATACATGCATATTTAACACAAAATTATCCCTCTCAAAGATTATAAAATTGTATTGTAAAGAGGTTCACATGCTATCAATCAACTTTTCATCAATACAAATGTATGCAAGATTTTTGACAAAGTGATTCATGTGTGTGTGAATTGCACATGATGTCATCCAATGCATTTGTCAAATCAACTTATATGAAAATGCCAATAGATTAAGTCTTCGAACACATTTCATATGTCTATTTTTCACGTGTTTTTCCACTAATGTAAATAAAACATTTAGCCATAGATCAAAAGGATTTTGCATACTTGTAATATAAGGCTTAGGTGAGGATAGATAAATGGTGACATTTATTTTCATTCCACACCTTAGCTTGCTTTTTATTCATCATGCAACTTGTAAGAAACAATTGAGCTTTTAATTTGATGTTCTAGTACACATTATCTTTTTATTTTTCATTCATTTAATCTACATTCTTTGTACTCCCAAACTTTTTTTTTTTTTTCAATTCATCTCTTTTTTTTTTCATAGGGATATTGGTATTATGATTCTTTCTTTTTTACATAGGGTGTATTACATTTTACCTTACTCTGTAGCATAATACATGATTATATTTTTACACCAACAAAGAATGCAAGGGTAAAGGTAATACACAATTTTTGTTAGGCTCGCATGTGGTTTAAAGACATGAAAGGCATTTGCTTAGGATCAAATAGGTGATTAAGGACATAAACTATGGTTAGCTTGAAAGGTTCAATCGAATCAAATAAAGGCCTAAATCACTTCTAAAGCTAAAAAGCTGTTTAGGATTTCATCTTAAGGAATGATCAAATAAATTCTAATGTATGGAAGACTTAAACACATGGCATAAATCACACCAAATTTTCTCAATAAACCTTGGGTTTAGGTGAGGCTGTAAGATAAAGAATGTTGGCCATGTAGAAAGTGTTTCCTCTTGATTGTAGTTCTAAGAGTTGTAAGATTGACTATCCCAATCCGAATTTTGATAATATGAGAGTGATGAGTTTGGATTGGTATATAAATTGTTGTAGGTGTGGTCTCCTTCATTCCATGTGTATGTATGCATTAGATGTTTTATGGGTTGAGTAGATATGTAGGATCTCAACTTGAAAAAATTAGAATGTTCTTGTATGGAGAGGTTGATGCCTTTTGTATCTCGTTCAATTGTCATCCTTGCATCCATTCTTTGAAACTTAAAAAAATTCATACCTAGCTATAAATACAAAACTAAAAAAAAAAAAAAAGAAATATATATTATACAACAAAAGATAAATAAACTTACTTAAATAAAATTAAAAAAAAAGTCATGTTAGTAAAAAGTAAAGGTTAATAAAATAATACAAAAAGAAATAAATAACCATTTTCTTATTTTGTTTTGTTTTTTTTAATGCTTAAATTAGTTTTAATAACCCTAGTATAGATATCAAATCACAAATTAATGCTAATTGCCGACAACGATGCCAAAAACTTGGCAGGTTAAATCTGTAAGTGCACGAATCAGTATACAAGTAATAAATTTTTAAGAATAAGGGTTATCATACTCACGAGGATTGGATTAACAAGTATTTGAGTACCATACTACAATTACACTAAACTATTTAAGCTAATGAAAATAGATAGATAAAATAATAAAAATAACAAAAAAAATCTAATATTTACACTACTAAATTCAACACAACCACACTAACATGTTAAGTACAAAGAGTCATAGGAATCCACATTCCCAAATAATTGCCACACAACTTATATGATCAATTGACTCTAACCTATACATGCATTCCTTTCTCAAATAAACTACACACTATATAATAATCTAACCTAATTACATTCTTATACCAATTAGATTATACTATTAATAATTAAGAACGTCAATTATAGATCACATACATAAGAATAATACTTCTCAGCCTATAATCTATGCTTGCAATTCCAATCAAGACAAGCAAATAGATACTTCTCTCAAAGCTACCTAATTACCTTTATGTATAATTCTTAATTAGATAATTAATTTCAATTAATCTAGATTGAATAATATAATTGAAAAGGTAATCATAATAGAATAGAAGAACAAACTAAATTATTATATAAAAAGATCGAGTTCAAGAAAATCCTAACAACAAGTTTAGCTTCACAAAATATTCAATAAAATCTAAAAAAAACATTGAGTTAATACAAGAGAACAGATTAACACAAAAGGGTAGAGAAAAATAAAACCAATCTCCGTTGTCACTCCAAAAATTAATCTCCAGCAACTGTCACTTTGGTAAGGGTAAATACCACTGCTGCTATCTCAAGATCATGGGTCAGGTAGTTCTGCTTATAACTCTTCAATTGTCTTAAGGCATAAGCTATGGTTCTCTCATTTTGCATGAGGATGCAACCTAAACCTTTGTGAGATGCATTGCTATATATGACATATCCATATGTTCCCATAGAGATAGTTAACACAAGTGTAGTCACCAATCTTTGTTTAAGCTTCTGAAAGCTCCTTTCACAGCCCTCAAACCATTTGAATTTGAAAATCTTTCTTGTTAATTATGTCAATGCAGAGGGTATCTTAGAGAAACCCTCAACAAAGCACCCATAGTAACCAGCCATCCTAGAAAACTTCAAACTTCCTCGACATTTGAAGGTACAGGCCAATCAACAATACCTACAATTTTACTTGGATCAACAAAGATACCTTGAGCAGATACAACATGCCCCCAAAACACAATTGAATCAAGCCAAACTTCACACTTCTTGAACTTGGCCTATAATTGATTTTTCCTCATGATATCGTTAAGCTTCCTTAAATGCTCTTTGTGATCCTCATGCCTTCTTTAGTATGTCAATATGTCATCAATGAAAACAATGAAAAATGTCATGGTAATCTTTGAAAACACAATTCATAAGGTCTATAATGGTAGCATGTGTATTTGTTAATACAAAAGGCATCATTAGGAAATCATAAGGCCTGTACCTTGTCCTGAATGCAGTCTTCGAGACATCTTCCTTCTTCACTTTCAATTAATGGTAGCCAAATCATAAATCAATCTTGGAGCCACAATCCTTGGACTATGATACTTGTTCTTTACAATCACCTTGTTTAGCTCACGATAATCAATGCACAATCTCATGGTTCCATCTTCTTTTTAACTAACAATATTGGGCACCCCATAGTGAAACACTAGGTTTGATGGACTTCTTATCTAGTAGGTCCTCCAATTGCTCTTTTAGTTCTGTAGGTGCTATACAATAAGGAGTCTTTCTTATGGGTGTTGTGTTGGGCATTAACTCAATCTTGAATTCAATCTCATGGTTAAGTGGAAGACATGGGCATATCCTCAGGGAACACATCCTTAAACTCTCTAGCTATGGGAGTATCATCCAAGTTTTCTTATTCCTTTCTAGTGTCTACTACACTTACTAAAAATACCCCATACATCCCTTCCTAAGGAACCTTCGAGCCATAATGGAAGATGTGATTGGGGGAAGGTGTTTCGGCTTGTTGCATTTGAAGCTAAAGGCTACATCTTGAGGAGGTTGAAAGACTACTTCCTTCTCATGACATTTAACATTAGCATGATAAGGAGATAACCAATCCATGCTAAAGATCACATCAAAGTCAAACATGTCAATGACAACCAAGTTAGTTACCATTTTTCGATATCCCAATATCACCATGCTTTCAACATTTCCTTTGAACATATAATTTCCCCATAAGGGGTATTGACACAAAATTATAGCTCTATGCTAGATGAATCATGCTTTAGTTTACTAGCAAACACATAAGAGGCAAAAGAATATATGTCACCATAATCAAACAATGCAAAAGAAAATTGTCCAAATATTGAGACACGACCTACTAAACATAATTTATATTACAGACAGTACAAAAAATCTATACATGTAAACATACAAGAAAGATTACATGAATCCATACGAATTGGCAAAAACATAGTTATCATGGAAATGAACTTTAGCACATAAGTAATAGTGATGCTCTTAATTATATTATACATGTCACTATTGTAGGGTTTGCCTTAGCTTTAGCTCGGGTAAGGGCATAAACTCTTCCTAGAGTCTTCAGCTAGTTGGTTCTTCATTTTTCACTTGTGGGCAGTTCTGGATGAAATGATCAGTCTTTCCACATTTGAAGCATGCTCCAATCTTCTTACAACATGCACCTCCATCTTGCTTGCCATATGTGCCACATATTTGATGCTCCTTCTTAGTTGAGTCATCTCTCCTAAGAATCTTCTTTTCATCTCTTTTAGGATTAAAATTTTTCTTACCCTTCTTATCCCATGTATTGGCTTTAGTAAGGCTCCTTGGTCCATCCTTAGTAGGTGTGGTAACTGGATGCTCAATGTCACTACTATAGTTTGTGCAACTTGAACCATTTCTCCATAAGTCCCCAATCTCAACACCATCACATGTCTCTTGAATTTTGGTATGAGTCCCTTCTCAAACCTTCTATACTTCAGTGTCCACCAAGTGATGAGCAAAGTGAGACAACAATTTAAATTTTCTTTAATACTCTTTGAGAGTCATAGAACCTTGAACTAATTGTACAAACTTATCCTCCTTGCCATCCCAACGGCTAAAAAAAAATACTTGATTAGGAATAGTACTTAAACCTCTCCCAAACCATAGGATTTTCACCAATATTTTGAGCCCTTTTTGTCATTTCCAACCATTAGCTATCACCTTTTTTCAGCATGAAAGCTGCACAAATAACTTTCCCTCCCTCAGAAAGTCTTAAGAATTCAAATATTTGTTTCATTCCTTGATCCACTTCTCAGGATCAAATGGATCGATTGAGTCCTCAAACGAAACGAGAGATAGCTTCTTAGAGTCACAATGATCATTTTTTATCTTCTTTCCACATTAGTAGGTTAGGTAGGTGCTGGTGGTTGTTGTTGCATGAATTGTGACATTGTCTGCATGAATTGTTGAATAACTTTAGCAACAACTCCTTATGCATTAGCTGGTGCTTGGCCTTCAACATTAGCCTGATTTCCAACATTGTTCGAAGCCTTAGCAATAGCCTAGGCTCAAGCGACATGCCTTCGGTTCCTAGCTTGTCTACGTTGCACGTTCCTAATATATATTATAGTAGGTAAATTATTGATATCAAGCAGCAATATTATACAATTTAGCATGCATAAGCTAAACTTACAACTAGGTACATATTCATGGGAACTAGTAATTTGATTTTGGTGTTTGACTTGGTATATCCCCATCTAATATTATTGTATACAGAATCATAAGCCTAAGCTCAGTATTCAACTTAATTAGGTGCACTTTGAAATTTGTTGATGTTGTCTATGAACAGTACCTTTTAAAACTAAAAAAAATAACAGAGAAATCAAAGCACCATAAAATATACCACAAATTAAGCAAATAAATAAAAAATAATAATAAGAAAAATAAATAAATAAATAAGAAATAAGAAAAAAAGTTAAAATAAATAAAACAAAAGATAAAAAAAAAAAACTAAACATAACCTAGAATCTCTAAAAAGTTGGAAAAAATTATCAAAAACTTGATGTACAAATTATAAAACTCGCAAGTATACGAGTCACTTGTAGCAAACAATAAGCAAACCTCCGAGGTTGATCTCTCAAGGAATTGCAGTGGTTATAAATAATCTTTTTCTTAATCTCTTTAGAATCCTAAAGCAACTAAAATACTAACTAATTACAATTCTAGAACTAATAAAACTCTAAATAATTATAATCCTAAGGCTAATAAAATTGTAAATGAAGTTGGACACGGAATAAGATCAATGGTAGCAAACGAACGAAAGAAAACAATATTTTAAATCTAAACTAACTCAAAAAGGTCGATAAATATCAATGGAGAATATATGAACTTTTAGTTTGGTTGACCATGTTTGCATAAATATATTATGGTGAATTAACATGAATGTTCTTATAAGTAAAGATTACCTGCTTTCCATTTGTTTATGAAAATTCCTACAATCGGGTAATTTTTTTTGTTGATTAACTAATCAATATCCTACGATCGGGTATATTAAATAGCAAACAAATTATGCACAAGGAAAAATATGTCAATCAAACCAATGTCATGGCTAGGTCATCAATTTAAAGCTTTGATTAAGTTTTTCAAAATATAGTCAAGGTGGCGTTCTTAAAACCAAACTCTAAGATTTTTCAATGTAATCATGAATCTAAAATTGGCCCATGGAAATTCACAATTAAACATCTAATCATGCTTTTAATCAGAAGGTAATTTTTATTTATTTTTAAGCAATAAAAATATTCACTATAACAAATCTAGCAAATATGGAAACAAAAGCTAAACAATCATAGTTAAATTCAGCCAAACATGTTTAGATACCACAATTAGCTTGGATAATGTTGGAAACTGATTTCTTTGGTACTTATGGAGTTTAAATATTACTCTACTTCTCATCCAAATCCAACTCAACTAGCTCAAGCTCTCTAAAAGGTAATCTCTTTATTTATTTATCATCATCTCTCTATTTTTTTCTTTTTAGTTAATTTGTTTTTCTATTTGTGTTTGTTTGTGGATATTTTTAGGGGCTGTGGTCAACAGAAGTTTGACTCTTTTTTTGTTGCAGCCATCTCAAGGGCCTCGATAGCCTTTTCAGCTTCAGCAATCACTAATATGTAAATAAAATGAAGTGACTTCAATGAAATCCATAGATGTTCATTAAAATGACCATCATCATAAGCAAAGATAAGATGCTTCTCAAAATGATTAGGTGGCATTTTTGCCATCATTTTCAGTAACATAACTTGTAGTTTGCTTTATTCCATATATTCATGTTGTACTTAGGCAAGCATACATTAATATTACCTAGCATTTTTCTTGGTTTCAATATTACCTAGCTCATTCAATGGCTTCATTTTTCTTGGTTTTTACTAGGTCTATGGCTCAATCTGATAAAGCTTTTAGCAACAACAAAAAATTAACCAAAATAGACCGGAGTGTTTGGCTTATAAAATTGTTGAAACCGGACAGTCCAGTCCAATTTGATTAACGATTTTTTATTTTAAATTTTTTTTTCCTCCAAATCATGTTATTGAAACTTGAAATTAATATTAAAAAAAACTTAAAATCTAACCAAATTACTTTAAATATATACAAATATAAATAATATAATATCTCACACAAACTAACAATTCAATTTATAAAATTTATAAAAGATAAAATCATCACAATATATATGCAATCAAAAATTGCAGATTATATGTTAAAGCGTTGAAATTATAAAAAAAAATAAATATAATATTTAATTTTTAATAATAATATGAAATATTTTTTATTTTTCAAAATAAATAATAATATATTATATTTAAAGGAAAAAGATTTTTTTTATATATAATATATAATGGTCCGGTTCAGTTTAGATGATTAAAAAATTCATAAAATTAAACAGGACCGTTTGAGAAAATGTTTAAAAAAATATAAATCAGACCAGACCATTTAACTCACATAATTGTACAGTCCAATTTGATCCAGTCCAATTTTTTGATTTAATTTGATTTGGTACGATTTTTGAACACACCTAGTTTCTTGTATTGCTTTATGTGCTCTGTGTTATGGGAACATTCAAGTTTAGAGTGAGAAAGTAGAGAGATGATACTGTAAGTAATAAATGAGATAATAAAAGGTTAATTACTTTATTGGTCCCTAACCTTTATCCAATAATAGACTTTGATATTCAACCTTTTTTTCATACAAAATAGTCCATAATCTTTTAAAATTTCACTATGATTCTAATTTCATTGAAAATGGTTACTAATTTTTTAGAATTTCACACTTTTAGTCAAATTTCATACAAAATCGTCTATTTCATACAAATTGAACTAAAAATATGAAATTCTAAAAGATTAGGGATCATTTTATATGAAAAAAAGATTGAGGACCAAAGTCTATTATTAGATAAAAGTTAGGGACCAACAGAGTAATTAACCCAACAATAAATGATGATGGCTCAAGGCCTTTTATTGGCTATATATAAAGGTTACATACACATGTCATTTCTTATGTGAGTACACTTGTAATCTACACATCAAAATGACTATAATGAATAGAACAACCTCTAAGTTGACACACAAATTGGTCTTGGGCCCGAGCACATAATAGGTTGATTTGTAGGGGAGAATATCAAATTGGGCATAAAGAATAGGTATTTACACACTATACTGACCTATATGTCGAACCACATACTGGTCTTGACCTCGAGCACGTGGGAGATCAACATCCAAATATCGAGTCCCCCACTCTTTCAATTCAAGCTTGTAAGGAGTGGAGAGTACTACGAGGAGTTAAGAGAGTGTTTTAGGACCTGACCTTTCAGATATTTTTTGCCTCGTGTCATAATCCATTGATGGTTTTTTGAAAATTTGAAGATTTGGCTAGATATCTCCCCTTATATAAAGGCTAAGACTCGAGGGAATCTTTGACTTTCTCAAGTTTTTCTTAGCTTGTTTTAGTCCAAACACTTTGTTGCTTCTTGTCAGTGGTAAGGAAAATTAGAGCTATTATTTTTAAATTTTGTTCGTGTTTTTTCTCCAAAGACGGTTCTAATCCTATTATTCTACTTTTCAGGTCAGTTTATCTTCCCCGTCAACCCGTTCATCTTATAAGTACTTTTCTCTTTTCTTCATGATAATCATTATGAATTTTTTCATGTATTAGGTCATAGTTAATAGTTGATCATGGCTGGAAACGAACTAAGGAAGTTTGTGATGCTAGGGCCGTACAAATTTTATAGAGTGAGGGGTCTGTTAGTACCACTAATTCAAGCTCGTCCAATGAGTCTGGCTCCATAACTAGCACCTTAGGTAGCTCGTTAGGCTCTTAGAATACTATTGTTTTCATACCCCATCCAACTTCCACACAACCATCTACATCTACCACTCTGATCCGCATCCTGAAAGGCACTAGCATAGCCATTCCTCGAGTATGGAGGAAAAAATCTTGAGTTGGAACAGGCACTAGCAAGCCTACCTATCGGACCAAATGGTAGAGAGCTGATGTGATAAATTTAGTACTCGCAAGTGTACGAATCACTCGTAGAAAAGTGATAAGCAACTTCCAAGGTCGGTCTCTCAAAGAATTGCAGTGGTTCTAAATAACTGTCTTCTTAATCTAAATAGAGTTCTAACAAAAATAAAACACTAATTAAATAGAGTTCTAGTGAAACTAAAACTCTAAGTAACAAGAATCCTAAAGCAACTAAAATACTAATTAAACAGAGTTCTAGTAAAACTAAAACTTTAAATAACTAGAATCCTAAATCTAATAAAACTGTAAACAAGTTGGAATTGTGACGAGATCAATGGTACGAACAATTAACGAAAATAATATTGCAAATTCATAGTCAATTCAAATAGATTTGAAGATCAATGGAGGATGTATGGACGTTTAGCTTAGTTGACCATGCTTGCATCGAAAAGGTATGGTGAAACAACATGAACGTTCTAAATAAACAATATTACCGACTTTCCTTTTAATTACGAGACTGCCTTCGGTCGGGGTAAATCTCTTTGTTGATTAACTAATTAACTGCCTTCGGTCTGGGTAAATCAAATAGCAATCAAATTATACGCAAGGAAATAAATGCCAATCAAACTAATGTTATGACTAAGTCACTAATTTGAAACTTTGATTAAGTGTTTCGGAATTAAGTTAAGGTGACGTTCCTATAACTAGATTCTAAGATCTTTCAACCTAAATACGAATCTCAAATTGGCCCATGATAATTCATAATTAAATATCTAAACATGCTCTTAATCAAAAGGTAATTCATTTATATTAAATTAATTAAAATACACCATACACAATTCTAGCAAACATGACAACACAAACTAAACATCCATAATAAAATTAGCCGCTCATGTTCATATTAATATTCATAGACAAATAAAATATGATCATACACTTCAATGAAAGAAGAAGAAAATAGAATTCTATAACAACATGGAAAACCTAGATCTAAATACCGCTTATGGATGGGATAGCATTCTTCTCCAAAAGCTTTATCTTCGATCATCGATGGCTTCCTTGGATCATTAGAATGGTTTCTTTTGCTTCGTTGAGTGTGGCAAAGCTCCCAAAATTGAATGAATCTCTTGTTTGGTTGCAAAATTGTAAAGTGTAAAGTTGTATCAAAGTTGTTCAAGTTGTTTGTAAGGGGGAGTCTAAGGGGGTATTTATAGATGTAAGGGTTTACACAAATCCTGATTGCAATAAGAATAGGCGTGCCGCGGCATATATTTTTCCCGCCCCAGCGCAACACAAATTCTGGAAATAATGTCAAAACCTGAGAGCTCCCCGCCATAGCATGACTTTTCCTCGCCGCGGCACACGTTGTCTTTAGTTTCTTCACATGTACCCCCTTACATATGTGCTGGCTCATTATGTACGGCTTACATATTTGACTCGTTTTGCCCGTAACTCGTGATCCGAGCACCGTAAGTGTTCCGTCTTTGCGTGCTTGCATTATTCAACTCATTTTGACACTAAAAACACCTGAAATACACTAAAACATACTCGTGATTTCGAATGGATAGATTTATGAAATTAATCGAATAAACAACAAATAATAAATCTATTTCTAAACAATTAAGTGTAATAAACCATAAAATATTAGTACTTTTCGAGCACTCATCGCAACCCCCAACCAGCTTCTTGCTAGTCTCTAGCAAATGAAGCGATCTAAAAACTAAAATAAAAACAAATAAAATAAACTAACCTAACCTAAATCACTTCCGTAGATTGTCACTGTTGCATTTAGCATATGCAACAAGCCTTTAAACCCCTAGGTGGCCCTAGTGGACGAGTTATAGTCTCGTGAGGGTTTCCAGTGATGACACCCACAAACATTGTACGACTCTCAAAACTAATAAAGACTCTAAACATACTTGAATCAATCCATGCATATGTCTCAAAAATTGTCAACAACGAATGGCATATGAAATAGTTAAAAGTCACTTAAGCTCAAAAACAGTCCAAATATCAAACTCATCTTAGTAATTGGTTTTTTAACAACCAATCAAACCACAAGCCCGTTAGTTACACTATTTGATCGTGTCATACATGATATTTATAGATTACATTTTAGATCTCAAAATCGTGCAAGTAAAATATGAGTGAAAATTGCACTTACAAACTCCATAGGCTCACTTTTCAAATCCATCTCCACTAATATAGAAATCAAACTATCTAGAATCAATAGGACTTCATTAAGCTTGTAAAGTCGTGGTTAGGTGTGTGATTATGAAAGTACGGGAATGATATTTCCATTAGGATAAGAGTACTTCTTCTTTCACAAACTTATTTTCAACTTTTTCCACTAAGTGTTCTTTTTCATTCTCCTATAAATTTCACATGTCCCTTGGATCTTTTTGCTTGATTTTCTTTCTTATTATTTCAATTATCATCCTTTTTTTAATTTTATTTTTTTATTGTGATGAAGCAAGATAGATACAACATAATTGCTCATAAAAATCAAATATTACATTGAGTACTCTTATCACTAAGGGTAGTACAACGTATGTCAATGTTGAGTTCAAGGGTATATTATGGATAAAATAATACGGGGAGGCTTGAAAAGTCCAAACGGTCCAAAGATGGCCTAAATCACTTTCTAAGTGGCATTTGATTCTATTATTTCGCTTCAATAGGTTTTCAAATGAGTTCTAGAGCTTGTTGAGACTTAAAATATATCATAAACATGCATGCATTACACAAACCAAAATAGTCATACTAACCATACAAACTACCACATATACCACAAAATCTTCAAATTAGATGAATCTAACATTTATGTGCTTCGTTGCTTAGGTAAAAATTTAATTTCTTTCATATATCACCATCATTACAATCATGTTAATATCATAGACTTCCGGATTGACTCAAGTGGACACGACACTATCCTAACAAAATTCAAGTGACAAAAGTTAAAAATTTAAATTTGGTCAATTTCATGCTCATGGAATATTTTTCCCACCCCTAGCCTAATTCCTACATTGTCCTAAATGTTAAAAAGAAAAACAAAAGAAATTAAGAAAAGAAGTGAGAGAAGTTACCCCCCTTTCGTATGAGATTGTGTGCACTACACGTACGCTCTTGTTCATTGTTCCTCGCTCCTCGCTTTTCTCATGATGAAGCAATTATTGTGCAAGAAACATGTATGAAACCTCAAAGTATATGCATCACAACTCAAATCCAAATTTAAATTATAACTAAATCAAATGAAAAACAAAGACATGTTAATTATAGTTAATAACTAATAAAAAAATAAAAAAAAATAAAAATAAAAATAAATAATAAATAATAATAATAATAATAAAATAAAGGAAAAAATGAAAAAGAAAATTAAACTAAATAAAATAAAGAAAATAAAAGAAGTTGATACTACCAAATATGGTGGGTTGCCTCCCACCAAGCGCTTTCTTTAACGTCTTGCTAATCTGTTTCTATCCACCATCATCAAAGATCTTGAAGTGTGTGATATCAATTTTTCGAGCTAATATGTCATTAAGCTTGTCCTTCCATCTCGGTAGTTGTTTCCTATGAAGCACAACACACACTTTTTCGTGGAAGTGGTATGGAAAAGGATTTGGAGATGTACAAGTCTTAGGTGCCTTGTGCAGCATAGGAGGTGAAGATAATTCCTCCTTGTTCTCTATAGAAGTTTGTAGAATTTGATAATCCTCAGTTTGACATTCTTTGAGAATTGCTTGCTCCCCATCTGTATTTTCTACACAAAGTGGTAAATCATCAAAAGTTTCAGAAAAATAAATATTTTCAAAATTTTTACCATTTTGAAGGATTATGTCATCCTTCACTTGCTCAATCTGAGTGGGCAACTCTTCTTGTTTTTGAATTTGTTCCGCTAGTTCCCCAACTTGCATTTCTATTCTTTTCATTGATGCCTCCATAGACTCCATCCTTTCACTAGTAGATTGTATGAAAGCATTCAAGGTTTCCTCTAAGGTTGGCTTCCTAGGTTGATTAGAAACTCTACTTCCTTGTATGAAAGAATTCAAGCTCTCTTCCAAGGTGGCCCTAGATGGATATGGATGAAAACTTGAGCTTTGCATTTGGTATTGTGCATAAGGTGGGTCATATGGATGAAAATTTGAGCTTTGCATGTTGTATTAGGCATAAGTTGGGGTAGAGTTCGCTTCCCATGAAAAATTATGGTGATTTCCCCACTCAGGATTATAGGTACTAAAATAAGGATCATTCCAAGATGGGTGACATCCCTCATTAAGATCAAAGTTTGAATTAATGGATGTATAGTAATCACCTACAAAAGTGCAAATATTAGCATAATGCCCATATAAACCACAAATGCTACATACCTCCATGTCTGTCATATCATGCAGCTCTTCAAAAGGCTTTGTATTGGCTCATGGATTTCAGTATCCAGCCTAATTAGGTGCATTTTAAAATTTGTTGATGTTGTCTATGAATGGTACCTTTCAAAAACTAACAAAAACAACAGAGAAATCAAAGCACTACAGATTAAACAAATAAAAGCACTATATTTTTGATTTTTTGATTTTTTTTTTTGTATTTTTTTGAATAAAATAAAATATACAATAAAATAAAATAAATAAACAAATAAAAATAAATCAGAAACTCTAAAAAGTTAAAAAGAAAATTATTTAAAACGCCAATTCCCCGGCAACGGCGCCAAAACTTGATGTGATAAATTTAGTACTCGCAAGTGTACGAATCACTCGTAGAAAAGTGATAAGCAACTTCCAAGGTCGGTCTCTCAAGGAATTGCAGTGGTTCTAAATAATTGTCTTCTTAATCTAAATAGAGTTCTAACAAAAATAAAACACTAATTAAATAGAGTTCTAGTGAAACTAAAACTCTAAGTAACTAGAATCCTAAAGCAACTAAAATACTAATTAAACAGAGTTCTAGTAAAACTAAAACTCTAAATAACTAGAATCCTAAATCTAATAAAACTATAAACAAGTTGGAATTGTGACGAGATCAATGGTACGAACAATTAACGAAAACAATATTGCAAATTCACAATCAATTCAAATAGATTTGAAGATCAATGGAGGATGTATGGACGTTTAGCTTAGTTGACCATGCTTGCATCGAAAAGGTATGGTGAAACAACATGAACGTTCTAAATAAACAATATTACCGGCTTTTCTTTTAATTACGAGACTGCCTTCGATCGGGGTAAATCTCTTTGTTGATTAACTAATTAACTGCCTTCGGTCTGGGTAAATCAAATAGCAATCAAATTATACGCAAGGAAATAAATGTCAATCAAACTAATGCTATGACTAAGTCACTAATTTGAAACTTTGATTAAGTGTTTCGGAATTAAGTTAAGGTGACGTTCCTATAACTAGATTCTAAGATCTTTCAACCTAAATACGAATCTCAAATTGGCCCATGATAATTCATAATTAAATATCTAAACATGCTCTTAATGAAAAGGTAATTCATTTATATTAAATTAATTAAAATACACCATACACAATTCTAGCAAACATGACAACACAAACTAAACATCCATAATAAAATTAGCCGCTCATGTTCATATTAATATTCATAGAAAAATAAAATATGATCATACACTTCAATGAAAGAAGAAGAAAATAGAATTCTATAACAATAAGGAAAACCTAGATCTAAATACCGCTTATGGATGGGATAGCATTCTTCTCCAAAAGCTTTATCTTCGATCATCGATGGCTTCCTTGGATCCTTAGAATGGTTTCTCTCGCTTCGTTGAGTGTGGAAAAGCTCCCAAAATTTAATGAATCTCTTGTTTGGTTGCAAAATTGTAAAGTGTAAAGTTATATCAAAGTTGTTCAAGTTGTTTGTAAGGGGGAGTCTAAGGGGGTATTTATAGATGTAAGGGTTTACACAAATCCTGATTGCAACAAGAATAGGCGCGCCGCGCCATACATTTTCCCCGCCCTGGCGCAACACAAATTCTGGAAATAATGTCAAAAGCCGAGAGCTCCCCGCCGTGGCATGACTTTTCCTCGCCGCGGCGCACGTTGTCTTTAGTTTCTTCACATGTACCCCCTTACATATGTGCTGGCTCATTATATACTGCTTACATATTTGACTCGTTTTGCCCGTAACTCGTGATCCGAGCACCGTAAGTGTTCCGTCTCTGCGTGCTTGCATTATTCAACTCATTTTGACGCTAAAAGCACCTGAAATACACTAAAACATACCCGTGATTCCGATTGGATAGATTTATGAAATTAATCGAATAAACAATAAATAATAAATCTATTTCTAAACAATTAAGTACAATAAACCACAAAATATTAGTGCTTTTCAAGCACTCATCAAGAGCCTAACCCAAACCTTATGAATTTGGTCAAGAGGATGAGTCATGGTTGAGGGCAGCATATGACATACTAGAGTTTGTTCAAATTAGGATTCGTAGTTCGACTGCTGTTGATAATGACCTCCTTAGAATTGGACCATCTTTCATGAGAAGCCCTTGTTTCTTGGCCTGTGCTTCCAACTGCTCGATTTTATTAGGAAATTTATGAAGCACACACATATATCTTTCGGGAAGATACTTCCCAATGGGTGGAGGTATTTGCTTTACATAACTGTTGTTTGCAAGGAGCTCAACATTTCAATAAGAATGGCCAAGTTCAATGAAGTGTATGCATTGAAGCATAATCCATCAAATGTTTGGAGAGTAGACATGTCCTCCAAAAAAGCAGGGGGATAAATGTTATCATCCTAGACAATGAATGGACTAGAAACAATTCTTTTTCTATGTTTCTAGAATATGGGAGTCTTGAGAAGAAGGACAGCTTATTCCAGTGACCTGGGTCGATGTAAAATCCATTTTGAAGAGGCCATGTTTTCATCCCACTACTTTAAATTCACAAGTAAAAGTTTGATTGGCCTAGCTCCAGGGGTGTTTAAAAGTACTTCACCCTTGGAAAGACATTCAATCAACTCTTCGACTTATTGCAGCCAACTTGCTAAGGCCAGGTACTGAAATGCAAGCTACCAAAATCACAATGATAGCTTGACCTGTCGCTAAAAGAAATCCTCCTCCGGAGATTTTGGCTCTAACTTTGAACTGGTGACTAGAGGCAAAGAGTAGCTCGATTAGTTATTTAAATCACATTTCCTTTCAAATTGATTTTAACTTTCTTCTCTTTTTTACCAAATATGGATCCCAGAATATCAACATGGATGAACTCTTCACCAACTTCCAAGCCACCAAAAAGGGCCCCTTATCCTTCTCTAAGTTGAAGAAGAGAAGGCTTGCTACAAGGAAGATCGCTCAAACTCCCTAGTCTTAGAGCACAATTAACGAGGACTTGTCAACTTCTCCTACATTATTGGACATAACAAGGACTAATCCTCCATCCTCGAATTACTCTAGTAAGGCCATTATTGGGAACCCTGTTGCAATGGATGAGTTGCTCACCTTGATGCCCACTGATCCAAATGAGGAGGTTCTCAATCAACTCTACAAGGATGTGGACGCTCCTACTTTGGCCAACTGTATATTTTTGGAGGTAAGTGTGGTCACCATAATTTTTACAACATTTATTGTAGACTTGTGATTAATTGGGTCAATTGGTCAATGCAAGGTATGAATCTAATCTGGTCCCACAAGCTTTGGGGATTGGAGCGCTTGAAGGAGGAGTTAAAAAAGGAAAAATAAGATCATTAATTTGCTCTTTCAAAAGTCACATCTCTTCTCTCCCAAAACCTCAACCTTGCCAAAAGGGAAAAGGTTGCTATGAAAGTCCAAGAGGAGTTGTAGGGTCAAGTTTGAGCTCTAAGGGAGGAGCTTGTAGGAGCCAAAGAATATGAGGCAAAAGCCCATAAAGATCTGGAGACAGCCAAGCTAAGGAACAAGCAAAAGCCCATAAAGATCTGGAGACAACCAAGCTAAGGAACAAGTCGTTCCCCAGGTTGTCTATAACAAAGTCATTGAGACCTTCAATGTGAAGGCTTTGGCCAAGGGTATGGTTGAGGATTATTAAAATAACTTTTACCTTACTCCCACGCCTCTCGGATCTCCACAGACTAGGATGGAATGTTTGAAAGGAGAATGTTATGCTTTATGTCTTAAAAGTTCTAAGTTATAGACCTAATAAGCCTAAACGGGAGTGAATAGCTTACTTGTAACAATTATGACTAATTTTAATTTTTAGACTAATCATAGTGGCCAGACATGCAGTTACGAAATAATTGCAAAAATAAAGAAAAGATGACACACAGATTTTTAGGTGGAAACAACCTAGGTAAACACGACCTAAGAGAAAAACCACCGGTTCATCGAGACCACCTAACCTGTCCACTATGAAAAAATAAATGTTCAAGTACAAGAGGTCTTAGACTACCCTTATAGTGATAAAGCCCCTGTGTACTCTACTTATGAGTCGTCGCTCTTTTCTTCAAAATCTCTTCATGGTAGGTGAATGGATCTGGACCAATGTTCTGAACAACTCTTGTCAAGCTCTCAAACATGTTCACAAAATAACCTGAAAGGTTAGCACAAATAACACAAGTGCAATGCATGTTCTAGATGGACTAATGCAATGAACAATCCTATCAATTGCTTCAGTTAGATAATCAGATGAAAGTAGAAGCAAATTGAAAATCTAAAATAAATATGGTTGAAGCACAAATCTGTATTCAATAATTCACGATATATTAAATAGACTCAACTCTAACGTAATCATGAAAATATATCAGATCAGAGATCAATGGATGAAGCAGACATGAAATTGCATAGATGAAAAATATAGAGAGATGAATCTAGGCCAAGCATATGAATCATAAAATTAGCAAGTGTAATTTAATCAAGAGCATGGACTTCTATTTATAAGCAAACTGTAATGTATTGTGGAAACCTGATAGGAATGTGTCACTTGTTGATGTGTCAAAATATAATTGGCAATTGAGGGCCGATAAGGGTTAAAAATTGCGTATAAAAGCCTAATTACAAGCGACAGGATCAATCCATCATGGAGGGAGATCGATCTGTCAATTAAAAAAGTTACACCAGCGAGACTTTGGATCGATCCAACACACATAGGGATCGATCCAACCTATAAGGAGATTAATTCATCTAAGGGGGGATCGATCCGTCTCTCCAGACCACAAAAATAAATTGGGCAAATTGAACACGATCGGTTGAGGATCAAAATGGTATCGTTCCAACCATAGGGGGATCAATCTAACTCAGTAAAACTCACCGTTCAATTTTACGCAGCGAGGGGAGGATCTGTATGGGATGCTATGGGGATCGATCTATCTTAAGGGGGGATCGATCTAGCTATTTGCAAAGGCTCATAAAAGTCATTCATAATATCATAAATTAATCAAACAAAATCCTATATGAAATGCAGTTGGATATGTATGCAGGTTACTTGAATATTAGTCGTTAAATTGTTGTAACTACTATGAGAGCTATGATAGATCGAAACTTGTTGGGAGGAGTCCTAATAACTAAAATAATATAACATGAAAATTATGTTCGTGAAACTGCCAACACTCGTGGACCTCACAAACTCCCCCTTTGGCAGTAAGGTAAAGTAGACTACCTATCATACTCCTATAGAGGGTTTGATCAACACTTTTTCCTTGAGTATCCTTTATAATTTTTGTACTGGTGCCTAAAGGGGTTCTTAATGGCTTGATAGATTCAAGGCCAACCCTCTTTACAAGGTTGCAAGCATACTTGGTTTGTGAGATAAATATGCTATCATGTGACTGTTTGATTTGTAAACCAAGAAAGAAATTTAATTCTCCTACCATGGACATTTCAAATTCCTTAGACATAACATGCACAAAGTCATCCACCATTGAATTACAGGTTGATCCAAAGACTATATCATCCATATAGATTTGGGCAATAAAGATATCATTAGCACGTCTTTTAACAAAAAGGGTCTTGTCAACTCCCCCTCGAACAAATTCATTGTTCAAAAGATAGTTGGTAAGTCTCTCATACCAGGCTCTAGGGGCCTGTTTCAAACCATATAGTATTTTGTTGCGTTTATAAACATGATTTGGGAATTTGGGATCAACAAAACCTTTCGGTTGTTCTATAAACACTTCTTCATTTAAAAAATCATTTACAAAGGCAGACTTAACATCCATTTGATAGAGTTTAAATTTCATGAAACAAGCAATTGCAAACAGAATCCTGATTGACTCTAATCTAGCTACAGGTGTAAACGTTTCATCAAAGTCAACTCCTTCTATCTGAGTGTAGCCTTAAGCTACCAATCTAGCTTTATTTCTAACAACGATGCCATGCTCATCAGATTTATTTTTAAACACCCATTTAGTTCCTATAATTGAGTTAATTCATCCTGCTTAGTGATGCACAAAAACTTGATAGTCAAATTTTGTATTTTATAAAAAACTCGTAAGTGCACGAATCACTTGTAATGAGTGATAAGTATACTCCCAAGATCGTCTCTCAAGGAATTGCGGTGGTTCTAAAACGTTATTTATTTTCTTATTCAGTCGAACAAATAATCCTAAACATTCTAACAATTATCGGTTGAAGAGCAGATTGTAAATTCGGAATTAAATCAAAAACTAAAATAAAATGAAAATAAAAGTAATCACAACTAAAGTGGGGATGATGGATGTAAATGGGAATTTTAGTTCGCTATCCATTCATGGCAAAAATAAATTAAGCATTCAATTAAAAGTTGGATTTAATGATTTTTCCGCTAAACCTAGAAAATCCCAAATCAATGGCAATTTTCACTACAATCAACTAATTAACTTCTTTGATCCGAACCGTTAATTAACTAATTGAAATTAGCTCAAGGAAATAATTCTAACCACCTAAACTAACACAAATCAATGCAATCAATTTAGGCTCTTGTTCATAATGCACAATTAAGCAAAGATGGCGTTTCTAATGCCTAATTCTAAAATGTTCTTTCTAACTACAAACTAAGGTTTGGTCCACCATTAATTCACAATCAGAAAATAATAAGAACATGAACAAGAAATAAATCCAATCATATATAATTAAATTACAAAATTGTTCTTCCAATCATTGGAAGCAAGACTAACATCCCAATTACATAAATTAGCCAACCATAACTAAATTGGTGTCAATCAATTTAGTCATGGAGGCAAACCACAAAATCAGAGAAGAAAAAGATATTACACTGAAAATATCCCAATGAATCCTCTAGCTCCAATTCCTTAAACTTGATTGATCCTCTTTCTCAAATTCTTGGAGTAGCTTCAACAATGGAGGGTCTCCTCTTGATTTTGGGTGGAAAACTCTTGCTGCAATAGCAGCAAAAGTGGGGAAGAAAATGTTTGTCAAAACTTATGTTTGGGAGAGGTATAATGTGGTATTTATATGTTAGGGTTTGAATGTGTGAGTGTGTGTGTGGCTGAGAGGAAAAAAAACTGAATTCCGCGCGCGCGGGCCACGGTGCGCCTTTTTCATACCGCGGCGCAGCATGTCATTCTGAACTACAACCCAAAGCAGAAACCTCCCCGCCGCGACGTGCCTTGCATGTAAATGTTTGTACATGGTATGTAAATGACTTTACATACTTTGCTGATTCTCTCGCCGCGGCACATGATTCCTTCGCCGCGGCGCGCAATGTTTTCATGATTTTTCAGGCTGCAAACCGAGAGCCTCTCGCCGCAGCATATGATTTCTTCGCCGCGGCACCCCTTGCATGTAAAGGTATGTACATACTGTGCTGATTCTCCCTATTTTAGGCTTACGCGCCGATGTAAGGCTTACATTTTTATTTTTGGCTTTTGTTACTCCATTTTTTCTCTTTTTGTGTCATTTCAGTCCAATATTCTTCAAGAGTCCAAAAACCTACAAAACACGAAAATAATAAAATAAAACATAAAATGAATGCTAAAAAAATATAACAAAATATAGGTCAAAAATGTGTTCATCACTTAGCATTTATCCAATGTTCATCCTTAAGGGCCTCATTTACATTTTTTGGTTCAAATTAGGAGATATAGCATAGGTGACTTACCTCACTTATTTGTCGACTCCTTGTTACCATGCTTGCCTCAGGATCTCCAATTATATTCTCAAGAGGATGATTTTTTTATATGCATGTTTGTTTGTTTTCTTTCTTCTCCTCTTTTTCTTTAAGTTCCTCATCCTTTGTTTCATCAATGTCACTCAAGAGCGTAGTTTGAGAGTCTCCAACATTTCCTTCATCAGAAAATTTGCCAACTGTAACCTGTTTACCTACATCGTCTACAACAACATTTATGAATTCCATTATAATGTTAGTTCTATAGTTATAGACTCTAAAGGCTCTACTGTTTAAGGAATATCCTACGAAGATACCTTCATCACTTCTAGGATCAAACTTACCCAATTGTTCTTGATCTCTAAGAATGTAACACTTACTACCAAAGACATGCATGTATTTTAAGTTTGGTTTCTTACCTCTCCATATTTCATAGGATGTTTGGTTCGTACCTGGACGGAGATAGACACGGTTTATAATGTGACAAGCAGTACTTACAGCCTCAGCCCAAAATCTTTTGGGAACTCCTTTTGCTTGTAGCATTACTCTAGCCATCTCTTGAAGTATTCTGTTCTTTCTTTCTACTACTCCATTCTATTATGGTGTGATAGGTGCAGAGAACTCATGAGAAATTCCACGTTCTTTACAAAAATCAGCATATTTGGAGTTTTCAAATTCTTTGCCATGATCTGTTCTTAGTCTTTTGATGGTCAAGATTTTACTACCTGCTTCAACTCGCACTCTTGTACAAAAAGAACTGAAAGAATCAAAAGCATCTGATTTTTCTCTAAAAAAATCAACCCAAGTATAACGAGAAAAGTCATCTACTATTACCACAATGTATTTCTTACCTCCAATGCTCTCGATTCTTATAGGACCCATTAGGTCAATATGTAACAATTCAAGTGCTCTACTTTTATTGATGCTATTGATCTTCTTATGAGCGATCTGAGTTTGCTTACCCATTTGACATGTCCTGCATACAGTAGTTTCAACTTTGGAGAGAATGGGTAAACCACACACAATCTTATTCTTGCTTATTTTAGTGAGATCCTTAAAGTTCATGTGTCCTAACTTTTCATGCCATAAGGTGATTGAATCATTTTTAGATAAGTTACATATTATTATGGATGGTGTATCTATGCAGTAGCAGTTGTCATGTGACCTAGTTCCTTTAAACATGCATTTTCTCATTTTATCAGTCATTATGCAGCAATTGTTAGTAAATTGTACGTGAAAATCATTGTCACATATTTGACTTATACTAATTAAGGTGGCTCTAAGTCCTTCAACATGTAGTACCTCATTAAGTTTAGGAACTCCATCTATTTGAACCGAATCTTTTTCAATAATTTTTGATTTTTTACCATCTCCAAAGGTGACCGTTCCTTCATTGTATTCTTCAAAGGTTTTAAAAAGGGAGCGGTCCCCAGTCATATGTCTAGAACATCCATTATCAAAATACCAGGCGGTATTGGATTTAGACTTAAAAGTTACGTGGGCCACAAAACAATGTAATTCTGACTTCTTGACCCATCCCCTTTTAGTTTTGGAAACATCAATTGGAATGGATTTAAAAGTTGGAACTACAGATTTTTCATATTCTTTCATTTGTTTGTTTCTAGAGAAAGTAAAATTATTTCTTTGATGTGTACTAGGAAAATGTGCATTCATGACAAATAGATAGTTATAGAGAAATCTACACCTAGGTCTAATGTGTCCTTTACAACCACAATGATGACAAATTGGAATAAACAGATTCTTTTCAGAGTGGAGAGATGCATAATTTACCTTTCTTGCTTGAGGGACAACGGATTTGACAAATAGAGATTTTGATGATGAAGGTGTAGAGTGTTCATCTACACTCAGATTTAAGAGAATTAATATGTTCTAATAATTCCTTCTTCTCTTTCTCTAAGCTAAAGGAGTGTTCCTTATGAGAATTTATTATGTCATTAAGCTTAGTTACTTCAATAAATAATTTATCTTTTTCCTTTTTTGCACCTAAACAATCCATGAATAATTCATCAAAGCTTGAAACATTAAATTTAGATAGTAAAGAAGCAGAATCTACTCCCTCATTGTCTTCATCTGAACTAGAGTCTGAATTATTATCTTTAGTTGCTATAAAGGCTCGATAGTTGGTGTCATCATCTTCTGAGTCACTTGGATTATCCTCCTCACTCTCTGTGTCACTAAGTGTAGCATTGAAGGCTCTTCCAATCTTTTTCTTGTTGTTTGTACAATCTACAGAAATATGTCCAAAGTATAACATTGAGGAGTAGTAGGTTTAGATTTCTTGCCTTCAATGTTGGGATCTTTGGATTCTCTAATTTTTCAGTCTCTAAAGCAGTTTGATTGTCCCCTCCTAGATTGATTGTCGTGTTTACTCTTTTTCTTGAGAAATTTATTGAATTTTCGTGCTAACATGACTAGTGACTCATCATTCATGTCATCATCACTATCAGAGGATTCTTTTTTTGTACTTTTGAAGGCTATGCTCTTGTTCTTCCTTCATGGTTCAAGGGACAGCTCATAAGTTTGTATTGACCCAACTAGCTCATCCAGTTTTAATGTATCAACATTTTTGCTCTCCTCTATTACTGTAACCTTCGTCCTGAATTGTTCTGTTAGAGAACTAAGAAGTTTCCTGACCAGATTTGCCTGTTCAATTTTTTCTCCAAGATTCGAACAAGCATTAGAAATATCACAGAATCTAGCATAGAATTCATTAAAAGTCTCACTTTCTCCCATTTTGAGAGATTTAAATTGAGTGGTGAGCATTCTTAGCTTTGTTTGTTTCACCTAAGAGGTACCCTCGTGTGCTAATGCAAGAGCGTCCCAAGCACTCTTAGCAAATTCACAATCTAAGATGCGACCGAACTCATCCATCGATACTGCAGCAAAAATTGAGTTTGAACCTTTTTGATTTGATCCACTAAGGATGCCTTCTTTAGGGGTCCACTCCTTTCTTTTCTTTATGGTTGTTACACCATCTTTCGTTACCAAAGGTGGTTCCCAACCATCAAGAATAGAGTCCCAAACTTTTTCATCTTGTTTGAGAAAAGCTTGCATGCGAGCTTTCCAATAGGGGTAATTATACCCATCAAAGAGCGGTGGTCTAACAGATGACCCACCTTCCTTCATTTGGTCCATATGTGTGTTTATGAATTGAATCACTAAGTTTGTCTAGTGTATGCTCTGATACCAATTGAAAGTTATAAGTTATTGACCTAATAAGCCTAGAGGGGCGGTGAATAGCTTATTTGTAACAATTATGACTAATTTTAATTTCTAAACCAATCACAGCAGCCAGACATGCAGTTACAGAATAATTGAAAAAATAAAGAAAAGGTGACACGCAGATTTTTAGGTGGAAATAATCTAGATCAACAGGACCTAAAGGAAAACCACCGGTCCATCAGGACCACCTAACTTGTCCACTATGAAAAAATAAATGTTCAAGTACAAGAGGTCTTAGACTACCCTTACAGTGATAAAGCCCATGTGTACTCTACTTACGAGTCGTCGCTCTTTTCTTCAAAGTCTCTTCAAGGTAGGTGAATGAATCTAGACTAACGTTTCGAACAACTCTTCTCAAGCTTTTGAACACGTTCACAGAACAACCTAAAAGGTTAGCACAAATAAAATAAGTGCAATGCGTGTTCTAGATGGACTAATGCAATGAACAATCCTATCAATCGCTTCAGTTAGATAATCAGATGAAAGTAGAAGCAAATTGAAAATCTAAAATAAATATGGTTGAAGCACAAATCTGTATTCAATAATTCACGATATATTAAATAGACTCAACTCTAACGTAATCATGAAAATATATCAGATCAGAGATCAATGGATGAAGCAGACATGAAATTGCATAGATGAAAAATATAGAGAGATGAATCTAGGCCAAGCATATGAATCATAAAATCAGCAAGTGTAATTTAATCAAGAGCATGGACTTCTATTTATATGCAAACTGTAATGTATTATGGAAACCTAATAGGAATATGTCACTTGCTGATAGGAATGTATCGAAATATAATTGGCAATTGAGGGCTGATTTGGGTTAAAAATCGCCTGTAAAAACCTAATTACAGGCGGTAGGATCGATCCGTCATGGAGGGGGATCGATACGTCAATTAAAAAAGTTACACCAACAAGACTTTGGATCGATCCAACACACATGGGGATCGATGCAACTTAGAGGGGGATCGATCCATCTCTCCAAACCTCAAAAATAAATTGCGCAGATTGAACACAGTCGGTTGAGGATCGAAATGGGATTGATCCAACCATAGGGGGATCGATCCAGCTCGGTAAAACTCACCGTTCAATTTTACGCAGTAAGGGGAGGATCTGTATAGGATCGTATGCGGATCAATCTGTACTTGGATAGTTCCATCTCAAGGGGGGATCGATCGGCTATTTAAACAAGCTCATAAAAGTCATTCAAAATATCCTAAATTAGTCAAACAAAACCCTATATGAAATGCACGTAGATATGTATGCAGGTTACCTGAATATTAGTTGTTAAATTGTTGTAACCACTATAAGAGCTATGATATCTCGAAACTTGTTGGGAGAAGTCCTAATAACTAAAACAATATAACATGAAAATTATGTCCGCAAAACTACCAACACTCGTAGACCTCACATGTCTGATAGACAAAAAGGCCTTATTGCTGCAATAAATAAGTTTTTCCCAACTTCATATGTAAGGTTTTGTTGTAGACATATTTATGCCAACATGAAGGGTAAATATCAAAGTGTCAAAATGAGATCATTGTTTTGGGCAGCAGCTAAAGCTAGTAGAACAACTAAGTTTAATCAATTGATGCTTGACATTAAAAATGAAGAGCTTAAAGCACATGAATATTTGAGTAAAATTCAAGCTTCACATTGGAGTATACATGCTTTTGATGATGATGTGAAAACAAAGGAGCTCAAAAGAAAAATGATGAAGACAATAGCAAAAAAGTAAGAAATGGAAGAGAAATTGACGGCTCCTCTTCCACCAAATGTTTTGAAATGTTTGGATCGTAAACAAGAGGAAGGAAGGACTTTAAGAGTTTTAAATGCCATGGATGATTTATTTGATGTATTGGATGGTTGCAACATGTTAATCAATTTGAATAAGTGGACTTGTAGCTGTTATAGGTGGCAATTGAGTGGTTTGCCTTGCAATCATGGTATTGTTTATATTCTAGACAGGAGGTATAGGATTGAGGACTATATTCATCCATATTTCACAAAGGAAGCATATCTAAAAACATATTCAAATATCATCCATCCTATTCCATTTGAAGAAGGTTGGGTGAGGATGCCTAATGAACAACAAATATCCCTCCAATTTACAAGGCAAATAAAGGTAAATCACCGACTGAGAGAAATAGAGAAGAAACTGAACCAAAGAAGCACAAGAGACAACAAGGGTTGAAGTGTGGTTATTGCAAGCAATTTAGTCATAATCAAAGGTCATGCAAAGAAAAGTTAAAGAATCCAAGCTTCAATGAAAATCAAGTAATGTGGTAATTCATTTTATGCATGATTATTATGCATTTGTATATTTTGATTATACTAATAATATTGTATCTAGGAAAGAACATCAAGTAATGTTACAAAGAAGAAACAAAAAAGGAAGGCTAATTCAACCTATGAGCAATCAAATGTCATGTTTTTTCGTATAATTGTATGAATTTTAAATAATTATTAGTTTATATCTAACATTGTGCTGCTTTATTAGGATACAAACAATGTTGGTCCAATAAAGAAAAAGCAAAACAAAGGACAACCAATCATAATGAGTGGACCTACTCATCCTTATCAGGATCAAGCTCGATTGAACAATGTTGGTCCAACCATTTTTTTGTATGTTTTTAAGGGAATTTAGGTTTTTAAGTGCATAACAAGTTTTAAGGGATTAGGAATATGAATTATAATTGTAGCTATTTTAGTTGCTCAAAGTTTATGTTTCATCGAACTAGGGGAACATGCCATGAACTTTGTTGCTTTTTGTGTTAAGCTCGTTTATAATGTCCTTTGGACTGTCTGTTAAGCTCATACAATTGAATTTTACCTAAACAAATTTTTAGGCCTAGAAACTATATATTTTCAGTTTCACTAAATAGTATTTTGAATAGGTTTTTAGGCATGGAAACTGAAATTGTGTATTTTCAGTTTCATTGAATGGTATTTTGAACAGGTTTTTAGGCATGAAAACTGTATATGTTCAATTTCATTGAATTGTATTTGAACAAGTTTTTAGACATGGAAACTGCCTATTCTTATCATTTTCAATTTCCTATTTTTGGACTGTTTTCATGCTTGTATGGCTCATTGGATTGTTTTCACTACATGCAGGCTTTCATTTTGATTTTTTTAAAACATGAAAACTGCTTGTTCTCAGTTTCACACACACATGCTTGTTTTTGGATTGTTTTCATGCTTGTATGGTGTAGATGGACTCTTTTCATCCTTGTATGGCTCATTGGACTGTTTTCACTGCATGCTTGCTTTCATTTTTTTTATAGCCTAAAGCACTACTTGTTCTCAATTTCACACACACATGCTTGTTTTTGGATTGTTTTCATGCTTCTATGGCTCATTGGACTGTTTTCATCCTTGTATGGCTCAAATGGACTGTTTTCATGCTTGTATGGCTTATTGGACTGTTTTCACTTCATGCTTGCTTTCATTTTGATTTTTTTTAGCATGCATGAACTGTTTTTAGCATGATTACATTTTTTAATGGAAATTGCTAGCTTTCATTTTTTTTCATTCATTTAATCATAGATTGCACAATTACAAGTATAAGTAAAAAAATAGTTGACAAACACACATTCACAACCCTCATATTTTTAAACCTATTATGCATATTAACTTCCATATTCTGAATCCTTGCTCCTAAGGCTACAATTTTCAATTTTATTGCAAATCTACATTCTTGCTACTTGCATCACCACCCATATCGTATTCTTCACGATTAGGATCCCAAAATGAAAAATATTTGCACTTGTCAAGAGAACAATAGAAGAATAGCTAGTTAGGGTTTCTTATTGATTTAGAAATTTTGATTCCAACTTTTCTTCCACAATAACAATTTCTGTTTTTGAATTTTATGAGTTCCCCATTAATGCTAAATGAAGTATTGGAAGCCATGAATGATGTTGTGTGCTTATCAATTAAATTTTAATGTGTGTATTGTTATAGGGACAAAATTGAAGTATTTATAGTTGAGTTTTCTTTCATAACTATTGTAATCTCAACGGTTTGTTCAGGATATTAATTTTTAAATGTCAATTCTGAATTGTGTTAAGGTATAAACAAAAAATTCTAATAGTCGTTAAATAATAGGGGTATTTGTGAAGATATCCTTAAACATTAAGGTTATTGCAAATTTTCTTGAAAAAATTAAGGATATTTTTGAAGAAACATTAAACCTCAGGGTATTATTGAATTTTTTTTCAAAATTCAAAAATGCTCATATAACTTGTCACATTCGTTGTTGATAAGATATTGTATAATTCTTGTTGATAAGTGAAGAATTCCTATATGACGATAGAAAAAGTTAGAAAAAAAATAGAAAGAAAAATGCAGCAATTTTTTTATGACATAAATTAGCATACTTAACTTATAGAAAAAATAATAGTAATAATATATAAAAATAATTATAATTATTGTTTATTTTCGTATTATCGAGCTGGCCTAACTCAACTATAATTTTTTGGTATTATTCAGGCTAGCCTAAATTGGATCAAAATTTAATTTGTTTGTAATTTAGTTTGTATTTTTTTCTTTTTTTTCTTGCATTTAGGTGAGGTGTTTTAGGTGTTTTGTGTAAACAAATTTGAAAGTGTTTCGATGGGTGTGGGGATCTGTTCGAATGAGGTTTTTTTTTTTTCCTCTTTTCTTTCAAGTTTTTAAAATGTAAAAACTGACCTTATAGTCATAATAAATGCAATTTAACAAGGTCTGATATATCTTTTTAGATATTCTATATTGCATTTTCTAAAATGCGATACAAAAAATTTAAAAAAAATATATAAAAAAATTCTCATAAAATATAAAATTTATAAAAATAGTTGACAAAAATATAAAATAAAAAAATTATTGTACTTTTATTTTATATATATAATTGATTTTAAATAGTATAATATTTTTTTTATTTTTTTTATCAACAATTATTATAAATTTAATATTTTATGAAATTTTTCTGTATTTTTGGGTACTTTTTTGTATCTCATTTTTTTATTCAAATACAATACTTACAAAAAATGCGATAAAAAATATTTGAAATGATAAATTAGTTATTTTCAAATTGTATTCACTATTTAAATTAGATTAATTAAGTACATTTAATTAAATAAAAGATAAAAAAAAAATATTATTTTTAAAATAAAGATATAAATAAATATTATTTATTAAATACGATTATTTTAAGTACCAAACTCTTAACTTTGATTGGAAAAATATTTAACATATAGATGAATTATAATTAATAGAAGGTATAGAAGTTGTATTTAATAATTTTTGAAAAGAAGACGTGCCTTAATTTATCTCACTAGCCCATTCCGGGCCTTAACCGTTGAACTAAAATAACTCTTTTTCGGGACAGTTGGCGAAGAAAAGCTACGAAGACGACGACCAGGTATCTCATTCCAACTCTAGCTAGGTTCATCATTTCCTCACATTCTCTGATGGATTTCTATTCCTTGAGTTCCGATGTGGTTTTTGTTGGGTTTTCGAATTTAAGCTACCAATGTAAGATTAGATTTTCGAAGTTTAAAAAAATGTGGGTTTTGGGAGGCTGCGAATAATCTGGGTTTGGTTTGACTAACTTGATTCCTAATGTTTAACCAGAATTGTTTGTGTTCTGCCACCGATGCTCGGGATACAATTCAATTGGGTGATTACAACCTCTCAATTGAAGACTCTGTCCTTGTTTAAATTTTAGGTATTGTTTCTTTACTCTCAGTTTCGCATTTCCTTTAATTATCTTTAAATCACAGCTTCGTTCTACAAATGTTCAAGAGGATTGTGTTCTTAGCTTTCTGGTGAAATTGGAGGTAGATTTTTATGGTGCATACTTTGTTAAAGTTCCTTTTGGCATAAAATATAAATACAGTGAGATTTGTGAGAAGACCAGATGACTGGCCTAAAGTGATCAACTAGATGGGTAGATACTGCTGTGCAAACAAGAAACCATTCTATTGGCAGTTATTGTTAAGAGTCTAGAGATTTGATTGGCTTAGTGGTTGGTTATCGATCTAGAGAATAGATGGTAATTTGAAAAATTGTGACCAATTGTGCTCTATGTTACTTGGACTCGTCATTTTTCATGAAGTGTTGGACATGCTATGGATATGGGTGTATACTCAACACTCTAAATTGGTGGAAAATTTAAAGAAAATAGGTGTGTTTGACACTTGGATACTTATCCAAAAATTTAGGACACTATGTGCTTGTACTTACACACTTATCAAAAATAATCCTTTGTAAAAAAAACTGGTGACATGTTTGTACTTTGTACAACTTTATGTTTCCTAAATTGGCTTCTTACTTGTCCTCCTAAGCCATGGAAAACTGTTTTCCAAAGTTTCATTTCCATTACATCGAACACTGTGAATCCTAACATTTCTCGAACTTTTTGATACTAATGGTTTCATATTAAATATACCAGTATGTGATTCCTGACCATGTTGGTACAAATTGTGGACGGTCTGCCTTCAAATCAACGTAGCACATTTCTCTCTGCACATTTTGACACATTGGATTTCTTTTATCTTTGTTACATTTTGTTATTTCTTTCTACTTTGATTTTCTGCTTTTGTTCAGCTCACATGGATGCAATCCCACAAAGCATCTCACTGGAGGATTTCCCTGTGTCTACTGGTGATAATCATGCCGGTAGCAATTTTGTGGTTGACCAGTCTTTACAGTCTGTTGTATGTGCTTTTTGCCAAAGGGTTCTCTCTGCGGATATTCGGGCAATTGGCAGTCTTGAAACAATCAGTATTTGTGGTGACTGTAAGTTTTTGTTCCTAGAAGATATCAGTACTCCCACGCATGAATCTCATGGAAGAAGGATCCCAAGAAGGAGAACCAGGTATAGCAGTTCTGAGTCAATTGATAGTCTCTTTTCACAACAATTCTCGCATATAATTAATCTGGCAAGGCAGAATCAATCAAGGGTCTCTGGAGTTGAGGATCTACCTGCAGAGGTTGATGTGGAAACCAGGTTACTACAGCGTACAAGTTCTCATACTACCCCAAGGGGGTCTAGAAGATGGAGACAGGTGCACTCAGATACTGAAAGTGATGGCTAGACAATGTGGATTCTCTTATACGCTGAGAGCGACTCAAATATCAGTTTCAGTCAATACAGGGTTTCCCACGGTGAAAGTGATAACATTTCATTTAGTAGTTATGGAGGGGACTCTGACGCATCTGTAGATTTCCATGGCTTTCTGGACTCAGAGATGTTTACTCAACCTAATGAGAGCAGTGATTTTGATAGCGACTCTGATATTGATCCGATGCATGCTGGCCTTAGTCAATGGAACTCGGATGATCAAGAAGTAAATGACATTGATGGGGAGTCGGAGGATGGAGAATCAGAGGAAGACGATGCTGAGGAAAACACAATTGAATCTACAGAAGCTACGGTTCAGTTTCAAAATTTATTATTTTCAGCTACAAGTGGAAGCAATTACACTGCAAATTGGCATCCACATGCTGGTTCTCCAGAATCTGAGGGTATGATTTGGTTGAGAATTAGGCAAAATAGGCAAACCTATGGCCGTAGTAACTTAACCAACTTGGAGGAATCCGAGTTGTCACCTTATGTTGGAAATCCTGGTGATTATCTAGATGGAAGAGGCTTTGAAGAACTACTCCAACATCTTACTGAGACTGACAACTCAAGAAGAGTAGCTCCTCCAGCAGCCGCTTCTTTTGTAAATCGCCTGCCTCATGTTATCATCAATGAGGAACATGTGAAGCATGATGGCTTAGCTTGTGCAATTTGTAAAGATTTATTGCCAATTGGCACTGAAGTTAATCAGCTTCCTTGCAATCACCTTTATCACCCTTTCTGTATCTTGCCATGGTTGAAGCTCACGGAATTCATGCCCTCTTTGTCGATTTGAGCTACCAACTGATGATAAAGATTATGAAGACGGGAAGCTGAATGTCAGGAATGGAATTGAGATCCATAATACTCAACAAAATATGAGTGAGTACAGTTCCTCTAGAACTTCTGATAGAGATGAGGAAGATGAAGAGCATGAAGTTCGTAGAGCCAGGTTAGAGCAAAGAGAGATCCTGAATGCATTACCTGCCAGTAACAGCTCTGGTAGGGAGAATAGTAGAGGAAGATGGTTTTTTCTTGCTACTGCTCCAATTGTCAGTCTCTATGGGCATTGTTCTCTGTCCTGTGGTTAGGAAATCCGCTTCCTGAACGAGCTCAACATCAATTTCATATTCCCGGACCATTACCTAACCAAAGAGAGAACCAAAGGAGATGGTGGAGCCTATTCTAAGCAATTCTTATTTGGTTATGTTAGAAACATCTCTAAATTGTTTCAAAATTGACAATATTTTTGGCATGAAAAGCATGTAGTCTGGTTTTTATAACTGCTTAGTGCATATACAAGCACACTTCAGCCGACCTTCCAAATATAACTGTACATTATAATGTGTGTACTAGTTTCAAACTTGCTTGGTTCTATCACAAAGCAAAGTTTGGAATATAATTAAATTAATAGCAAGAGTTTGATCACGAGATTGCAAAATTATTAGGTAAACTTCTGATAGTTAGTTTTTCTTAAATCAAACTCACACAGACATAGGGTGACCTTAGCGTCGGCCATTGAGTGCATGCTCATTGGCTTCTGATAGTTGGAACTTGGAACTCCTTTGGTGTGTTTGGATCTCAGTAAGGAAATGGAAAATGAAGAGTAGGGAAATTAATTTTCTGGAGTTTGGATCTGAGTAGAAATCTCACGGAAAACCAAGTAATTAACAATTGAATAAAAAAAATTTGTGGTTCATTGCGTCTTGCAGCAAGACTCAAATATACAAAGCACAGTTTGGTCTTAAAAAAATCTTGTAAATTCACCGATAATAAATTCACCGATAATAAATTTCTAGGAAAGTTTTGTCTAGCATTCTCCCACTAGCACTGATCTTGTTTTTAACGTAGGATTCTTTGAGACTAATCAATTTGGTACCCTTAAGTTGGAAATTTTTTTTTTATATCACGGATGTATATAAATTATGAATATAATATGAAAGAGATAAATAAATAAAAGAATTGATACGATTCGAGAGAGAAAAAAGTGTCTTAAAAATGAGTCAGAGGATTTATGTTTATTTCTTTCCTAACATGTATTTATTTTTTAGAACATCCGTTGTATAGAAAAAAATTCTTAAGTTGGTGAGTAATGAGTAGGGGTGTCCACAGTCCAGTCCGGTCCGGTCCGGTTTTTAGTAAAAAAAAATTAACCGGACCGAACCGTTCATATTATTTTAACCGGACCGGACCAGACCGTTTAACTAATAAAAATTTTAAAACCGTCCAATTTAGTTTGGTTTGGTTAACGGTTTTTAAAATTTTTTTTGCTAAACTTTTTTGTATAACTAAAAATATAATCAAATAATAACGCGACACACATAATAACAAATTAATACATTAATCCATAAAATACATATTCATAATACATTAATCCATAATATTTTCAAATATATCTAAACAACCAATATATAGTATCATAATGCACCAAGAAGGAATTGTTAGTTACATCTAATTTGGCATCTTTTAATTTATCTACTTCTTATATAATATTCATTACTAACAAATCTCATGATCCTAAAAACCTTATTTTCATTATTTACATAGCACTGTGAGTATAAGTATTTGGAGTAAAAAATATCTCAATAAGCAAACACTAATTAAAATCAGGGAATTGCTTCTAAGTTCTAACTGAAACAATATGTTGGAAATGAATTTGAATAAAAACCAAATGATTACTCTTCTCCCACATTGATTTTGAACTCTTCTTAAGAAGTGTTAATAAGAAGAAAAATATGCTAATGGGATTGGGCCCTAAGGGGCACCCACTTTTGTGGAAGGGGAGAGGACCTAGGCATTTGTGTGTCCACCACACACGCGCGCGCCGCCGCCGCCGTCCGTCCGGCCGAGCCGAGCCGAGCCGAGCCGAGCGTGTGTGTGTGAGGTGGCAATTTATTTTTTATAAAAATATTTTTTAATCAATAATTATATTATTTCCAACAGTCAGAAACTTCAAATGTGAACAATTGAGCAATACAAATTTCCAGAAAATAATTTTATAGTTTCCGAGCAACAAAGTTATTTTACAGGTGTAGCATTCCGGAGTTCATCAGTGCAGTGTAACTCCGAGACAGATTCTTGCTGGGTTGTTTTATCCTGGGGACGACGAGGCTGTGTATGCTTGCACAATTTTGGGCAGAGCCGCGAAACGTCTTAAAGAGAGCGACCTAGTCCGCGACTCAACCCAAGCAGTGTGATTTCAGTATATTGGTAACATCGTTCCTATCTATATATTAAATTTGAAACAACACAATATTGCATAAAACGAAATTGATATATGAACAATCGAAATCTAAATATAGATTAACACTAACAGTATTTGCGAAATGCGAATATATTAATAATAATAATAATAATTTTAGTAATAATAATAATAATATATTATTTTAAAAAATTAATATTTTATTTTTAACGGTCCGGTCCGGTCCGGTTGATTAAAAAATTTACAAAATCAGACCGGACCGTTTTACCAACGGTTTGTATAATTTTTAACCGGACCAAACCATGTATTTCATGAAATTGTTCGGTCCGGTCCGATTTTTCAATTTTGATCGATTTGATCCGATTTTTGGACACCCCTAATAATGAGCAGTAACCTGCTACTAGAACCTGTCTTTTTTGTTTTTTCTTTAGGTAACAATGACTCCAAAAATCAACAACTCATCTGCTAAGGGTTTTGGGTCAATTAATCATATAATTATTATGATAGGTTCATTTAACCTATAATTTTAAATTTGAGTAATTTAAGGATAATTTGTTAAAAAAATTTAATTTTTTTCATTAAATAAATATATGCATATTACAAGTGTTATTTTTTAGGGGTATTATAAAATGTCATACATAACTAAATTATATATATATAAAATAAAAAAAATATATATAAAGCGCAATATTTATTTAATCCATCCCTAAATATTCATTGCTCCATATATGACAGATACAGTCTTAGCTTTCTATATACTAAGAACTTATTACAACATTTATTTTCGTTAATTCCGAGACAAGAAATAAAATAGCCAGGACATAATAAAAACAATAACAAAAAGAAACAAATAAAACTTCTTCTGTTTTCGATTTTTCTCTTCCATGTATATACATTCATTCAACAATCCATCTAAAAAATACAGCCACTTAGTTTGCGCCACTGTATTGCTATGGCAAAATATCATAGCTTCAACTATATTTTCCATGAATATGCAGGAAAACAAAATTTACAGGAAAGAAAAGAAGACACAAGGAAGGAGAAATGAGACTAACCTGTTCACAACTATAGAAGTTCACACAAATATTTGGATGTGTTCATATTTGCTGGAACAAAGAGTAGACAAGAAGACCAAGAAAATTTCAGAGGTTTGGCAGCAAGTAGATCTCTGTTTCTACTTTGGCGGGGAAATGTGTATTTTTAATTATATTCCAACAACACCCTTAAAAAATAATAACCCTTTTTTATTTAATGAGAAAATTTGATAATTTTTTAAAAATTTATCCTTAAATGACCAATCTTAAAATTTATAGGACTAAATGAATCAAATCTATAATTATAGGATTAAAGTGTCAATTGGATAAAAAAACATGACTAAATTGACTCAAAACTTTGTAAAATTTTGTTATTACTAACAATTTATGGGTTTTCTTTTAAGAAAAAACCAGGGAACAAAATTATTGATTGGATTTTTCGATTGCTATTTTCATTCCAATCCTTTGTGGTGTAATGTGCATTCTATTTTCTTTTTGGCATTTTTTTTTAACAGTAGTAGATTTGACTTCGTTACCGGTGTAAAGAAATTCTAGAAACATCCTGCATATAAATTGGGACATTTGGCTAACTTAAAATAAAATTCAAATTATATTAAAAGTTAGTAAATTTATCGATATTTTTTTCGTACATTTATAACGTTCTAACTATAGAAGGTTTGGTAAGGCCTTTCGAACTTTTGATAGTAGAATAGATGTTTAGTTTGAGATAAAAATACTAGGATGTATTGAAATAAAAAAAAAAAAAACTTTTGTGTGTGAAAGGAAAAAGTATTTTAAAAAGTGAGATGTCTTTATTATGTGAGAATATGTAATGGTGAAACAGTCATTTCATTATGATTTTAATTGATTTAAAATATTTTATAATTAACGGTATACCTCTTGGTAAATTTCAGGATTTTTTTTTTTTCACAATTTCTCACCGGTGTATTATAGGCCCAAACTAACTGTGTTATAATCTTTTTTGCTAATATTATCATTAATGAAGGGTACTCTACAAATATTTAAGCATTCACGTTAGGATTACGAAGTATAACTCAAACAAGTTTAGTTTTGAAAGCTTAGTGAAAGACATTCCCATCACTTCAATCCAGTTATAAAAGCTCGAGTTGAGATTCTTGAAGCTCGTGTCTAAACCAGTTTCAGAAAAAAGTTCTCTTTACAAGCTAGCACAGAAGTTTTGTTTAGAAATTTTAGCTTTGTCTTAACAACTTTGATTTCAATATGTTCTCTGTGTTTGTGAGTAACATTTTCATTTCCCTATTCAAAATGCAGTCTTACATACATGTTCTGCGCATTTTATCTTTGATACCTTCAAAATGTCTAAAGAAACCAATAAAATTATGTCAAGAAACTAATAATAAGTCGATCTTCGCCGCATAATTCGAAAAGCTAGTTAACATTTGATGGACAAAGGCACCTATATACACTGCTAATTCATAAAATAAAAATGGTAATTTGGGAGTTGTGAGACGCTATAACGAATTTTTGTTATAGTATGCTCTGCAGTGTAGAAAGGATAGATGGCCTTAAACAACTGAATAGGCAGGCAACTATTTCAGAATTTATCATCTGACAACAACATTCAGCCTGCTCTGCACCTGGTCTTTTACATTCCACTGCACAGATAATTAAAATAAATTTTTTCATGAATACGAAATTAAATCCCCGTCCCGCTTGGGTGAACATAAGGAAAGTTTTGATAGGAAGTAGTAAGTTCATTTGAGGTACCTGCAACTGGTTAATTTCCTCATCTGTGAGTGAGCGTTCCATGGACCTATAAGAAATCCTGTAACAGTGACTTGTCATTCCTTTCTTGTTTGTGAAATTGTCAATCAACCGCACCTGCGATTATAAAGTGACTTGTCCTTTCAAGATTTAACGGAGAATCAACTAATATATCTTATTGATATAGAAATGATAACATAGAGTACCAAATTGATAAAAAAAAACTTAAGATAGTAAATTGAAAGTAAGTTAAAATTGATAAAAAAAAACTTAAGATAGTAAATTGAAAGTAAGTTAAACTTATAGTAGGTAATGAAACAATTTTACTGGCGTGGATTGTTATGTGAGAAGGATTGTTATGTGAGAAACAGAGACGGAAATATGTTGGGGCCTGAGGTGGCCTCGACCCCCTAGCTCGTAACATTGTTCATATATATTTATAACGTAATAAATAAAATATTAAATATGTGCTTTTTTAAATAAAATTTATATTATATTAATTTTTTTCTTTTGTATATTTCAAGTTTACCAGTTCAAATTTATTAAAATTATAAACGTTTGATACTCTATAAAATATTCAGTTAAATTTTCAGATCTGCAACTTAAAACTAAAACAAGCTAATATATATTACAATAACACATACAAACAAGATAACTGAATTGCTCTGATATATATATGATACAAGCAGACAACTCTTTATTTATATACAGTGAGACTTGTATATTACAAACTAGAGAGAGAAGGACCAAGTCTATACTACACTCTAGTGAGAAGGCCAAGTCTGCCTTACTACAATACAGGCCACCTCTATTTATAGTAAAGATTTATCTTTACTATTCACACTATTACTATTCACTATTTATCTTATACATTTATTATGACTTGCTACCTATCACCTAACTATTAACTCTTATCTTGACTATATACGTAACACTCATCCAAAAGATAGAACAGGTATTACTATTACATTTAATATTACTTATTGGCAAGATAAGAACTGCAGAAGAGACAAGTAGAGTCTACTTTATGTGTCGTACTTATCTATAATATGGGCGTAATGCCATACTTATCTGTCTGTATAATACGTGCGTGACTGTAGTAATGCCAACAGGTAATATTAAATGTAATAATAACACCTGTCTTATTTTTTGGATAAGTGTTACGTAATAGTAACACTTGTCTTATATAATCAAGATAAGAGTTAATAGCTAGGTGCTAGGTAGCAAGTCATAATAAATGTATAAGACAAATAGTGAATAATAATAGTGTAAATAGTAAAGACAAATCTCTACTATAAATAGAGATAACATGTATCGTAGTAAGACAGACTTGGCCTTCTCACTAGAGTGTAGTATAGATTTGGTCCTTCTCTCTCTAGTTTGTAATATACAAAGTCTCACTGTATATAAATAAAGAATTGCAAGCTTGTATCATATATGTATCAGAGCAATTCAATTATCCTGTTTGTGTGTGTTCTTGTAATATATATTAGCTTGTTTTAGTTTTAATTTAGTCAAATTGAAATTATATTTTTGACTATTAATTATTGTACACATTATAGTGGCCCATTTCAATCATTATTCATAACAATTGTGTGTGTGTCATGTGATCATATATTAAAAAAAAAAAAATAGTTCATTTTATATCACCAATAATTCTGAAGAAAAATAAAAATTAAAATTTTATTTATATACAATAATATATATTTATATATTAAAAATAATTTTTATCTATCATTTGAAACTTAGCCCCTTTAGCATTTTCATTCTAGTTCTGTCCCAGGTGAGAAAGAAAAAGATGCGTCAGCAGTGTGGTTCGTCCCAGTTGGCTCTACTTTCCCATTGAAAAAGTAAATGAAAAAAAATATATATATACATGAACATCAGTACAGCTTTAATATTCAATAAAGGCAAATACCTCTTCAACAAGATCCCCAGCTATTTCTCTGACAAGTTCACATAAATTGTTCTCGGTGAAAGCTTCATTGATCCAGAAACTAATATCCTTGTAACAAGGAGGATACTGCAGAAAGAAAACAAAATGGTTTACTTTTCAGCAAGATGTTTGAAAGAAGCATATTAACTGATTTCCAATGGGGTTGGTCTACGTGTGAGTAATGGCATACCTTTGAAAATGGCTTGAACTTGAGACCCAACTGTCCCTTCGAAAACTGTACACCAAATTCTCAGTTAGACAATCGGGCAAAGAATTTCAAAGAGATAATAGCATACATATGAATACGATGCGTAAGGACGACAACAAAGGGAAAAAAGAAAAAAACGTCAATGGATTCAGCAACTACCTGAGAGGCAAATCTCTCATCAGTTGACCAAAAAAGCCGGATATCTGGAATGTCAAAAAGAACCATAGCTAGCCTCTCCAACCCAAGTCCAAATGCCCAAGCAACATTGTTGGTTTTGCCGCTTTTCTTTAATATTTCTTGCTCTGTCACCCCACAACCCAAAACCTCTAACCATTTTTCCTGACATTATATTACTATATTACATGCTTAGATACAGGAGGGGGAAAACAAACAAAGAAAAAAAACAAGCATTTGAAGCGTCCTTAATTTTCATATATCAACAAAACACCTCAAAGCACTAGTATTATTTATTTATTATACACTTCAAAGCATTAGTTAGTATAATTTATAATATTAAGAAATTTAAAAACTTATAAAGAATCAGCACAGCAAAGAGTGTATACTGGACAAAATTGTGCCCATCCTTACCAAGTGGAAAAGTTCTCCAGCAAATAATGAATATATGGTCACTATATTTGCACACCTCTCTCAATTGGTTTCTAAACAAAAAACATTGTAGATATATAGGGAACTAGAGGGATGTCCATGGTCCAGTCCTGTCCGATTTTTAAAAAAATTATAAAATTGGACCCAACTATTTAAATAACAGACACCGGACCAGATAAGACTATAAAGCTATAAAGCTATTAATAATTCAAATTTAACATTTTTAAGAGAGAAACAAGAGAAGAGAAAGGAAAATAGGAACCTAAGGCAACCTTGCTCTGATACAATGTTAAATGGGTTGAGTCTCACTCCCAAAAGCTAGCTTAAAGGAGGAGAGTGTTCAATCACATATAAACATTATAATAACCAAACAAATTAGCAATATGGGACAAATGCAAATACTAATTCAATAACAGCCAGCAATGTCAGTATTTATTTTCATTAATTTTATTTAAAACAATAAAAACAGTTTGACCAATTTGTTTCGGTTCAGTCGTTGTTGTATTAATAGAAACCAGATTGGACCGTAATGTTACTCAAACCATTCGGTTCGGTTCGGCTTGGTTTTCCAATTTGGTCCGGTTTACGTGGTTTATTGGACACCCTTGTAGTGAACAAATCCTTTATCTCAAACACCTATTCAATTATCTTATTTATTTGCCTATAGATTGCACCAAAATATTTAAAATATTGTATAAAATCTAGGGTGGATGAAAGATTGTCCTAGTTATTACAGTAAGCACGTAGCATGCAGTAAAGGAAACCCAAAAAAAAAAAACAGAGTCATGATGCTACAAGTAGTTTTCATCCTTCTCTGTATATTATGACATCATTTCCACTAATAGTAGAATGCATACGGTTTTTAGTTTCTGCTCCAACAGATATTAAATATGCCTTTGAATAAAAGAAAAGAAAAAACGGAACGACCATAATATCAACCTACCTGGAAAAAATTTCAAGCTCAAATGATGGATTAGTGAATGGAAAATATGTATCAATCCAGCGCATTTCCACAGCACCTGTAAATTTCAGGGTAATAATGTAAAATTATTTAATAAACCATGGTGACATTACTGAGTAGAAAAAGAAAACTACGCTCTATCATGAAGGTTTTAGATATTTTTGTGGGAATATACAGACAATTTTCCTCACAGGGAATTCCACAAAATCATGTCAAAGATTCAATCACAACGTTTCAGATTTCCAGTTTTGTTGCATCATTTTGATGCAAATCATGAATGTTATTTTGATGCAAATCATGAATGTTATATATAAGTCATTTGTACCCCTTATGTCCCAACATAAAATGCCTTCCAAATTAAATCCAATTCAAATTGGGCAAAACTGGCTTACTTAACTAAAATGTGTTTCAACCTATTGCTTGCACAAATTATCAAAACATGAGCTGATATTTATCTAACCTGCTCACAAAAATGGGTATTTTTTGTTTAGTTAATTTTGACACATCCGCAAACATGCCTACATTAACTAAGTTTGACACAATTAACAAACATGTCAAACAAACGCTAACCAGTCAACTAGAGTACCCACCCCTTTTAATTGGAGGCTGTAATATCAAACTCGATAACAATGTATGAATCTCAATTATGTTGATGATGGAAATTCCAAATTAAACACCATGTTTTCATACTTTGGGCAATGAAGTTTTCAGGCTAATTTTACCAAATAACTGGCGTGTTAAACCCTCAAGACAGTTCTTTAAGTCTTCAGCTGCAAAAGCTGTAGCCTCCTTGCCTGACGCATCCCAATCATCTGGAGAAAAAACTCGGACACCCTCCATCTGTATAGTCAAAAAAATTAACTTAGCAGAAAATGGAGAAAAAATTAGCATGTATAATCTTCCTAAAAAGTAACAACCATTGCTTATGCATCAGGGCAAGCCTAAAGACTCGTGCTTGAGCCTTGAGGGTAATTTTGACTAGAAAATGACTACCAATCCAAGTGGCAAAGTGGTCAACATAGACAATCAAACCGGCCAAAGTTGAAATCAATGAATGTTTTGACAGGTTACCAGGGCAACATTATTAGCTAGAAATGCCACTGTTTAGTCATAAACTTAAATGGAAGATATTATATTAGATTGTAATATTGCAGTCAACAATTTAAAAAGATGCTAGAGAAAAATCTTACTAGTTTTAAAAAATGGCACAAAGAAAATAAGAAAACTCATTCAGAAAAGGGGAAAAAAAGGTAATCAGCCACAACATAACCTACAAAGTGAAATAAAGCCATTTGACATATAGAGAGGAAACCTGATGGAAAACAGGGTAATGAGTTGAGTCAATAGAGTCCCTTCGGTACACATCTCCTGTTACAAGGAAATGAGTGTGCCCCCTTCTTAACAACTCAGCTTGATGAGCACTTGTATGACACCTTAAGACAGTTTGAGCATCCACATAGTACGTATCATTATAACTTCGGCTTACATGATCAGCAGGAACCAACACATCATCAAAGTTCTACAAACGTAGTGTTACCAACACAAAGAGTGCATATAATTATCTAAGTTTTGTAAATCATAACCAGACATTAGTTTTGAGTAATTTATGTCAAGAAATTTTGAAAAACATGTCACATTGCTTGTGTTGGCCACCAATCATCCCAAGAGCTTAGACATGTGCCAACAAATCATTTATGCAATCTAACACTCCCCTCAAGTGTTGGCTTTATACGTCTTGTAGGCTCAAATGCTTGAAATTCAACAATTGAGGGTGCAGGGTTGTAGGGATTCGATTACATGACCACCCACTTTGATACCATGTCAAAATGTTTTATTTAACTTTTTAGAAAAAATCGGTAACCAATACAATCTAATATGGTGTTAGAGCAAAAGTCGAAAGATCCTACGTTCAAACCGCTAAAGCTCCAATTATTGAATTTCAAGAGTTAACCTAGAAGGTCAATAAAGCCACACTTGAAGGGAAGGGTTAGAATGTCTAAATGAATTATTAGCCCATCTCCGAACAGCTTAACCTTTTGGGAGGATTGGTAATCAATCTTCATGTCTACAGTTTTAGCTATCAGTATCAAATTCTTTTGTTTGGAAACTAGGAAGGAAGGATGAAGCATTGAAAAAGGAATTAATGAAAAATTATAAAATATTAACTACAATGTTTTAAAAAGCGCGTTCTAACCTCAATGTGTATCCCTTCAACTGAGGCGAGGCGTAAGCCTTGATGCGGTATGAGGCTTAAGCCTCAAATTAAAACAAAATAAAAAAAAAACTTTTAAATAAACAATAAAAACAACAAATTATGACAAAATAAAATCATAATAATCATAATAACCTTATATAATTTGCAATATAGAAACCCAACCACCATTAAACATAAAGAAGACATTAATAACATTCATAAAAAATCTAACAGCTTTACATTGGACTAAGATTGTGTTTAGAGCCCATTATTATCATATTCTTCATTTTCATTCCCATAATCACAAATATTATTTTCATTCGTTCCAATCATCACCAAAAATATAGTTTCCATTATCACCAAAATGATTATATTATCATATTGTCATGACCACTAGATTAATCACAAAAGTAATTAATTTCTCATCTCTTTCTCCAAATTTACTATCCTCTACTTCAATCCACTTTCTTTGTGATTCAAATTTCTTCCTTTAACAAAGAACATAAAGCTACTTGTTAGAGGAGACATGAGATTGTTGAAAGAAGGGACCGAGAAGAACAAGGCCAAAGTAGAGGAAGAGGAAGAAAAGGAATGCTAAGAAGATCCACTGTAAAATCTAGGAATTTTTACTTTCTCTTTCACATTGCCTGCTATTAGTAGTTTTTTTTTTACTTGCTTAAACCTAAATATTAATGTACTTCATCTAAGAATTCAAGTGGAATCTTAATTTTGCATTCTAGCACACCAATTTTTCTTTTCAGAACTAAATAGAGGTTATAAACCTCAGTTCATAGCATTAATGCGTGAAAAAATGCTTAATCCTCAATAACAAAAGGCGTATAATTTTTTCATCTCCTAATAAACTAGCTTCAAGGCCGCCTAGGTAGAATAATAGCCCCAAGGCTAGCCTCAAAACTTTTTTTGAAACCATGATTAACTATGCCTAAGAACTCACAACCGAGTCTAAATTTATATACTTGTTAATATACAAAATATTTAGAAGCTAAATCATTTATCAAATAATCAATTTCCATGGAATCCCAAAATTATTATCCATGTTAAGATTTTGAAGGATGGAATTGCATCATTATCAATCTATGGCCTACAAATGTCAATTGTTTAATCAATGGGCTACAAGCATTAAAACACATTGAGGCATATGTCCCTTTTTAATACTTTATGGGGAGGGGACTCAAACTAAGAAATTAGCTAAAGAAATATCAAGCCTTTACAAATTGTACTTGAAGGCGGATGGCAAAAAAGTAAGAATTAAGGCACCTAGCCTTAATTAGTTTCAAACTTGCTAGCCATAATAAACACTCAACATATCTAGAACAAACAAATGCAAAAAAAAAAAAAAAAAGATAAACACATATGAAGAAAAACACAACCACATGATTGCATACGGGAATATAATGAAATCCCACATGTAAAAGCATTCATGCTCTCTATCTACCTGTCCAAACTTATGATTGTTAGAACATAAATAGTGCTTAAATTGACATGCAACAAACAAAAAATCCTAGAAAATAGAACGCTAAAGACTGAATATGTTACATATACAATACAAACCGTAAGATATATCTAAACTCTACAGCAACAATACAATCCTAATGAAACAAAATGTCAGTTATCCAACATATGTCAGGTAGAAGGGAAAAACATTATGCCTCTCAAGTGCAGTCAGCTTTGTGTGACAACAGTGTGGATGGTAAGATGCTAATTAACTGTAACTCAAATTAGAAAATATTGTATGGCACAATGTTGTTTCGGGCTAATTAATGACTTAAAGGTCACAATTCATCTTAAAGAACTCATCAAGCATCACCCAAGAAAATAAGAAATTTATCCAAAAGATAACATGAAAAAAACAAAGATTTCTTTCCCATGAAGCATAACATCATAGTTTTCAAGGCTATAAGACTTACAAAGGGCATAATAATCTAAATCCTGAATAGAAATGAAACCTAAAATTGTTTCATTAATTATCAAACATCACTTGACACCATAAGATCTTTCAGATTAACAAAAACATTTACATTGAGATGGACAAGTGTATGTTTACATGTCTCAATATTTGTGAGCTGCATGGATGTTCATAGAGTGACAATAAACCACTTGTCTCCCTAAGATTTCCTTTAAAAATTACAGAGCTACTATTTTATTATTCTAACAGCAAAAGCAGAACAAACAACATGTAAGAATAGGACCCCGCATAAAAATAAAAAGTAAAAATCATATAAGAATCTCAAGCTGCAAAAGCAATGAATTTTATAGGCAATGCAAATAGTTGACAAACCGAGAGACTCAAGGAAAATAAAAATATCCAATAAACTATTGAAACAACCCTTGGATCTACCTCTTTTATAGAAACAAGTGGATATAGATCGTCGAACTTATCAAACTTGTTTGGGTAATTGGTGTCAAAATATTCATATATTGCATTCTTCAAAATTCCAATCGGGTGCAGATCTCTTCTGTGCAGTTGCATTCCGAGTTTTGTAAAAATTGAATCCGGAACATTATTAGTAGGATCATCTCTCACCACATCTGCAAAATCCATAATACAAAAACATTCAAACTAATCAATTGCTCGACACAAAACCACTAGATTTGATGATAATAGAACAGTATAAAGATGTGAGTATTCATCAACCTGAAATACTGCACCTTGTAATGGTCATCACTTGTCAGACATTTCAAAGAATTCCAACACCAAATTACAGATGATCAATAACAATTCAAATTTACTAATCTAGAAAAAGTATTTCATGGGCATTAATATAAAATGCTATTTTTCACCACGTAGGTAGGCATCTCAATATATAATCTATGTTACATGGACTTTCATGTTCAAGCCACAAAACAAGTATGGGTATTCAACCCTCCAATTTGATAGATATTTACAGAAAATTAAGAAAAATGAGTGTGAGTGACACCAGGATAGCATCCAAAAAGTCAAAAGAGTATGTGTTACGTAGATAGCGATTAGAATTTCCCACAAGCAGAGACCAGCATTGTATAACAAATTAACAAGTAGAATGTTAACCTTTCTTATTTATTTGCTTAATTTTTACATTTTGTTCCTTTACATTCAATTTCCAATTGTTGATTCAAGGCAGCAAACACTAAATTACATTCAATTGAATGTGAAACTAATGGCAACCCCAAATTGCAAATGAAGCAAATAACAAAGCAGCCAACAGTCATCACAGAAAAGGGGATTTTTTTTCTGTTCTTTCTTTTTATTTATTCACGATTCGACTGTCGTGTTTGTTTCATTCCAATTCCATTCTGTAAAACTGCTAGCTCTCCCTAAATTTTTTCAGAAGCAAAGAAAAAGAGCCAGGAGAGAAACAAAATTGAACCACAGAAGCTTCCAAGTGAGAACGAAACAAGGCACTAAAAGTAGACTCAAAAGTGCAGCAATCTCAATACCAAGTTAAACACAGTAAAAAAAAAAAAAAAGGAATCAGGGAAAAAAATGGATTTCGAAGTCGAAGTAACCCAGATGAGAAAAATGATAGAAAACTTACCATCTTTGGCCATCTTGACCCCACCAAGCTCTAGGACCGAAGCCACAGGCTGTCTCCATTTCTTTCTGTTGGTATGAGAAACAGCTGAAGAGAAAGGCACAAACATGGTGAAGCTGCTTGTAAGGCCATTTGTGTGAAAATAAATGGAGGGTTTTGAGAAGCGTATGGCTTTGGCAAAGGAAATTCTAGCAACCAAAGCCATAGCATTCGAGAACTCAGTGAAAAAGCCAGGCCACTTGAGACTCTAATGGCTATAATAATGCAAACCTTGTTTTCAAGGTTGGGTTTGGACGACTTGATTCAAGTTATTCGCTTCTTCTTTCTTCTTTTTTTGTTTTTTGTTTTGGTTCAAATAGTCATTCGACTCCTTGATGCAATATTTTTATGTTATTTTATTTAGGATCCAACCTAACTTTTTTTATTATTTATAAATAACATTACACAAATTAAATCACAAAAATAGATAAATTTGTACTCTTCACAATGACGCATTGCTATAACACGAGCTAAGAATTAACCAAACTTACAAATTTGATTCATTAAATCTTTGAATTTATCAATTATACATGTAAAAATATATTTTCTCTAGGTCATGCACAATTGAATTTTCTTGGCAAAAATGGCAACCATAGCTATAGTTGACTAGTTTTTCGACTGGCTTTTGACAAGTTTTTCTTTGTAAATATTGTTCTGATGACATAATGAAAGACATAAGTGAATGGTTAAAAGGTGGAGATGGTGGATTTGGATGACTCTAATGAAGATGAGATCAAGGAGTGAGAGGTGGTAGGGGATGGAAATTGTTTTTGAGTTATAAACTACATGTAGCATATGTAAAGTTGACAATAAGTAACCTGTTATTGAATCAAAAGTATGTTGAATAATGTTTTTTGTTCTACTTTAATGAAAGGCATAAGGTTGATTGGGTTATTGAAAGATAACCCTAGACAATCAATGGCTATCTATTGGCAGTTCAGTTTGATATGAGAGGAAAGCACCATAGTCAAATATGGAGATTGGGTATCAATTTGGGTCATGGTTGTGTGCATACACTTGAAGCAATCAAGGAAATTTTAAGAAAAAATTATCGAGTAAGGATGGGATAGGAACCAGCTATGGTGATAAGGCTAGGGATCATCAACGTGTGCGACGACAGGTTGAAGGGGATGACGTGGTGGTTGTGGCAACTACTATATAATTCAAATTCTAAAAGTACGAAGTTTGGGAAGTTAGGAGTTTTTGAACAGATTATAGAGAATCAACCTAATTTAGTGAAGCGTGATGGGGTCCAGAGGAAGTTGGTAACTAATGTTGTAATGGGGAAGGGTGCCGATCACATGAGATTTTTAAAAGAAATGCCACGAGTAATGTAGGGGATAATGAGATCGCTAAAAAGTTGGGGAGCTTAGGCAGATGGATGGCATAGTTGATTCTAAAGTTGGTGGCTATATTGTTAGGTTAGGTGGAAAGATCAAAGAGAACAATAGTTGGTATGGTAGGATTGAGGCTGGATGTGGAGTCTAAGACAATGTATAACAATGGTTTTAATCCTACAATGGCTGAGGTTGGTAGTATTGTTCCTTATTCTCTTCAACATGTGATGGGGTCTAATGGATAGCCTCATCACGAGCAATGAGTTCGATATAGTGGTAGAACGCTCGTTGGTGCATAGTAAGCTAGCATTCAAGAATTTGGAGAGTATGGTAAAATAAAACAGTCCTTTATTATTTTTATTTTTGAAAGTGACATGAATAAAACACAAGCTGAGTCTTTGTAAGTTGGCTTAAGTTTTTCAAATTGTTATGTGGTGGAAAAATGCTTAATTTGGTGGTGATAGTGGTGGATAGTTACTTCTATGGAATAATATCGTTGACATGGTTGAGTATTCTAGCACAAAGGGAAATGTGGATGCTTGGGTGATGGAGTTGAATGGGGCTTAAGGGAAATTTATGGGATTTATGGCCGTGTATCTTGGACATGGTGATTATCTAGATGCTTGTTGAAGGGTTTTTTTATGAGATTTATTGAGAAGACTAGAACTAAAACATGTTGCAACTTGGCAAGTTTGTGGCAATTTCAGTAAAATACTTAACAATGATGAAAAAATAGGGGAACTTTTAAGCTCGCATTACCTTATGTGCAATTCCTAGCAAGCACTAAATTATTTGGGTTGACAGACTTAGTTACATTGGTTACCACTTCACTTGGGAAAAAGGAGGTGAGTTAAATTTGAAGGCGAGGTTGGATAGTTGGATGGTGAATGACTTGTGGTACGAATCAAGGGACGTCGTCAATGGTTCTATGACAACGATGATTATATTACATCCAAATGGAATTACTATCGATGCAACACAAGAAAATGTGCCAATTTTTAGATTTTCAATTGACGCCGCGGCATCTATTTTTGGGCGACGAGGCACAATACTTTCTATTTTAGATGAGGGGGCATCGCCAAGCATGCGCACCGCTGCATGTGTTTCTATGCGCCGCGGCATGACTAAGGAGGCTTCCAGACGTGCGCGTGCTGGCACACCTAGCCTGTGCGCTGACACGAACAAGCACACAGACACATTAAACCTACATGCACCGACACCAGATGTGCATGCCGCAGCATGTGTAATTGTCAGCTGCAGCACAAGCCCATTTCTTTGGATTTCTAGGTTCCTTGCCGCTGCATGAATTTTCATCCGCCGCAGCCTCTACATATTTTAGGTAATTCGAGCAATGCCCGCCGCAGCACAAAAATATTCCTGCCGCTGCACAGTTTAAAAATGTTATAATTTTTGGACCATTTGATCACAATTCAATGGCTAGGATCTTTTCTACTTATGGTTTTATTTGTATGCTATAAATAGGACTTTGTAATAGTTGAGAAACAATCTTTGGATCATAATATACATTTTTGAATCCAAATTCAAATTTGAGAGCTTGATTGCTTTAAGTGCTTTCAACCAAACTTGTCAAAGGAATTTGCAAACTTTTGTGGCATTTCCCCCATCTTTATTTGTAGTGCATAATATCCATGTGTTAAGGTGAGTCTTGCAAACCAAGAATCTAAATTTCTCTTAGAAATTTTTATGCTAATATAGTGTCGGGTCTTGGACCGTATTTCTTGTGGTTCTCAAATTTTCGTTGTTTGTGGGTCATAGAAATCGTGTCCTTCAGTTCACATCATTTGGTATCAGAACTCTAGGTTGTGACTTTAGATTTCTATCCTTGTTATTGTTGTTTTTGTTGCCATAAAAAAATTTTGAAAAAAAATTTGTGTTGTATTTCCATTTTTAGTTTATTCTTCAAATTCCTGAATTTTTCCATCTTGTTCTTTCAATTTTATGATTGTTATTGTGAGTCCTGAAATAAAAGCTTAATTGTGTTGTTGTTTCTTAATTTTTTGTTGTGATTTGGGAAGATTTTTGTATCAAAAATTTTTTCCAAATTTTTGCTCGTAAAAGTAAAGGGCATTTTGGTAATTTCCTATATTTTCGTGTTTTATTTGTGTTAAATTTTTTGAAAGAAAACAACCCTTGGATTTATAATAATAATAAAAAAGATAGTGAAAATTCAATTTTCAAGAATTTTTACGAAATTTTCGTAAAGTGTCATTCACACTTTTAACGGATCATTACTTTGTTCGTTTGGTTATCTCGAGTTTAAATTTGCTTGAATTTGACTTCGTTCCAAATTTGTTCAAATTCATAGAGTTATAATTTCTAAATATCTTGAGTTAGTTTCTTTGTTCTTTACAAATTAGATATTGCAAACTACAATTTGGTGAAAATGAAATTCTATAATTGTTTGAAAAATTCGGGCGATTTGGTGGGGTATCTTGTTAGCATTTGGAAGTATGTTTCACACTAGATGTCATGTTAAAGAGAAGGTGTGTCGTATGGTTATTGACGAAATGCTTCATATTAATTATGTTAGTACTACCATGGTGGAGAGATTGAATTTGCCAACTTTGCAACATCTAAGACCATATATGCTACCATGGATGAATAAAATTGGTGAATTAGAGATAAACAAACAAGTATTGGTGCCATTTTCAATGGTAAAGTACAAAGATGAAATACTTTATGATGTAAGTCCTATGACTTATTATCATATTTAATTGGAAAGGTCATGACAATTTGATAGAGGGGCTATTATTGATAAGATTACAAATAAGTACAAATTTATGAAAGACAACAAAAGAATCACTCTTTTTTCCTTTCGCGGCACAATTTAAAAATGTTGTAGTTTTTTGACCATTGGATCACAATTCAATGGCTAGGATCTTTTCCACTTAGGGTTTTATTTGTATGCTATAAATAGAACTTTGTAACAACTGAGAAACAATCTTTGGATCATAATACACATTTTAAATCAAAATTCAAAATTGAGAGCTTGAATGCTCTTTGTGCTCTTCAACTAAACTTATCAAAGAAATTTGCAACCTTTGTGGCGTTTCCCTCATCTTGATTCGTGGTGCGTAACATCCATATGTTAAGATAAGTCTTGCAAACCAAAAATCTAAATTTTTCTTAGAAATTTGTATGCTAATATAGTGTTAAGTCTTAAACCATATTTCTTATGGTTCTCAAATCTCTGTAGTTTGTGGGTCATAGGAATCGTGTCCTTCGGTTTGCATCAGATGTTTTCAAATGGCATAGTTGAGCATTTGTTGGAAAAATGATACTAACATTGGTTATGGCATTTGACATTCATCATCGATAGGATTTCAAGCTTGACAAATTATGGGCAAATGAAGGAGGGTGTCAGAATATTATGGTTAAGGCATGGGGGCTATGGTTGGTGCATTGCATTCAAAAGTAGCAACAATTGCTCATTGTTTAAGGTGGTGGAGTTACAACCACATTGGGTCTATTCGTCAAAAAATAAATGGGAAATTACCAAAAATAGCACCCCCTAAAAATTATAATAACAAAACTAGCACCCCCTTGTGTTCAATTAGAATTGAACGTTTAATATTGAACGTTCAATATTCAATTTGAACGTAAAATATTGAACGTTCAATATTAAATAGGTCTAATTATCGTCATTTAATTCTAATTGAACGGATAATATTGAACGTTCAATATTGAACGAGTCCAAATTATCGTCGTTCAATTTTAATTGAACACAGGGGTGCTAGTTTTGTTATTATAATTTTTGAGGGGTGTTAGTTTTGTTATTTTCCCAAAATAAATTAGTAGTAATGTAAGTTGAAGACAATTAAAAATTATTGTGCTAATAAGCAATTATGGGTCAAGTTTATGGGTTACTTCTCAAAGAGATATCGAGGGTGCTTTCCATGAATATTATACATAACTCTTTACGACTTTTAGCTTGTTGGTGATTGATCAGGTTATTAATTGTATGAGGTTCAAGCTTTTAACTCACTAAAAGAACCAATTAACTTTACTTTTTCCTACCAATGAGGTAAACTTTGCTCTTTGTAGTATGCACCCAAATAAATGTCCTCGTTATAATGGAATACTTGCTTTATTTTATCAACATTACTGGAATGTTGTGCAAATAAGCGAGGTGCATGCCACATGTCTAGATTTTTTCAATGATGGGTCTAATGTTGGTTAAATTAACAAGATTGTTATTTCCCTTATTCCCAAGGTTAATAATCATACGAACGTAATTGAGTTTTGTCCAATTATCCTCTATACAGTGATTTACAAAATTATTTCTAAAGTTTTGGCAAATAAAATTAAAAAAAAGTGTTATTGAATTTGTTTGATGAGGCTCAGAGCACCTTTGTATCGGGCTGACAAATAATGGATAATTTTATTGTATCTTTTGAAATGAATTAGGAGGTCCAATGCTTTATAGCCAGAAATGAGTAAGGTGTATGACAGAAGGAGTGGAATTATGTGGTTCAACCTATAAAACATTTGGATTTTTCCGACAGGTGGTTATATTTCATCCATCATTACATTCCCTTGGTAACCTATTCCATCAATATTTATGGTAATTTGTTGATGATATCTGGCCATATAAGGGGCTATGTTAAGGAGATCCAGTTAACATATATTCCTATTGTGAAATGAAGGATTAACATCTTTGTTACGAAATATGGATGAAATTAGAATAGTAAAAGGAGTTAAAGCTGGCCAATAAGGACAAATTGTGCCTATATTTTCTTTGCTGACGAATTTTCACAATATATGAAAGGGCTACCAATCAGCATTAAATTTTGATAAATCAACGATTCATTTAATCCTAATACCACCCAACATTGTTGGGAAGTAATTCTTAATGCATTAGGTGTTAATGAGGTCCATTTTCACAAGAAGTATTTGGAGCATCCAACCATGATGAAACAAGACAAAAGAATTCATTTTCAAGTAATCTGGGAATATTGTATGAGGAGGTTGGTGGATGGAAGGAGCGTGCTTAATCTAAAACAGGTGAAGGGGTACTTCTAAAATCCATATACCAAGCCATATTGGTATATGTTATTATGTTATGAGCTTATTCAAGCTACCTTTAAGTTGTTTGAGGAACTTGAGAGAATGGCTGGGAAATTATGTTGAGCAAACAAAAAAGGGGGTGGTAGCATTCATTGGGTGGCATGGGGGAATTATGTAAACCAAAGTGTGTTGGTAGATTAGGGCCCTAAAAGTACACTGATTTTAATCAAGCTATGATTTCAAAACAGTTTTGGTGGATTATTATGCAACCCCAATTTTGGCTAGTCGGGTTTACGATCAAATTATTTAACTAATTTCTATTTTTACTACTCAACCTAATGGTAAAGCAAGTTACGTGTGGCAAAGTATGCTTTAGGGTTGTGAATTATTGGTCCAAAGAGTACGGTGGTTGGATAGGGATGGATGTTCAATACGAGTATATGATGACATGTTGTTACCTATGAGTGGTGGTGGTTTTCGAGTAAGGTCAGCTTTCAATATCGATGAAGCTAATATTATTTTAAAGCTGTCATTGGCTCAAGTTATATAGCCTAACACTTTGATATGGCACTTCAACAGCGATGGAGCTTATATAATTAGAATTGGGTATAGACTGATGGTTGATATTAGGGAGTCACTTTGGAAAGGTATGTCTGTTGGGATATGTGGCGCAGTGGAGTATTGGATAGATTGAAAATAATGAATAAAAAATGTGCAATAATAAATATAAAATGACACAAAGTATTTAACGTGAAAAAACTCATTCAATGTGAAGGGAAACAATTATGGGGTAACTTCGAAAAACTTCTACTATATCAAAAATGGGTACAACAATTCGCTCAAGTTTATGCCCAAACTTGAGGTATTACAATATTACACTCATAAAGCATATCTCTCACACTCACTATTGTGCGGTAAATCTCTCACTATTTTATCTCTGCAAGTATTTATCACTCTCTGCAAGAACACCTCACTTTTATCTTACAGTTTGAATTTTGCTGTGATATTCTCTCAACTGATATATTTTCTAGCTTCTCTCTATTTCTCAGTTTGTGAGTTCTAAGATTATTCTTCTGCACCTCTTCATCTCTATTTATAGAGAAATTCTATAGCAAATATCTCATTGCTTACATCATTTGCATCCCTCCTATTTCAACATTTGCTGCACCGCCCTATTGCAATGTCATTAGCTGCAGATTTTCTTCAACATTTGTAGCTCAAGAATAACTACCCAAAAGCTGTAAAAGGGATGTCGTAATTGAGGTGGACCCTACAAATCTCCTCCTCTGCCTCATAAAGGGAGGAATCACATTTTATTTTCTTCATTTAGAGCTCATTCCAGTTATCTTGGAACATAGCTCGAGTTTCTGTTTAGGAACAATTTTTGTCAGCATATCAACAGTATTCTTGTCTGTATAAATCTTCTTCACTTGAATCAGCTTCTTTTCAAGTGCTTGGCATATCCAATGATATCTTACATCAATGTGCCTTGTGCGAGAATGATATATGACATTTTTGCTTAAATCAATAGCACTTTGGCTATCACAGTTAACCATATACTCATCTTGCTTCAAACCCAATTCTTGGAGAAAAATCTTCATCCACAACAACTCTTTTCCAGCTTTTGTGACTGCAATATATTCAGCCTTTGTTGTGGATAATGCAATACATTTTTGTAGTTTTGACTGCCAAGATACAGCTCCCCCTACAAAAGTAAACAGATATGCAGATATAGACTTTCTATCATCAAGGTCACCAGCCATTCTGCATCTGTATATCCTTCCAAGATTAGTTTTCCTTTTCCAAAGCTTAAGAACAACTTTGATGTACCCCTTAAATATCTGAAGATCCACTTCACTGGTTCCCAATGCTCTTTGCCAGGATTTGACAGAAATCTACTCACAACTCCTACTGCATAAGCAATATCTAGTCTAGTACAAACCATAAGCATACATAAGACTGCCAACAGTTGAAGAATATGGAATGGCCTCCATCTTCATCTTGTCTTCTTTTGAAGATGGACATGATTTCTTAGTGAGTTTATTTTTACCACCAAAAGGCGAACTAACTAGCTTTGCTTCTTTTATGTTGAAACTTTCAAGAACTCGTTCAACATATCTCTCCTGTGACATCCATAATCTCTTGGATCTCCTATCACGAATTATTTTCATACCCAAGATTTGTTTGGCTGGACCTAAGTTTTTCATGTCAAAGACTTTTGATAATTCCTTCTTTAGCTTGTTGATCACTTTGGTGTCTTAATTGACTATCAACATGTCATCCATATATAGCAGCAGAATAACAAACTTTTCACCAGGTAAATGTTTGATGTAAACACAAAAGTCTGCATTTGTTCTTCGAAACTCATTACTTACCATGAATGAGTCGAACTTCTTGTACCACTGGCATGAGGCCTGCTTCAATCCATATAGGCTCTTATTCAACTTGCAGACTAGGTACTCCTTTCTTTTGACTTCAAACCCTTCTGGTTACTGCATGTAGATGACTTCTTCAAGATCTCCGTGAAGAAAACATCCATTTATTCAATCTCGAGATCTAGGCCAGCTGCTAAGCCCAAAATTACTCTAATTTAGGACATCTTTACAACTAAAGAGAATATTTCATCAAAGTCAATGCCTTTCTTTTGTCCAAATCCTTTCACAACCAAGCGGACTTTGTATTTGACTTGGTTAGTGATGCCATCCTTTTTCAATTTGTATACCCACTTGTTTCTTAGAGCTTTTCTGCCTTTTGAAAGCTCTACTAACTCATAAGTTTGGTTCTTATGGAGAGAATTCATCTCTTCCTCCATTGCTTTCGTCCACTGCTTTTTTTCCTTTTGAGTTTCAACTTCTTGGAAGCTTTCTGGCTCCTCCTTTTCAATAATTAGGATATACTCATTAGGTGGATACCGTTGGGACGGTTACATGACTCTGTTTGACTTTCTCAATTGTCGTCTATCATTTTCCAGTTCTCTTCTCTGCTCTCCCTGATTATTATCCTCTTGTGTTGGCATATCTTCTTCAGCACCTTCATCTTCTTCTACTGTTAAATATTCCTCAGCATCATCTTCTTCCGGTATCAACTATGTACCGTCACTTGCATCTTGCACTTCTTCTCCATTGTCTTGTTCTGTTGGAGAAGGAAAGGAAGGATGATCAACAAGAGTCTTTTTAGGTTATTGCTCTTCTTATTGATCTATTGTTTGACCTTCTTGAAAGACCACATCTCTGCTTCTTAGAACTTTCTCTGTTTTAGGATCCCAAAATTTGTAGCCAAATTCTTCATCTCCATAACCAATGAAGATACATTTAATGGCTTTGTCATCCAGCTTCGACCTATGTTCCTTTAACACATGCACAAAAGCTTTGCACCTAAACACCTTCAGATAAGAGTAGGAAACATCTTTTTCCATCCAAACCCTCTCTGGAATATCAAAAATCAAAGGAACTGAAGGGGTTCTATTGATGAGATAACAAGCAATTTGAATAGTTGCTCCCTAGAATTCTTTTTGGTAGCTTTGCTGCTCGTAACATGAATCAAACTATTTCTATAATTGTGCAATTCATCCTTTCAGCTACATCATTGTGCTGTGGGGTACCAGGTACTGTCTTCTCATGCCGAATACCATGTTTAGAACAATAATTTCTAAACTCATGGGAAATATATTCACCTCCGTTATTTGTTCAAAGGCACTTTAGCTGCTTTTCCGTCACTCTTTCCACCATGGCATTGAAATTGTTGAAAATTAGCAAACACCTAGTCTTTCATCTTCAACAGGTACACCCATACTTTTCTCGAAGCATCATCAATAAAGGTTAGAAAATACTTGGCTTCTCCAAGTAATGTAACCTCAATGGGATCACAAACATCAGAATATACTCGTTCCAGTAGTGTTGACTTCTTTCCAAAGGAACTACTAAAAGAAACTCTATACTACTTTCCAAATAAGCAATAATCACAAGGGTCAAGAGAGCTACCTTTGCCAAAGGGAATAAGTTTCTTCTTTGCTAGAATTTGCGGTCCTTTTCACTCATGTGGCCCATTCTTTTATGCCACAAACTTGGTGAAGAATCGATTGCCACATTCAACCATTATTTCAAACCATCCCATGAGTTTTGTACAGCGTGTAACAAGCTTCGCCTCTTGCAATAACCAAGGATCCCTTAGAAAGTTTCCACTTTTCCATTACCAAAATGGTTCTGGAAGCCTTCTTTGTCAAATGCATTGACTGACATCAGATTTAGGCGTAAATCAAGAACATGTCTCACATCTTTCAATGTTAACTGGGACCCAACATTTGTCTTGACACAAATGTCTCACATTCCTACTATGTCTAAACATGTGGTGTTTCCCATCTTTACAGTATCAAAGTCTCTTGCTTTGTATGTAAAGAATAACTCTTTATGGGGCATGATGAAATAAGAAGCACCAATGTCAACGAACCATTCAACCATGTTATCACCAACATGTAGACATTCATTAGTAATTATCACAACATCTTCATTTTCTCTTGTTGCTATTGTTGTTGTTGTATGGTTGTCATCTTTAATTTGCTCTCCTTCCTGCATCCATTTCCATACTCAAAAATTTCTTTTTATGTGGCTTAGCTTTGCCACAATGGAAGCAATTATTGTTCTCTTCCTCTTGACTTTGACCTTCCTCTGAACTTGTCTGTCTGGCTTCTCCATCATTTGTTTTTACTTTTCCCTCTATTCTCCATAACAAGGGCCTCTGTTCTCCATAACAAGGGCTTGCGACTCACTATCTTTTGTCTTATTTTTATTGTATGATAAAAGTACTTCAGAAAATTTTCAAATACCAATTTATCTTTTCCGTACAAAAGAGTCATCTTAAGATGGTGGTACGACGAAAGTAGGGACACTAATAGTAAAACTGCTTCTTCTTTGAGAAGTTAATATCAAAATTCTGAAGTTGGAAAATCATACCGTTAAATGTACTCAAGTGTTGAATGAAGTCATTATTTTTTGACATCTGTAGTTGATATAAATATGCCCATATCATAAACTTATTTGACAAGTTCATTGTCATGTATAGGCTCTCTAACTTGTTTCAGATATCTAAAGCAATTTTGCATCCCTTCACATTAATGTTCTGAATAACATTATCGAAAATATTAAGACGAATTGTACTGGCGTAATCTCGTCTATCTCATCCCAATCTTTATTTTTCATTGCTTCTAACTTTTTGGCTTTACCCAATAAAGCCTTGTGAACTTTCTGTTGAATGAGAACATTCTTCATTCTGCTATGCCAAAGGGTAAAATTGTTGTTACCGATAAACTTCTCAATATTTGTTTCACTATAAGAAATTTTTGTTTGTTGTGAACCAACCTTGCTTACACTCAAATTTTGTAAAAATTACCGTTGCAAAATAGTCCTACGTGAATAGTACTTGTCAATAGTACCCTTGAATAGTACCTACTCAAATTGTCGATAATATGAATAGTAATTTCACTATTTGCAGTAATCACTTTTTGCTCTGATACCAGTTGTTGGGATATGTTGCGCAGCGGAGTGTTGGACAGATTAAGAATAATGAATAATAAATGTGCAGTAATAAATACTAAAATGACACAAAGTATTTAACGTGGAAAAATTCACTCAATGTGAGAGGGAAACAACCACGAGATAACTTCAAAAAATTTTCACTATATCAAAAATGGGTACAATAATTATCTCAAGTTTATGTCCAAACTTGAGGTATTATAATATTACACTCACTATTGTGTGATAAATCTCTCATTATTTTATCTCCACAGGTATTTATCACTCTCTCCAAGAACACCTCACTTTTATCTCACAGTTTGAATTTTGCTGTAGTATTCTCTTAACTGATATATATTTTAACTCCTCTCTATTTCTCAGTTTGTGAGTTCTGAGATTATTCTTTTGCACTTCTCCATATCTATTTATAGAGAAATTCTATAGCAAATATCTCATTGCTTACATCATTTGCATCCCTCATATTTCAACACTTGTTGCACCGCCCTATTGCAATGTCATTAGCTGCAGATTTTCTTCAACATTTGCAGCTCAAGAACAACTACCCAAAAGCTGTAAAAAGGATGTCATAATTGAGGTGGACCCTACAATGTCGACATCCTTGGTGATGGGTTTGCAATAGTTGTAGCAATAACAATTTTAATTGTGTGACACATTGTGCCGCCATCCATGTGGGTTGTTAAGCTGAATATGAATGCAGCAGTATCAGAGTCTCGCCAATGGGTTGGGTTTGAGTGTATTATTCGAAATCATGCTACGGAAGTTATATGGGAAGTTGCAAATATAAGGGATATGTTAATGTCTCCACTAGGAGTTGATTTTTGGGATGTCTGGTATAGCTATGACTTAAAGTTTAGCTTAGATATTGGATTTTGGAATGTCGTGTTTGAATCAAATTGTTTATAGTTGGTGAACAATGACTCTCGCACTCTCATTATGGATGGGTAGATAGTATATGCTATTAGATATTTAATTATACAAACTATTAGTTTTACTTGTTGTTTTTCTTCTATGAGGACTAATGTCAGTGCACATTCTTTAACCAAATTTGAACGTGGTTGTGATGACTATGTAATTTAGATTGAAGATGAATAGACTTGGCTTTGTCTGGTTCTTATGAAAGATATAGCAACTGTATTTACAAGTGCTTTTAAAACTGTTTTGGTAAAAAGTTTAAAATAAAATAAAATAAAAAAAGAATCCAAGTTAATTTTTAAGAAACCTTATTTCAAACATTTTTTTTTTGAAAATAATGTTAGCATATTTATTTTTGTTATTATCGTCATAAAAACTATAAATTATTTATTATATTTTTATAATTAATTGTACTTAATAATTATTAATGATTACAACAATAATTTTGAACATCTAACTGTAAGAATTAATGTAAATAATTGTATTAGGCAAGTGCATAATTAGCTTCCATAATTGTATTAGGCAAGTGCATAATTAGCTTCCATAATTGTATTAAGCAAGTGCATAATTAGCTTCCATAATTGTATTAAGCAAGTGCATAATTAGCTTCTGTATATATTTCTGGTTAGTCAATGAAATTACCACGAAATCATCTTCCTTTATGGTATCAGAGCCCTAGGCGCGTTTCCTCTCCTTCAAGCTTCCGCCGCGCCTGCTGTTGCTCTGCCAAACACCACCCCTTCTTCCTCCATCAGCCCTTATGTCTGACTCAAAATCATCCTTTCATCCCGCTCTTGCTGTTTCCAACATCAAGACCCACATCTCCATTACTCTTGAGATGGAAAACGTCCAATACGCGACGTGGGCGGAGCTATTCAAAATTCATTGTCGATCACACAAGGTTATCCACCACATAATCTCACCGGAAAAAGGCAAGGAGAAGGTGCCAACAACCGATGATGAAAAGGAGCTATGGTCGACACTCGATGCCACGATTTCTAGTGACTTGTTGCACACAATTCTTGAACTAGTCTCAACGGCAATGGAGGCTTGGAATCGATTGCGTGACATCTTCCAAGATAACAAAAACTCACGTGCCGTAACCCTTGAGCAAGAATTCTCTCACACAAACATGGAAGATTTTCCGAATGCCTCTGCGTATTGTCAAAGGCTCAAAGTACTGTCGGATCAACTCAAGAATGTCGGAGCACCGGTCTCGAATAACCGGCTCGTTCTTCAAATGGTCGCCGGTCTCACCAAAGCCTATCGTGGTGTTGGAACACTCATACGGCAAAGCAACCCACTTCCTCAATTCTACCAAGCCCGATCTATGCTTACTTTGGAGGAGGCGGGCATGGCAAAACAGGTGGATACCGGTCCTGGTGCAGCAATGGTGGCTACAGAGTCGGTTGATGCATCCTCATCTGGAGACAACTACCATCAAAACCGTAACAACGGTGGTGGCAAAAAGGGTCAAAACCGCGGTGGTGGCTGCGGCGGTGGCAAGAGCGGTGGCTGCAGTGGCAGCGGCATCGGCCGTGGTGGCGGGCAACAGCAACCTTGGCAGGGAGGTTGGAATAGCGGTCAGTGGCCTTGGCATTGGATGCCTTGGGCTATCCCCCCTTGTCCTTACCCATCCACTCCTTGGGCCAAGCCTAATGCTCAACAACGCCCACCCTACCCAGCAGCAGGGGTTCTTGGGCCCAGACCTCAGCAAGCTTTTTCTGCCACCACTCCTACACCAACTGACATCGAGCAGGCAATGCACACTCTTGGGCTTACTCCTCCGGACCCGAACTGGTATATGGACACTGGTTCCACCTCTCATATGACGTCCTCGTAAGGTACTCTCTTGTCTTATTTTAATTTGAGCAACAATAATTGTGGTATCATTGTCGAAAATGGTCATTCAATTCCAATTCGTGGTTATGGTCACACAAACTTGTCTTCCCCGTACCCTCCTTTATCTCTCAAAAATGTCCTTCATGCTCCTCAACTTATTAAAAACTTAGTGTTAGTTAGAAAATTCACTACTGATAACTTTGTTTCTATTGAATTTGATCCCTTTGGGTTTTTTGTGAAGGATTTCCATATGAAGAAGCATCTCATGAGATGTGATAGTCGGGGCGAGCTTTATCCCATCACCACCAAAGCCACCACTAGTCAAGCCACCTTACCATCAACTTTTGCAGCTTTAGCACCATCTTTATGGCATGAACGATTGGGTCATCCAGGAGCCTCTGTTTTTGACTCTCTTAGGCTAAATAAATTTATTGAGTGTAATAAGACTAGTAATTCTCATGTTTGTCATTCTTGCCCGCTTGGGAAACATGTTAAATTACCTTTTGTTGCTTCAAATTCATGCACTCTTATGCCTTTTGATATTATCCATAGTGATCTTTGGACATCTCCCGTTTTGAGCTCTTCGAGGCATCGATATTATATTCTTTTGTTAGATGATTACTCTAATTTTTTGTGGACATTTCCTTTGTCTAAAAAGTCTCAAGTTTTTTCCACATTCCTATCTTTTAGAGCTTTCATCCGCACTCAATTTGAACGGGAAATAAAGAACATTTAATGTGATAATGGTAGGGAATTCGATAACAGGCCGTTTTGGGAATTTTGTAAAGCTAATGGTTTATCCTTCCGCCTTTCATGTCCACATACTTCATCATAAAATGGAAAACCCGAAAGAAAAATACGAACCATTAACAACATTATTCGTACTCTACTTGCCCATGCTTCTATACCACCATCATTTTGGCATCACGCACTACAAATGGCCACATACCTTCTCAACATTCTTCCAAGCAAACTTTTAGCCTATCAATTCCCACTCAAAATCTCTATAAAAAACAAGCAACTTATTCTCATCTTCGGGTGTTCGGGTGCTTATGCTATCCTCTCTTTTCCTCCACCGCTATAAATAAGCTTCAAGCCCGATCCACCCTATGTGTCTTTTTGGGTTACCCGTCTAATCATCGTGGCTACAAATGCTATGATTTGTCCTCCAACAAAATCATAATAAGTCGTCATGTAATCTTTGATGAATCCCAATTTCCGTTCGCTAAGCTGCACCCTCCAACAAACCATTCATATGATTTTTTGGATGATGGGTTGTCACCCTATTTGGTCCACCATTTACAAACTAGCCCAACTACTCAAACCCAACAAACTCCACCCACATCTCTTCAGCGGGCCGCAACACATTCTCCAAGCCCGACTTCCACTACACCTACTGACAGGTCCGCTGCTCCCCCCACCTTTCAACCCACGAGACCAACCCCAGCTCAGCCCACTACTAATCCAGCCCAAGGGCCAGTCACACGTAGTCAACATGGGATTATCAAACCAAACAAAAGGTACGGCCTTCTTACCCATGTCACCAAATCACCTCTTCCCTGTAATCCCTTGTCGGCCCTTAAAGACCCAAATTGGAAAATGGCTATGGATGATGAATATAAAGCTCTTATTAAAAATAAGACGTGGGAGTTGGTGCCCCGTCCAGTTGATGTGAATATTATTCGATCTATGTGGATTTTTAGACATAAAGAAAAATCTGACGGTTCTTTTGAGCGGCATAAAGCCCGACTTGTAGGTGATGGTAAAACTCAACAGGTTGGCGTGGATTGTGGTGAAACGTTTAGTCCGGTGGTCAAACCGGCGACTATTCGTACAGTCCTCAGTCTTGCTCTCTCGAAAGCTTGGTATATACATCAGCTTGACGTTAAAAATGCGTTTTTGCATGGAGAACTGCAAGAAACTGTGTATATGCATCAGCCCATGGGTTTTAGGGACCCAAATCATCCTGATTATGTCTGTCTATTGAAGAAATCTTTGTATGGGCTCAAGCAAGCTCCTCAGGCTTGGTACAAGCGATTTACTGATTATATTTCCACTATTGGGTTCTCTCACAGCAAGTCAGATCACTCTATTTTCATCTACAGTAGAGGTACTCATATGGCTTACATTCTTCTGTATGTGGATGATATTATATTAACTGCCTCCTTTGATGATCTTCGCAAATCTATCATGTCACATCTCAGTTCAGAATTTGCCATGAAAGACTTGGGGCCATTGAATTATTTCTTGGGTATAGCTGTAACTTATCATGCAAGTGGTCTATTTTTATCTCAAAAAAAATATGCAGAAGAAATCATCGAACGAGCTGGCATGTCTTCTTGTAAGCCAACTACGACTCCGGTTGATACTAAACCGAAGCTAAGTGCTACTTCTAGCACACCTTATGATGATGCATCACATTATCGTAGCCTTGCAGGTGCCCTCCAATATCTAACCTTCACAAGGCCCGACATATCATATGCTGTACAACAAATTTGCTTATTCATGCATAATCCGATGGAGGAACACATGCTTGCTCTCAAGCGAATTATACGCTACATTCAGGGCACTCTGAATTATGGATTGCATCTTTATCCATCCTCAACAACCACTCTTTTTTCTTATACTGATGCTGATTGGGGTGGATGTCCAGATACCAGACGTTCAACATCTGGTTATTGCGTTTTCCTTGGTGATAATTTGATCTCTTGGTCCTCTAAACGACAGGCAACTTTATCTCGTTCTAGTGCCGAAGCCGAATACCGAGGGGTCGCAAATGTAGTTTCTGAGTCCTGTTGGTTACGAAACCTTCTTCTGGAGCTTCGATGTCCTATTCAAAAAGCTACATTGGTCTACTGTGACAATGTTAGTGCGATTTATCTTTTTGGCAATCCTATTCAACACTAGCGCACTAAACATATTGAGATGGATATTCATTTTGTTCGTGAAAAGGTTGCTCGTGGACAAGTACGTGTCTTACATGTCCCGTCGCGTTATCAAATTGCAGATATTTTCACCAAAAGGCTTCCATTGGTTCTATTTGAAGATTTTCGGGACAGTCTCAGCATACGGCAACCTCCTGCTTCAACTGTGGGGGTGTGTAAGAATTAATGTAAATAATTGTATTAGGCAAGTGCATAATTAGCTTCCATAATTGTGTTAGGCAAGTGCATAATTAGCTTATGTATATATTTTTGGTTAGTTAATGAAATTACCACGGAATCATATTCCTTTACTAACGTTACCTTCTCTATTATTTCATTTTAGTTTACCTCTTCAAATATATACGGAGAGGAGGTTTAGGATTTTTCATTCTTGTGTAAGAGTCTTCTTGCCTTGCCGTTCATTCAAGCTTTCATCAGAGGCATTGATAATGAAGACCATTTTGTCTTCCGAAATAATGGACATCCCAGATGGAGTGGCAATCAAAATTAACACAAAAGTCATCAAAGTTGAAGGCCCAAGTGGTAAGCTCACTTGCAACTTCAAACACTTGAACCTTGAGTTTCAATTGATTACCAACGAGGAGGGTAAAACGCAAGCTCAAAATCGATGTTTGGTTTGGTTCGCACAAGGCCTGTGCTTCTATCAGTCATGTGGAGAATCTCATCACTGGTGTTACCAAAAGGTAATGGTAAAGATGAGATTTGCTTATGTTCACTTTCCTATCAATGCTTTCATTACTAATGGGAACAAGTCTATAGAGATCCTGAACTTTTTGGGTGAGAAAAAGTTTTTTTTTTTTTGCTTTAATCATTTGAGTAATTGATTTATTATGGGTTTTTAGTATCTGGCTTTATGGTTTTGATTTTTATGTTTTATTAATTAGCTGTAGATTGCCAACATTTCGTTTGTTTTGAATCTATTGGGTTTTTGTTATGTACAGAGTTTGTAGTACGTGGGTTTGATATTAGATTTTCACATTGTATTTATTATTGTTTAATCTACAAATTTCTAATTTTATGTCTTAAGCCTAATATTGTTTGATAAATTAAATACATAAGTTTTTCAGAATTTAGTTTGTTCGAGTTTTAGGTTGTGATTACTCTGAAAAAACCCTAAATGTTCCAATTAACAACTCCCTTGTATAACTAAGGCATTATGTTATAAAAGCTCTCTTCATGAGTGCATTTCCTTCTTAGAAGTTGTTTTACACAACTATTTTCACTTGACTTGGCAGTTTTGCATGATCGAATATTTATACCATTGCTTTGATGGAATAGTTATTTGTCGTTTATGCTGTATTTGAAAATAGTAATAGTGGGTGGGCGACAATTTTTTCTAGTTGAAGTTTTTTAGCATTTTAGTTAATGATTGAATTTTAGTTCTTTTCACATTGGTAGTGATGTTTCCTTTGCCTGAATCAGGTTAGAAAGGTGAACATGCTTGATGGAGTTTGTATTCTTCGATTTGAGAAGGTTAAGGATGAGTTGATTTTTGATGGAAATGACATTGAATTGATTTCTTGCTCTTGTGCCTTAAGAAACCAGGTTTCTCCCTCTCTCTATATATATTTTATAGAGAAATAATCTAGTGCCCACCATCTGGTACATTATGGCCCCTAACTTGGTAATATGGCACATTTGATTGTCTGCCATACCACTCAATCTAGTGTGTGCTCGATAGTGGGTGCCATATTATTCCTCATCTTTTTCTTTGTATTTGTTTTGTGATCACATTTTTATTTATGTAGCTGACCAAGTGTATGTATTATATAGGTTTGTGTAAATTCATGATATATGAATGTCTCTATATTAAGTTGATTATCGCATTTTCTGACATTTCAATTGTTTGTTGCTTTTATGAATAAAAATGACATGTGAAGAACAAAGATATCAGCAAGTTCTTAAATGGTATCTATGTCAACAAGAAGGGAACTATTCTTAAAAAAGAATGAATGAGATGATTAAAAGTTTTTTTGTGATTAAATCCAAATTATTATTTACTTTTACAATAGTTAAATATTTTTTTAAATAATTTTCTGTTGCTTTATAGATTTTTTGTTATTGTTAGAGTTGTATGGTTTTGCTCTTGTGTTGGTTTCAATATTTTGTACTTTGCTTTCTCTAATTAATGCTCACCATTCATGTTTTGTCTATGAATTGTGAGTTGCTGCTTGACATATAATTATATAATCAGTGAAAATTGAACCTATCAAATCTAGAAGAGAACATAAATGTTTAAATCTATATAAAAAAAATGAACGTTAATTTTCCTCTGAACAAAACTAGGAGTGTGCAAAAGCTTCAATCATCTAATGATTCTGATATTCCAAACCAAGTTCAAGGTTTGGGTTGTAATGAATTTGGCAATTCTCTATTTGTTTTAAGTTTAGATTGTTAGGCACATTTGATTGCTACAATTTTCTGCAACAAGAGTTGGATTTGATTAAAGAAATTTTCTTTCTATCTACTCAAATCTCAACAAATGTTTTAGTGTGTGAGTTTATTTTGTTAGAGAACCCTAAGTTTTAGGGCCCACCCTAATAAGACCCTCAATGAATTAAAATTCACGAGAACTTATTGGGTCCAAATTTTTGGTTTGCCTATGCAGAAACTATAAGGAGAATTCTTTGGCAGAGGATAAGGTAAAATTGGTTGAGAATATAAGTTATATTAGATGTAAACTATGTATTGATGAAAAACTTCATAATGTTTGTTTCAAGTGTGAAATGTTTGACCATTGTAGTTAGAATTACAGTTATTTCATTATAGAGCTATAGACTTTAGGGTGATAAAGCAAATGTTACAAAAGAACCACGGACATTGTAGTAGTCGAGTATATTAAATTTATATAATCACATTTACCTTTGTTGTTTATTTGTATTAGATATTAGATAGTTAGCTAACATAACAATATTTATAGTGAGTCAAGCAAGTTCATGAAATTTATGAATGAAATCGTATACAAGCTATCAAAATCTATTATAGATTGTGTAAGCTTTCTAACTTTAGTTTTATTTTATAAATATTTCGTAATTACATCGACCATTTGAATATTATTGTAATAGTTTAAAATAAATCATTCATTAATGGATGCAATAAGAGAGACATGAGCAATGTACATTTTATCCTTCATGATTGATGATGATAAAGATTAAGTGTAAATCTTTCTTACATTATTTAGATAGCTATTGTTAATCTTGTCAAATGCACACGTATTTATATGTATGAATTTTATAACATTTTTGTAAAATGTTAACTAGTTTTGAACTAATGAATGAACGTAAATTAGTTTTTAAACTTCTTGTGTAATTATACAGATATATATTGTGTTTTTTTATCGAAAAAGAAATGATTTTCATTATAATCAAACAATACAATAGTCATGGTACATTAAATTATAACATCTAAGATACCAGAGATAAATCAAACACATAGGATGATTTGTTGGTGATATAATTGCAGCTGATGACAGTGCTAATGCTGTTACAAGTGGTTAATTAGAAGTGGTATGATGTGTGCTACCCCAGCTAGTTAAAATGTGTTGCAGATAAGGAAGTCTTGTTGGTGTAGGATATTTGTTCTTATACTAGGCATAGATGTAGCATATACTTTGTGTATGAGATTTGTTAATAAAGTTATGGTTTTTTATTCTGTTAAGTTAGTTTTAGCAATATAAAGCTTGTATATATAGAGAGTTGTTATTTTTGTAATTGTGTGGAATGTAATTAATAATACAAGATTACATTCAGTTCTTGAAATCTGATTACTCTTGTTACTCTTTCTTTCTCTTGTCTTTCTTGCCTAAACATTGTTCATCCTTTTTTGACAATCTTGACATGGTATCAGAGCTGAGGCTCAAGTGAGCTTCACGGGTGTTTTAACATCAGCGATGGAAGCTCCTCGTACAACTATAGTTGGTGATCAAATCAGTGGTACTCAATCTGCAACCTCGGTTCAAGCTAATCGAGATTTGTTTTTGTTTCATAATCTTTTGATAACAATCAAATTAGACAATTCCAATTTTGTGATTTGGAAACATCAAATATTGAAAATTTTAAGGAGTTTAGAGTTGGATGATTATGTGCTTCAAGATTCGCCTAGTTCTGTTCTATCAGATGGTAGTTAATCAAAAATTTTAGTTTTGGATGAAGCAAGATGAGATGTTAGGGTGTTGGTTGATGAGTTACATGACTAATGAAATTTTGAAGCAAGCCTCTGGTTTTGATGCCTTAAGAGAGGCGTGGGTCAAGTTAGAAAAGACTTTTGCCTCAAGATCTAGAGCAAAAATGATTCAACTAAAAGGCGAACTCCAGAATCTCAAGAAAGGCAGTTTTGGTGTGAATGAGTATATCATAAAAGTCAAGATTTTGAGTGATGAACTTCAGTCTACAGGTTGTGCAATTTTAGAAGAGGAGAAACTTATGTATATCTTAGGAGATTTAGATGAGAATTTTGACAGTGTGTTTGCAATGGTGACAGAGAAGATGTTGAGTGATAAAGTATATATTGAAGATGTTAAAGCACTTCTTCTCAATCATGAAAGTAGGTTGGAGAGTAGAAGGATATTTAGTGCTTCACCTCTACCTTCGGTTAATATGAGTGTTAGAATGCCAACTTCACAGATAAGTTTTATTCCTGGTTTCATTAATTATGATGACAATCAGGTGGAAAACGTGACTAATAATTTGAATCGTATGAATTTTGAAGATAGTAGTCCTGGTTATAATTCAATGCAAGAATCTTTTCAACGCAATGCTTTAAGTGCTGGTGCTTGGTGGGCTTAGTTTAATTCATTGCAAGGTGGGGGAAGAGGTGGTAATGGAGGTGGTAGTACAAGTTATAATGGTGGTAATGGGCGAGGCAGGTTTTCTTTCAGTAATAACAACAGGTCGCAATGTTAACTTTGTGGTAAATTGGGGCATTTAGTTTCAAGGTGCTGGTTTAGGTTTGACATCACCTAAAGACCTCCAAACTTCAATAATCAGCACTCTCAGACTTCAGTTATTCCACCTCAACAGTTACAACAGTTTCAAGCTTTTAAACCTTCTTCCTTAACTTAGTTTTCTTATAAAAATAATGCATAAGCTATGCTTGTTGCTAACTCCAACTTATCATCCTTGCTTTTGTCTACTTCTACTGATCAATCTCAGAATTATTTTCCTCAGTTTTCTTCCTATGATGGTTTAGTGTTTCAATCTATTTTGTCTAATCCTATGGCATTGATGGTTGTGGCACCTGAAGCAGTTCCAAATCAATATTGGTACACTGATTCTGGTGCTACCCACCATGTAATGTCTGATCCTAGTAGTCTGGCTGCAGTTGAATCTTATACAGGAAATGATCACCTTATGATTGGAGATGGTAAGAACCTCTCTATATCTCATGTAGGGTTAGGTTATTTTCATTCTTCTAATAATTCTAGTAAGTCATTTCTGATGAGTAATGTTTTAGTTGTTCCTTCAATAGTAAAAAAATTGTTAAGTGTTTCTCAGTTTTCTAAAGATAATTCAATAGTGTTTGAGTTTCACTCTTTTCATTGTTATATCAAGGATCAGCAAACGGGAGACATATAACTTCAAGGCAAACTTACTAATTGTTTCTATGCTTTTGATCTGCAATTGCAAACTTTCTCGACACTCAATTCTCATCAGCTCAATAATGTCTCCTCCTCTTCAGTCATTGTTAATACCACTCTACCTTCAAAGTCTGTTTTTGTTAGTTCAGTTTATGTTCAAAGTTTAAATACTTGGCATCATAGGTTAGGACATGCTTCAATGGTTGTTGTTAAACATACTTTGAATCATTGTCAAATACCGTTTATCAATAATAATGATGTTAATATTGTGTGTAGTACTTGTCAACTTAGTAAAAGTCACTCTTTACCTTTTAATGTGTCTTCTACTCATGCTTCTATACCTTTGTAATTAATTCACTCAGATCTTTGGACCTCTCCTATTCAATCTACAAATGGGTATAATTATTATATCAATTTTGTTGATGACTTTTCAAAATTTACATGGGTGTATTTTCTGAAAAATAAAGTTGGTGCATATCAAGCCTTTTTAGATTTCAAAAGCCAGGTTGAATTGCAAACCTCTCACAAAATTAAGATTTTACAATCTTACTGGGGTGGGGAGTTTCAAGGATTAACATCTGTGTTAGCAGCCTCTAGTATTGTTCATCATACATCTTTTTCCCATACTCCTCAACAAAATAGTCATTCGTCTTTACCTCTTCAATTTTGGTATGAAGCATTTTATTCTAGTTCCTTTATCATAAATAGACTTCCTGTTATATCATTGGGTTTTAAGTCCCCTTTAGAGATTTTGTTTAATACTAAGCCAGATTATATCTTTTTGAAAACTTTTGGGTGCTTATGCTTTCCATGTTTGAGATCATATTCTACTCATAAGCTTGAGCCTAGATCTCAACCTTGCACATTTTTGGGCTACAGTCCTAGACACAAAGGTTATAAGTGCTTATCTGCTGAGGGAAAATTGTATATTAGTAGGGATGTGGTGTTTGATGAGTCCACGTTTCCCTTTGCTTCTTTGTCTCAGTCAAATAGTCTTTCCCAGTCTACAGTTTCTGCTTTTAGAATTGTGTTACCAGTCTTGGTTACTAAGATTCCTATCAGTTTACCTACTTCTACTGTTGAGTCTACTTGGTGTAGCTCAAAATCTATTTTTGTTCCATCTAGTCGTTTGCTGTCTACTTTTATGGTGTCAGCCCTTTTACATGCTCCTTTATCTAGTACTTTACTGCAGCCTATTATGTCTTCTTCTACTGTTACAACTTCTGTTCCTTTTTTATCTTTATCTACACCTAATATAAGTCAACTTTCTAATGTTTTTGTTACTTTACCTGCTACAACTCTTGCCTTGTCTTTTCCCATTTCCTCTTTTGAGTCTCATATGCCTATGTCTACTATTTCAACGTCTAATTCTTCAATTATTTCTCCTTTAGTTTCTAATGCTCATTCTATGTTAACCCGTGCTAAAAGAGGTATTCAAAAGTCCAAAGCTCTTGTATCTATTGTTATGGATTTAAACTTCTTTGAACCTTTGAATGTTAAACAAGCTCTTGCACATAAAGGTTGGAAGAACAGTATGTAGACTGAGTTTGATGCCTTGGTAAGAAACTGTACTTGGGTTTTGGTGCCTCCTCCCAGAGATAGAAAGGTTGTTGGTAGTAAATGGGTGTGAAGGGTAAAGAGGCTTCCTTCAAGTGCTGTTGATAAATTGAAATACAGGCTAGTTGCTAAGGGTTTTCATCAAACCCCTGGTTTTGATTTCACTTAGACTTTTAGTCCAGTGGTTAAACAAATTATAGTGAGGATTATTATTACAGTTGCTCTTACAAATGGTTGGCTTTTACATCAGTTAGACATTAATAATGCCTTTCTGAATGGCACTTTAATTGAGGAGGTTTACATATCTCAACCTGTAAGTTTTGAAGATTCCAAGTGTCTTGACTATGTGTGCAAATTAAAGAAGGCAATTATGGTCTCAAACAGGCTCCCAAAGCCTGGTTTGATACTTTAAAGGCAGGTTTGATGGGTTTAGCTTTCAACCAGTTCAAAGCTGATGTTTCTTTATTCTTCAAAACTTCTTCTATTTTCATTGTGTATTTATTGGTATATGTGTATGATATAATCCTTACTAGTACTGATCAGGCTGAGGTTCATGGTATTATTGGTCTTCTTAATAAGAGGTTTGCTCTCAAATATTTGGGTCATCTCAATTATTTTTTGGATATAGAGGTGCATTATCTACCCAATGGAGATGTTTTGTTAAATTAGAGCAAGTATATAAGAGAGCTTTTGGTTAAAGCCAAGATAGATTTGTCCAAACCTATGCCTACACCATGGCATCTAATGTGGTTCTTTCTGCATGTGAGGGAGCACAATTTGACAATGCTTCATTTTATAGGTGCACTGTTGGAGCTTTGCAATATGCTACAATTACCAGACCTAACATCACCTTTGCTATTAATAAAGTGTGTCATTTCATGGCCAAGCCTTTAGTTCCCTATTGGAATGTAGTCAAACGTATTTTGCGTTACTTGCACGGTACTCTTTATCATGGTGTAGTGTTTAAGCCTGTTGCTTAGCTATTATTACAGGGCTTTACTGATGCTGACTAGGCTACATGTCCAGATGACAGGAGGTCTATCTCTGGCATGGTTATTTTTTATGGTGCTAATCCTATATTTTGGTGTTCCAAGAGGCAATATGTAGTTTCTCGATCCAGCACAGAGGCTGAGTATCAAGCTTTGGCTAATATTGCATTTGAAATTGGTTGGATTCAGTCTCTTTTAAATGAATTACAACTTTGTTTGGTAGCTCCTCCTACTGTGTGGTGTGATCATCAGAGTTTTATTGCTCTTGCTAGCAATCCAGTGCTCTATGCTAGGACTAAGCATATGGAGCTTGACTTGCATTTTGTAAGGGAACGTGTGCTTGCAGGACAATTGGTGGTGTATTATGTTCCTTCTGCAGAACAGGTTGCAGATGTCTTTACTAAACCTCTTTCTCATTTTCAGTTTGCTTTGTTCCGTGGAAAATTCAGTGTCATGATCTTGCCACTGAGTTTGAGGGGGGGTGTTGGTGATATAATTGCAGCTGATGACAGTGCTAATGCTGTTACAAGTGGTTAATGAGAAGTGGTATGATGTGTGCTACCCCAACTAGTTAAAATGTGCTGCAGATAAGGAAGTCCTGTTGGTGTAGGATATTTGTTCTTATATTAGGCATGGATGTACTTTGTGTATGAGAGTTTTTAATAAAGTTATTATGGTTTGTTATTCTGTTAAGTCAATTTTTGCAATATAAAGCTTGTATAAATAGAGAGTTGTTATTTTTGTAATCGTGTAGAATGTAATTGATAATACAAGATTACATTCAGTTCTTGAAATCTGATTACTCTTGCTACTCTTTCTTTCTCTTGTCTTTCTTGCCTAAACGCTGTTCATCATTCTTTGACAATCTTGACATGATTGGCATTCTAACCCTCGGGTTAATTATCGAGCCTTCTAATTTGATGTATTTACACGTTTTTCAAGTAGTTAACAATTACCTACGATGTTTAGTTAGTGTTGAAATCTCTGATAGATTTAAAGGTATCCGTTACGAAAGTCATTGGGCTACCACAACCTAATCCAATTGAATATGTGTCGTCAAATATCCCATAATTGGCAAGTCAAATACCATATATACTACATGTATGGATGAAAAAAAAAATTACAATATTTTCCAATATTTTTATAAAATCAAAGCATGGATATCAAAATTGAATTTCTTCACAAATATCTATAACATCGAGAAATATTGGTGTAAATATTTATATGAATATTGGGATGTTGATTTTGATTGAATTGTTTTATTTTCTCAAATATTGTGAAAAATATTGAATATATCAGTAACAAATATCGGTAAAAATTTCAGTGAAAAAATTTAAATTTTTTTATTGGTTTAAATATCTTATTTTTTGTAGTATATTTAAGTTAATATTTGGACAATAAATTTATATTTTACATTTCATAAAAGCTTTTCTTGTAATAATATTTTAGCAAACAAACAAATATAGAATCTAATCAATGTCGGAGCAATTAAATATTACAAAATTACATAAAATAACACCTCTAAAAGTTATAACATCAAAAATAACATTCAACATATTTAATGATTCAATTGGATGAAATTCAATATTAAATAAGTTTATACGGCTATAGTTCAATTTGAACTATGACCAATTAGATAGAGTTCACAATGAAACGATATATTAAACTTTTTTTTTATAGTAAAAATATATGAATTTGGCATAAGAATTGCTATTTTATGATTATATGTTTTAAGGGTTCTATTTTTCTTATTTTTTCTTAAATTTTTAGATATGTTTGTATTGCTTGTAACTTTATATATCTTCTACCATTCATTGTCTACTCACATCGCTGCTGAGATAGCAAGTGCGTGGAAACAGCTATTAGTAAGGGTGTACATGGTCAATGTGGATGTTGCAATACCAGTGTAAGCTAGTTGCACTACTGTAAATTAGGTTTTATAGGACGGTCACTGACGATCTTTTTTTTTTATAAAAAAAATCTTATTTAAACTTTATAAGATGGTCACTGGCGTCCTATAATAAATTTTTTTTTTTGTATTTGTCCAGTATAAAATACCTTATTTAAAGCATTACAAGTAGGTGATATATGAAGAAAATTCCAACAGAAATTTCTGTCTTTCTTTAAAAAAATGTAATATTTTTCATAAATTGAAAAAGATAAAATGATCTTTTATTTAAAAATTGAAAAAATAGTTATTCAATAAAAACCAACCATTCAAGATGTGTACAATGCATGGCCGTTCCATGCTAATATTTTCCTTTATCTAAGAAAGAAAAGCAAAACTGCATAAGGATGCTCAATGCTTATCTGTATAAATAATTGAAGCTTCCAAATCATTTGGTGAAGATAAAGATGAGTAGTGTGAAAAGATCTACCTAATATGAAGTTGCAGAATTTGTATTATTCTCACATAAAAATCGACAATTACATTGCAAAATTTTGTGTCTGGCATAACCTAGACAAGTGAAAAATTAATAGATAAGCAACTTCTTCAGCAAATGATCAATATGTTCATAGTTATCTTATCTAAATTCAAATATATTTTTAGATAAGATTAAGATATATGCATAAGAAATTTCAACAAACCCAGAGCATAAAAGATAATCCAACAACAAATAGTTAAGGAAATAAACTAAGCTTCATTGAGAGCAAATTATTCTCTTATGGACTTTGTGAACTTTCATTTAAGCCTACCCTTTAAACATTTTCTAAATATGAACTTTCATGACGGCATTGAAAAATCGCAAGATAGAAGTTTCAAAATGTTTTTGAAAAATATGTTGTGAAATTAAGTAAATTTTTTTAAATATACCATTTATTATAAGACGGTTAGTAGCCGTCAATAGCCGTCTTATTTGTTGGTATATAGGACGGCTAGTAGCTGTCTTATAAATTTTTGTTAAGACGGCTAATAGCCGTACTATAAAATTCCTCCTAATTTTTTTCATAATAGTTGTTTTAATTTTTTTTATAAGACGGCCACATATTTGTCCTATTTGTTTCTCACTTAGCCGTCCTATATTATTCAAATTGTAGTAGTGTTGGTTAGGTTGGGGCATGTGATACAAAAATTTTAGCAGAGGTCATGGGATCCATTGTCGATTAAACGATTGCAACTACGTTGCCATGGGTTACTGAGTTGTGGGCTATATGGTTCGGCCTAAAGTTTAGTCTAGATATTGTGTTTTGGGAGGTTTTTCCAAGTTCGTTGCTAGTAGGTTGTTCAATGGGAGTCATGCTCGTTGTCAACTTAAGGACATATAGTTGATGCTATCAAGATTTTAATTATCAAACTTTGACTTTTTCTTCTTGTTTTCATCCAAGGAGGACTAATTTCGCTGAACAGTGCCTTTCTTGTTCATATTATATCACTTGGATTGAGGATGAACCGAGCTAGCTTTGCCCTGCAAGAGATTTAACGGTTCTAAATTAATTAAATAAAAGTTCTCCTTATTTCTCAAATATATATATATATATATGTTAAATAAATTATTTGCTTTTGTTTAATTCTTGTTATATATGTACAGTATGTTATATACGTTGTAAATATATTATTTAAATAATAAAATTGGCTCAAATAGTATATTATAACATATTTTAATATTTATCAAAATTATATAAAATATTTCTAAATTTTAACAATCATTTCCACAATTTTTGAAATTTTTGTTTGAATATTTATCAATATAATATTATTGATATTTTCATAAAATTAAATTCTTGATATTTCAATTGATATCAATATTTTCAATCAATGACCACATATGCCTCCTCCATATTTGCCGACCCATATTAAGTATCTACCCAAACCATGAATGTCGAGGAAAGACGATCTTTATGACAAAATCCTTGCACTCCACAATATTCTTAAGTTTCTTCATATCACCACATCCAACATAAACAAAAGTAAATAATCTATTGCATGTAGAAACTTATAGACCAAATTTCTAATTGCATTCCTCACCAAAAAAGCATACCGATTGTGCATATCATTGCATTGTTATAGCAATTTGATAGCAATTCCACATCTAGTATATCAGTCTGTGGCAAATAAACTTAAAACCCACCATTGAACACTGGAGTTATAATTGACTCCCGACTAATAACTGTTACGGAGCAAAATCCTATTACGCTCGACACCCACTAGTCCTGATGCGAAGTTCTTCACTTTGTTTCTGAATTTTTCTCACTTTCTTCCTTTGAAATGTATGGAGAGAAAGTGGGTGGTGAAACTAATGGAGAGAAGAGAAGTTAAGGTGTGTTGCTGTTGAATTTAAAAATTTGTATTTAGTTAGGAGATGATCAAATTTAGGTAGTTTTAGGAATAAGTATTGGTACATTTGTGTTGGTTTTTAACAAAATCGACTTAAATTTTGCGTTAGCTTTATGTCATAACCGACTCAAATTTGCATTAGTTTTTATTAAAAACAAACTCAAATATTTGGCGTACTGAATAGTTGAGGAATTAGCAATTTGAGTGCCTCAAGTAATATTTTTTTATAACAAATTTAGATGTCTTAGATCTTGTTACAAAGACATTAGGGCTAGTGTTTCTTGGGAAATCAGAAAACACTTGCATCATTATTCACATGATTTTTTTGCTACTGAAAAGCAATATTGGGCTATATATATATATTCACATGCTACACTTGAGTATACATTAGAATTAAAAGTGACTCCACGTAAATGAAAAGTATTTTGTCTTCTTTTCCTTGTTTGTCGTTGAGAACATCAAACAAAGCTTTAACTGGCACATGACCCAAAGATTATGTGTAACACAAAGGCACATTAAATTGGCCCAAAGATTACGAGTGACACAAAGTGAATAAAGTTTTCCTTTTTATAATGTATGTTTCACTTGTAACATCTTTTGTGACAAATATTATAGGCACTTCTAGTTGTACACGTGTTCTATCAGCTAACATAAAATATGTTTTATCAGTCCTGAAATCATTTTGGTAAGAACTTTCTGTTTGTTTTTCTTTTATTACTAGAAGTAAAAATAAACACACACTAAATATGTTTGCTACTAGGTAATAAATTAATCAAATACGTCTGACACCATTTAATTTTTTCACGTTAGCAGTTGAAAAATCAAATGGTACAATCAGCATCTAATTCTTTATTAAATAATTTATATTAATGTCTTATATATTTAAATTATTATTCAATGATTTAAATATTAATTAATATAAGTTATTTGCTAAAATGTCATAATTAAAAACCTATAAATAGATCCTTATAACTAGAAAAGATACATATAAGAAATTTAGAGCTCACCACTCAATTTCTCTAAACTACTCTCTAATCTTTACTTTTCTCTCTGAACCTAGTTACGTGCAGGGTCGAACATCTAGTGTCGTCTGTGGAAAAGAAATTTGTTATTTAATTGATTGAGCTTAAGAAAACTCAAGAACATTCATTGTGTTCTTCGCGTTCTTCATCTCATTCATTGTATTCATCATCCACTTTTCCTTTCAAAATCACATTGGATCCACTCGATTACATGTTCCAATAGGATCATGACCAGGCTACCCTCTAAGACTACTAACCTACCTTCAACGTGCTTCAAGAGAATGGGTACACTCAAAAGGAACCTAGTTGCCTTGATTCTTGATTGCTACCATTAGCAATCCAGATCCAAATCAGGTTGTAGGCTTCCAATAGAAAACTTCCAAAAGCACCCTAAGTTGAGTCACTCCCTAGTCATTGAGCTAGTTGAGGAAGCCAAACTTTTCATCTTAGGAGAATAGCAACCAAACTTTGACTTATTGTGCATCACTAGCAATCCAACCCAGCAAAGTAGGCCAACCTAGTTTACCAAGCATCCACTGGTACTAATTTCTTACAACTCCTATCATCCATTCCAATGATCGTTATCTATGTTGGCACTTACAATCTAGACCAAATTTGCCTAGCTTGCCTTGGGAAACCACCACAAGGTTAGTTAACTAGCTTAATCAGGTTAGGACGGCCACATTGACGAGGACAGCCACATCGACGAGGTCGCTAATCTTGAGGTGGATGACCATGGTTATAGTTGCTAGACAGACATCACTCCAGGAAAGCAAGGATTCACATATGAAGGTTAGGCCTTAGTAGGAAAGGTCACACCCCAAAGGACTATGCCATCTAGAACACTACCCAAAAGGTTATGCTTTCCAAAACCAATCCTTCTAAGCCGCACAGTCCAGGAAACTGCTACCATGTCACGCCAAACTTAATGAATTACTATCCTCTAGGTTGCACTGTTTAGACAAGCTATCTTCTAAGTTGCACCTCATAGTTCACCATCTTCCAAACTGTGGATTCAAATAATATCAAGTGATAGAGATCTAGGCTACACTTAGTAAGGTAGATACACTACCTTCTAAGTAGTGACATCTGGTCTTACTAGACCCAAGGATGAGAAGTCCTTGTCACCACTATACAAGCTACGCTAAGTTAGGAATAAACTTCTTGGAAGCAACATAAACATATGAGTAACATGGCATCTAGAACAAAGATGGCATAAAAATTAAAAGATCTAGGAGCACTTCCCATAGGGTCACCCATCCCTAAATTTCTTTAAGTTAAGCACACTTAAGTGCAAATGACCTAATCCTTCTACAAACCACTAGTTGATTAGAAGATAAGCAACAGAGAATTTAGCTTTATTTTACTGACAACTGCGAGACACCTGATTCTAAGAATGATCATCTCAAAGACATGTGATCAAACATCACCTATAAAGCACATCAACATGTCTGAACATCTGGAGTTTCAGAGAACCAAAGCACTCTTAAACTCATTTAGATATAGAAACCCTCAAACGGGGTGGAATTTCACACACCGAGGCACGTAGAAAACCACGGTTAGAAAAATTAGAGTCAAGCTAGGAAAACATTGTTATGCCGACAAAACGGGACTACCAATCTCCAAACCCCATCCTAGGATCTACGATTGGTAAGACACCACTTTCCACAACAATAAACGATGTGATCTGACTGACCAGCCTACTTGATGCCACTGCCACTTATCTTATGAGAGTCATTTAGAACTTTTCTAGACTCGCACTACAAAGTGACGTCATGGTCATCCATGGAAATTGGGGGCTGACTTGTTTCTATCCTACCATCCAACTCTCAAAAGATCTTGCAAAATGTCTAAGTTCCTTCCGAGAAGTCCACAAGTAAAAATGAAATCCATAAACTAGTGCTCATTGCACAATTGATTCTATACATCCTTGTGTGAGGAGACCTAACACCTTATTACCTCATTACTCACAAAATGTTTTGTAAAGTCCTTACTACATCTTAGGTTTATGTCACACTCTCGATTCCAATAGGATTCTAGGCCGCTGCTCTAGTTAGGGTCTCACTCCCTCAACATCCTAGTTGTCATCATAGTCACCGTACTCAACAATAACCTAAGTAAAGTCTGGGAAGTTTTGAAGAGGAAGAGCAAGATCCAAATATTTCTTCCTAAATGTTCTTTTAGCTAACTCAAATCCATTCACCCAAAAAACTCCTGTGTCATCCTGAAAGTCTTTTGAGTCTAAATTCTCCTCTATACGCTACTCAGCTACAACTTCCATGTGGGTAAACAACCTTTGGATCTCTACTTTAGTTGGGGTCTCTCACCAATGTTTGAACTATTAATCCAGTTGGGGTCTTACTCCCCTCAACACCTAAGCTGCCATTCTAACTGGGGTCTTACTCCCCCTCAATGCTTGGGGTCTTACTCCTCTCAGCTGGTTCTTCAATTTGAATAGACAAGTCTCTAGTTCTCAGCTCCTAACCTCACACACATTGACTCCTTCTGAGTTAAGTCTTCTTAGAGCAAGACCAAGCAAACTTAGTTATCCCTTGGGCTCCCTTAGCAACTTCTGATCCTCCTCAACAGTTTCCCTAGCTAAGCAATCTCAAGAACCTTATGCAACTCTCAACTAGAAATTGGGCAAGCATAAGAGTTGTAAGGTTTATTTTGTATTGGCAATTTTCGTGGACAAAATGTTTGATTGTAATCTAGAATAGGAATTCAACAATTATTCAGACCACACGTGATGATGGAGACACCAAGCTTGCAACGCCCATATGACAGGTATAATATTCCATCATGCATACATCTGCACACAATTGAGCACGACACTTAGTATGGATCGTAACGAAAAATGTATTGTGCACATGTTGGTCGATCGATCGAGAGTATTGTTCGATCGATCGAGTGATCGATCGATCGAGACTGAGACAACTTCGATCTAGGTGCTCTCTGTTTGGACTGGATCGATCGAGCAATTGGACCGATCGATCGAACCATGTTCGATCGATCGAGTATAGAACAACTTCGATCCAGGTTCTCTCTGTTTGAGTTAGATCGATCGAGTTTTGTGTATCGATCGATCGAGACCTTCTCGATCGATCGAGACGGCCTGTCGATCGATCGAGACAGTATTATATTCCTACTCAAACTCTATTTCTTAATTCGACCCTTATGTTTCTTTTACCTAATTGACCACATTTAATGTTAAGAACAGAATTATTATTTGAGGATAATTGTGGTAATTAGTAAATCCTGATAGGAAAAGAGTTATAGTGAATTGCAAATCCTATTTGAACTAGGATTGGACTCTATATAAGTGAAGGGATGTTTGTGCATAATCAATCAACTTGAGCATTTAGAATCATATAGCACTAATACCTTCTAGCATCTGAATTGTGCTTATTCTCTTCATCTATTGTTCTTAGGCTTTTTCATGTTTTATTCATATGCCTAATTGATTTGCATGATATTGAGCTTAATATTGAATGTTCTAGAGTTTGCTAGCTGATCCTGTTTTTACATCGCATGTTATTGAATCTGCTAGTTAGGATTATTCATTGTTTGAATCCGCTCTAGGACACGCATTGCACTTGTGTTATTGTGCTAACGTTACAGGTGACGGCTTCAGTATTTCGTGTGACTCGAAATTACTGAAGGTGACGGGTTCGGTTGATCTTGTGTGACTCAAGTAGATCGGAACGTTGGTCCGGATCCAGACATCTAACTATTGGAGGCTGTGAAAGGAGCAAGCGGCTCGTAAGTAAATTACAGAAAGGGGGATCTATCTGCGACGGGTAGTTTCTGGACTCTATGGTTGTAATTGAACATTATTTTCATAGTGGATAGTTAGGTGGTCCGGTGGACCGGTGGTTTTCCTCTTAGGTCATTGTTGTGGCCTAGGTTGTTTCCACCTAAAAATATTGTGTGTCGTTTTATTATTCCGCATTTATCTTTACACGCGATTGCATGTCTGGCCGTTGTGATTAGATTATATAATATTTGTTGAAAATTGAAAATAACCTATTCACCCCCCTCTAGGCTTATTAGATCCGTAATTAAAAACTTTTTCAATTGGTATCAGAGCGGGTCACTAGATATACTTAGTGTTTGCCTAGGACCTTATTATGGATCATATGAGAGAGGGTTTTTCTACAACCCGTGCACCTTATTTTGATGGGTCTAACTACCCATATTGGAAAGCTCGTATGAGAGCCTTTTTACGTTCCTTAGATGAAAGTGTTTGGAACTCTGTGCTTTATGGTTGGGAACCACCTACGGTTACCAAGGATAATGTTGTCACACTTAAACCTAGGATTGATTGGACTCCCCAAGATAGAATTGGTAGTGGCTGGAACCAAAAGGGCATTAATGCTATTTTTAGTGCTGTGTCGCCGGATGAATTCCGACGTATCTCTAATGTTGAAACTGCTAAGGCTGCTTGGGACACTTTAGAGGTTGCCCATGAGGGCACGTCCCAAGTTAAACGAACAAAACTTCGCATGTTAGCTACTAAGTTTGAAAATCTTAGAATGAAGGAGGAGGAAACGTTTTTAGAGTTTTATGCTAATTTATGTGATATTACTAACTCTTCTTCAAATCTTGGAGATAAAATTGATGAACGCAGGTTGGTTCGAAAAGTCTTATGCTCATTACCAGAACGCTTTGAAGCAAAGGTTACAGCGATAGAGGAAAGCAAAGACATTGACACCATGAAGATTGAAGAACTAGTTGGGTCAATTCAAACATTTGAGATGAACTTTCCAGCACCCAAAAAGAACATTGGAATTGCTCTGAAAACCACCAATGCTGACGATGGTGATAGTGATGATGAAGAGCTACTCACACTTGCTAGAAAACTCAAGAGAATGTTCAACAGAAAAGATCGTAAGGGAAGAGAATTCACCCCAATGAGTTCAGAAAGTAAGAAATCTAAACCCACTGGACCTAAATGTTTTGAATGCAATGGTTTTGGACACTATGCAGCAGATTGTGCGTAATTGATTGATATATAGATTTATTATGATTATTATTTCGATTATTTTCATAAATCTATCCATTCGGAGTCACGGGTATATTTTAGTGCATTTCAGGTGTTTTTAACGTCAAATGAGTCAAATGATGAAATCACGCAAAGACGGGACACCTACGGCGCTCGGATCACAAGTTACGGGCTAATCAAGACAAAATATGTAAGCCTTACATATAGTGCCATCACATATGTAAGGGGGGGACGTGAAAAGAAGGAAATCATTGCGCGCCGCGGCGAGAGAATTGCATGCCGCGGCGTGAGGCTCTCGGGTTTAATTCTGGAAAACAATGAAGCATCGCGCGCCGCGGCGGGATAATTGCATGCCGCGGCGGGGAGCTCTCGGGTTTTTGCATATTTTTCAGAAATTGTGTTGCGCCGCGGCGGGGAAAATGCATGCCGCGGCGCGCCTATTCCTATGGCACATAGGATTCGTGTAAACCCTTACATCTATAAAAACCCCCTTAGAGTCCCCCTTACATACAACTCAACTCACTTGACCAACTCATACACAACTCTTCCTCTTCTCAATTTTGCGACCCAAACACGACATTCAATCAGCTTTGAGAGCGTTGCCACACTATAACGAAGCGAGAGATACCATTCTAAGGATTCAAGGAAGCCAACGACGATCGAAGATAAAGCTTACGGAGGAGTACGTCAACCGATCCATAAGCGGTATTTAGATTTAGGTTTTCCTTGTTGTTATAGAATTAATTTATCTTCTCCATTTGTTAAAGTGTATGATCATATTTTATTTGTCTATGAATAACAATATGAACATGAGCGGCTAGTTTCATTATGGATGTTTAGTTTGTGTTGCCATGTTTGCTAGGATTGTGTATGGTGTATTTAATTGATTTATGAATGAATTACTTTTTGATTAAGAGCATGTTTAAATGTTTGATTATGAATAATCATGGGCCAATTTGGTGTTCGTAGTTAGACTGAAAAATCTGAGATTTTAGTTAGAGGAACGTCACCTTAACTCTTTTCCGAAACACTTAATCAAAGCTTCAAGTTAGTGACTTAGTCATAGCATTAATTTGATTGGCATGTTTTCCTTGCGCATAATTTGATTGCTATTTAATTTACCCCCGCCAAAGGCAGTTAATTAGTTAATCAACAAAGAGACCTACCCCCGCCAAAAGGAGTTTCGTAATTAAAAGGAAAGCCGGTAGTTTTATTCATATAGGACGTTCATGCATATCACCATACCTTTTCGATGCAAACATGGTTAACCAAGCTAAACGTCCATACATCCTCTATTGATATTTGATTTGATTGAATTGATTGTTTGATTGCAATTTCGTGTGATTTTCGTATAATTGTTCCCGTTACCAAAACCAAACAAACTCTTTTTACAGTTTTATTAGCATTAGGATTCTAGTTACTTAGAGTTTTAGTTTCACTAGAACTCTATTTAATTAGTGTTTTATTTTCATTAGAACTCCATTTAGATTAAAAAGCTAGTTATTTAAGACCACTGCAATTCCTTGAGAGACCGACCTTGGAAGTTGCTTATCACTTCACTACGAGTGATTCGTACACTTGCGAGTACACATTTTAACACATCAAGTAGCTCAAAATCTATTTTTGTTCCATCTAGTCGTTTGCTGTCTACTTTTATGGTGTCAGCCCTTTTACATGCTCCTTTATCTAGTACTTTGCTGCAGCCTATTATGTCTTCTTCTACTGTTACAACTTCTGTTCTTTTTTTATCTTTATCTACACCTAATATAAGTCAACTTTCTAATGTTTTTGTTACTTTACCTGCTACAACTCTTGCCTTGTCTTTTCCCATTTCCTCTTTTGAGTCTCATATGCCTATGTCTACTATTTCAACGTCTAATTCTTCAATTATTTCTCCTTTAGTTTTTAATGCTCATTCTATGTTAACCCGTGCTAAAAAAGGTATTCAAAAGCCCAAAGCTCTTGTATCTATTGTTATGGATTTAAACTTCTTTGAACCTTTGAATGTTAAACAAGCTCTTGCACATAAAGGTTGGAAGAACAGTATGTAGACTGAGTTTGATGCCTTGGTAAGAAACTGTACTTGGGTTTTGGTGCCTCCTCCCAGAGATAGAAAGGTTGTTGGTAGTAAATGGGTGTGAAGGGTAAAGAGGCTTCCTTCAGGTGCTGTTGATAAATTGAAATACAGGCTAGTTGCTAAGGGTTTTCATCAAACCCCTGGTTTTGATTTCACTTAGACTTTTAGTCCAGTGGTTAAACAAATTACAGTGAGGATTATTATTACAGTTGCTCTTACAAATGGTTGGCTTTTACATCAGTTAGACATTAATAATGCCTTTCTGAATGGCACTTTAATTGAGGAGGTTTACATGTCTCAACCTGTAAGTTTTGAAGATTCCAAGTGTCTTGACTATGTGTGCAAATTAAAGAAGGCAATTTATGGTCTCAAACAGGCTCCCAAAGCCTGGTTTGATACTTTAAAGGCAGGTTTGATGGGTTTAGCTTTCAACCAGTTCAAAGCTGATGTTTCTTTATTCTTCAAAACTTCTTCTATTTTCATTGTGTATTTACTGGTATATGTGTATGATATAATCCTTACTAGTACTAATCAGGCTGAGGTTCATGGTATTATTGGTCTTCTTAATAAGAGGTTTGCTCTCAAATATTTGGGTCATCTCAATTATTTTTTGGATATAGAGGTGCATTATCTACCCAATGGAGATGTTTTGTTAAATTAGAGCAAGTATATAAAAGAGCTTTTGGTTAAAGCCAAGATAGATTTGTCCAAACCTATGCCTACACCATAGCATCTAATGTGGTTCTTTTTGCATGTGAGGGAGCACAATTTGACAATGCTTCATTTTATAGGTGCACTGTTGGAGCTTTGCAATATGCTACAATTACCAGACCTAACATCACCTTTGTTGTTAATAAAGTGTGTCAGTTCATGGCCAAGCCTTTAGTTCCCTATTGGAATGTAGTCAAACGTATTTTGCGTTACTTGCATGGTACTCTTTATCATGGTGTAGTGTTGAAGCCTGTTGCTTAGCTATTATTACAGGGCTTCACTGATGCTGACTGGGCTACATGTCCAGATGACAGGAGGTCTACCTCTGGCATGGTTATTTTTTATGGTGCTAATCCTATATTTTGGTGTTCCAAGAGGCAATATGTAGTTTCTCGATCCAGCACAGAGGCTGAGTATCAAGCTTTGGCTAATATTGCATTTGAAATTGGTTGGATTCAGTCTCTTTTAAATGAATTACAGCTTTGTTTGGTAGCTCCTCCTACTGTGTGGTGTGATCATCAGAGTTTTATTGCTCTTGCTAGCAATCCAGTGCTCTATGCTAGGACTAAGCATATGGAGCTTGACTTGCATTTTGTAAGGGAACATGTGCTTGCAGGACAATTGGTGGTGTATTATGTTCCTTCTGCAGAACAGGTTGCAGATGTCTTTACTAAACCTCTTTCTCATTTTCAGTTTGCTTTGTTCCGTGGAAAATTCAGTGTCATGATCTTGCCACTGAGTTTGACGGGGGGGGCGGGGGTGTTGGTGATATAATTGCAGCTGATGACAGTGCTAATGCTGTTACAAATGGTTAATGAGAAGTGGTATGATGTGTGCTACCCCAACTAGTTAAAATGTGCTGCAGATAAGGAAGTCCTGTTGGTGTAGGATATTTGTTCTTATATTAGGCATGGATGTACTTTGTGTATGAGAGTTTTTAATAAAGTTATTATGGTTTGTTATTCTGTTAAGTCAGTTTTTGCAATATAAAGCTTGTATAAATAGAGAGTTGTTATTTTTGTAATCGTGTAGAATGTAATTGATAATACAAGATTACATTCAGTTCTTGAAATTTGATTACTCTTGCTACTCTTTCTTTCTCTTGTCTTTCTTGCCTAAACGCTGTTCATCATTCTTTGACAATCTTGACATGATTGGCATTCCAACCCTCGGGTTAATTATCGAGCCTTCTAATTTGATGTATTTACACATTTTTCAAGTAGTTAACAATTACCTACGATGTTTAGTTAGTGTTGAAATCTCTGATAGATTTAAAGGTATCCGTTACGAAAGTCATTGGGCTACCACAACCTAATCCAATTGAATATGTGTCGTCAAATATCCCATAATTGGCAAGTCAAATACCATATATACTACATGTATGGATGAAAAAAAAATTGCAATATTTTCCAATATTTTTATAAAATCAAAGCATGGATATCAAAATTGAATTTCTTCACAAATATCTATAACATCGAGAAATATTGGTGTAAATATTTATATGAATATTGGGATGTTGATTTTGATTGAATTGTTTTATTTTCTCAAATATTGTGAAAAATATTGAATATATCAGTAACAAATATTGGTGAAAATTTCAGTGAAAAAATTTAAATTTTTTTATTGGTTTAAATATCTTATTTTTTGTAGTATATTTAAGTTAATATTTGGACAATAAATTTATATTTTACATTTCATAAAAGCTTTTCCTGTAATAATATTTTAGCAAACATAACAAATACTAGAATCTATATCTAACGTCGGAGCAATTAAAGTATCTACAAAATTAGCATACAAACTAACACCATCTAAAAGTTATAACATCAAAACCATAATGCATTCAACATATTTAACGATTCAATTGGATGAAAAAAAAATTCAATATTACAATAAGTTTATAAACGAGCTATAGTTCAACTTGAACTATGACCAATTAGATAGAATGTTCACAATGATTAACGATATGGATTAATTTACTTATTTTTTTTTTTAATATGTAAAAATATATGAATTTGGCATAAGAATTGCTATTTTATGAAAATTATAAGTTTTATAGGGTTCTATTTTTCTTATTTTTTCTTAATTTATTAGATATTGGATAATTGTATTGCTTGTAAACTTTTTAATAATATCTTCTACAACATTCAATTGATCTACTCACATCGCTGCATGAGATAGCAAGTTGCTGAAACACTGAAAGTAAACATCAAAATAATTAGTAAGGGTGTACATGGTTCAATGTGGATGAATTGCAATACCAGTAGTTAAGGCTAGTTGCACTTAACTGTACAATTAGGTTTTATAGGACGGTCACATGAACGATCTTTAATTTTTTTTATAAAAAAATCTTAATTTGAAAATCTTTTATATAGATGGTCACTGGCGTCCTATAATAATATTTTTTTTAATTGTTTGTATTTTGTCCATGTATAATTAATACTTGTCTTAAAGCATTACAAGTAGGTGATATATGAAGGAAAATTCCAACAGAAATGTTCTGGTCTTTCTTTAAAAAACATGTAATATTTTTCATAAATTGAAAATAGATTTAAGAGATGATCTTTTATTTTAAAATTGAAAAAATAGTTATTCAATAAAAACCAACCATTCAAGATGTGTACAATGCATGGCTGTTCCATGCTAAATATTTTCCTTTATTCCTAAGAAAGTATTAAAGCATAAACTGCATAAGAGAAATGCTACAAATTGCTTATCTGTATAAATAATTGAAGCTTCCAAATCATTTGGTGAAGATTAAAGATGAGTAGTGTGAAAAGATCTTTACCTAATATGAAGTTGCAGAATCTGTATTATTCTCACATAAAAATCGACAATTACATTGCAAAATTTATGTGGCTTCCTGGCAATAATTCCTAGACAAGTAGAAAAATTAATAGATAAGCAACTTCTTCAAGCAAATGATCAATATGTTCATAGTTCAATCTTATCTAAATTCAAATATATTTTTAGATAAGATTACAGATATAATTGCATAATTGAATATTTCAACAAACCCAGTAGCATTAAAATTTGGATAATCTAACAACAAATAGTTAAGGAAATAAACTAAGCTTCATTGAGAGCAAATTATTCTCTTATGGACTTTGTGAACTTTCATTTAAGCCTACCCTTTAAACATTTTCTAAATATAGAACTTTCATGAACCGGCACTGAAAAAATCGACGAGAATAGTAAGTTTCAAAATAGTTTTTGAAAAATTATTTGGTTTGTGAATTATTTAAGCTAAATTTAATTTTAAATATACCATTTATTATAAGACGGTTAGTAGCCGTCAATAGCCGTCTTAAATTTGTTGATATATAAGACGGCTAGTAGCTGTCTTATAAGAAATTGTATGTAAATTCTTATAGAACAGCTTGTAGCCATATTATATACCAACAAATAAGACGGCTACTAGCCGTCCTATAAATTTTTGTTAAGACGGCTAATAGCCGTACTATAAAATTCTTCCTAATTTTTTTCATAATAGCTGTTTTAATTTTTTTTATAAGACGGCCACATATTTGTCCTATTTGTTTCTCACTTAGCCGTTCTTATATTATTCAAATTGTAGTAGTGTTGGTTAGGTTGGGGCATGTGATACAAAAATTTTAGCAGAGGTCATGGGATCCATTGTCGATTAAACGATTGCAACTACGTTGCCATGGGTTACTGAGTTGTGGGCTATACGGTTCGGCCTAAAGTTTAGTCTAGGTATTGTGTTTTGGGAGGTTTTTCCAAGTTCGTTGCTAGTAGGTTGTTCAATGGGAGTCATGCTCGTTGTCAACTTAAGGACATATAGTTGATGCTATCAAGATTTTAATTATCAAACTTTGACTTTTTCTTCTTGTTTTCATCCAAGGAGGACTAATTTCGCTGAACAGTTGGCCTTTCTTGTTCATATTATATCACTTGGATTGAGGATGAACCGAGCTAGCTTTGCCCTGCAAGAGATTTAACGGTTCTAAATTAATTAAATAAAAGTTCTCCTTATTTCTCAAATATATATATATATATGTTAAATAAATTATTTGCTTTTGTTTAATTCTTGTTATATATGTACATTATGTTATATACGTTGTAAATATATTATTTAAATAATAAAATTGGCTCAAATAGTATATTATAACATATTTTAATATTTATCAAAATTATATAAAATATTTCTAAATTTTAACAATCATTTCCACAATTTTTTAAAATTTTGTTTGAATATTTATCAATATCGATAATATTATTGATACTTTCATAAAATTAAATTCTTGATATTTCAATTGATATAATATTTTCAATCGATGACCACATATGCCTCCTCCATATTTGCCGACCCATATTAAGTATCTACCCAAACCATGAATGTTGAGGAAAGACGATCTTTATGACAAAATCCTTGCACTCCACAATATTCTTAAGTTTCTTCATATCACCACATCCAACATAAACAAAAGTAAATAATTTATTGCATGTAGAAACTTATAGACCAAATTTCTAATTGCATTCCTCACCAAAAAAGCATACCGATTGTGCATATCATTGCATTGTTATAGCAATTTGATAGCAATTCCACATCTAGTATATCAGTCTGTGGCAAATAAACTTAAAACCCACCATTGAACACTGGAGTTATAATTGACTCCCAACTAATAACTGTTACGGAGCAAAATCCTATTACGCTCGACACCCACTAGTCCTGATGAGAAGTTCTTCACTTTGTTTCTGAATTTTTATCACTTTCTTCCTTTGAAATGTATAGAGAGAAAGTGGGTGGTGAACCTAATGGAGAGAAGAGAAGTTAAGGTGTGTTGCTGTTGAATTTAAAAATTTGTATGTAGTTAGGAGATGATCAAATTTAGGTAGTTTTAGGAATAAGTATTGGTACATTTGTGTTGGTTTTTAACAAAAATCGACTTAAATTTTGCGTTAGCTTTGTGTGATAATCGACTCAAATTTGCATTAGTTTTTATTAAAAACGAACTCAAATATTTGGCGTACTGAATAGTTGAGGAATTAGCAATTTAAGTGCCTCAAGTAATATTTTTTTATAACAAATTTAGATGTCTTAGATCTTGTTACGAAGACATTAGGGCTAGTGTTTCTTGGGAAATCAGAAAACACTTGCTTCATTATTCACATGATTTTTTTGCTACTGAAAAGCAATATTGGGCTATATATATATTCACATGCTACACTTGGAGTATACATTAGAATTAAAACTGCCTTCATAGCGACTCCACGTAAATGAAAAGTATTTTGTCTTCTCTTCCTTGTTTGTCGCGCGTTGAGAACATCAAACAAAGCTTTAACTGGCACATGACCCAAAGATTATGTGTAACACAAAGGCACATTAAACAAAGGCACATTAAATTGGCCCAAAGATTACGAGTGACACAAAGTGAATAAAGTTTTCCTTTTTATAATGTATGTTTCACTTATAACATCTTTTGTGACAAATATTGTAGGCACTTCTAGTTGTACACGTGTTCTATCAGCTAACATAAGATATGTTTTATCAGTCCTGAAATCACTTTGGTAAGAACTTTCTATTTGTTTTTCTTTTATCCCTAGAAGTAAAAATAAACACACACTAAATATGTTTGGTACTAGGTAATAAATTAATAGGTACTTCTGACACCATTTAATTATTTCACGTTAGCAGTTGAAAAATTAAATGGTATAACAGCATCTAATTCTTTATTAAATAATTTATATTAATGTCTTATATATTTAAATTATTATTCAATAATTTAAATATTAATTAATATAAGTTATTTGCTAAAATGTCATAATTAAAAACCTATAAATAGATCCTTATAACTAGAAAAGATACACATAACAAATTTAGAGCTCACCACTCAATTTCTCTAAACTACTCTCTAATCTTTACTTTTCTCTCTGAAACTAGTTACGTGCAGGGTCGAACATCTAGTGTCGTCTGTGGAAAAGAAATTTGTTATTTAATTGATTGAGCTTAAGAAAACTCAAGAATATTCATTGTGTTCTTCGCGTTCTTCATCTCATTAATTGTGTTCATCATCCACTTTTCCTTTCAAAATCACATTGGATCCACTCGATTAATAAGATGAGCTCTCAACATGTTCCAATAGGATCATGACCAGGCTACCCTCTAAGACTACTAACCTGCCTTCAACGTGCTTCAAGAGAACGGGTACACTCAAAAGGAACCTAATTGCCTTGATTCTTGATTGCTACCATTAGCAATCCAGACCCAAATCAGGTTGTAGGCTTCCAATAGAAAACTTCCAAAAGCACTTGAGCAGGAATTGGACCCTAAGTTAAGTCACTCCCTAGTCATTGAGCTAGTTGAGGAAGCCAAACTTTTCATCTTAGGAGAATAGCAACCAAACTTTGACTTATTGTGCATCACCAGCAATCCAACCCAGCAAAGTAGGCCAGCCTAGTTTACCAAGCATCCATTGGTACTAATTTCTTACAACTCCTATCATCCATTCCAATGATCGTTATCTGTGTTGGCACTTACAATCTAGACCAAATTTGCTTAATCAGGTTAGGACGGCCACATTGACGAGGACAGCCACATCGACGAGGTCGCTAATCTTGAGGTGGATGACCATGGTTATAGTTGCTAGACAGACATCACTCCAGGAAAGCAAGGATTCACATATGAAGGTTGGGCCTTAGCAGGAAAGGTCACACCCCAAAGGACTATGCCATCTAGAACACTACCCAAAAGGTTATGCTTTCCAAAACCCATCCTTCTAAGCCACACAGTCCAAGAAACTACTACCATGTCACGCCAAACTTAATGGATTACTATCCTCTAGGTTGCACTGTTTAAACAAGCTACCTTCTAAGTTGCACCTCATAGTTCACCATCTTCCAAACTGTGGATTCAAATAATATCAAGTGATAGAGATATAGGCCACACTTAGTAAGGTAGATACACTACCTTCTAAGTAGTGACGTCTGGTCTTACCAGACCCAAGGATGAGAAGTCCTTGTCGCCACTATACAAGCTACGCTAAGTTAGGAATAAACTTCTTGGAAGCAACATAAACATATGAGTAACATGGCATCTAGAACAAAGATGGCATAAAAATTAAAAGATCTAGGAGCACTTCCCATAGGGTCACCCATCCCTAAATTTCTTTAAGTTAAGCACACTTAAGTGCAAATGACCCAATCCTTTTGCAAACCACTAGTTGATTAGAAGATAAGCAACAAAGAATTTAGCTTTATTTTACTGACAACTGCGAGACACCTGGTTCTAGGAATGATCATCTCAAAGACATGTGATCAAACATTACCTATATATAAAGCACATCAACATGTTTGAACATCTGGAGTTTCAGAGAACCAAAGCACTCTTAAACTCAATTAGATATAGAAACCCTCAAACGGGGTGGAATTTCACACACCGAGGCACGTAGAAAAGACCACGGTTAGAAAAATTAGAGTCAAGCTAGGAAAACATTATTATGCCGACAAGACAGGACTACCAATCTCCAAACCCCATCCTAGGATCTACAACTGGTAGGACACCACTTTCCACAGCAATAAACGACGTGATCTGACTGACTAGCCTACCTGATGCCACTGCCACTTATCTTGTGAGAGTCATTTAGAACTTTTCTAGACTCGCACTACAAAGTGACGTCATGGTCATCCATGGAAATTGGGGGCTAACTTGTTTCTATCCTACCATCCAACTCTCAAACGATCTTGCAAAATGTCTAAGTTCCTTCCGAGAAGTCCACAAGTAAAAATGAAATCCATAAACTAGTGCTCACTGCACAATTGATTCTATAAATCCTTGTGTGAGGAGACCTAACACCTTATTACCTCATTACTCACAAAATGTTTTGTAAAGTCCTTACTACATCTTAGGTTTGTGTCACACTCCCGATTCCAGTAAGATTCTAGGCCGCTGCTCTAGTTAGGGTCTCACTCCCTCAACATCCTAGTTGTCATCATAGTCACCATACTCAATAATAGCCTAAGTAAAGTCTGGGAAGTTTTGAAGAGGAAGAGCAAGATCCAAATATTTCTTCCTAAATGTTCTTTTAGTTAACTCAAATCCATGCACCCAAAAAACTCTTGTGTCATCCTGAAAGTCTTTTGAGTCTAAATTCTCCTCTATACGCTACTCAGCTACAACTTTCATGTGAGTAAACAACCTTTGGATCTCTACTTTAGTTGGGGTCTCTCACCAATGTTTGAACTGTTAATCCAGTTGGGGTCTTACTCCCCTCAATACTTGAGCTGCCATTCTAACTGGGGTCTTACTCCCCCTCAATGCTTGGAGTCTTACTCCTCTCAGCCGCTTCTTCAGTTTGAGTAGACAAGTCTCTAGTTCTTAGCTCCTAACCTCACACACATTGACTCCTTCTGAGTTAAGTCTTCTTAGAGCAAGACCAAGCAAACTCAGTTATCCCTTGGGCTCCCTTAGCAACTTATGATCCTCCTCAACAGTTTCCCTAGCTAAGCAATCTCAAGAACCTTATGCAACTCTCAAGTAGAAATTGGGCAAGCACAAGAGTCATACTAGGAAAGTTCAGACAAAAGAGGCAAAAGTAAAGTCATTCCTAGTCTTCTGGTTCCATCATAGCTGCGCCCATAGTTTCACTTTGTTCTCTTGTTCCACTAAGATAGCATAAGAAATAAAATTTAGTCTTGTGGTTCAACTGAAGTTCTACCAATAGAAGTCCGGCTACTCAAAGGTTTCACATCTAGAGACCATAGTCACCTAAAAATCCAGGTCATCCAACGAGATCTTAGTCATCTACAAATCCATGTCATCCATTCAGATCATGGTCATCTAGAAATCTAGATCACTCCCTGACTATCAGACTCTTCCACCATAAATCTCTAACCTTTGATTGGAAGAATAAGATGGGTGAAGTTGAGAGTGACTAGGTCTACACAGAGACTAGCAAACTCAATCAAAATCTCCCATCCAACCAGTAGTCCAAGGATGCATATAGGGAAGTGATTTGGCAAAGTCAGGCCATGAGAAAATCAATTTTGGGAAGTCAAACCCGTGAGCCCATAATTGACTTTTTTCTCAAACTTTGACCTATCGTAACTTTTCAACCAAGACTTGGATTGAGACATGAGAATGGGCATTAGAAAGCTTACAACCATGAGATCATTATGGCATAACGATACTTGGGATACCATCTACCTATTTCAGTCAAGATGTCCCATTGATGAGTGCTCGAAAAGCACTAATATTTCGTGATTAATTATGCTTGATTGATTGATATATAGATTTATTATGACTATTATTTCGATTATTTTCATAAATCTATCCATTCGGAGTCACGGGTATATTTTAGTGCATTTCAGGTGTTTTTAGCGTCAAATGATTCAAATGATGAAAACACGCGAAGACGGAACACCTACGGCGCTCGGATCACGAGTTACGGACTAATCAAGACGAATATGTAAGCCTTACATATAGTGCCATCACATATGTAAGGGGGGACGTGAAAAGAAGGAAAGCATTGCGCGCCGCGGAGAGAGAATTGCATGCCGCGGCGTGAGGCTCTCGGGTTTGATCCTGAAAACATAGAAGCATTGCGCGCCGCGGCGAGGGAATTGTATGCCGCGGCGGGGAGCTCTCGGGTTTTTGCATATTTTCCAAATTTTGTGTTGCGCCGCGGGGGGAAAATGCATGCCGCGGCGCGCCTATTCCTATTGCAATCAGGAATCCCTTACATCTATAAATACCCCTTAGACCCCCTTTACAAAGAGAACTCGAAATAACTTGACCAATTCATACACAACTCTTCCTCTTCTCAATTTCGCGACCCAAACACGACATTCAATCAGTTTTGAGAGCGTTGCCACTTTAACGAAGGAGAGACAATATTCTAAGGATTCAAGGAAGCTAACGACAATCGAAGATAAAGCTTACGGAGAAGTACGTCAACCAATCCATAAGCGGTATTTAGATTTAGGTTTTCCTTGTTGTTATAGAATTAATTCATCTTCTTTATTTGTTAAAGTGTATGATCATATTTTATTTGTCTATGAATAATAATATGAACATGTCTGGCTAATTTAATTATGGATGTTTAGTTTGTGTTGCAATGTTTGCTAGAATTGTGTATGGTGTATCTTTTTGACTTATGAATAAAATACTTTTTGATTAAGAGCATGTTTAAATATTTGATTATGAATAATCATGGGCACATTTGATGTTCGTAGTTAGATTGAAAAACCTAAGAATTTAGTTAGAGGAACGTCACCTTAACTCTATTCCGAAACACTTAATCAAAGATTCAAGTTAGTGACTTAGTCATAGCATTAATTTGATTGGCATGTTTTCCTTGCGCATAATTTGATTGCTATTTAATTTACCCCCGCCAAAGGCAGTTAACTAGTTAATCAACAAAGAGACCTATCCCCGCCAAAAGGAGTTTCGTAATTAAAAGGAAAGTCGGTAGTTTTGTTTATATAGGACGTTCATGTTATCTCACCATACCTTTTCGATGCAAGCATGGTCAACCAAGCTAAACGTCCATACATCCTCTATTGATATTTGATTTAATTGAATTGATTGTTTGATTGCGATATTGTTTTAGTTTAATTGTCGTATGATTGTTCTCGTTACCGAAATCAACCAACCTTTTTACAGTTTTATTAGCGTTAGGATTCTAGTTACTTAGAGTTTTAGTTTCACTAGAACTCTATTTAATTAGAGCTTTGTTTTCATTAGAACTCTATTTAGATTTAAAAGTTAGTTATTTAGAACCATTGCAATTCCTTGAGAGACCGACCTTGCAAGTTGCTTGTCACTTTACTACGAGTGATTCGTACACTTGCGAGTACACATTTTAACACATCACCCATAGCCACCATATCCCAAGGGAAAAAGTATACCACCTTTCTCGCCAAAGATACCCAGGAAGCCTAGGGGCTTGTGTTGAGTAGTAAATTAACTAAGTACATGTAAAAATAACAATTACGTAGCAATTTAAGTCAAATGTTCGGTGGATACGCTAGTCAGTAATTTTGACTCAGATGAAGAGGGAAGTAAACGTATCCTTGATAAATTTAATGCAAACAGTTTTGAGGAGTTATTTATTGATTTAATTAAATGCAAGAAAGAAAAAGATAAACTACTCATAACTGTAACAAAGCTGAATGAACAGATCAATTTGCAAGACCTTAATTTTTCAGTTTTAGAAAAAGAAAAAGTTGAACTGTCTGAGCATTTTGACAAGTTAAGTTTAAGTCTTGCAGGTATTGAACAGGAAAATTCAAAGCTTGTGCAGGAATTGGAGCAATCAAAGGAAACTGTCAAAAGATTAACAATTGGAGCTGAACGACTAGACAAGATGTTGAGCATTGGTAAGCCTTTCGGTGATACAAGTGGACTTGGATTTTCAGAAGAAAACTGTACACCTTCCACTTCAAAAACTACATTTGTAAGGTCTTCTAACTTTATCTCTACTGCTACAAATTCTGCACAAACACCCACTAAAACTGTAGGAGCTAAAACTGTTAAGTTTGTGCCTGTTTGTCATCATTGTGGTAGAAAAGGCCATATTCGACCTAACTGTAGATTTTTGATGAATGCTTTTCGATTTAATGATCATCTTCATGCTTATAGGTATAGAACTCATAATTATCATCATACCATGCCTATGTTGAATTTGAATAGGAAATATGAGCCTAAGAGTATGCCTTTAAAATCTAATGCAATTAAGTCTCAACCCAAAAACATAAAGAAATCAAAATTCATGAAAATTTGGGTTAGGAAAGATTGCATGTTTCCTATCAATTGATCACTATTGCTAGACCACCTAGGTACTTTTGTTTGAGTGCTTAAATGACCCTAGGTGAGTATTTTTTTTTGGTTTATTTCGTTTTTTTTTTTTTAATTTTTTTTTGGATTAAAAAAAAAAAAAAAAAAAAAAAAACTTTTTCAATTGGTCTACAAGGTTTTGGATTCAAATGATGCTTATACTTTTACAACCTTATCTTTTGTGACTTATTTTGATTCTCTTGGTATTCTTTGGATTTGAATTTAATATTTACTTTTTACCATTGTGCAATCATGACTGAACTTATGCACACACCCACTGAACACATCATTATGTCACTATGAAGTTTATGTTAATTCGAAAACTCTAAGACTTGAGCTAATTTCAATTTGTGGGAAAATTATATTACTTATTTCTTATTTTTTAAATAGGCATCTTAGGGAGTAACTAGTATTGAGAGGCCTACCTACTATGTGTTGCCCAAGCATCCGTATGAGCGGCCCAGCAGGCTTCTACTGTCAAAGCCATCGGTTTAGCTAAGGCTCCTACATTTAAAAAAAAAAAAAAAATTTATTAAGAAATTTTATTTGCATGTACAAAAGAAAAAAAATTTTTATTATAATAAAAAAAAAATTTTTTTTATTACATATTTTATTTGGCTAAATTGTGATAATTAATATTTGATTATAAATAATTAATTTTCTAATTTGTAATTTTAAAATTGTCATAAATTGTTAATAATTAATTTTTTTTGGAATCAATTTGTTTAACATTATATATTCCTTTTAATGTCAGTATGTCATTATATGTAACTAACTTATGTGAACAATTCTTTTTCTAATACAATGAATGATCAAAATTAAGCAAAAATTAATTTTTTCAATTTGTTGTATCTTATTCGTTTAAATGAGTTCATTACTTTTGTGGTAAAAAAAAAAAACAAATTTTCCTTTTTTAAATTTGTTTTTCGTCTAAAATCATAGAACTTAGGGGACGTTTTGCATAATATTTATTATTATTCTTTTGAGTTAAAACAATTCCTTTACATGTTTGGATATACATGTTATCATTTACGTTTTAGCCCATTTCATTATTGTATAAACTTTAGGGAGATGATCCATTTTCAATTTTCATGAATTTGTCATATTTCTATGCAAAAAGAGAGAAAGATTCATTTATTCAAATTATGGGATTGAATTTAGGGGGAGATGTTTGCATTTTTATTATTCTTTCTGGGGAAAAATTAGGTCACATCAATACATATTTTAGCACTTTTAAAAAATAACTTAATTTTAAGATGAGGTTTAAGCCACATTTTTGTATTTGTTTGTCTAATTTCAGTGACACTATTAAGTATCAACGAAGTATGTCACATATTAATTTGTAATAAGTAATTATGTATGCATTTTAACCTTAAGGTTATGTTTGAATTGTTGTGAAAAAATTTTCACAAAAATGCCAAAGGGGGAGATTGTAAGGTTTATTTTGTATTGGCAATTTTCGTGGACAAAATGTTTGATTGTAATCTAGAATAGGAATTCAACAATTATTCAGACCACACGTGATGATGGAGACACCAAGCTTGCAACGCCCATATGACAGGTATAATATTCCATCATGCATACATCTGCACACAATTGAGCACGACACTTAGTATGGATCGTAACGAAAAATGTATTGTGCACATGTTGGTCGATCGATCGAGAGTATTGTTCGATCGATCGAGCAATTGGACCGATCGATCGAACCATGTTCGATCGATCGAGTATAGAACAACTTCGATCCAGGTTCTCTCTGTTTGAGTTAGATCGATCGAGTTTTGTGTATCGATCGATCGAGACCTTCTCGATCGATCGAGACGGCCTGTCGATCGATCGAGACAGTATTATATTCCTACTCAAACTCTATTTCTTAATTCGACCCTTATGTTTCTTTTACTTAATTGACCACATTTAATGTTAAGAACAAAATTATTATTTGAGGATAATTGTGGTAATTAGTAAATCCTGATAGGAAAAGAGTTATAGTGAATTGCAAATCCTATTTGAACTAGGATTGGACTCTATATAAGTGAAGGGATGTTTGTGCATAATCAATCAACTTGAGCATTTAGAATCATATAGCACTAATACCTTCTAGCATCTGAATTGTGCTTATTCTCTTCATCTATTGTTCTTAGGCTTTTTCATGTTTTATTCATATGCCTAATTGATTTGCATGATATTGAGCTTAATATTGAATGTTCTAGAGTTTGCTAGCTGATCCTTTTTTTACATCGCATGTTATTGAATTTGCTTGTTTTAGGATTATTCATTGTTTGAATCCGCTCTAGGACACGCATTGCACTTGTGTTATTGTGCTAACGTTACAGGTGACGGCTTCAGTATAGTGACTCGAAATTACTGAAGGTACGGTTTGCGTTTGATCTTGTGTGACTCAAGTAGATCGGAACGTTGGTCCGGATCCAGACATCTAACTATTGGAGGCTGTGAAAGGAGCAAGCGGCTCGTAAGTAAATTACAGAAAGGGGGATCTATCTGCGACGGGTAGTTTCTGGACTCTATGGTTGTAATTGAACATTATTTTCATAGTGGATAGTTAGGTGGTCCGGTGGACCGGTGGTTTTCCTCTTAGGTCATTGTTGTGGCCTAGGTTGTTTCCACCTAAAAATATCGTGTGTCGTTTTATTATTCCGCATTTATCTTTACACGCGATTGCATGTCTGGCCGTTGTGATTAGATTATATAATATTTGTTGAAAATTGAAAATAACCTATTCACCCCCCTCTAGGCTTATTAGATCCGTAATTAAAAACTTTTTCAAGAGTCATACTAGGAAAGTTCAAACAAAAGATGCAAAAGTAAAGTCATTCCTAGTCTTCTAGTTCCATCATAGCTACGCCAATAGTTTCACTTTGTTCTCTTGTTCCACTAAGATAGCATAAGAAATAAAATTTAGTCTTGTGGTTCAACTGAAGTTCTACCAATAGAAGTCTGGCTACTCAAAGGTTTCACATCTAGAGACCATAGTCACCTAAAAATCCAGGTCATCCAATGAGATCTTGGTCGTCTATAAATCCATGTCATCCATTCAGATCATGGTCATCTAGAAATCTAGATTACTCCCTGACTGTCAGACTCCTCCACCATAAATCTCTAACCTTTGATTGGAAGAATAAGATGGATGAAGTTGAGAGTGACTAGGTCTACACAGAGACTAGCAAACTCAATCAAAATCTCCCATCCAACCAGTAGTCCAAGGATGCATATAGGGGAAGTGATTTGGCAAATTCAGGCCATGAGAAAATCAATTTTGGAAAGTCAAACCCGTGAGCCCATAATTGACTTTTTTCTCAAATTTGACCTATCATAACTTTTCAACCCAAGACTTGGATTGAGACATGAGAATGGGCATTAGAAAGCTTACAACCATGAGATCATTATGGCGTAACGATACTTGGGATACCATCTACCTATTTCAGTCAAGATGTCCCATAGCCACCATATCCCAAGGGAAAAACTATACCACCTTTCTCACCAAAGATACCCAGGAAGCCTAGGGGCTTGTGTTGAGTAGTAAATTAACTAAGTACATGTGTCATAATTTGATTAATCTACGTTAGCAATTGAAAAGTCAAATGGTATCGTCAACGCATAGTCAGGTAATTTTTTATTAAATAATTTATATTAATTGCTTATATATTTAAATTATTATTCAATTCTTTAAATATTAATTAATATAAATATTTACTAAAATTTCATCCAATAGAAACATATAAATAGATCCTTATAACTAGAAAATGTATACATTAGAAATCCAGAGCTCACCACTCACTTTCTGTAAATTTCTCTCTGATCTTAGCGTTTTTCAATGAAATTGACTTAAGTATTAGAGGGAATACGATACCTTCCAGTGTCATCACTTTTGATGTAGTTTTTTAGTGACGTTCAGAGTCGAGGTTCGAAAAAACTTGGTTGAACAAAAATTGCCTTTAACAGTACTTTAAAAAAAAAACTGTGTTACTTCACTAGAGGCTAAAGAGTGTCTTTAGAATAATGCTATATGACATCAATGCGATACTAGGTGGATGAGTTTTTAATTATTTATTAAATTTTATTAAAATATAAAATATTGTTAAATTTATAACATGTAAATAATTTTACATAGATTAGTAGTACTATAAAGTGTTTTCCTTATCATTGACATATTGCTCTCATTTTAGTCGGGGATCACTTTTTATAAATTAACTAAGCCAAAAGCAAAAGAGAAATGGGGAGTTAAACATTGTCTGTACTCTATAACCTTGTATTAGATAAAGAAAAAAGAACTCTAATGCTTTTACCACCATGAAATTGTTTCCCAATAAGATATTCTGTTTGCAAATTAATAAATTAGACAGTCTTCAGCTAAATACTACTCAATTATCACAGGATTTTTATAAGATCTTCTCTATCTGTCATAGTAATTTAGTAAATATTTGTTTATTTTGATTTATCTCTTCTTCTTCTTTTTTTTTCAAATTTGACATGAGGAGCGATAAAGATAAAGATGATGATCCTAATATGATTGTGGTCAGTTTTTGAGAGACTGCAACACCCTTTATTTTGATATGTGTGTCTATTTGTTGTTTTTGAAATTTTGACTTTGCACTGTAGTGGGGTAGCTTGGTCCGTTTTGGATTGTGGTATTTATTTATTTATTTATTTTTATCAATTTTGGTAGTCAGATCATGTTTGATATACTGTAATGAAATAAGTAATATAATTGATTCTGCACATTACAGTGTTTGGTTATATCAAACACATGTAATGTAATATAATATAATATAATCAATTATATGTGGAGAAGAAAAAAGGATTACATATCCTAACACAAGGAAAGGGAATTACATTACATGTGTTGAACAGTGAGTGTCCTCCGTCATCGTTGTCGTTGTCCCCGGCCAGCATCGTCATCGTCGTCCCCAGCCAGCTTGCGTCGTCGTCCCCGGCCAGCTCGTCGTCGTCGTCCAGCCTTCGCGTCCTCCCTCTGCGCTCCCACGATTTTTCGTGCTTTTTTTTTTTTGAAATTGTATCTTTTTTGCTAAAATTGTTTTTTTTTTTTTTTTCTGAAATTGTATTTTTTATTAATTATTGTTATGAATTGGCTGAAATTGTTGAAATTAAATCTATGTGATTAATTAAAGTTTATTAATTGTTATAAATTGCTTAAATTTTATATGCTATTCTTTTTTGTTATAATTAAATTTTTTTTGCTTAATTGTTGAATTTAAAATAATTATATATTTTTTTTTCATTCCATTACATTACAATAGTCAAACCAAACACTGTAATACTGATTCCTTTTTTATTACAGTGACTAAATCAAACACTATAATAGTAATACTGATTCTTTTACATTACATTTTATTACGATTACAATTATAATTATGATTACATTCAGCGAACCAAACATCACCTAAGTATTAATCCTTTCCTAAATTCTAGAGATTACAATCCTCTTAAACTATATAGACATATGGGTTCACTTTTTGGTGCTTTAATATTTAGAATTACGTCTGGTCGAGAAAACAATTTTTACATTGATTGCTATATGATTGTTCTAATTTAATGTTAGTCCAAGATGGTAATATTTTTTTTCAATAAAAAAAAGGTAGTATTTTGTTCATTCTTCTTTATAATTTTACTACACTAATAAATCATCTCTCTTTGATAAAAAAAAAAATGTCAAAGGATTTCTCTATAAAAAAATTAATTTGTTCAAGCAATTTATTTTTATCTTTTAATTGTTTTTTATTCCATCTTCCTTTGACATTAACTATAGGAATGACTATTGCTAATAAAAAATTAACTTTGTTCAAAAAATAATTATATTTTAGAAGATTTAATTGATTCTTTTGGAAATATTTTTAATAAAGCTAAATCATTATTGGAAACTGATATTTTTTAAATTATTATTATTTTTAAATAAGAGATACATATGTACCGGCCCTTTTTTGCTTCAAGTGAAAGTGTTTGAATCTCATTTGCTGAAAAAATTTATTATTTTTAGCTCATGAAAAAATAATTATTTATTATAGGGTAGCAAAATTAACCCAACTCATTTTATTATTAATTTATTAAAGGTTATTTAAAAATAGTGGAATTCAATGGTAATTAAATTAGAAGATATGATAAATAATTTATATATTTTTATTATTATTTTTATAGTATTATAAATTTGCACCGAAAATGGTAATAAAATCTGGATTGAAACTATTGAGCCGACAAGCATATGAAAGAACCTATTTTGGTAATTCCATGAAAAGCTGAGTCTATATGTAGAAAGAGAGAGCACAAATAAAGCTGGCAAACACATACAAATTATTTCAGTGGATATAATTATTTTCAGCAGCTGTACCTGTAATATCTCTCTCTCATAGTCATACGTGATAAGTGATAACTGAGTTTGATCAAAAACTAAACAAAGAATGAAAAACAGTTTGGGCTTGACAGTTATGATCTATAGCTCTCTTATACTAGTTTTATTTTCGTTATCATCAAGATCTGTTGAGGCATACAAGAACTACACTGTTGGTGACTCACAGGGTTGGTTTGATAACTCGCAAAAACCAGATGTTGACTACCAGAAATGGGCTTCTGCCTACAACTTCACCTTGGGAGATTTTCTCAGTAAGTTTTTATTTATTTACTCTCTTCTGTGTCTTCCTTATTATATATGGTATTACAATGTTTTTTTTTTTTTTTTGTAAAATTTTGTAGAATTTGGCTAAAGTTTTAATTGATGTTAATGAAAAGTGTTTTAAACTATTAAAGGAAATGGTAATTTGTGATATATATGAATTTCTTTTAAATAGATATATTGCATTTTTTTTCTTTTTCTTTTTTTCTTTCCTTCATATATAAAATATTTGATTGAAATGCATAAATTTCATTAGTAAAATAAACTTTTAAGTTTGCTCGTTTTCTTCGGAGCCAAAAGACTTATAATTAAAAATGGGTTTTAACTTATGCCCTTTGAAATTAATATTAGAATAAAGTCTTTTGTTGTTGTTGTTGTTGTTGTTGAAATTAAATTGTCTTTATTGTCAATTATTTAATTTTGCAATGAGACTTTTTTAAATCATCACATACATTCGTATCTTTTACTTTAATAAATAATAAATATATATACTTAATGTCAATTATAATTAAATATCATAACTTTCTTAAAAATAAATAATTTTATTAATTTAAAATTAATTTACCTTATAACTTATCATCATTAATATAAATGAAAATTTGTATTTATTTAATATCTCGTATAATATATTTTTTTTATATAAATTTTATGGTTTATTGTTATCTTCTATTTTTTATGAGGTTATTGTTATCTTTAATTTAATAAAATATAAAATTAATATAATTATTTATAAATAAATAAATAAAATAATTATTTAATATTTAATAAAAAGAATAATATCAATCAGACGATCGCCTAATAATTTGGACATCAAAATTAAGATATTGTGTTTTTGTCTTCCTATAGTAAAATGTAGGTTCAAATTTTTAGTGTATTAGAATTATTTTTAGAGGACACTCAAGAACAAGTTTTTTTCACGCTTTGCTCGTATTTTAATTAAAAAATTAAAAAAAGAAAAATAATTAATAAAATTATTAAAAATATACCGGATGAAAAGCTGTTTTATTATACTTTCTTTCTAGTACGGTAATCAAGATGCCTTCCTCACAATTGCATCAAAGTGCGTGAAAAAAGCTACTCCTCACAATTTACGAAGATGACATCTGTTATATTCCACATTCCCTCTAATTTTTTTTAATTTTATTTTTAGGTTAGAAATGTTTAAATAAATACACACTTCCTCTTATTCTTTTGAAACTCGATCCCACGATTTGAATGGGACAAATGTCAACTAGCCTATTAGATCAGTGATTCCCACCCACCCATTTGCTGTACTTCACGTGTAGGCAGCCGAAACCATTAAATACCCCCCTCTCCTTTTTATTTTTTATTTTTTATAATTTAATTATTTGTGTGTTTAAAGTCGGTGGATATGCATTTTACTTTAATTAAATGAAGTTAAGTGATATAATGAAGTTTAGTGAACAATTGTTTTTTCATTTATTAACATAAAAAAAAAAAAAATGTAATGGTTCTACATAGACAAACACTTGAAGAAGGAATAAAGAAAAGGTCAATTTTAGCATGAATAAAATAAAATAATATTATTATTTTAGGGATGTGATCATAATTAACTATTTGTTCTCTCGTATTAAAATATTGAGTAATTACGGCTTATGGCTTGTGTTCCGATTAATGATTACTTTTATCTTGAAGGGTAAAGCCTAACATAATTTCTGATTTGAGTTTTCTTTTTAATATATTATTTTTTAACACGTAAAATATATATATTCTTTTACGTAAATATATGTTGTTCTATGAAAAATATATATATATTTTTTATATAAATATATGTTATTTATGAAAAATATATATTATTTAATGTTTGAAAAAAATAAAATATATATTTTTTAAATAATTAAAAATTAAATAGTATAGAATTAAAATGTATAAAAATTAAATACTTTTGAGTACTTCGTTTTAACGGATTTTAGAGAAATAAATTCAAAACTGAACACTTGGGAATCAAGCTTCATAAAAAACATTATTTTTAATTTATTCCATTAATAATAATGACTTTAGAAGTTCCATGTCCTTTTTTCGAATAATTTTGATTAAAAAATAATATAAAACAACTGGTCGGCAATGCTGTGCTCAAATGTTCTTGTAGATTATCTGAAGATTACAAATTTCTTTTTCTTTAACAAAAATATTATGCAATTATAATATTAAACCGTAGACATATCAAAATTCCTTCTCAAATAACATTTTTATTCAAATAATTAATTATATTTTAGTGTCTATAAAATTATCGTTAATAAAAAATTATAGTGATAATAACAATTTTAATCGAACACATACATAATAAGTTGTTTAGCTATATGTCATACCAATTTTATTTTCCTTTTTTAATTTCTGTATTATACAATTTTGTTAATTAATTAGCCAATAATATATTAATTAATGCAGTTTTCAACACCGACACGAACCACACGGTGGTCCAAACATACAATGAAACAACATACAAGCTGTGTAACTACGACGATTCATCAGACAACGAGACAATCACAGTACAATGGTCATCAGCTGACCCATCCAACACAGCAACACAAGCAGTGTCAGTAGCTGTTCCTTTATTAAAACAAGGCACTACTTATTTCTTTTCAAGTGATTATGATGGAGACCAATGCCACAATGGTCAGCACTTTGAAATCAATATTTCACATGGCAAAGGCTTGCCTAAATCTCTTCAAGAGCAATATTTTCCCAATGCCCCTAAATCTTCTTCTTCTGCTTCATCTCCTGGTCCTGCTGGGGCCCAACCAGGTGATGGTGATGGTGATGGTAATGGAGAAGATGAATCAGCACCAGACACAATTGTTCCTGCTAGTTTTAGTCATCCACATAAAGTAGCAAGTGATGAGGCTGATGATGATGATGAGAGTAAAAAGTCTTCTGCCTCTGTTTCTTTCATGTCTGGTTTAATGTGTTTGATGGGCTTTGGACTTGTTAATTTGTTTTGATTTTATTTTATTTTAATTTTTTCATCACTTTATATATATATTTTTTATTTCTTTCTAGCTACTTAGTTTTCATTTCTATTGATTATGATAAGTTTGGGATTGTAGTTGTATGAGATTATTACATACAGATTACAGAGGATGATTTTATTTTAGGGATATATATATATAATATTCTTTAAAATATTATTTTACTTCCCTTGTGTGAGATTAATTTTCACTTTATGCAATTTTGTAGCCTAATGTAGACACATACGACGGTACTAACAATGAAAATTTCTCTAGTTTTTCTTTTTTAATTATATATTTTGTGATAGTTTATAAAATGCTACGGTTTCAAATTAGAATAAAACCTCAACATAGAACATAGAAAACGTGTTTTAACAAACATGTCGTGAATATGACATGGACATGGGTAAACAATTTCTTACATAACATGATTTTTTTTTTTGCTAGCATACATAACATAAGTATTTCATAATATAAATTGGGTGGATTCTGATTTTAATTTTTTCATCAGGTTGATCGATTTTTTATCCTTTCTAAGCTACTTATTTCGTTTATTGATTATGGTCAGTTTGGGATTGTAGTTGTACCCGATTATTACATTCAGATTGTGATGATTTTATTTTAGGGATATATAAATTTTTTTCCAAATTATTTTACTTCCCTTGATGTGATTAATTTTCACATTTAAGTTTTAGCCTAATGTAGACATACGACGGTACTAACAATGAAAATTTCTCTAGTTTTTCTTTTTTAATTATATATTTTGTTATTTTATAAAATGCTACGGTTTCAAATTAATAAAACCTCAAGTAGAACATAGAAAACGTGTTTTAACCAAACCGACCGTAATATTTTTGGTGTCATGGGTAAACAATTTCTTACTTAACATGGTTTTTTTTTTCAGTTTTTCTGTCGTATAACATAAATATTTCACAATATAAATACATTTGAGATTGGTGCAACTTATTGGTATGCGATAAGACTTATTCATCTCTTTTAAAGTTAATTTCAAATCACATAAAAATATTGTTTGTTCTGTCAAAAAGAATTATAAATATTTTTGTTAACCAAAAAATTATATTAATACAGTTATAACTTGAATGTCAAATTTTAAATATAATATTAACTCTCTTATGATTAGATTTATTTCACATGAAGATTTATCTCTACTTGTATCATAAATTTGTACTTAATTAAAGATTTAATCTTTATCATATCTTAGGATTCGAAATTCATATTATATTTTACAAACCCTATATATAAGGTCCTTAGTAATGTATTGTATATACAATAATCAATGAGAATTATTTCTTCTATTATTTTAATTACTTTTCTTCTATTATTTCATTTACTTTTTATAACACGATTATTTATTCAAGACTTGTAATTTTATACATGTAAAATGAAATTGACCATAATATGCTACAAACTTTATAGTATAATGTCATATCACAAAATTTTACAAGTCCTTAAAATTTTCTAATTCTTTATATTTAAACTCAAATATTATTTTTATCCAAAACTTATCAAGAATTTTTATAATGTCTAAATCGATTTAATTGGGCATCATAAATTGATAATATTTATGATTTATTTACTTTTTAAATTTGTTAATTTATTTTAGTTTATATATTAAATATTTATATTGTAGTATTGTATTCAATAACTCTTATCCTTGATTTTAACGATAATTTCATATATCACATTATACTGAAAAGCAAAGAAATTCTGAAAAGGTCTCAAATCAAATGTTCACGTTAAATAGCAAGTGCACAGAACGTGTAAAAGTGATAATATTTAAAGATTGAGTTGTCCTACCCACTATGATTAAATTAATAATAAGTTAAATACTGAACTATAGTTACAATAAACTATTTAGGCTAATGAAAAATAGATAAGTAAAATTATAAAATATAATATTTACACTACTTGATCCAATACAGACATACTAATAAATTAAGCACTAGAAAAGTCCTAATATTCTAACAACTTTTACCATTGATTCAGTAGCGTTTTAGGCAACTAAACCATCTTCTCAGGTTCTCAGCCTTCGAGAAAGTGTCAACATTATTTTTGTGAACATTGTAACAAGCATGCATGGTCATGCTCTTGTTACATGATACTAGATTCATTGCTTCCAGATAAGCGGTGAAGAAATCAGGGCCACCTTCATCCACTTCTACTACTTTTGCTAATCAATTAACACTTGAACAATACAACAAGCTTCTTGCACTTCTATTCAAAGAGGAATTTGGTGGATCATCAATCCAATTGGTAGGTATAGCTCTCACTTGTTTATTCTCTTGTTGGATTATTAATTCAAGTGCTTCTAATCATATATGTACATCTCCTTTGTTTTTCTCTTCTTATTCTACCGTTCATAAAAGTATGTCAGTTCAATTGCATAATGGTTCTCATGCACTTGTGACACACATAGGCACAATTCATTGTTCATCAATTATTCTCACCAATGTTTTTCACATTCCATCTTTTAAATTCAATTTGTTATTTATTTCACAATTAACAAAGTCAACAAATTGTGATGTATTATTTTCATCTTCTAAACGTATATTCCAGGATTGAGCAACGAAGAAGATTCGTTGGGTGGTGCTTGAGAATTAGTTTCCTACTTTTGTATATATTTAAAATTGGAATCTTTCTTGTAATCTTTTTTTTTTTTTAAAAAAGGGTTACTAAAGTCACCCTTTTTTTTTTTTTTATTAATAACACACTCACACACACGAGTGAGATTCCAACTTAGGTTCCTGGTAGGGAGGAATTAAGAGTCTTACTACCTTGAACTACAAGAGATTCCCATAAAGAAAGTAAAGTTTCAAAAAGGTGTAACACGAGGACTTCTCAGTGGTCACTCATTCTAATAATACTCTCACCCAAACACACTTAACTACGGAGTTTTGATGAGATACAATGCTTTAGTGCTGGAATCTTTCTTTTGCCAATCTGGCCTATATATTATACCACCATTGAATGAATATTACAAGTTCAAAACCATTTACTTCTTCTTTCGTGCTATAATTTTTCACATATTTATTTAATAATATTGAAATTATTTTTTCTATTTAACAAATTTTTACTTATTGCACTACTCACATACTTGTAACTAGAATTCGAACCTCAAACCTTCTACATGTCCAATTGGCTATATGCTGTTGAGTCATAAGTTTTTTCGCATGATTATCATTGTTAATTAAAGTATTTGAGTTTTTAAACTATAATTAGAAAGTGTATAAAAAAAAATTTTTTTTATTAACTATAAAGGGTAATATATATTTTTATTTTAAAATATAAATGCAATTTTGTCTAAATTTAGACTAATTTAAAGACACATGCATTTAATATTAAATATGTTTTGTTTGCATATTATTACTTATTCAATCTTTCTAGAATCTTTATTAGATGTGATCATCATATGATTAAAGTTTTGCTTGTATGTCTTCCTTATTCATTTAGAATTCTTATCGGATGTGATAGTAGAGTCCTAAAAAGAAATCATTTGTCAATATTTTAAAATATAAAGGTAACTTTATCATCTTTATCCGTTTTGTTTTCTTTATTAATGTAGTTTTAATTCAAACTAATTATAATATTTTTCTACTTATTTAATCTAGTGAAATAATTTTTTGATGTCAAGCTAATTAACAACATTAGCTTATATTATATAAATTAAATAGAAAAATAATACTAAAATATTAGTATAAGTTCTGAAGTATATTATGTTATGAAAATTATAACTATTCACGTGAAATGCTCATGGTCATTATTAGTAATAATAATAACAATAAGGATATTGTTGATAATATTTGGTTTAATTGTATGACATAACTTCTTTTTATGTATAAATATTTATTTTTAACCTCTCATGAAAAAACATATATGTTTATTTTTCTTATAATGTAAATGAATATGTATTTTTTAATTTTAAAAGAAAATGAACATTTTTTTCACTGAGAGATTAAAAATGAAATCAGTTGAATAACTGAATTATTTATGCATTAGAGGAATAATATTTTTTGTCAACATTAAAGAGGTAAACTTTTCCTTGACATAGTCTTTCGAAAAAAGAACACTTGTTAAGACTTTGACCACTATGCGTTGTAATAGTCTTTACCTTCTGATACTTAAGTATGTTTTGTTAATTGTTTATAATAGAGAGACTAGAGTTCTCTCTATGATTTAGGGAGAATTAAGAAGTGAAGATTAATGAGAAATTGAAGAGATAATGTAGATCTTTTGTGCTTCGTGATTTGAGATGTGACTTGTTGTGTGAAGTGTTATATGTAGGAAAAAATATTTACCTTATGTCATTTCCTTACCCGTTTAGATAAATTTAGTTTTATAATTTATCACTTTATAATTGTCTATTATGTATAATTAGGAGATATTTATTGATTATTTCTCTAATAATTATGCTTTACGTACCATGTGTTTAATTGCACTCAAAAGATGCTAATATTATTAATAATAATTAAATAACAATAATAACAAACGTTCATTAGTTAATGATGGAACATGTTTTTTCCAACTTTGAGAAAAGAGGAAAGATTAGTTAGGTTCAATGATTGTACGAAGAATTATTAGGTAGTCAAGTTATAATTAATTGGTTTGACAAAAAAACAGAAGTTTTAATTAATTGGTATTTCGGAGTTGGTTGTGCAATTAAGAAATCCTCCTTACATGTTGAATACACAAACCACGAAGATAAGTAGTAAGTACCATTAATTGTATTAGGTATGGTGGTGTTAAATTCATTTAACTTCCTATAGAACACCTAATTTCTTATAATTTCACAGTTTTATACATGTATATTTTTTTTTCATTAAATGTTTTGTTATACATGTATGTTCTAAGATTTTTTTTTTCCTAATCAAGATAATATATTAAGAAATTAATCAATTCTATTTTGATATTTTTGGTGTGTTATACATGTATCATAATATGCACATGAATTTATCTAAAACAGTGAATAAAGTTGCCGAAAATGTGAGCATTTTTATTATATATTTATTAATTATTAATAATACATAAAATAACACAATTTACAAACTCATAAATGAAATAATGTTACACTATTTCCCCAATTTTGGAAGATTAATAAAAGCTTAGTCATTCTTTGCTCGTCCAAGCTACTTTTATTTTATAATTATTTAGAGAATATTGAATAAGATGGTATTTTTAAGGGGTGCTTTCATTTAATTTTTACCCCCTTTTATATTTTTGAACATATGTTTAAAAATATTTTTTTGTATATGCTTTGAAATGTACAAAAATTATCAAAATTTTAGCATTTTCGATGGCAGATGACCATCGAAACACCAACAAATTAGATTTTACCTTCGAGAAAGATTTTGGATTGTATATGCTATTATTGAATATGTGTTCAAATAAGTTTTATTTTTTAATCATGTTCGGCTTTGAATATTTGTTGACTAGAGAGTCAAAATAAAAAATAAGATAAATGGGTTATAAACAAAAACATACTCATTTATTTATATATAAAAGTTGGTTTGTCAGCTTAGGAAAAAAAAAGTATGTTAGCTTCAAAGTTAAGTATTTTTTTTCTTCAAAAAAAGCCTCATTAAGGTTTTGAGAATAAGACTACTATCATACACCAACACTACCACCACCACCACCACAATTCTTTAGTTATTGGGTGAACTTCTATTTTAAGGAAGTTGTATACCCACCACAGGAAGTGAAATGTTCGTGTGTAGGCTAAAACATTAGAATGCATGTTTTAAGCTTTGAACCTGCGTTTTGCTATTCAGTCAAATTATGGATCCTGCACAATCATCCGAATGGTTCTACCACCTAAGTAGCTTAGGGTAAATAAAAAAAAACTGAGCATTGTTGGGTTAGATTATTATGTCATTTTTATCATGGGGATTTGATATCACAAAAGATCTACTATGTATTAAACACTTCAATTTTATTCCCTTTGAATTAGGATTGTAGTTTATCTTTACTTGTATAAATTCAGCCTGTCCCTAACATGGCCCATGATGGATGAGGTCCAAAAGCCTAGAGGAATCACTCTAACCCATCACACACACTATAAAATTGCATGTCCTAAGCCACTTTTGATCAACTAATACATTAAAGATGGGAGAAATTACCATCCTCAAATCAGAATCAAAATTTGTGAGATAAAGTGGCATACATGAATTGGTTTGTGAATTGTGAGTTTGCAAAAAATTGTGTGACAATTTTTGTGCTTTGATTTTGCATCTAATTATTTTTGTGCTTTGATTTTGTATCTAATTATTGGGAAATAACTATATTGGTGCATTTCCTTGGTTATTGGGGGTAAAGATCTAGTATTTGGTTAGCTCCATATTTGCAAGGATACCCACAAATTTTGTTTGTGATTTTTTACAAGACAAGACTTGAAAGGTTTAAAAATGCCAATTAAACTAGAGTAGTATTATAAGGATCCTAAAAATATTTAATTTTTATTGTTTACCTTAAATACTACAAAATAAGCTCCTTTTGTTTGTTTGACTTTCACAGATTTTGGAAGAACTAGAAAAAAGTTTGACGGTTCAGGAATCAAAAAGGACCAAATTTTTTTTTAGCTAATTCTTGAAAAACTAGCGAAAAAAATAATTTAAAATATTTTTTTTCAGTAATTAATCAACAATATCTTGATCACTCTCAAGTTACAAATATAATAGAAGTACTAATTGATCGACATTGATCAATATACATTTCGAAATTAATCCAAGTTACGACTTAACGTCAATACAAAATATATCCATAAATCTTACTTGTATTCCTTATGTGAACGGCAGTTTAACTTCATGAAAAACTTTTACTTGTAGGAAAATCTTTTCAGACCAAATTTATATTATGCATAATTGGTAACTAAGGCCAAATAGTCATACCACAATCTCAACCATTGCTACTATTTGCATCACAACCTAAAACATATGTTTACAGAAAATGCGAAATTATTATTTTTAAATATTATAGCATAATTTTATCAGTTAGTAGAACAAATTATAGAAAAAATGTAAATAATACATACTTAAACATGATGTACTTTGTATAAACTGCATCATCGTCTTCATACTCTATAAAACTAAGTTGCATTTTATGTGATTTGAACTTGTGACTTCAAAATAATAGGATCAAATTAATGCTGACAACTTTGTAATAAAATTGTTTTGTTTCAATGAGACATTATAGAGAAACAGAGTACAGAAGCTCTATAGCCAACAATAGTCAAGTAAAAGACACATCCAAGAACTGCTGCAGTACGATGCTCGCTTACTAAAAGACGCTCACACGTGATGCAGTAACCATAAGAAAGGAGCAAGAAAGATACAAATGAAGCTGTATGGAAAGGCACTCCAGTTACTTGTACTCCATATGACATCCACAAGGAGCATATCTCAGGGTAAAAACATGAATACCTGCAAATTGACTTCCCAATATATTAGTATAGAGTGGTACATAACAAGCATACTTGCACACACATCGCACATCGGTCGCATGCCATGTTGCACTTAGATTTCTTTAACTTCTCACGTCATGTGACAAGCATAGAGTAGTATGAGTGCAAATGAGTGTAAATATAGATGCCCACAACTTTCCTCTACTATAATCATTTTTTATTAGCTAAAGAACTTTATCATTGATTATAAATATAAAAATAACTTTTATCATATAAACGTAATAGGATCTGGCATATGAGATTCTATAAAGTGGATTGACTTTGAAGACAAATTCATGTCTTAAGAAGGTTTGTTCAAATTTGTCTTAGGATGTGGAACCAATTATGTTCTAATTATCAACATTATATGACTACTCATTTGTAGCTTTTTATAGCAATATTTACGATTTCATATTTCAAATTTCTACAAGCATTGTATATACTTACAAGGCTTTTTGCCAAATTGGAAAACTATCAGTATATTTAAGGGTATACCATAAAATTTGAAGCTATTGTTGTATAAATCATCAAATTTGAGTACAAGAAAAATACCCAACAGAAGTAGTATTCATGAAAATGCTCAATTGAGCAACACCAAATCCCACAGAAGAGGTAGTACACAAACCTTAGACACCCAACACCTAAGGCTCTTCATATCAATCGAGGAAAAGCATGGCCTAGACTACACCACCAACATACATTCCTCGCCTTCAAATCACTTGTATCACTTCGAGTGTATCAATGTATGTATTACTAATAAGTGGCTAAAAGGTGTACAAAATTATACACTTTTTAAGTTATTTTGCTCTCCATTTTAGCCATTCTTGCTCACATGTATGCTGCATATTAATGGTTCACCACAAATGGCACAGGAAATTTTGACTCATATGACTCACGAGTTAATCTTCATTCTAGTGACAACCTAATGCACAATACTAATAGAACCAACAAAAAACATAGCCAACAAACCAAAATAACAACACTACAACTAAACAAAAATACCAAAGAGCAAACACACAACTATCCTAAACACATTACAACTCTTACAAATACCGCAAGTAACTGAGATATCAAAACAAAATAGCTAACAGAGATAAAGCAAAAAAACAGCTCAAGAAGAAATCAAAGTTTCAAAAGTCCATAGTAAGAAGCAACATAAACACTTTAGCACTACATCCCATCATTCAACACCCCATTAACACCATCAACACTAGGAACATCATGCAATTCCAACATCTGAGGTAGGCACTCTAGCTCCTTCCTCGATCACTTCTCATTACCTTGACCACGGAGCCACCACCAACTTTAGCCACCATCTTTCCCTACATCCCTAACCACTTCCTTGCGTAGTATAATTTAATTGAACTTCACTTTGCTCCTATGTAGTAGGTCCACCACCAACCAAGCTAGCAACACCAAGCTCATGTTGGGAAAAATTCTTGAACTTGTTGAATGTTTATTTCCACGATTTTTAAGTCAAATCTCCGTAAGCTTTGATTGTGATACTACAAAATCACAATAAATAATGCGATATTTAAATTTGGCTTCAAGACATAACTTTAAGTCAGAGACGCTATTTGCTCCTACCAATTCACTGATGCACTATAATTCAACAAATATATCTTTAAGATACAATTAAAGCTTCATGTTGTTTATGGTGTGCACTCACGAAAATAACTCTAAGCACATTTGACTTTGAAAAATATTCAAGACAACTAAGGTTCTAAATTTGTAATATTTAGAAAATTAATTTTATTTATATATAAATAATAGTGGAAACTATTAGAGAATATTTATTCTCCTTCATGAACTTCTTTTTCTTGTTCTCTACAAGTGGCCTAAATAAACAACCTATTTATAGAATTTCATACATCCTTTAAATTGGGTTACAACTCTTTGATGAGTAATGACTTTTTCAAAAATCATCTCTTTTAGAACTTATGTTATTATTCATAACAATTACAACATGTTCAAAAGTAAGGTCTCTTTTGACAAGTGCTATTTTATACATTTTTTAGTAATTAGCTCATTCATATTTACACTTATTTTATCATTTTCATGTATTTTAATTATTTAATTTTGTGTTTGATGAGAAAATATAATTTTGTAGAATTTTTATGATTTTTTTTGGGATTTTTTAAATAAATTTTTATGATTTTTATTTGATCAGGTGAATATACCCATAAATTTTCGAGGATGTACGTAGCAACCAGACTAGCAAACAACGTCATTTCAAGCCTACATAGTGTGCACGACACCCCCTCTCGTGTCGTTTCTTTGGCCCCTTTAGCAAGCCCGAACGACGTGTCACTTCATCTACGCCTCACCACCCAAATGGCATGTCATTTTTTCGAAACCTCTTTTGCCTCACCCCAGCACCTCACCTCGTGCCACTGTTCACTCTTAATTCATTTGGGCACCACGAGGCATTGCGGAATGCCCTTCATTCTTCACCATCAAATGGCAAAAAATACAGGAAATTGGTTAGAAAAATAGTGAAAGAATTCATCTTTGTGCCATTGTTGAAAGTTGTTGAAAGAAGATTAAAGAATAAGTTGAAGATTGGTTTGTTGGCCCCTTTGACTTTAATAATTCTTCAAAATTATTTAATTTATTGAATTTTGTTATTTTTATGGCTAACAAAATATTTTAGGTGATTGTGAGCAATTCCAAACTCTAGACTATGATTTGATTAAATTTGAATTTTTAATTTTAATTCTTGATTTGTTTTTAATTCTATGTTTAAATGTAATGGCTATACGTGTATGAATTAGAGTGGTTAACTAATCTGTTTCATGAGTATGCCTAATTATAGTTCAATGTGTTAGTACGTAATTGCTAATTATCTTATTCAAAGTAGTACCTTGTAGCTTTTGTTATGAGTAAGATTTGTTAAAGGTTAAACTATTATTATAATTTTACCTAATTTAGTTATCATCTTTTTAAATCTTAGTGCAAAAAATGAATTAAACCTAGTAAGCATATTTCAAAGTTGTTCATAATTTTTTTTTTTAATAAGCAGACCTTTAACTAATTACATAGTAAGAAAAAATAGAAAGTTTGAAAAATACCTAGACTTTTAAAACTAAAGTTAAGAATTGAAGAATATTTTAGATTGCAATAGTAATTTAATATTCAAGAAATTAAATTTTGATTCATGATATGTTTGGTTAAAAACTAATCTATACTATATATATAAAAATTTGAACTCCTAATAATGTTTTGAACAAAATTATTCATATGTTTTAAGCTATTAATATAAGTTACTTTTTATGATATATTATTACATTAAATAAGAACTCTAATAATATGATGATTATCATATCTAATAAAAATTCTAAATATAATTTTATTTTCACAATTATTTTGGAAGCACAAGAAAATTAATTTTGTATTTATTTCAAATATAATATAAAAACTAATAAAAGAAAAGAATAAAATAAAATAATTCACTTGTAATGCACACATTTTTAACTAATTATGACTAAAAGAACATATTTGTATTTTTATCCAATTTTATCCATGGAATGATTGATAAATAAATGTGATGACATTGTCCTATAATGTGAATTTTAAGAACACAGGATGAGTGGAGAGTTTTTGTCAACACTACAAATTTTATCCCAATTTTGAATGCATAAGAAAATTAATTTTGTATTTATTTTAAATCAATTTTAAAAATTAATCAAAATAAATTAAAATAAATAAAATAATTCAAGTGCAAGGCACATGTTTTTGAGTAATACTCTAGTAAGTCCAACGTAAATGAGAGTAGGAGATACTGTAAATAAATACTTGTGTTAATTTCTGTGCTATTTAAAATTTAAAATTGGTACATTACCTTTATTTATTTGTTGTTTGGAAAAAATTAAAATTCTTTTAGGCTCTAATTTTAAATTTTAAATAGCACAGAATTTAATGCAATAGTTGTTTAGTTATTAAAATCAAATATTTTTTTAAAAAAATTGCCAATGAAACAAAAACAAAAACAAAAAATTTAAACACAAAATCAAATCCACATAATTCAATCCTATCCTATCCAAAGAGTTTGGTTTGAATTAGTTTTATAAGTTTTATTAGATTAAGTCGGTTTTTACTTTTTAAGAATTGACATTATTAATTTAGTTCTAATTTTAGTTCTGATCTAAACTAACTCATGATATGTACACCCACAGTTATACTTCTAAAGACTATATTTTTTTCTTAGCAAAATTTTTGTTTTAGTAAAAAATATAAGGTTTGAGGGAATGTAATAATTAATTAAATTAAATTATTTTATTAATTATTCTATTTAATCCATAAAATAAAAATATTCTATTAAATTAGTATGTTTTTAACCTAATATTATTTGTTACGCAATATCTGTTATTGTTTAAAAAAAGTTATTTTAGAAAATAAAATAAAAGAAGTCAATAAATATAAATTGCCATTTTAGATTACTTTTATAACAATGTGAAAAGTTAAAATTTTGTGAAGCTGATTAGAAGAATATTATTAAAACAAACAATTAATTAATTTGTTACTTTCTTATAAATAAAAAAAATTAGTTTATTATTTTAATGAAAAATAATGATACATTCATAACATGATAAAATACGATACAAAAAATGAGTGATTTAATATGACATTAACAAAACTTATATTTCTTTATTTAATAAATAAACTAAATATAACATCACAAAACAAATAAACTTATTTAATTGATATTTTGTTATTATTTAATAACTTAATTTCACGGAAATACTATAAGTATGACATGATCAAATTTAATAATTATATTGCTTGAAAATAATGTATATTATTAATCAATTATTTTCTAGTTGATGCGGCATAATTTCAATAATGAAAGATGGTAAAGTATATTATCACACCCTTGATTATGGTGAAAATAATGCTTTTATTGTATGAGAATTCAACCTACTTAAGTTTTCAACAAAACACTGATAGAAAAAAAAAAAAATGTATAACTAAGTTACTCATAAAAGTATTGTGATTTACATTTAGCAAAATAACACTACCAAATTATTTAAAAAGTATAATAAAGTTACGGATAAAAGAAATGTGATTTACATTTAGCAATATAACACTACCAAATTATTTAAATTTTGTGACAAAATTTTAATAATAAATACTAATAATATTGATATACTAATATTATAATAAATATATTTTTTTAGTATAAATGTGACATTAATATATTTTATTAAAAATACTCACAAAAATTAAATTAATAATTACAATTCATATTTTTTTGCTTATAAATAATTCTAATGATTTATAAAAAAAATATTTTAGTTTATTATCTAATAGTACCGTAAAGAATTAAAAAAAAATTCAGGAGGATAATAGCTTAATTTGTCGACTACAATAAAAAAACGAACCTTTTTGTTACATATCTGATCTCTGTTTTCTTCTTGAGATCTTCCTACGTCAATATTGGTAAATTTGTATTATTACATAGAAACGGAGGAGCTATTGTTGAACAGAGGAGGTGATGACTTTGTTTTTGGGTTTTGAAGATTAGACCAAAACTTCATGAAGTCAATAATAGAAAAGTCTTGCCTTAGTCCATACCCAATTAAAAAATTATCTGGAAACAAACCATTATGAACCTTCATATTTGGGTTTTCAAGAATTACTGTTAGATTGCATTTCACATTTGCTTCAAAGAAAACTGCACTGGTTATTACAATCGATGCATTTTTTTTTTTATCTTTGATGATATGGAAAATGGGTAGTAATGAGACGGTGTTTATTGAGATTTTTCAATCTTTTCAAAATTGTTAATGTTGCCATGATTGTCAACATTTTCATAGAGAGATCGATTGATATTTAGGTCATTTCGGCCCCTTAATCAAACAAGAAGAAGTATTGAATTCTTCGATGGTATTGAAGAAGAGAGGTCGATAATTTCTTTGATTTCAACATTCATTGTAATTAATCTCTTGAGAGCTTTGACTAAGGATAGAGGTGTGTTGGTGCGAAATGGTGCTCAGTATTGGATGATGAGTTTCTGTGAACTCGGTACTACTGGTTAAGGGCATAGGCTTGGTTTAATTGGTTGGCTTGTGGAGTTCGAAAATTTGTGAGAAGCTTGATGTCTAGCGAGAGGGTATTGGTGGCAAAAGGTTGCATCATCCAGAATACTCGAGGTGGCAAAACCCTGCATGTTTGAGTCGGTATAGACTTGGGTGTGTAGGTAAGGAAACTTACAAATGATGGTCGTGAAGGCGTTGTTTGTAGGAAGTTCCTGTTTCCACAGTTCTTGAAGTGAGGGTTGTGACAGGGTAAGGTTGGTGGCCGTATGGTTTGCTTGTGCTTTGTTCGTGGAAGGTTGCAAGAGACTATAAGTCGTTGTAACAGTTGCATCTCTGGGAAGTTATAAGCCGCAAGGTAGCGCATCCTTAGTCAGGTTGTCAGTTGTGAAGGCACATTTCTCTTAAGATTTAAGGACTTGTAAGCCGTGGGTTTGGTATGTGGTTGCCAACATGATTGGGTTTAATGTTATGATCAGCTGCAAAGAAGTCTTGACAACCCTTGTGCTTTGGGTAGCACCAGGAAGAACAAGCCAGATGCGTCTGGGCGATCGAGTGTTAAGTTTTCCTTGAGAAGGAAACCTTGTTAGGGGTTGAAGAGCATTCAAGACGTTCACAGAAGGCTTGCTCATGAAGTGTTAAGGAGGGTACAAGCAGCACGTTGTGAAGTGGGAGGTCACAAGGACCAACCAGAAGAGGCTATGGCAGCAAGCTCCGACTTTGAGATATGAAGGCCAAGTGGGCCAAGGCAAGAGTGCCTCTAAAGACTAAGGGAGATCGATCAGTGTATTCGAAGGGAGACAACGACCATTGGTTTTGCCGAAGGGCATGGGTTGCCAGTGAGGGACCAAGAAGGGTCATCGTCATAGTAGAGTTAGCTTTAGTTTCAACCATGAAAGGTTTGAAGGTCGTGAGGGTCAAGTAAATTTGCATTGGAAGGGCCGTGGAGTGCCAATGCTAGTGGGTCAAACATTGGGAAGGGCCGTGGAGCGCCTATGTCGTCGAAGTGAAGCAAAGTTCTACAAAACTGAGGGTATTACTTGTGAGATCATTGATTGGTTAGTGTCACGTTTGGAGTGGCCATGGAGCGCCAAAGTGACTTGTTTGTGAGGCGGCAATGATGAGGGTCAGAGTATGTCTATGTCAATAGACGGTAATCAGCATAACAAGGGTCAAGAGGGTTCTGTGTGTGTCAGTTGGTTTTGAGAAGGGCTGTGGAGCGCTCAAGCCACAGAGAAGTCGTATGTTGGAAGAGCATGGGATGCTCATGATGTGGAGATATTGTTCCATTGTAGGAAGGGGTCATAGAGTGCTTACGTGGTTTAAAGATTCATCGTTGTTCGCCAAGTTTGAGAATGCTTCGATAGGGCGTCAAAGATTGAAGTGGGGGAGGACCCCACTCCACTATGGTAATGTGGCACAGGAAAAGTAAGAGACAAAGACATTGTCTGAAGTTGCTCACCTTAGGTGAAGGTCATATAGGAGATCGGAGTACAAGGGGAGCACATTAGAATCTTATAATGGAGGTGCTGTTATGGAGTAGCAGCGAGTTTGCGAACTTTACTTAGCGGGGTACATCTCAATCGTAAGAGTTGAATTTGTCTCGCGCTTTGGAAAGGTGCATGGTGCCATATAGGGGATACGGTTGGCAAGAGTGCCACGCTCAAGGAAGGGGCGCACCATTGTGTAGAGAGTGCATGTCGGAAGGGCCTGGGAGCGCCGAGTGCACGAGCAACAGATATGATCGTTAGCATCATGGAAGGGCCAGGGAGCGCCAGATGCATTTGGTTAAGACTAGCATCATTGGAAGGGCCAGGGAGCGCCAGGTGCTTATGCTTAAGTGTTGCACGCAGAAGGGCTGAGGAGCGCTAAGTGCATAAGTCTAAGTGTTGCACTTTGAAAGGCCAAGGAGCATCAAGTGCAGACAAAGATTATCAATACGTTACACTTTTGGAAGGACCTAGGTGGGTTGGTGTACGTATTGAATGTTGGAATTCAAGAAATTCAAAAGGGCCAAGGAGCGTTGATTGTTAATTTCAGTCCGGAGGGACTAAGGCAAGTCTTTGGGTAAGACTTTGCCATAGAGATGCCGCAATAGAAGAGCGGTTGGCTTGTGAGCCATATCTTGCAAGATGCATCAAAGAGAGCTAGTCCATTGAGTGGACCTGACTAGTCTCATTGGAAGAGCTAGTCATTTGGGTGGCCATTGGTGGAGTGGAGATCATTAGTGTCATTGGATATGACACTTGCTCAAGCGGAACTAAGTTTGGGTGAATAGATGCAGTAAGTCTCAGGCCAAGTCCAGAGGGGCGTGCGAAGGTCATCACCAGGGGTGATTTTGCAGGGAGTAGAGGGACAGTTGCATGCTAAAAGCCAAATCAACAAATGCGGAACCTAAAAACTCTTGAGAGCACTTCGACGAGGAAGTCGAAGGAATGAAGTGAGGGAGGATGTCAGGGTTTGCATGAGGGGCACTTCGGTAATTGACAAAATAATTATTATTGAATTATCTTTAATGACATGGGGCAAATCAAAGTTGATGCCCTTAATCGAATGATACTTTGAGACGATCAAGGACTACTCCAATACCACCACCAACATCAACCAGAGTTTTGAGACCCTCAAAGCCCTTGTAGATCTCAAGAATCTTCTTGATAGTAGTGGTAGAATGGTTAGACATGCTCTTGTTGAAGACCTTGTTGAATCTCGGATCCATCCCTTGATATTCGAACATAGTCATTCCATGTGCCTTTGGAAATGGATTTCCACCATCTAGAACTGCATCTTTCAAGTGGTGCCTGGACAAAATATCAGTTGTGTCGTTCACTACTTATGTTAAATATAGTCGTATTAAATTAAATTGTATTAAATTGTATTATATTTGTATAATATTTGATAACAAACTATATAATATAATTAGATAAAATTGATTTAAATATTTTAATAAAATACAAGAGCAAAAAAAATATTTTGATAAAATAAATTATATTTAAAATAGTTTTTTTAATAAAATTTATTTAAATTAACATTTAATTCATTTTTATATTTTTATTACAATTAAAAATAAAAAAAATATTATTTTTAATTTGAGATGAAATAAAAAGTTAAGACAATAATTTTACAATTGAAAATTCAGACATATTAAGTTAAATGTCTAGTACAATTTAAACCCATATTTTTTGGTTGTACAAAATTTCTACATTATACGATACGATTTGATTTTACAGCTAAATGCATGACTGTATAAAAATTACAGTCGAAGTGTTTAGTAGGGTGTAACGAATAAGCCATAAGTGTAACCTCTTTCATAGACATGGTTTCACAAGCCATAACATCTTTCATAAATATGGTTTTATTTTTAACTCTCTTTTAAGTACTAAATGTATTTTTATTTTTTTTCAATATTTTGAGCTTACGTTTATTGCAACATTTATTTTATAAAATGAATATTTATATATAAAAAAAAAGGTTAAATTAAGATGTCTTAATTAGTATTTTTTCATTACTATATCATCTAATTAAAAATTAAATAAAATAATATAAAATAAATTTTATAAATTAATAAATTATACCATAAATTTTATTATAGTCTTAACTCATTTTACACATCTAAATTGCAGCGCTAATGTTAGGTACATATGTGGCCAACCGTGATAAAGTTCCTTGTTTTCCAAAATGTCAAGAAATAAAGGGGGAATAAGTCACTCCCATTTTGTACGTGTATCTATATCTACTGTGAAGTGTGAAAGCATGAGTTCCCATTTAGAGATAAATTATTAATTTAACATTTTTTATTATTTTTTATAATTTACAATCTTGCCATTTCAACTTATTACATAATAATCAAAAATTTCTTTAATCATTAATATTATACATATTTGAAAATAACTATTTTTAGTTAGATATTTAATTGTAAAATTAAATCATATTTATTTTCGTTTTCAGTCAAAATCACAATTATATGAGAATGAAAACTCTCATTCATTTTTCATATGTTTTAAGGTTCACTTTTATTAAACTAATTAGTGCCATGCTTAAAAATTACCATACCTAATTTCTCCATGGTTTTTTCCATGACCATATGGCAAGGAAATTAAAATAAAAAAATTAAAAAGACTCCAAAAAAGTTGAATCAACCTTTAAAAGTTCGAGCAGGGGCTCTAATGATCATTTTGTTTTATAAAAATAAACACTTTAATTTCTTATTTATATTTTACATTACTTCAGCTCATTTTTTTTTTTTTAAAGTGACACTATTAATTTTTTATTCACTATATAAGACTTTACAAATCTTAGTTCAATTATAATTTCTTTTAGTTGTTGGATTAATTTTACATATTTCATATTAATTTTTTTTTTCCCCTTAACTAGAGTATTAATTTTATTAATTCTTTTCTATAATATTTTATATAATTTACTTTTCTTGTTGTAATAGGTTAAATAAATATAATTTTAAAATTTATTTAATTTTCTTACTGGCTCAGATACCAAAATAAATTTACAACGTTTTGATTTTAATAATTTTCAATATTTAAGCATATAAATTTTTCAAAACATTTTTTTCTTTTTAAACTTGTGTTGACATAAAATTTTTATTATGCACAAATAAATTTTTATAATTAATAGACGAAATCTAGAAGTATTTTTTATGTTTTCTCAAAAAAGGGAACTTATACTATCATTTTTTTATAAGAAGAGGACTTGTGTTGTATTTTTTCATAAGAAGAGGACTTAAGTGTTATAAAAAATAGATAGAAGATTAAACTATTCATTTTCATACAAATAAAGGATCTCTAAGCTATTTCCCCCTAATAGCTCCGTAATTTCTCCCGCTAATAATTATTGTCATTTAAAAGGGGAAATTCTTAACCTTAAAAGATTTTCATAATATTCTCCTCTTTTCTAACATGGTTGAAGGCTCCGAAATATATTGTCGAGGACAAACTCTCTCTTATCCTCACAACGACTTTGTTTTTTTGTTTAATAGTGAATATTTCTTTGTTCTTTTTTTACCACTGGCTAGCCATCTTATTTATAGAAAGAACTCTTTTTGGAGGTCAAGATCATACCATGTCTTATGTTTTATTTATTTATTTATTTTATTCTTCTTTCCTCCATAAAATTGTTGTACTTATTTAGATTTTCTTTAACAATACGACATATACTCTCTATTGAGTCTTGTCCATCATGTAACCAAAGGAAAACCCAACAAGTGTAGAAAGGAAAGAAGAATATTCCCCTACCACAAGTATAAGGTAATTTTGTCACCCCATACAAACTAAAACTGAATAAGCTTGTTCACATGTTTAAATATATTGCGTTTCAACAGTTCAAGAGTGTCAACAGTAAAAGACCAAAATTCTAATTAATTTTAAAAGCAAATAGACACACATAGAAAGATAGACCTATGCATATTCATATTTCAGTTTATATTGCGTTCTAATTTCTAAGGTGCTTGAAGGAGCCTATATACTATGTAGCATCATTAGACAACTTTTGTTTTTAATTAATCTAATATTGCTTGTATTTGTTTTGTAGTTTACTAACTATATCTTGCTTTATCATTAATTGATATCAATCACTTTTATTTTCTTTAGAGGTAATCTATACATATTTTTTATTTAATTATTGGTTTGGTATATATTTTTTGTTTATTGATTTTTATTTTTATTTTGGTTATTAATATTTGTTGTGAACTAAGTTAATTTTTTGTCATGACAAATTTTTTTTATAGATATTTAATTAAAACTTATTGTGTGTAATTGAAAAAAAAAAATTATATATATATATATATATATATATATATTAATTTTTATGGATTAAAACTGATTTTTACTATGCCCTTAAACAATTAATTAGTTTTACAATAGTTTATGAGTTAACCAAACGTAATAGCATGTGTATGCTCTACGTGCATAGCAGATGCTCTGCTTTGAAAGTAGTATTTAAGCCCAAAATAACATCTATTAGTGTATAGCATGACTTATTTATATGTATATCTATATTTTAAAAGGCCTGTTTTATCATCAATGGGTACTCTTACATTAAGGTAGATGTAATAAGACTTCAGCTTTAAATTAAAACGTAGTAAAAAGAAAAACTTTTAAATAAAGAATAAGAAAGATAAATTATCAAAAAATAACAACATAATAATAATAATAACCTTACATAATTCATAATATGATAATCCAACTACCAATCAAACATCTAAAGTTATGATCCATAAAAAATCAACTAAAAAAAACAATAGTAAAATTTATCAAAAAGCTAGTAACTTTGCATTAAACTAAGATATCTCGTGTTTAGAAAGAAAAAAATTGACAAAAAAAATAAAATAAAATAAGAGACAACAAAGAAAAATAAGAGAAATAATATAAGCAAAAAAAAAAAAAAACATTCTTACTGGTATTTTTGAAAAAATTGCTTGTTGAAAAAGAGAAGAATTGTTGAAGGTTGTTGAAATTCTTGAATTGTTGCTTCTAAAGTTTTTTTTTTCTTTTCATTTTCACTTACATTTTGTCAGTAGTTTTGTTTTTGGTTTATACAGCTTTTATTTTACTCATATATATGTGGAAATATTAACAAGTTTTATTTAATAGTTCAAGTGGAGCATTAATTTTAAGTTCAATACCATCAATTTTTTTTTTCTTTTGGGATGAAATAGATGCACAAAGTAGACCTCACAATTCTTAGCAACAAGGGTGTGCAAAACGCATTGGAACCAATCCAATCCAACGTAACCAAACTATTCTAATTCAATATTTTCGATTTTAGGATTGTGTTAGTTTGTGTTTGTTCTTTTTACATGATTGATTAATATTAGGTTGGTTCGGTTTGACTTCTTTAAATTTTATAAAAATCGAACCAACCCAATTCTATTTATTCTATTATTTTTATTTTTATATTATATAATTAATTTTTTTAAAAATCTTTATCTTCGATAGGTTTCATACTAATATTTCTATTTTATAAATATGTTAGAAGTTTATGTTGCGCTTAGAGACGAAAGCTTGGAACATGATTGGATTTTGATTTTTTGTATGCTTTTTTTATTATAGATAATTTAAGTATTTTACTCTCATTCTATTATATTTCCAATTTCATCAAAGGGGGCAACCTTTTTCATTTTCAAAAATGTTTTAGAATTGAACTTTAGTTTCTAGTTTGTTAGTGTGAGATAAATAAATTTTACTTATTTTTGTCGTTAGAGTTAGAATATTTAAAAGAAATTCATGCAATAACTTCTAGACTATGTACTCTATTTTCTTTTCTTTTTCTTATCCATGAGAAACACTAATTTTATATTATTTAATTATTTATCAATTATAATTATATTATCTTTTATATTTTTGCTATTAGAATTTGCATTGCATAAACAACGTTATGGATGGCTTGAATATGGGAGTTAGCAAATTTTAGAAGATAAGTTATTATTATTTCTTATTATATATTTTTCTTACTTTTAAATATTCTTATAGTTTATGATTGATATAGATAAGGGTAAATTGCTTCTAAGGAACCTAAATTTAAGTCTATTCTATGTAAATGTGCCCGAATTATTTTTTTTTTATAGAAAAGTTTTCATACTTTTGTTTTGTTTAAACATAAGTACATTTTTGCAATTAAGTCTTTTCATATGAGCTAATTAGTGTTAATTAGTTGATGTGATACGTGTTAAATTTTTACATGCGGTAAATGTACTTGAATTGGCAAGCCTTTATCTTAAAAATGTACTTATGCATGGTAAACAAAATAAATAGTTCGGATACCTTTGTGTAGAATATGCCTAAGGTACCTTAAAAGTTTTTAGCATATAGATAATGATATTGGTAAGTGTTTGAAATCTAAATTTTTAAATTTAGGAATTATAATAAAATTTACATTAAAAATATTAAAAATACAAGAGTTAAAAAAAAGATTAATAAACAAAATCTATTAGCAAAGGGGAAGTTTTTCTTGACCTAATCCAAATCAAACCAAAAAAATTTATTTGAATTTATTTATTTGTTTGATTTTATTTTTATTTTTAAAGAATCAATCATATTGAATTAGTTCCGACTTTAGTTTAAATCCACACCAACTCATATCGACATGTTTTTTGTGCCGAATTAGATAGGTTATAGTCGTATTTGACTAAAATATATTGAATTGTATTATAATTAATCTGTACAATATTTGGTGAAAAGTTGTACAATACAATCGAATTAAATTGATTATATATATTTTAATAAAATATTTATATTTAAAATAATTTTTTTATCAATATTTAATTCATTTTTTATATTTTTATTACATTTTTAAAATAAAAAAAATATTATTTTTAATTTAAGATAAAATCGTACAAAATTTACAAATAACTGTATTATTTTTATACTGTATAATACAGTCTGATTTTACAACTAAATGTATGATTACATAATCAAAATTTTTAGTACAATATAACAAACAAATTATATATATATATATATATATATATATATATATATACCACTACTAAGCGGGTAATTTTTTTGTATTACCAAAATTTAGCAGGCGGGTAAATTTTGACACCCATTTAGTAGTTTCGTACTACATAACTACATAAGTATCCATTAATTTCTTGCATGTCTACCTCCTTTATGACACATGACAAATTCGAGACGGTGAAAAAAAAAGTTTCAAAAAATTTCGGTGAAAAAAAACAGTTTTCTTTTTTTAACCCTAAGCAGTAGATGACAGACCCATTAGAGTGATTATACAGGATTTATGGTTTTATTGTACAGCAGAACGCGAGTTTAAAAGATTTGTTCTAATCTAGAGCCTATTCAAGGGACTTGTATTTCTTGGTATAAGTACACACCTTCTTTGAGGTAGGAACTTATCTCATAGCTGATGAATTGTAATGGTGTGATATGACAATAAATATATATATATATATATATATATAGATATATATAATTAAATAGTATAAAATAAAATTTATTTAATAATTTATTTAAGCATGTGCAATATATACTATTGAATAATAAGTAAATGTGTAATTTTTTATCACTAATTACACTTTCAAATTCTCTAATAATAAGTGTTTCACGAAGTATCACTACTGGTTTTATCACTTTTTTTCGACAGATCATCAAAAACGGCTAAAAACAACATTTTTGTCTGTTCTTAAACGACCATCTAAATTTATTTAATACTTCCCTGGTTTAAACCTTGATGGTGAATTTAATTCGGTAAGTTTATATTGAATTTTTTAATCACAAATATAATAATCGTATTATAATATTTAATAGTGTTGTATTTTAGAAAGGAAAAAATTTGGAATGCGACATAAGGGTGAAAAACTGAAAATGCTTAAATACATATGCACGTTAAGCAAGAATAGGATCCTAGACCAAGTCGACAAGAAAATCTGGATATATAAATTAGTGAGGGTACACATTTTGAATTTATTGCAAATTCATATATAAAAAATGAAATTAGAAATATAAAGTATGCTATTTTATTTCGTATTTAATTTAGTATTTTTAATAAATTTATGATATAATATAATATTATTTTATTTAAATATTATTTGATCTCATTTATATTATAATCCTAATAGATATAATTTTAAACATATATTGTATCATTTTTTTTATTAAACTCACATTATAAATAATTATGTATCATATATATATTTTTTTAATATTTTTGTATTTTTACTTGTCTATTATGAAGATATTTCATTTAGTACCGTCTTATTATCTTCTCATCTCATTAAAAATTAAGTAAAACAAGATAAAATAAGTTTTAAAAATTAATGAGTTAGTACCATAAGCCTCATTACATCTTATCACAATTTATATATCTAAAATGAATTGAATCACACAAAATCTTACTGTTATATATGTTTTTGAATTTTCATAAAAAAATTCACTAACTTTTTTTTTAATATTTGTTGATTGTTATTATTAAGAAATTTTATCAAAATTAAGTGACTAAAATGCGTTTAAAAATTGATCTTTTAACAATGCTCCATTGACCATCAATGTGAAATTTTTTCACTAATTTTTTTTTTAATACTTGCTAATTGTTATTATTGTAATAATTTAAAGAAACAAAAATGTATATTTAAATATTTTATGTTAAAATAAAATATTATTATTATTTATTTTTTTCTTAAATAATTTCATAAAAATTTTACTTTTATTCTTATTAATAGATCGTATTTTAATCACTTGCTATGTGTTTTAGTCCTAACAAAGGAGGATAAAAAGTAGCGTTGAATACTTTGGGTATTCCTTTTGTTAATTGTCATGAGCGCTACCTAAGATTGCCTGCTATGACTAGAAGAAATAAAAAGAGGTTGTTTGGGGAAATTAAGGATAGGGTGTGGAGGAAGTTGAAGAGTTGGAAGTAGAAATGTTTGTCTATGGCTAGGAAAGAAGTCTTGATTAAGTCATTGATACAAGCTATTCCCACTTACACTATGAGTTGTTTTAAATTGCCTTTAAGTCTGTGTTCTGAGCTATAGAGTTTAATGGCAAAATTTTGGTGGGAATATGTCTTGGATAAGAAATCCATTCTTTGGATGTCTTGGGAGAAACTTTGTAAGCCAAAGGCTTTAGGTGGGATTGGTGTTAGGAATCTGTCCTCCTTTAATCAAGCACTTGTCTCGAAGCTTTGTTGGAGGCTCTTACATAGTGGTGATAGTCTAGTGGCTCGTGTTTTGCTTAGTAAGTATTTTCCAACTGGGGATATACTAAATGCACATTTACCTTCCTTTTCGAGTTAAAATATTATATTAATATTATGATTAAAATATTATGATAATTATTTTAATATTTTTCCTATTAGTTTAGGAGTTTTGTTTAGAGTTCTATCAGGATTAAGATTTTAGTTTATTATCCCAATAAATATCAATATAATTCTTCAGTATTATAAATGATTATCTATTATTTTAGTTTATTATCCTATAAATATCAATATCTTTCTTAACCTATTTTGATTATCTATTATTTTAGCTTCCACACTCGTTCTTTTATTTATTTTATATCTATATTTACTTCTGCTTATATTTTAACATTCTTTTCTTTGGAGAAGTGTAATTTGGGGAAGGAAAGTTTGTGAAGCTGGTTTTAAGTGGAGGATAGATAATGGGGAAATGGTGCGTGTTTACAAGGATCCTTGGATGCCATATTCAACACCTTTTAAAGTCATTTCTTCTGGGGTGCTACCTGAAAACATCTTTATTGCAGAACTTATTAAAGATGCAAGTTTGTGGGATGAACATCTCATCAAGGAAAATTTTATAGAAAGTGATGTTCAAGCTATTATGAAGATTCCCTTTATCATTATTAATTATGGGGATAGGCTTATATAGGGCAAGTCTAAGAATGGAATTTTTTTGGTTAGGAGCACCTAGTGGTTGGCTGAGGAGAAAAGAAAGTTGCATGTTCGAGATGATTTGGGTGCTAGTTGTGCGCAGACTTAGTGGAAGCATATATGGAGTCTTAATGCCTCAATTAAAGTGAAGGCTTTTATCTAGAAGGCTTGTAATGGAATGTTGCCAATTTATGCTCAGCTTTGTAAAAAAAAAAAAAAGATTGTGCAATTTCCTTGGTGTAAGCTATGCAATGGAAGTTTTAAGGGTGTCACACATGCCGCTTGGAGTTGTGGGTTAGTCGAGAAGGCATGTCTTGTGCTTTTTGTTTTGCCGACGATTGGAATAGTATGAGATTAAGATGTTCGCTTGAGGAAGCCAATCATTTTTGCTATCTAGCTTGGGCTATTTGGCATAACCGTAATGAGGTACTTCATGGTAAAACTGGAAGGTTTGTTGATGGTTTACTGAGGTTGGGTAATATGTTAATTAAAGAATTCATTAAACCTCAATCCTTAGGTGTTCGTGGATTTTTGTGTGAGAGGCTAAGACATACTTCCAGTCTAAACAAGAGGTGGGAAAAGCCTAATGATGATTGGATTAAATTGAATGCTGATGCTGCTTTACGAAAGGAGAAGTGCAAGGTGGGCTTGGGCGTGATTGTTAGGAATTCTTTTGGTGATTTTGTTGGGGCTGCACTATAACCTTTCAAAGGTATGATCTCTACCTTATGTACTGAGCTTCATGTGTTAATTGTGGCTTGTAAACTTGCTTTGGAAGGAAACTAAATGAATGTTTATTTTGAATTTGATTGTCTACAAGCAGTTGGTTTGGTTAACCAGCAGGGGGTTTGTCTAGCTCCTGTAGGTGTGTTGATAGAGAAGATTTGGAGATTGAGGTAAGGTAGGAATTTTCTCTTTCAATTTTGTCCAAGAGCTGTCAATACTACAGTGCATGTTTAGGAACTGCTAGTGGGAATGAACTGTTTCTAATTTCCTTTCTTTCTTATTAGATGTTTTAAGATTTGATGCAACTCCTTTGGAGAACATATTAATTTACTAAAAATTTCAATCAAAAAAAAAAAAAAATTAACCTAATTTTTTAAAGTCAAGGGACGAAAAAATATTTTTACAAATTAGGAGCTATGATAATACAACTTTAAAATGTATAATCCCTCTCAAAACAAAACAAAAACAAAAAACTTATTAGTGCCTAACATAGCGTCTGCTCTATCAGCATGTGTCACCAAAATTATTGTTTTGGTGGGGATTAACAGATGGATTAGGTATCATACTCTTATCCTATTTAATGATTTCATACCATTATTTTTCATGTTATTAAATTTTTCGTTCTAATACTTATGGTTCAACAATTAATACCTTCAACCATAAATTTACATTGTATGACACACAATACACAATGTCAATCATGAATTAAGGTTGAAATTGTGTTACTAAGATTTGTACAATAATTAATATTAAAAATATAATTTTAATTTAATTAAATAATAATTATAGGTATAGAAATTTTACTAAATATTTTATGAAAAAGTATCAAACACTCACAATTTTTTTTATAAATATTAATTGACAAAAAGGAAATATACAAAAAAAAATATATATATTAATATAAATTTTATAAAAAAGTTTAATATTTAATACTTATATTTAATATTTTGTTTAATATTTAATGTTTTGGGTTGGGGGGATTGAGAGTACCCAAACCATAACATAGTTATGTCCCTAGATTCCACTATAATTAAATTAAAACTTGTTACTATGAAGAATAATTTAAATACAACGTTAATACATATTATTTTAGGGTAAGAAATTCTTAAAGGAAATTCAAATAAAAGAGTGAAAAATAAAATAAAATAAATAAGGCATGAATATTTGAGTCTACCTACAATATTTTCGTTCTTATTTTAAGCCCTTTTTTTTTGTGTGGTCAAAAACGGTCTCACCAAGGAATAGGAGATAAAGCTACTGCCACACATTCACACCACTACTATTAGAAGAGTTCACAATCCCATAGAGGATTATTACATTTCCTCAAGTTCTCTTGTCTCCTCCGTGTACGATCAAATCTCCAAGTTCTCTTGGCAATAAAAATACATTTTTCACGATTATACACTTTATTTATATACTGATTATAGCATTATTATATTCTAAAGATCATGGACATATATTTTTATCAGAATATTATTTCATTATGTCATGAGTATGTCATTCATAGTTTTCACATGTATCAAATTACAGTTATTTTATAAAACTCAAGTTATGTATGTATGAGTACATTAATTATCATAAAAATTATGTACAGAATATTGTCATCAACATATATATATATATCATGATAATTCATAAACATTTCATATGAAGTTGACATGATTATTACATTATTTTATAAAACTTATTTACTCACTGAGTTTTCAAGCTCACCTTTTTATATTTATTTTTCTCCCCCAGGTAACAGATTTTGAGGCCACATCGTGTGAGTTTGGAGGCTTAGGATTCATTTATTATTGTGCAGTCTAGGTTGTTTTTATTCATTTTCAGTTTGTACAGTGTATTTTGGGCAGTTATGTTTTGGACTAGTGAACAAAAGCCTTATGTAGTGTATAGTATGTATCTGACAAATGTATAGTTATGATTGGCCATGAGCCACTTTTTGGATATGTAAAAGTTAAATGAAGTTTAATGGATTGTGAAATTTTATATTTTAGAACTGTGGTCATTTATTGTAGGAAAGATAGTTCAATAATTAGGGGAAACTCTGTCCAAATTTTTTTTTTCAAATTTCTTACACAATTTTTAAGTTAAGCCAATATCAATTTGAAATGTTAGTTATTATGTTCTCTTAGGACACGTCACATGCTCTAGTGTTGAGCTGGGGCATGTCCTGACATCCAAACACTAAGAGGTGAATTTTAAGCTTTATATATGAAAAAGCCTAAACCCATTTCTGACTACTTCTCTAGAGTTTTGGCTGTTTCTAATCAAATGAAAAAAAACGGTGAGAAATTAGAAAATGTGAGGATCATGGAAAAGACACTCCTCTCATTAAATCAAAATTTTGAGCACATTTTTGTGACCATTAAGGAAACAAAATATTTGGCGGATATGACTATCGACCAACTATTGGGGTCCTTACAATCTTATGAAGAAAAGCATAATAAGAAGCAAGAGATCACCTAACAACTCCTCAAAATTCAACTCAAAGAGAAAGAAGAAGTTCAAAGCTATGATAGAAACAACCGTGGTCATGGAAGAAGCCGAGACAAAAGACCAGGAAGAGGTCACAGTTGTGGACAAGGTTGGAATTACAACACAACACTTCCAATAACAACTACAAGAAATGAGAAAACTCAACAAAAGAACGTGGAAGAGGAAATTCAAACTCGAGGTATGAAAAATCTCAAGTTCAATGTTATAATTGTCAAAAGTTTGGACATTATACTTCAAAATATAGAGCTCCCAAAACCAAAGTTGAAGAAAAGGCCAACTATGAGGAAGATAAAAGAGATGAATATAAGACTTTATTACTAGCATATAAAGACAATGATGAAAGACAAGATAACACTTGGTATCTTGACACCGATGCAAGCAACCATATGTGTAGAAAAAGAAGCATGTTCATGAAGTTCAATGAATCGATAAGCGGCAATGTTTCATTTGGTGTGAGTTTAAAATCCCAATGAAAGACAAAGGTAAAATTCTTATCAGGTTAAAGAATGGTAGACATCAATTTATTTCAAATGTTTACTATGTGCCCAATATGAACAATAATATTTTGAGCTTAGGTTAACTCGTTTAGTTCTCTACTCTTCTGCTCATTATTGATTCTACTCTTCTTAAATTTCTTGATCTATCGTGGTATCATTGCGCTAGTGATGGAGTCTCTTACGCCTTCTGCAACATCGAAACAGCCAAAAACACAAGTTTTGAACTTGTAAAACAACACAGCGAAGGATTATCTCCATTGTTTACAATTTTACCTACTTATCCCATGATCCTTAGTTTTTCAGTCAAATTCGACGAATCTAACTACTTCATATGGCAAGAGCAATTGAAGCAATTGAAGCAAGTGATAGTCATTTATGGATTGTAATCTTTGATTAATGAAGAAACAACACCTCCACGGCTTTTCAAGAAAGTTCTTGACAACAATGGAAACTCAAAGGTCTATGAAGTGTTTGAAGAAAGTTTGGCTTATAAATTTTGGGATGGACAAGATAATGTAGTGAAGAGTTGGATTTATTCCTCACTTATAACTAGTTACCTCAAGCATTTGATTGTAAAATCCACAACCAGTGAATACTGGAGAGCACTTACAAAGGTGTTTAGACAATTCTCAATCCAAATTGCTAGATTTATGTTGACGTCTTCAATCGCTTATAAAAGGTACTCAAACCATGAAACAATATATTAGCACAAAAAAATAAATGTTATAATTAACAACTTAATTTCATGTCCATATCATTTAGTCATATTTTGGTATAATATTTAAGGAATAACCAATGTTATAATTAACAAACTTAATTCTATGTATATATCTTTTAATTAAAATTTTATTTTCGTCTATTTTTTTTTTTATTATATATATATATATATCTTTTTTATTTTCAATTTTTACGATAACTCTAGTAAGTGATTACTTTTCTTCTCTTGATCGAGTTTGAACTTCGAAGGAAGTACTAAAACTAGCACTTACTTGTTAGCGTGAGTCATGTAATTAGTGTATAATATGTTATAATTAATCTATTTATCTGTAATAGAACTCTAGGTTATACAGGATTCTAATTTATTCAAGACTCTTGTAATTTATTTTCTATATATACCTCTATTGTGAGGTAATAATAAACAAGAAATACATTTTCATTCACATTATATTCAACTTGGTATCAGAGCTAAGGTTCAAAAAGGAACTTTGTCTTTTTTCTTCGTCACCGTCATCACTTGTCAGAGCCGCCACCATCACCTGTCAGCGCCGCCGCGTGTCTGCTCTCTCTCTCCGACTCAGCACCGCCTGTTAAGCCAGTTCAGTAGCGCCGTCTCTTGTTCAAACCATACACCTCTCAGATCTGCTCTTGGTTTCCATGCACCGTCCGTCTCTGTCCGTGCCGTCTCCTCTAGCCATCCATTTGTCTCAAGATCTCCGTCCCCTATAACTCCAGATCTCCGTGCGTCGTCCGCCATTTGCAGTCTGCCGTCTACATCTACAAGTCCATGCCGCCCCAGATTTTCCGCCGCCCATCCAAATCTGCCTAACTCTTTATCTTGTGCCCTAACCCTAAGCCCAATTTAAGCTCTAAACTCTAAGCCTAAGCCTTAGCCCATAGCTCCAAACCCTAACCCTAAGCCCAATTTAAGCCCATTCCCATTCCTTTCATCCAGCCCAAGCCCATTAGCAGGTCAACAGTCAGTCCGATCAACGGTCAGCCCAGTCAACAGTGTCCGATCAATAGTAAAAGTCAACTATAAAAAAAGTGATTTTTTTAATCTGCTGCATATTATTATTGTCTGTTTTAATGGAAGATTCAAGAATAAATCAGAGTTCTAAGACAACTGAAATTCCAAAATTTGAAGTTCCTGTCAAGAGTTCAGAAGGTGGCTCTTTCGGTGGTACCAAACTTAATGGTACCAACTTTCGAACATGAAAAAGGGTTATGTCCGTTTATCTCCGTGGGATGCACAAGATGGGACATGTGACTGAAAAAATCAAGGCTCCTCCTAAAGATGATTTGGAGGCCTATACTAAGTGCGAAGATGATAATGGCCTCGTAATGTCTATTCTATTTAGAGCCATCACCGATGATATACTATAGATGGTGGAAGAGTGTGACACAGCTGAGGCCATATGGAAGACTTTGGAGATCTCTACACTAAGGAATCTGACTTTATACAGGTCCATGAATTAATGTACAAAGCTGTCAGCATGCAACAGAATGGGCAACCAATGTCTATATTTTTTACCAAGCTGAAGAATATATGGGCTGAAATTGATCAAAAACGTCCATGCAAAATCAAAAATTTGGAGGACATTATATGGTACCAGAAAGAAAATGAGCTTGAGCAAGTTCATGCATTCTTAAGAGGACTTGATACGAAACATAATAGTGCCAAGGGTGAATTGCTTCGAATGCCAGACCCTCCAAGCTTGATTATAGCTTTTACATACATCCGTAAGGATGAATCTCAGCAGGAAAGTCTTAATCAGGCACAGGTTGAGTTATCTAGTCCATTCAAGCCAAATCAAAAGCACCTTTCCTCCAACAGCAGAATTCAGTTCCACTTCACTGACAAGGACCTCCACCAAGTTTTGTCAATCGTCCTCGTCCTCAATGCTCTTATTGCAATGAAGCTGGGCATGTTCGAGAGACTTGTTGAAAACTGAACCCACACTTGAGACCTAAAAGGAAAATTATCATCCTAAAGCGAAAGTAGTTGCGGTGCAAGTAGTCCAAGCACCAAATTTCTATGGAGTGACAGGACAGGATCATCATGTGACATGTGGAGGTACCCTTATAGCTTCAATAGCTGGTAGTGGTAAGATTGGTATGGCCTTAATCATTTCTCACTTTGTTGGGTCTAATACTTGAATTATTGATTCTGGTGCATCTGATCATATGACTTATGATAAATCTTATTTTACTGAGTTATCTTCCCCACTAGTGTCTTATGTTACGAATGCTAATGGTGAGGCCTTTCCTGTCTTAGGGAAGGGGTTAGTCCATAACACTCTAACTTTACAACTCCATAATATTTTATATGTGCCTGACTTATCTCGTAACTTGATATCTGTTCCACAGTTGAATACTAAGTCTCAATGTGATTTTTCTGGATCTTCTTTCTAGGGAAATAATTGGTCGAGGGTACCTGAGGGGCAGATTGTTTTCATTTGGATCAGAACTACCCAGGGGAGAAACCAGGAGCACAGACCCGCACTGCATTAACTTCGAGTTTTGACAAGCTAAGTTAAATTTGGTTATGGCATCGCCGCTTAAGGCATCCGTCTTTTAGTTTTATGAAAAAATCCATGCATACTTTGTTTATTGGTGTTAGTGAGTCTGTTTTACATTGTGAGACATGTGTTTTGGCCAAGAGCCATCGTATTACTTATTCTCCTAATATTTCTAATAAAAATATTATTCCTTTTGAATTAATTCATTATGATGTTTGGGGACCGTCTAGAGAGCTCATTGTATTGGATATGAGGTATTTTGTGTCGTTTTTTGATGACTGTAACAGATTGTCATGGGTTGCTCTTCTTAGAACCAAAGGTGAAGTTTTTTTCAGCTTTTCAAACTTTTCGTACCATTGTTCAAACACAATACAATAGCATTATTAGGATCCTACGTTCTAAGCAATGGGGGAGAATATGTTAATCGTATTTTTCAAGATTGTTTCAAAACACATGAGATTGTTCACCAAACTACTTGCCCAAAACACCAGAACAAAATGGAAGTGTCTAAAAGAAAAAGGCGTCATTTACTTGATATGGCTCGTGCACTCCTATTTAGTGCTCATATGCCAAAATATCTTTGGGGTGATGTTGTACAATCTTCTGCCCATCTCATCAATCGTCTTCCGTCTAGTGTCCTTCAAGGACAAATCCCATTCGAGGTTCTCGCATCTCATGTATCCTTGTCATCATTCCATAATCTTCTCGCCTGTGTATTTGGTTGTGTTACTTTTGTACATGTTCCTCAAAATTAGAGGTCTAAGTTAGATGCCCGGGTAATTAAGTGCGTGTTTGTTAGTTATGGAGGTTATCAGAAAGGGTACAAATGCTTCCTTCCACCGATCAGAAAGTATTATGTCACTATGGATGTTACCTTCTTTGAGGACATGGGTTATTTTTCCTCACCTGATATTGCTCGTCAGGGAGAGAATTCATATTTTGAAGAACTGTATCATGGTGAAGGGAGAAATTAGAAGAATCACCTACTGATATTTTGATACGTCCAGTTGAGATTCTTAACCCATTTAATCCAGTAGTTGAAGAAGCAGATGCTCCAAGTATCCAAGCACCAGTTTAGCTCCTTAAAAATGAAAATGAAGACACCTGTTGTTCCCTCAAGCATCAGTCATACCCTTGATTAACAACTCCTTGGTACTGAAGGTCACTCTTCTGAGGTATGTATACCTACTGATACTAATAGCATTGAGTCTAGTGTTAGACAGTATGTGTTATTAAATAGGTCTACTTGGGTTCAACCAGCCAAAAATATGAACCAAATGTCCATGCAAGATCAAAATATCCAGTAGCCAACTACATGTCCACTAAAAGATTGTCTAAGCCATATGAATTATTTATAAATTAAATATATGCAATATCAGTACTTAACAAAGTGTAGGATGCATTGAAAGACTCGAAATGGAGGAAGGCAATGGAGGAAGAGATGGAGGCAATACAGAAGAACAATACTTGGCAACTTGTGCCTCCACCACAAGGCAATAAGGCAGTTAGGTTGTCGATGGGTGTTTACTGTGAAACATAATGTTGATGGATCTGTGAATCAGTATAAAGCCCGCTTTGTAGCAAAAGGGTTCACTCAGACGTATGGTGTAGACTACGATAAAACTTTTGCTCCGGTTGCCAAAATGAATATTATTCAGGTTCTGCTTTCGCTTGCCGTAAGCTTAAACTAGCAACTTTGGCAGTTTGATGTCAAGAATGCATTCCTTTATGGAGAGTTAGTCGAAGAGCTGTACATGAATCTTCCACCTAGGTATGTAGCTGCTTTTCCTGATAATTTTGTATGCAAATTAAGGAAGCCTTTGTATGGTCTGAAGCAGTCCCCTCGAGCCTGGATTGGAAGGTTTTCACAGTTTATACTGAAGATTGGTTACAGACAGATTAATTCAGACCAGACGCTGTTTCTCAAACATCAACAAGGGAAAGTAACAACTCTAATTATTTATGTTGATGATATGATAATTATTGGAGATGATGCTATTGAGATGGATAAATTACAAAGACAGCTAGCCTCTGAGTTCGAGATGAAGGATTTGGGTGAACTGAAGTACTTCTTAGGGATTGAAGTAGCTAGGGGGAGCGAATGAATTTTTTTATGTCAGAGAAAGCACATCCTTGACCTACTAACTGAGACAGGTATGTTGGATTGCAAACATATTGACACTCTTATTGAGCAAAACCATTGTTTAGAAGAGTACCTAGATTCAAGTACCAACTAATCGAGCTTGCTATCAGAGGTTGGTTGGGCGCCTAATCTATTTGGCACAAACTAGACCAGATGTTGCATATGCAGTAAGTGTGGTAAGTTAGTTCATGCATAACTCAAGTGAGAGTCACATAGGATGCAGTTGCGAGAATTTTAAGGTACTTGAAGTCAGCTCCAGAGAGAGGACTAATGTTCTCTAAACACAACAATCCTCTTGAAGTTTGTGGCTTCACAGATGCAGATTGGCAGGAAATATTACAGATAGAATGTCAACATCGGATTACTTCACCTTTGTGGGAGGTAATTTGGTTACATGGAGAAGTAAAAAGCAGAAAGTTGTGGGGCAAACTAGTGCTGAGGTTGAGTATAGAGGTATGACTTATGGTGTTTGTGAATTGCTGTGGATAAGAAGTTTGCTATTTGATTTGGGTTTCAAACTCAAAAGTACTATGCAATTGTATTGCGACAGTCAGGCAAGCCATTGATATATCACAAAATCCAGTACAACATGATCGCACTAAGCATGTAGAGGTTGATCATCATTTTATAAAAGAGAAGTTAGATGCCAAACTCATTAGTTTCCCTTTTGTTCCCACTGAGAAGCAACTTGCAGATGTGCTCACCAAAGGAGTTTCCAAGAAGGCATTTTATGACTCACTAAGCAAGTTGGACATGGTCGATATGTATGCGCCAACTTGAGAGGGAGTGTTAGCGTTAGTCATGTAATTAGTGTATAATATGTTATAATTAATGTGTCTATCTATAACAGAACTCTAGGTTATACAAGGATTCTAGTTTATTCAGAACTCTTGTAATTTGTTTTCTATATATATCTCTATTGTGAGATAATAATCAACAAGAAATATGTTTTCATTCACATTATATTCAACTTTACTCACATTTAAAATTTTATTTCCGAGTTTGAACAAAATACACTAGTTTGATTTACTTTTCTACTCTCGTTTTTCTTGGTCGAAGCTCTCAAGAAAATGTTAAAAATGGATGTTGAAGTACAAGTATATGGTAAAGAGATTATCAAGCCCTCCTCTTCAACACCACTAGAGAAGAGAATTCATAACTTCTCTTGGTTCGATTAATGGGCAGAAATAATCTACATACTAGTCATCTTCTTCTACCAAAATATTGAAAATACTAACAATCTTGAAAACATTCGAAAGCTCAAGATTTCATTATCAAAGACACTATCTCATTACTATCCATTTGTGGGTACGATCACAGATAAGAAATACGTCCACTGCAATGACCAAGGTGCAGTTTTTTATGAAGCATATGTGAAATGCAAGCTTGCAACTATTCTTGAAGACCCAAACATGAAGGTTCTTAGTCGGTTGTTTCCCGATAATTTTCAATTGGGTTCCAAGGAAGATAGGAAATTTATATTACATGTTCAAGTTAACTCATTTGAATGTGGTGGATTGGTCATTAACGTTCGTTTCAGTCACAAGGTTGGAGATTTTGCAACATTAACAGGCTTCATGAGATGTTGGGCTAACCTTCATAACCCAAAAACGGAATCATCACCACCTTTGATTAACATAGCTCCTCTGTTTCCTTGGGTTGAAGAAGAGGAAGAAGAGGAAGAGGAAAAAGAGAAAGAAGAAGAGGAAGGAGAAGAAGGAGAAGGAGTAGAAGTAGAAGAAGGAGGACGAGGAGGAGGAGAATTGTTGTGTAACCAAAAGGCATGTTTTTAATCGCTCACATATTAATAGTCTTATAGCCATGGTGGTTGAGAAAATTGAAAACCCCACCAGAGTTGAAGTTCTGAGTTCTTTGTTTTTCAAATGTATTAGTTTGTAATAATATGATAATATTATTATATTATTAGTTTGTTTTTCAAATTATGATAATATTATCATATTATTATGGCATTATTATTAATATATTATTATAATAATATGATATGATAATAATAATATACTTATAATATATTATTATTATCATTAATATATACTAATAATATATAATATAATAATAATATATAATATTACAATAATTAGAGTTAGGACTTAGGATGGGCACAAGTATGTTACTAATCACGCCAAAGCAAATAAGTAAAACCATTTCTAATCTGTAAATGTCTCTAAAATACAAGTAAAATCATTTCTAACCTGTACATTACAAACTAACGAGTTTGATGCTGATTCATCAATCTTTCAAACTCTTTCATATGTTCATTAGAAGTTAAAGTCACATATGCTTCAATTCTATCTTCATTTTTAGTATCCATCATAAGAATAAAATTCTCATATATTATAATATTATGATAATAATATTATATCTTATTAAGATATAATTGACCAATTATTATAAACGGCCAATGATACAATTAAGATACATTTGGCTAATTATTATATCTTATTGGCCAATTATTATTATTCGTCAATAAAATTATATAATATTATCATTGGCCAATAATATTATATAATTATTATATCTTATTGGTAAATTATTATCATTGGCCAATAAAATTACATAATATTATCATTGGCTAATTATATAATATTATAATATTATAATATAATATATATAATAATATATATTATTATAATAATATTATAATAATACTAATAATATATAATTATATAATATATAATATTATATATATAATAATATATATATTACATATAATAATATATTATTATTATATAATATATATATTATAATAATAATAATATATTATTATATTTAATTATAATAATATATTATTATAATATTATATATATATATATATAATTATATTATATAATTATATATTATTATTATAATATTATATATTATTATTATAATAATATATATTATTATATATATTATAATTATTAATATAATAATAATATATTATTATAATAATATTATTATAATATATATAATAATAATATAATAATAATAATAATATACTAATAATATATTATTATTATCATTAATATATACTAATAATATATAATATAATAATAATATTACAATAATAATATAATATTACAATAATTAGAGTTAGGACTTAGGATGGGCACAATTATGTTACTAATCACACCAAAGCAAATACAAGTAAAACCACTTCTAATCTGTAAATGTCTCTAAGTAAAATCATTTCTAATCTGTACATTACAAACTAACGAGTCTGATGCTGATTCATCAATCTTTCAAACTCTTTCATATGTTCTTCAGAAGTTAAAGTCACATATGCTTCAATTCCATCTTCATTTTTAGTATCCATCATAAGAATAAAATTCCCATATATTATAATATTATGATAATAATATTATATCTTATTAAGATATAATTGACCAATTATTATCATCGGCCAATGATACAATTAAGATAGAATTGGCTAATTATTATATCTTATTGGCCAATTATTATTATTCGTCAATAATATTATATAATATTATCATTGGCTAATAATATTATATAATTATTATATCTTATTGGTAAATTATTATCATTGGCCAATAAAATTACATAATATTATCATTAGCCAATAAAATTACATAATATTATATTATATTATTATATTACAATAATAATAATATTATAATATTATAAAATAATATAATATAATATTATCATTCGCCAATTATATAATATTATCATTGGCTAATTATATAATATTATAATATTATAATATAATATATATAATAATATATATTATTATAATAATAATATATAATATTATAATAATAATATATAATTATATAATATATAATATTATATATATATAATAATATATATATTACATATATAATATTATATAATATTATATATAATAATATTATAATAATATTATTATAATATTATATATAATAATATTATATAATATTATATGTAAATATATATTATTATATATATATAATATTATATATTATATAATTATATATTATTATTATAATATTATATATTATTATTATAATAATATATATTATAATTATTAATATAATAATAATATTATTATAATAATAATAATTATTAATATAATAATAATATATTATTATAATAATATTATTATAATATATATAATAATATTATAATAATAATAATATAATAATAATAATAATATGATAATAACAATAATATACTAATAATATATTATTATTATCATTAATATATACTAATAATATATAATATTATAATAATATAATAATAACATATAATATAATAATAATATACAATATTATAATAATAATATATAATATTATATATATAATTATATAATATTATAATTATATAATTATATATAATAATATATATAATATAATTATTATATATATAATTATATATTATTATAATTATATATAATAATATTTTATTATTATAATATATATATGTTATATAATAATAATATATTATTATATATAATATATATTATTATTATATTAATTATTATTATTATTATATTATATTAATAATTATATTATTATAATATTATAATAATATAATATAATAATAATAATAAATAATATAATATTATAATAATTGACCAATGATAATATTATAATATAATATAATATAATATTATATTATTAGACAGTGATAATATTATGTAATTTTATTAGCCATTAATAATAATTTACCAATAAGATATAATAATTATATAATATTATTGGCTAATGATAATATTATATAATCTTATTGACGAATAATAATAATTGGCCAATTTTATCTTAATTGTTGTCATTGGCCAATGATAATAATTAGCCAATTATATCTTAATAAAATATAATATTACTATTATAATATTATAATATGTGGGAATTTTATTCTTATGATGGATACTAAAAATGAAGATGGAATTGAAGCATATGTGACTTTAACTTCTGAAGAACAAATGAAAGAGTTTGAAAGATTGATGAATCAACATCAGACTCGTCAGTTTGTAATGTACAGATTAGAAATGATTTTACTTGTATTTTAGAGACATTTACATATTAGAAGTGGTTTTACTTGTATTTGCTTTGGTGTGATTAGTAACATACTTGTGCCCATCCTAAGTCCTTAAACCCTAGGTGGTCATAGTGTACGAGTTATAGTCTCGTGAGGGTTTCTAGTAATGACACCCTCAAACATTGTAACAAACAAAACTAATAATGACTCTAAACATACTTGAATCAATCCATGCATATGTTTCAAAAATTGTCAACAACGAATGGCATACGAAATAGTTAAAAATTACTTAAGCTCAAAAACAGTCTAAATATCAAACCCATCTTAGTAATCAGCTTTTGAACAATCAATCATACCACAAACCCGTTAGTTACACTATCTGATCGTGTCATACATTATATTCATAGATTACATTTAATGTCTTATAAATGTGCAACTAAAATATGAATGAAAATTTTGCACTTACAAAATCCATAGGTTCACTTTTCAAATCCATCTCCACTAATAAAAATCAAACTACCTAGAATCAATAGGACTCATTAAGCTTGTAAAGTTGTGGTTAGGTGTGTGGTTATGAAAGTACTAAAATGATATTCTCAATAGGATAAGAGTACTTTTTATTTCACAAACTTATTTTCAACTTTTTCACCCAAGTGTTCTTTTTCATCCTCCTATAAATTCCATATGTCCCTTGGATCTTTTTGCTTGATCTTCTTTCTTTACTTTTCTTGCTTATTATTTCAATCAATTTCAAATTTTTTTAAAATCAAGCAAGATAAATACAACATAATTGCTCATGAAAATCAAATATTACATTGAATACTCTCATCACTAAGAGTAGTACAACTTATATCAATGTTGAGTTTACGGGTGTCACTATGGATAAAATAATACGGGGAGGCATGAAAAGTCCAAACGGTCCAAAGATGGCCTAAATCACTTTCTAAATGGCATTTGATTCTATCATTTCGCTTTAATGGGTTTTCAAATGACTTCTAAAGTTTGTTGAGCCTCAAAATATATCACGAACATGCACACATTACACAAACCAAAATCAGTCATATTAACCATACAAACTTCCACATATACCACAAAATCCTCAAACTAGATGAATCTAACATTTATGTGCTTCTTTACTTAGGTAAAAATTTAATTTCTTTCATATATCACCGTCATTACAATCACATTAATATCATGGCCTTTCGGATTGACTCAAGTGGACATGACATTATCCTAACAAAATTCAAGTGACAAAAGTTAAAAATTAAAATTTGGTCTAAATTCATGCTCATGGAATATTTTTCTCACCCCCAACCTAATTTCTACATTGTCTTCAATGTCAAAAAGAAAAACAAAAGAAATTAAGTAAAGAAGTGAGAGAAGTTACCCCCTTTCATATGAGATTGTGTACATTACACATACGTTCTGGTTCATTGTTCCTCGCTTTTCTCATCATGTAGCATTAAGTGTGCAAGTAACATGTATGAAACTTCTAAGTATATGCATGACAACTCAAATCCAAATTTAAATTATAACTAAATCAAATGAAAAAAAAGACATTAAACAAATTAGAAGTCTTAAACAACCCAAAATAAAATAAAAAGTAAAAATAAAATAAAATAAAAAAAAGAAAAAGAAAATTAAACTAAAGAAAACAAAATGAAAATAAACCAAAGAAATTACAAATGGGAGGCTCAGTCCTCTTTTTCTTCGGGTTGTTCGTTGTCATTGTCGGGTTGGTCCGCCGGTTGTCTAAAAGTGAAGTCAGGTCCCGGATGCTGCAGAGTTGGCCCGAACTGGGTGAGGTCTACTCCGCTCTGTGTCATTTGGAAGCTCATCATGCGGTGGAGTAGAGCTTGGTATTCATGTTGGTATTTCATTTGATCACTGAGCCAAGCCTGTTGTTGGGTCTGGTATTCATGCATTTTATTAACCTTCACTTCGAGATTTACCAACCTGTCTCTTGTAGAAGCATTCTTGGAAGAGGTTCCATCACTCTTCTTACTTCATTGTCCAGCTTTTGTACCACTTGTCAGGTGTTGCATGTAGGCGAAGGTTAATATTTCACCTGGCTACAATAAGACCTCGCTCGTGTCGTATCGGACTCCGTGCTTGACATATAGGGCGGTGATGAGTTGGGGAAAGAAATACCTGATGTTGTGATGCTCAGCTGAGTACACAACCCTTTGTTGTATTACCATTCCCACATCTATGGAGCGCTCAGTCTCTATGGCGAATTTTAGAATAGCCCGCTCCCGATCGACAGTACTCTAATACTAGGTCAGCATTAACCGAGAGCAAACAAAGTATTGCCAAATTCGGGAATGGGTCCTAAGGTGCTTGGCTTGAAAAATGTTCACCATATCCCCCTTATACTCCCACTCAGCGTAACCATCGGTTAGGGTATTAATGACCTTGTCGTAATCAACCTGAGTTAAGTAGGTTTCATACCCGTTGTTTTGTATGTCCCTCAACCTATAGTACGAGTTAATCACATTCCTATTAAAGGGGACCTCAACGCCCCTCACCCAAACTAATTCATCTCTAGCTTCCGGGACATTCGCATAGAATTTTCGGACCAACGAACTTACGCCCGCCTCTGGGGCGTACGCAAATTTCCTCCATCCTTGCGCCTCAATTATATCAGATATTCCCATGACACCCACTTGGCCAAAATCCATCCCTCTCTCATTTACAAATCCCTTGTTTCTTTTGGCGGCACCTTCGTTCCGCTCTTGTGCCTCTCAACTTACAAACTGAGAGGCGTCATAAGTACGATCTTCAACTACTTTCCCTTTTTCCTTAGAACGACTACCCTCACCAGCCTTTCTCTTTGGAGCCATTTCAATTCTTAAACTAGGATAACTCAAACTCATAATTCAATTTCAGAAAATGCAGAAAAATCCCAAAAATTATTCCCCTCTTATCCAAAATTTTCATTTAATTCCAAATTTCACACAAATTTCACAAATTCCAGGAAATTATTACTAAATTGAAATGGAAATGTGATGAAATTTAACTCTTGGGAATGCAATTGACCCCTTGAAGAAAAACCCCCAAATTTACTTGAAACTCTAATTTTTGAAGATGGAAGGAAACTTGATTTTTGGGGCAAATCTGATGAAATTGATGGAGAAAAAGGTGTTAGCAATGTTGGATTGAAGAATTGATTGAGTAAAGTTTCAATTTTTGTGAGGATTTTGGAAGAAATTGGAGAGGAGAGTAGAGAGAAAATGAGAGAAAGTGAGGGAAAAAATTGGGAAGAAAAATTTGAAATGAGTGGAGTGTGCCCGAGTGCCCTTTTCTAGAAAATTTTCAGAGGCGTGCCGCGGCACAGGTTTTTCCCCGCCGCGGCATGGACATTTTTTTGAAATTGTGCGTGAAACAAAACATTTCTCGCCGCGGCACAAATATTTCCCGCCATGGCATGCACATTTTTTAAAAAATTTTTGTTTGAGACAGAAAGTCCCTTGCTGCAGCACAAATTGTCCCCGCCACAGCTCACATATAATTTTTGAAAAATTTTGATTTTTTTGAATTTTTGGAAATGTGCAACACATCCACCCCTAACTAAGACTTATGAATGTCCTCATTGCCTTGAAAAACTTTAAAAAACAAAAATATGATAAAAATAATAAAAGAAATAAAAACAACGAAAGAAATACAATACCGAATGGGTGCCTCCCATTAAGGGCTTAGTGTTACGTCTTAGCAAGACGTGGCCGCTCTCGTGTTTATGAATCGAGGAGACATATTGTTTCGATGATTTTCAAATTATTGTCTCCTTCCAAGTATGGCTTGACACGATGTCCGTTTACCTTGAATGGTTCTTGCATTTTGGGATTGAGCAACTCAATTACTCTGTGCGGAAGTACATTTGCAATTGTATATGGTCCACTCCACCTAGAATGAAGTTTTCCTGGAAACAAACGCAAACATGAATTATATAACAGAACTTTCATTCCAGGAACGAAATACTTACCGAGGAGCCCTTTGTCGTGATAACGCTTAGTGCGCTCTTTGTAGATCTTGGCATTTTCGTAAGCTTCGTCCCGAATTTTCTCAAGTTCGCTCAATTGGAGTAGTCATTTTTCCCCAGCTTTTGCCATGTCCACTCCACCTAGAATGAAGTTTTCCTGGAAACAAACGCAAACATGAATTATATAACAGAATTTTCATTCCAGGAACAAAATACTTACCGAGGAGCCCTTTGTCGTGATAACGCTTAGTGCGCTCTTTGTAGATCTTGGCATTTTCGTAAGCTTCATCCTGAATTTTCTCAAATTCGCTCAATTGGAGTAGTTATTTTGCCCCAGCTTTTGCCATGTCCATGTTGAGCTCTTTAATAGCCCAATAAGCCCTGTGCTCTAGTTCAACGGGTAAGTGACATGATTTACCAAAAATTAACCGATAGGGACTCATACCAATGGGTGTTTTGTACGCTGTACGATATGCCCACAAAGCATCATTCAACTTAACTGACTAATCCTTCCTTGAGGGGTGCACTGTGCGTTCCAATATTCCCTTGATTTTTCGGTTGCTTACTTCCACTTGCCCCGAAGTTTGGGGATGGTATGGGGTAGCCACTCTATGAGAAATGTTATACTTTTTCAAGAGCCCATCGAAGAGTCTAATGCAAAAGTGGCTGCCTCCATCACTAATGATCGCTCTCGATGTTCCAAACCTGCTAAAAATGTTATCCTTCAAAAATTTAACAACAATGTTAGCGTCATTAGTTCTAGTGGGTATCGCTTCTACCCACTTTGAAACATAGTCAACTGCGACTAGAATATAAGTGTAGCCAAAAGATGGGGGAAACGGACCTATGAAGTCAATTCCCCACACGTCAAATAATTCCACTACAAGATTAGACGTCAAAGGCATTTCGTTACGTTTACCTATGTTACTGGTCCTTTGACATCTATCACATCTCATACAAAACATGTTAGCATCCTTAAACAAAGTAGGCCAATAAAAACCAGATTGTAATACCTTTAGGGCCATTTTCTTACCACTAAAATGGCCCCCGCAATGTAGCTCATGGCAAAAGGTTAAGATGCTCTCATGTTCCTCTTCGGGCACACACTTTCGGATGACTTGATCTTGACATAACTTGAACAAATATAGGTCATCCCAAAAGTATTGCCTGCAAACACTGAAAAACCTTTTCTTTTCCTGAAAAGTAATGTTAGGTCTCAAAATGCCACTAGCTAGATAATTCACAATGTCAGCATACCATGGATTTGGACCTATTGTAAACAATTGTTCATCAGGGAAGGTTTCAATGATTGTATCCTTACTTTCACCTTCAATATTTTCGTACTCAGAAATTAACCTAGATAGATGATCAGCTACTACATTTTTGGTACCTTTTTTGTCCTTGATCTCTAGGTCAAATTCTTGTAAAAGTAGGATCCACCTAATAAGTCTAGGCTTAGCATTCGGTTTAGTCAATAGATATTTCAAAGCAGCATGATCCGTATGAACAATGACTTTAGTTCCTACCAAGTAAGACCTAAATTTATCAAGTGAAAACACAATAGCCAATAACTTTTTTTTAGTGGTGGTGTAGTTAATTTGGGCATCATTGAGTGTTTTGCTAGCATGATATATAACATGTAAACGTTTATCCACTCTTTGACCAAAACAGCTCCTATAGCATAATCAGACGCATCACACATGATTTCAAATGGTAAAGACCAACCAGGAGCTACAATAACAGGTGTAGAAGTAAGTCTATCCTTTAAAGCTTTGAAGGCAACAAGGCAATCATCATTAAAATCAAACAAAGTTTCTTTGGAAAGTAGATTACATAATGGACGACTTATTTTGGAAAAATCCTTAATAAACCGTCTATAGAAACCCACATGTCCTAGGAAACTCTGTATTCCCTTAACAGATGTAGGTGGAGGCAACTTTGCAATTAAATCTACCTTAGCCTTATCTACTTCAATCCCTTTGCTGGATATGACATGTCCTAACACTATGCCTTGTTCGACCATAAAATGACTTTTTTCCCAACTAAGTGTCAAATTGCATTCAATGCATCGTTCTAACACTAAAGTCAATTTATGCAAGCAATCATCAAAGGTATTATCGAAAATAGAAAAGTCATCCATGAATACCTCGATGAATTTCTCCACCATGTCTGAAAAGATCGACATCATACATCTCTGAAAGGTAGTGGGTGCATTGCATAGTCCAAATGGTATCCTCCTGAAAGCGAAAGTTCCGAATGGGCATGTGAATGTTGTCTTCTTTTGATCCTCCGGAGCGATGGGTACCTGATAATAACCTGAAAGACCATCCAAAAAGCAATAGAAATCATGCCCAGCTAATCTTTCTAACACTTGATCAATGAAGGGAAGGGGGAAGTGATCCTTCTTGGTGTACAAATTTAGCTTTCGAAAATCGATACACATCCTCCAACCCGTAATTATCCTAGTGGGCACTAATTCATCTTTCTCATTTTTAACCACTGTTATTCCAGATTTCTTTGGTACCACATGAACTGGATTAACCCACTTACTATCAGTAATTGGATAAATTACTCCTACTGCTAGGAGTTTCAAAACTTCTTTCTTAACAACCTCTTGCATGATTGGGTTTAGTCTCCTTTGAGCTTCTTTAACTGGTTTGATATTGTCCTCCAAATTGATCTTATGCATACACATTGCTGGACTAATGCCTCTAATGTCTCCAATACTCCATCCTATTGCCTTTTTATACTTCTTAAGCTCTCCAATCAATTTCTCCTCTTGGTTTTGGGTGAGTGTAGATGAAATAATTACCTGATAAGTCTCATTCTCTCACAAAAAGACATATTTTAGATGCTTAGATAGTTCTTTAAGTTCCAAGTCAAGTGGAGCAATCTCATCATCATGTGGGACATCTAATAAATCTAAGGGTGTACTAGAGTATCTAATGATATGGCATTGTCTAATAAATCATTGTACTCCCTAGCCTTATAGTCTAAGATGTCTAATGGGATCTAAACATTCAACAAATGAGCATTCATCAATAGCAGATATAGAAGGGTAAGGAGATGAATCAAATACCTTAAAATTCACAGTCTCTTCCAAGACTGTCATTGTCAACTTTCCACTTTGGACATCAATGATGGTTTTGGTAATGGCCATAAATGGTCTACCCAAAAGAATTGTATGCTCCTTGTCCAAAGATGAGTTATCCTGCATGTCTAAAACCACAAAATCAACAGGTATGATTAGCTTATCTACCTGTACAAGTAAGTCCTCAACCATGCCCTTCGAATATTTAACAGATCTGTCCACGAGTTGAAGGGACATGGTTGTTGGTTTTAGCTCTCCCAAACCTAGCTGCAAGAAAATCGAGTAAGGCATCAAATTTATACTAGCACCTAAATCAAGCGTAGCCTTAGCTACTTTCCTATCCCCCATAGTAATATCAATGATAAAGCTACTTGGATCTTTTAACTTAGGGGGTAAGTTGCGTTGAAGCATTGCACTAGCAATTTCAGACACAATTACTCTTTCATTAAGCTCATACCTTCTTTTCTTAGTGTTTAGTTCTTTGAAAAATTTTGCATAAGAAGGCACATTTCTAATTACATCTAACAATGGCAAATTGATATTAACTTTAGAAAGCATGTTAAATAAATTAGAAAATTGCTTATCTTGCTTACTGTCCTTTAAACGGTGTGGGAATGGCACTGGTGGTCGGTATGGCTCCAATGACTTGTGTAGCTTAGGTGGGTTAGATGATTCTCCAATTGTTGCCTTTGAAGGCTCTTCATGCTTGTCACCTCTTTCCTCCAATTCCTTAGAAACATTGTTGTCCTCTTCCATGTTACCTGTACTATAAGATAAATCATTAGAAAGTTCAGGTAAATTTTTAGTAACGACCTTATCACTCTAGAGAACCGTGACAGCTTTGGCTTGTTCGGGTTGACTGGGCAGCTTTCTTGTCTCTTCTTTGTGCATTTGTTCAGCTATGGTCGGTTTATTTTGTGAAAATTGTCGGTTTATGCTTTGGCCTTGTGTTTGATTTTGGACAAATGGTTGGCTATTGTTTTATTTCCAAGCAAAGTTAGGGTGATTCCTCCATCTAAAGTTGTAGGTGTTTGAATAAGGGTCGTTCCTAGGTCTAGGTTGGTACCCTTGCATTAAATTTGCCTCTTCAGTAGTACCTGTATAAGGATCACCTGCAAAAGAACAAACGTTAGCCCCATGTCCATAAGAACCACAAACTCCACATATCTCGTGTTTTGGCATTTATTCATATTAGAGGTAGTGAGAAGTTGCACTTGTTTCATCAATTCAGCAAGGTGCATGGCCATTTTGTTGGTGGAGCTTAATTCATGAACTCCAGCTCTTTTTCCTCTAGCGCTCTTTTGTTGGGAATGGGCTCCCAACATCTCGAATAATTCGTAAGTTTCATCCGCTGTTTTTTCACCCATAGCTCCTCCTACAGCATTGTCAACTGTGAATTGACATTGTAGTGTCAATCCATCATAGAAAAACTAACTTTGTAGCTGTAACGGGAAGTGGTGATGTGGACACTGTATCAAGAGCAATTTGAATTTGTCCCAAGCCTCGTGAAAGGATTCTTCGTCCATCTGTAAAAAAGTAGTAATTTTTGTTCTTAGGTCAGACGTTTTTTAATGGGAATAGAACTTACCCATAAATTTGTTGTAAACATCGTCCCAAATTGGCCAAAGAACCGGGTGCCAATGTCATGAGCTAAGACTTAGCTCTATCTTTGAGAGTGTAAGGAAAACACCTCATTTGTAGTTGATCTTCACTATGTCCCTACAGTGGAAAGGTTTGCACAGTTGCATATAATTCACGCATAAAATTTAATGGATCTTCATTAGGGATACCGTAAAAGGAGGGAAGCATGGAATAATGAATATTTTTCAACTCATAATTCCGAGCTGCCTTTGTAAGTTGAATGCACGATGTGGCGGTCCCAATGATAGGTCTTGCAAACTCTTTGTTCATCATTTGTCTACCCACGTTGTCACCCATTACTGCTTGCAATTGTTGTTGGACTTCTTCCTCTTGAATTTGATTGTCCAGTTTCTTTGATCGGTGTTTGATCCTATGAATGTTGTCAATGAAGGGAGAGAGTTCTTTGTTAAGTGACCTCCTACCCTACATGCACAAATAAAAAGCAAATAAAGATCAAGGCAGTAGAGAAATTGCAATTTAAGCACTATTTTTTGATTTTTTTTGTATTTTTGAATAAAAGATAACAAATAAAATAAATAAATAAATAAAACTAATTCAAAAACTCTAAAAAGTTAAAAAGAAAATAATTTAAAAACGCCAATTCTCCGGCAACGGCGCCAAAAACTTGATGTGCAAATTATAGTACTCGCAAATGTACGAATCACTCGTAGAAAGTGACAAGCAAATCTCCGAGGTCGGTCTCTCAAGGAATTGTATTGGTTCTAAATAACCTTTTTCTTAATCTAACTAGAGTTCTAAAGCAACTAAAAATACTAATTAAATAGAGTTCTAGTAAAACTAAAACTCTAAGTAACTAGAGTCCTAAACCTAGTAAAACTGTAAACAAAGTGTGGTTTGTGGCGAGATCAATGGTAACGAACAATTAACGAAAACAATAACACAAGTTCACAATTAATTCAAGTAGATTTCAAATATCAATGGAGGATGTATGGACGTTTAGTTTGGTTGGCCATGCTTGCATCGAAAAGTAATGGTGAAATAACATGAACGTTCTAATAAACAATTTTTACCAACTTTCCTTTTAATTACGAAAAATCCTACGATCGGATAATTCTCTTTGTTGATTAATTAATTAACATCCCACGATCGGGTATATAAAATAGTAATCAAATTATGTGCAAGGAAATATATGCCATTCAAACTAATGCTATGACTAAGTCACTAATTTGAAGCTTTGATTAAATGTTTCGGAATAAAGTTAAGGTGACGTTCCTAAAACTAGATTCTCAAATTTTTCAACCAAACTATGAATCTCAAATTGGCCCATGAAAATTCACAATTAAATATCTAAATATGCTCTTAATCAAAAGGTAAATTCATTTATTTCAAATCAATAAAACATTCACCAAAACAGTTCTAGCAAACATGGCAACACAAACTAAACATCCATAATAAAATTAGCCGCTCATGTTCATATTAAAATTCATAGACAAATTCAATGTGAACATACACTCAATGAAATAAAAAGAAAAATAGAATTCTATAACAATAAGGAAATCCTAGATCTAAATACCGCTATTGGATGGGATGACGTTTTTCTCCAAAAGCTCTATCTTCGATCGTCAATGGTTTCCTTGGATTCTTAGAATGGATTCTCTTACTTCGTTGAGTGTGGAAAAGCTCCCAAAACTGGTTGAATCTCTTATTTGCTCGCAAAATTGTAGTGTATAAAAGTTGAATGTAAAGAGGATTCTAGAGGGGGTATTTATAGATGTAAGGGCTTACATAAATTCTGATTGCAATAGGAATAGGCGCGCCGCAGCATATATTTTCCCTGCCGTGGCACAACACAAAATTGGAAATATTGGATGAAACCCGAGAGCTCCCCGCCGCGGCATACATTTTCCTCACTGCGACCGCGTTGTCTTTCCCTTCTTCATATTTATCCCCTTACATATGTGCTGGCTCGTTATGTAAGGCTTACATATTTTGACTCATTTTGCCCGTAACTCGTGATCTGAGCGCCGTAAGTGTTCCGTCTTTGCGTGTTTGCATTATTCAACTCATTTGACGCTAAAAACACATGAAATACACTAAAACATACCTGTGATTCCAAATTGATAGATTTATGAAAAATAGTCAAATAAACAATAATAACAAATCTATTTTTAAACAATTAAGTGCAATAAATTACAAAATGTTAGTGCTTTTTGAGCATTTATCAATAAGTCACAAACATTAAATGAGTTAGTGTTTTGTCTATTAGGGTTAAGTAACTTCCAGTAGATCATCATAAAGGAAGCTTTAAATGCTTAATCTATTTAAAGGGATATGCATCTACATATTTACACCATATCACCAGATAATTATAATAGCTCTTTCAGAATTTGAAGAGAAGTGAAATAGTGTTACCTATATTAGGACAAACTTGTCTTAAACATGAATCCAGGTTTACAAAAACAAGATCATCCTACTGTCAGAAGTGCGGTATGTAAGTGTAAATTTTTTTCATATTTCTGTTGCTAAAATGCATGGATAACCATAGCAATATTGACATGCTAGTAAAAATAATATATTTTTCATGATATGTTTAGTCTTGCCTGTCATGGCCACATGCTATTGGGTAATATAAGCTATATGGATGAAACAGTTTTGATACTTATATTTTTGTAAATATCAACATCCACATTAAAGACCTATGATTGTTGTATGTACTAATTGCATATATATCAAAGATTTATACTTTAATATTAATTTAACATTTAGTATAGGAATGGTACTTTTTTTGATTGTTCATGAAAAAAATTTGTTAATCATATTACATTTGTTTCATATTTTAACAAGAAATTAGGTTGAGGTCACGATTGATCAAATGAGAAATTATCGGGCTTTATTAGATACCTTTGTACATCAATTAGACAACTTTGACTGTCCAGTGGTACCTATTTATTTTGTTTCTAAGCAATTGGAAAAAGCAAAAAAATTTATTGCACCTTACATATACATTCCTTTAGAAGTTATGATATATGATGGGATTGATAACTCTCAAGTTCTAAAATCACTAGAGATTATAATCCAATTTGATTAAATTCCAAATGATGAGATTATGCATTGAAGAAGTTTTGTCACTAATTGGTACACCTCAGTCAAGAGGATTCAAGAAATCTTAAAGAAGCGTGTCGAGTACTTCATAGAAAAGAATTTTATAGCATATCATATTGACTTATTAAAGGAAAATATAACAAAATTTGACAGTGCAATAGATAGGGTATATTAGTGGTTTGAATTCTTGCATCTTAATGCACTTTCATATGAAAATCATGTGGTTGTTGATAATACTTTGATAGCAATTAATGACAATGAAATGATATGTACCTTCCTTGATTCTATTGAAGATAAAGTTATAAAAGAAAGGTCACGTATAATTTCATTAAGAAGACAGCACTATGACAATGAGAAGGAGCTTGAACAATTTGAATATGATTGGTTTAGGATAAGAGGCACTTTAGAGAACAATAAATTTACCCATTAGGAGGTATGTCATATATTATGAAGATGAATTAACTAATAACCTGTTTTCGTTTTTACTAATATTATATATTACATTATAATTTCATGTTTTAATGCAATTTTAGTTTTGATTTTGCGGGATGGTTTTCACTATATTTCAACCATTAAAGGAACTATATTTATGGTAAATATAGTTGTTGCCACATATTTTGTCAAGGCTTTTGTTAGTTGAAAAACATATGTTAGTATATTTTGATCTATATGTAGTTCCCATATATTATATATTATGGAAAAAAGAGCTGCACATGTAGCATTATGAATGGTATTTCCTGTATGATTTTATTATTTTAAATATGATACTTTAATTATTATGTAACTCCCCAATTTTTTAAAGAAAACATTTTTTATAATAAAGGAAAAACGAATTCCAATCTGAATGGTTTTGGCTGCGGCCCATTTTTTTATACGCCCTGGCTCAACGGCATTTTGATTGAATGTAATTATCACTTGAGAGCCTTAAGCCGCAGCGTAAGTAATACACCGCCTCGACATTATCAATTGTTTGTTAAGTCACATACAGAGAGTATTACGCCGTGGCTAAATTATTTCTTTGCCTTGGCCCAAACGATTATATGAAAAATTCAATTCTATAAACCGAAAGCATTAAGCGGCAGCCCAATAATTATACAGCCTCAGCTTAAACTTGTATTTTAAATTTCAGTCTGTGATGCCACAAATCTATTTTTTTCCACGCTCTGGCTATACTGGAATTTTAAACAATTTGAAGTCTCACCCTAGAGCTTTACGCCGCAGCGTAATTAATAAAATGCCACGGCTTACACATTTATTTCAAATTTCAGTCCAAGAATATTGGCCGTGGCCCTATTTTTTTCCACCCTCCAGCTATAGTGGAATTTAAAAAAATATGAAGTCTCACCCGAGAGCCATACGCCACGGCATAAGTAATAAACCGCCGCGGCATAAACATGTATATACAATTTTAGTCCGAGAGTGTGACTCCGCGGCCTTATTTTTTTCCACGCTCCAACTATACTGGAATATAAAAAATAAGAAGTTTCACCCGAGAGCCTTATGCTGTGGCGTAAGTAATAAACAGTCGTGTCTTAAACATGTATTTCAAATTTCAGTCCAAGAATATGACGCCCCGGCCCTATTTTTTTCCACGCTCAAGCTATAATGTAATTTAAAAAAATATGAAGTGTCACCCGAGTGCCTTACGCCACGGCATAATTAATAAACCGCCGTGGCTTAAACATGTATATACAATTTCAATATGAGAATGTGGCACCGCGGCCTAATTTTTTTTCACGCTATAGCTTAAACATGTATATACTATTGCCTTTTAACCATACAATTATATTGTTTACTATTTTAAACAATCATAATTCGAGTGACAATCAGATAGGCTTAAATTATTTAGCACATTAATTAAGTAAAATTGTTAAAATTTAATCAAATAACCGGTGACCATGTCCCCGCGGATGTGAATAATTAGCATTCTTTAAAAGGTTTAACTACTATATCATTATAGACATAATTTGCAATAAAATTATTTAGCACATTAATTAAGTAAAATTGTTAAAATTTAATCAAATAACCAGTGACCATGTCCCCGCGGATGTGAATAATTAGCATTCTTTAAAAGGTTTAACTACTATATCATTATAGACATAATTTGCAATAAAAAGGTTTAGATTAAATACAAAGTAAGTTCAAACGAAAAGGATTAACTATTGTCATAAGAGGATATTACAAGGAAGAATTTTAACAATTTGGATTAACTATTGTCAAAATAAAAGGAAGAATTTGAAATTTTTTAAACAAAAGTACACTCAAATAAGTGTGTTCCCAACGATTGTTCATCTAATATTATTCTTCCATATTGTCGTTTCCAACATTTTCACCATCCACTGGTGGCTTAAAATTTGGATCACCCCTTTCAAATGTTGGAAGATAGGGCAACTGACTATAGTCATATCCATGGTGGGTGAGGTAAATTCACTGCTACATGTTCAGAGCTTGCATGCAATCTAATTGGTATTTCATGTGTCCACTCAACTAAGATTGTTGTTGAGCTAGATATGCCTTAAAGTAGATGTTGTCCTATTGGAGGGCATGTAATTGGTCTTTGATTGGTGCTTTGGATGATGAGGCTGTGACCTTTTTGTTAGATTGACTGGCCTTCAATCCGCTAGTAAGATTATGGAGGAAGATGGGAGGGAATGGGTCTATAGGTGATGTGCAAATTATAGTACTCGCAAGTGTACGAATCACTTATAGAAAGTGATAAGTAAACCTCCGAGGTCGGTCTCTCAAGGAATTGCAATAGTTTTAAACAACCTTTTTTTTAGTCTAATTAGAGTCCTAAAGCAACTAAAACACTAATTAAATAGAATTCTAGTAACACTAAAACTCTAAATGACTAGAATCCTAAACCTAATAAAACTGTAAATAAAGTGGATTTGTGAATAAGATCAATGGTGTCAAACAATTAACGAAAACAATTACGTAAATTCAGAATTAACTCAAATAGATTTCAAATATCAATGGAGGATGTATGGACTTTTAGTTTGGGTGGCCATGCTTGCATCGAAAAGTTATGGTGAATTAACATGAACGTTCTAATAAACAACTATTACTGGCTTTTCTTTTAATTACGAAAATTCCTACAATAGGGTAATTCTCTTTGTTGATTAACTAAACAATATTTTACGATTGGGTATATCAATTAGTAACCGAATTATGCACAAGAAAAATATGCCAATCAAACCAATGTCATGACTAGGTCATCAATTTGAAGCTTTGATTAAGTTTTTTAAAATATAGTCAAGGTGACGTTCCTAAAACTAAATTTTCAGATTTTTCAACCTAACTATGAATCTCAAATTGGCCCATGAAAATTCACAATTAAATATCTAAACATGCTCTTAATAAAAAGGTAAATTTATTTATCTCAAAACAATAAAAACATTCACCACAACAGTTCTAACAAACATGACAACACAAACTAAACATCCATAATAAAATTAGCCACTCATGTTCATATTAAAATTCATAGACAAATATAATCTAAACATACACTCAAAGAAGTAAGAAGAAGAAAAGTAAATTCTATAACAAGAAGAAACCCTAGATCTAAATATCGCTATTGGATTGTATAGTGTTCTTCTCCAAAAGCTTGATCGTCGATCTTCAATGGTCTCTCGGATCCTTAGAATTAATTTCCTTCTTTGAATGTGGAAAAGCTCCTAAAAACTGATTGAGTCTCTTGTTGGTTCGCAAAATTGAAGTGTATTAAAGTTGTTTGTAAAAGGGGGTATTTATACATGTAAGGGTTATATAGAATCCTGATTGTATCAGGAATAGGCGCTCTGCGGCACACATTTTTCCCTCCATAGCACAACAATAATTTAGAAATAATGGTCAAAACCTGAGAGGTGCTTGCAGCGGTACACATTTTTCTCGCTGCAGCGCGTGTTGTCTTCAGTTTCTTCACATGTACCCCTTATATATGTGCTGGCTCGTTATATACGGCTTGCATAATTTGACTCGTGTTGCTCATAAATTGTGATCCTAGTGCCGTAAGTGCTCCGTCTTTGCGTGTTTGCATTATTCAACTCATTTGACGCTAAAAACACTTGAAATACACTAAAACATATCCGTAATTTTGAATTGATAGATTTATGAAAATAATCATATAAACAAGATATAACAAATCTATTTTTGAACAATTAAGTACAATAAATCATGAAATGTTAGTGCTTGATCACAACCCCCAACCATCTTCTTGCTAATCTCTAGCAAGTAGAGCGATCTAAAAAACTAAAAATAAAAACAAATAAAATAAACTATACTAACCTAAATCACTTCCATAGATTGTCACGATTGCATTTAACATATACAACAAGCCTTTAAACCCCTAGGTGGCCCTAGTAGACTAGTTGTAGTCTCGTGAGGGTTTCCAGTGATGACACCCACAAACATCGTATGACTCTTAAAACTATTAAAGACTCTAAACATACTTGAATCAATCCATGCATATGTATAAAAAATTGTCAATAACGAATGGCATACGAAATAGTTAAAAATTACTTAAGCTTGAAAATAGTCCAAATATCAAACCCATCTTCATAATCGGCTTTTGAACAAACAATCAAACCACAAGCCCGTTAGTTACACTATTGGATCGGGTCATGCATAATATTCATAAATTACATTTTAGATCTCCAAATTGTGCAAGTAAAATATGAATGAAATTAAATCTACAAAACAAAATTTAAAATTACAATCATGTTAATATCATAGACTTTCGGATTGACTCAAATGGACTCGATACTATCCTAACAAAGTTCAAATAAAAAAATCTACAAAAAGTTAAAATTTAAAATTTGGTCTAAATTCATGCTCATGGAATATTTTTCCCACCCCCAACCTAATTTCTACATTGTCCTCAATGTTAACAAGAAAAACAAAAGAAATTAAGTAAAGAAGTGAGAGAAGTTACCCACATTTCATATGAGATTGTGTACATTACACTTACGCTCCGTTTCACTATTCTTCGCCCTCCTCATCATGTGGCATTTAGTGTGTAAGAAGTATCCATGAAACCTTTAAATGTGTGCACCACAACTCAAAGCCAAATTTAAAGATTAACTAAATGCAAATGAAAGCAAAAATATTAAACAAAGTTAATTAAAATTCTTAAACAATCCAACATAAAATAAAAACAAAATGAAATAAATAAAAACAAATGAAAGAAAAAGAAAATTAAACTAGAAAATGAAAACCAAAGAAAGAAAATACAATTGGGAGGCTTAGTCCTCCATATCATCAAGTTGTTCATTGTCATCCTCGGGTTGATCCGATGGTTGTCTAAAAACAAAGTCAGGTCTTGGATACTGCGGAACTAGGCCAAGCTGGGTGAGGTCTACTCCACTATGTGTCAACTGAAAGCTCATCATTCGGTGGAGTAGAGCTTGGTAGTCGTGTGAATACTTCATTTAGTTGCTGAACCAAGCTTGTTGTTGAGTCTGGTACTCTTGTATTTTATTAACCCTTGCCTCCAAGTTTACCAACCTATCTTTTGTGGTAGCGTTCTTGGAAGAGGTACCATCACCCTTCCTACTACCTTGTCCTACTTTGGTACCACTGGTTAGGTGTTGCATGTAGGCGAAGGTCCTTCACCCGGTTGCAATAGTATCTCGCCCGTGTCATATTGGACTCCATGTTTGACACATAGGGTAGTGATCAGTTGGGGAAAGAAATAACTTAGGTTGTGATGCTCAACTAAGTACACAACCCGTTGTTGGATAACCATTCCCACATCTATTAAACGCTCGGTTTCTATGGCATATTGCATAATTGCTCGCTCCCTATCTATGGTACTATAATGCAGGGTTAGCATTAACCTAGAACACACAAAATACTGCCAGATACGGGAATGGGTTCTAAGGTGCTTAGCTTGAAAAATGTTGACCATGTCTCTCTTATACTCCCACTCCGCATAACCATCGGTGAAAATATTTATAATCTCGTCGTAATCAACCTATTTTAGATAGGTTTCATACCCGCTATCTTGAATATCCCTCAACCCATAGCACAAATTTATAATTTTCCTATTAAAGGGGATCTCAACACCCCACACCCATACCATTCAGTCCCGAGCTTTCGGGACATTCGTGTAGAATTTTCGGACCAATGAACTTACACTCGTTTTCGGGGCGTGTACAAATTTTTTCCACCCTAATGACTCAATTTTATCAGTAATTCCCATTAGTCCCACTTGACCAAAGTCTAAGCCCCTCTCATTGACAAACCCCTTATTTCTTTTGGCGGCACCCTTGTACCGCTCTTATGCCTCCCGACTAAAAAATCGAGAGGCATCGTAATTTCATTCCTCAACCACTTTACCTTTTCCTTTTGAATGACTACTCTTACCGGCCTTTCTTTTTGGAGCCATAAAAAAAATTTTACTCAAATAATTCACACCCAACTATTAATTCTAGAAAATTCAGGAAAAAAAACCCCAAAAATTCCTCTCTTATCCAAATCAATTCACTTAAATCCAAATTTTTTAGACACAATTCACAGATTCCAAAAATAATTACCAAATTAAGATAGAATTATGAAGAAATTTACCTCTTGGGAGTGGACCTATTATAAACAATTGTTCATCAGGGAAGGTTTCTATGATTGTGTCCTTACTTTCACCCTCAACAGTTTCATACTCATAAATTAACCTAGACAGATGATCAGCTACTACATTCTCAGTACCTTTTTTGTCTTTGATTTCTAGGTCAAATTCTTGTAAAAGTAGGACCCACCTAATGAGTCTAGGCTTAGCATTCGGTTTAGTCAATAGATATCTCAAAACAGCATGATCCGAATGAACAATAACTTTAGTTCCTACTAAGTAAGACCTAAATTTATTAAGTGAGAACACAACAGCCAATAACTCTTTCTCAGTGGTGGTATAGTTAATTTGGGCATCATTGAGTGTTTTGCTAGCATAATATATAACATGTAAACGTTTATCCACTCTTTGCCCCAAAACGGCTCCTATAGCATAATTAGATGCATCACACATGATCTCAATTTGTAAAGACCAATCAGGAGCCACAATAACAGGTGCAGAAGTAAGTCTATCCTTCAAAGTATTGAAGGCGATAAGGCAATCATCATTAAAATCAAATGGAGTATCTTTGGAAAATATGTTACATAATGGACGACTTATTTTGGAAAAATCCTTAATAAACCGTCTATAGAAACCTGCATGTCCTAGGAAACTCCGTATCCCCTTAACAGATGTAGGAGGAGGCAACTTTGCAATTAAATCTATCTTAGCCTTATCTACTTCAATTCCTTTGCTAGATATGACATGTCCTAAAACTATGCCCTCTTGGACCATAAAATAACTTTTTTTTCCAACTAAGTGTCAAATTACACTCAATGCATCATTCTAACACTAAAGTCAATTTATGCAAGCAATCATCAAAGGAATTACCGAAAACAGAAAAGTCATTGATAAATACCTCGATAAATTTTTCCACAATGTCTGAAAAGATTGATATCATACATCTCTAAAAGGTGGCGGGTGCATTCCATAGTCCAAATGGCATCCTTTTGAAAGCGAAAGTACCGAATGGGCATGTGAAAGTTGTTTTCTCTTGATCCTCCAAAGCAATGGGTACCTGATAATAACCTGAAAGACCATCCAAAAAATAGTAGAAATCGTGTCTAACTAGTCTTTCTAACATTTGATCAATGAAGGGAAGGGGGAAGGGGGAAGGGAGAAGTGATCCTTTTTGGTGTACAAATTCAATTTTCAAAAGTCGATACACATCCTCCAACCCATAATTATCCTAATGGGCACTAATTCATCTTTCTCATTCTTAACCACAGTTATTCCATATTTTTTTGGTACCACATGAACTTGACTAACCCATTTACTATTAGCAATTGGATAAATTGCTCCTACTGCTAGGAGTTTCAAAACTTCTTTTTTAATAACCTCTTGCATTATTGGATTTAGTCTCCTTTGTGCTTCTTTAACAGGTTTGACATTGTCCTCCAAATTGATTTTATGCATACACATTGCTGGACTAATGCCTCTAATGTCCCCTATACTCCATCCTATTACTTTTCTATACTTCCTAAGCTCTCCAACTAGTTTCTCCTCTTATTTTTGGATGGGTGTAGATAAATAATAACCGGATAAGTCTCATTCTCTCCAAAAAATACATATTTTAGATGCTTAGGTAGTTCTTTAAGTTCTAATTTAGGTGGAGCAATTTCATCATCATGTGGGATATCTAATAAGTCGAAGGGTGTACTAGTTTCATCTAATGGTATGACACTGTCTAAAAGATCATTGTACTCCCTAGCCTCATAGTCTAAGATATCATCTACCTCTCCAACTATAAGTGCTACCTCTAATTTATCATCTAATCTATCCTGCACAAAAGTATCATGAATAATGGGATCTAAACATTCAACAAATGAGCATTCATCAATAGCAGATATAGAAGGGTAAGGATCAAAAATCTTAAAATGTACAGTCTCTCCCAAGACTGTCATTGTCCACTTCCCACTTTAGACATCAATGATGGTTTGGGTAGTGGCCATAAATGGTCTACCCAAAAAGATTGTATGCTCCTTGTCCAAAGATGGGTTATCCTGCATATCTAAAACCACAAAATCAACCAGTATGGTTGTCATTTTTAGCTCTCCGAAACATAGCTGCAAGAAAATAGAGTAAGGCATCAAATTTATACTAGCACCTAAATCAAGCATAGCCTTAGCTACTTTCCTATCCCCCATAGTAATACTAATGATAAAACTACCTGGATCTTTTAACATAGGGGGTAAGTTTCGTTGAAGCACTGCACTAGCAATTCAGACACTATGACTCTTTCATTAAGCTCATACCTTCTTTTCTTAGTGTTTAGTTCTTTGAAAATTTTTGCATAAGAAGGTACGTTTCTAATTACATCTAATAGAGGCAAATCAATATTCACTTTTGAAAGCATGTTAAATAAATAAGAAAACTGCTTATCTTACTTACTGTCCTTTAAACAGTGTGGGAATAGCACTGGTGGTCGGTATGGCTCTGATGACTTGTGTAACTTAGGGGAGCTAGATGATTCTCCAATTGTTGCCTTTGAAGGCACTTCATGCTTGTCACCTCTTTTCCCAAATTCCTTAGAAACGGTATTGTTATCTTCCATGTTACCTGCACTATAAGGTAAATCATTAGAAATTTCAGGTAAAACTTTTGTAACGACCTTACCACTCTGAAGAACCATGACAGCTTTCGCTTGTTCGAGTTGACTGGGCAGCTTTCCTGTCTCTTGTTTATGCATTTGTTCAGCTAGCTACCCCACCTGCATTTCCACTATTTTCATTAAAGCTTCCATAGAGTCCATCCTTCCACTACAAGATTGCATGAAAGTATTCAAGGTTTCCTCTATGGTCGATTTATTTTGTGGAAATTGTTGGTTAATGTTTTGGCCTTGTGTTTGATTTTGGACAAATTGTTGGCCATTGTTTTGTTTCCAAGCAAAGTTGGGGCGATTTCTCCATCCAGGGTTGTAGGTGTTCGAATAAAGGTCGTTCCTAGGTCTAGGTTGGTACCCTTGCATTAAATTTGCCTCTTCATTAGCACCTATATAAGAATCACTGCAAAAGAACAAACGATAGCCCCATATCCATAAGAACCACAAACTCCACATACCTCGTGTTTTGGCATTTGATTCATATTGGAGGTAGTGAGAAGTTGCACTTGTTTGGTCAACTCAGCAAGGTGCATGGCCATTTCGTTGGTGGAGCCTAATTCATGGACTCCAGCTCTTCTTCCTCTAGCACTTTTTTTTTTGGAGTTGGCTCCCAACATCTCAAATAGTTCGTAAGTTTCATCTGCTGTTTTCTCACCTATAGCTCTTCCTGCAGCATTGTCAACTGTGAATTGACACTGTAGTGTCAATCCGTCGTGGAAGAATTGATTTTGGAGCTGCAACGAAAAGTGGTGACGTGGACACTGTATCAAGAGCAATTTGAACCTATCACAAGCCTCGTGAAAGGGTTCTCCTTCCATCTACAAAAAAGTAGCAATTTTGGTTCTTAGGTCAGACGTTTTTTAATGGGAATAGAACTTACCCATAAATTTATTGTAAACATCGTCCCAAGTGCCAAAGAACCAAGTGCCAAGGTCATGAGCCAAGACTTAGCTCTATCTTTAAGAGTGTAAGGCAAAAACCTCATCCGTAGTTGATCTTCACTAAGTTAATGCGGTGGAAATGTTTGCACAGTTGCATATAATTCACGCATAAAATTTAAAGGGTCCTCATTAGGGATACCGTAAAAGGAAGGAAACATGAAATAATGAATATTTTTCAATTCATAATTCCTAGCTGCCTTTGTGAGTTGAATGCACGATATGGCGGTCCCAAAGATAGGTCTTACAAACTCTTTATTCATCATCTGCCTCATGGATTTCAGTATCCAGCCTAATTAGGTGCATTTTAAAATTTATTGATGTTGTCTATGAACGGTACCTTTCAAAAACTAACAAAAACAATAGAGAAATCAAAGCACCACAGATTAAGCAAATAAAAGCACTATATTTTTCATTTTTTTATTTTCTGATTTTTTTTTTGTATTTTTTAAAATAAAATAAAATATATAATAAAATAAAATAAATAAACAAATAAAAATAAATCAGAAACTCTAAAAAGTTAAAAAGAAAATTATTTAAAACGCCAATTCTCTGGCAACGGTGCCAAAAACTTGATGTGATAAATTTAGTACTCGCAAGTGTACGAATCACTCGTAGAAAAGTGATAAGAAACTTTCAAGGTCGGTCTCTCAAGGAATTGCAGTGGTTCTAAATAACTATCTTCTTAATCTAAATAGAGTTCTAACAAAAATAAAACACTAATTAAATAGAGTTCTAGTAAAACTAAAACTCTAAGTAACTAGAGTCCTATACCTAGTAAAACTGTAAAAAGGTGTTTGATTTGTGACGGGAACAATGATACGATCAATTAAACAAAAAAAAATCGCAATTTAACAATCAATTCAATATAGATTAAAAATCAATGGAGGATGTATGGACGTTTAGTTTGGTTGGCCATGCTTGCATTGAAAAGGTATGGTGAAATAACATGAACATTCTTAAATAAACAATATTACCGGCTTTCCTTTTAATTACGAGACTGCCTTCGGTAGGGGTAAATCTCTTTGTTGATTAACTAATTAACTGCCTTCGGTCGGGGTAAATCAAATATTAATCAAATTATGTGCCAGGAAATACATGCCAATCAAACTAATGCTATGACTAAGTCATTAATTTGAAGCTTTGATTAAGTGTTTCGAAATAAAGTTAAGGTGACATTCCTAAAACTATATTCTTAGATTTTTCAACCTAACTACGAATCTCAAATTGGCCCATGATAATTCATAATTAAATATCTAAACATGCTCATAATCAAAAGGTAATTCGTTTATATTAAATCAATAGAATATTCACCGTACACAATTCTAGCATACATGGCAACACAAACTAAACATCCATAATGAAATTAGCCACTCATGTTCATATTAATATTCATAGACAAATAAAATATGATCATACACTTCAATGAAAGAAGAAGAAAATATAATTCTATAACAACAAGAAAAACCTAGATCTAAATACCGCTAAATGAATGGGATGGCGTTCTTCTCCAAAAACTTTATCTTTGATCATCGACGGCTTCCTCGGATCCTTAGAATAGTTTCTCTTGCTTTGTTTAAGTGTAGCAAAACTCCCAAAACTGATTGAATGTAGTGTTTGGTCGCAAAATTGTAATGTGTAAGAGTTGTATTCGAGTTTTCGAGTTGTATGTAAGGGGGTATTTATAGATGTAACGGTTTACACAAATCTTGATTGCAATAGGAATAGGCGCGCCGCGGTACACATTTTTCCCGCCGCAGCTCAACACAAATTCTGGAAATAATGTTAAAACCCAAGAGCTCCCCCCCGCGGCATACCTTTTTCTCGCCGTGACGTGTATTGCCTTCATTTTCTTCATGTTTACCCCCTTACATATGTGATGGCTCGTTATGTAAGGCTTACATATTTGACTTATTTTGCCCGTAACTCGTGATCCGAGCGCCGTAAGTGTTCCGTCTTTGCGTGCTTGCATTATTCTACTCATTTTGATGCTAAAAATACCTGAAATACACTAAAACATACCCGTAATTTCGAATTGATAGATTTATGAAAAATAGTCAAATAAACAATAATAACGAATCTATTTTTAAACAATTAAGCGCAATAAATCACGAAATATTAGTGCTTTTCGAGCACTCATCACAACCCTCAACCAGCTTCTTGCTAGTCTCTAGCAAGTGAAGCGATCTAAAAACTAAAATAAAAACAAATAAAATAAACTAACCTAACCTAAATCACTTCCGTAGATTGTCACGGTTGCATTTAGCATATGCAACAAGCCTTTAAACCCCTAGGTGGCCCTAGTGGACGAGTTATAGTCTCGTGAGGGTTTCCAGTGATGACACCCACAAACATCGTACGACTCTCAAAACTAATAAAGACTCTAAACATACTTGAATCAATCCATGCATATGTCTCAAAAATTGTCAACAACGAATGGCATACGAAATAGTTAAAAGTCACTTAAGCTTGAAAATAGTCCAAATATCAAACTCATCTTAGTAATCGGCTTTTGAACAACGAATCAAACCATAAGCCCGTTAGTTACACTATTTGATCGTGTCATGCATGATATTCATAGATTATATTTTAGATCTCAAAATCGTGCAAGTAAAATATGAGTGAAAATTGCACTTACATACTCCATATGCTGCTCACTTTTCAAATCCATCTCCACTAATATAGAAATCAAACTACCTAGAATCAATAGGACTTCATTAAGCTTGTAAAGTAGTGGTTAGGTGTGTGATTATGAAAGTACGAGAATGATATTTTCAATAGTATAAGAGTACTTTTTATTTCACAAACTTATTTTCAACTTTTTCCACCAAGTGTTCTTTTTCATCCTCCTATAAATTCCATATGTCCCTTGGATCTTTTTGCTTGATTTTCTTGCTTTACTTTTCTTGCTTATTATTGCAAATCTCTTTTTTTTTTTTTTTTTTTATAATCAAGCAAGATAAATACAACATAATTGCTCATGAAATCAAATATTACATTGAGTACTCTCATCACTAAGGGTAGTACAACGTATATATCAATGTTGACTTCACGGGTGTCACTCTGTATAAAATAATACGGGGAGGCTTGAAAAATTGAAACAGTCCAAAGATGGCCTAAATCACTTTCTAAGTGGCATTCGATTCTATTATTTCGCCTTAATGAGTTTTCAAGGAAGTTCTAGAGTTCGTTGAGACTTAAAATATATCATGAACATACACACATTACACAAACCAAAATAGTCATACTAACCATGCAAACTACCACATATACCACAAAATCCTCAAACTAGATGAATCTAACATTTATGTGTCTCCTTGCTTAGGTAGAAATTTAATTTCTTCCGTATATCACCGTCATTACAATTATGTTAATATCATAGACTTTCGGATTAACTCAAGTAAACACGATCAATTAAATAGAGTTCTAGTAAAACTAAAACTCTAAGTAACTAGAGTCCTAAACCTAGTAAAACTGTAAAAAGGTGTTTGATTTGTGACGGGAACAATGATACGATCAATTAAACAAAAAAAAATCGCAATTTAACAATCAATTCAATATAGATTAAAAATCAATGGAGGATGTATGGACGTTTAGTTTGGTTGGCCATGCTTGCATTGAAAAGGTATGGTGAAATAACATGAACGTTCTTAAATAAACAATATTACCGGCTTTCCTTTTAATTACGAGACTGCCTTCGGTCGGGGTAAATCTCTTTGTTGATTAACTAATTAACTGCCTTCGATCGGGGTAAATCAAATATTAATCAAATTATGCGCAAGGAAATACATGCCAATCAAACTAATGCTATGACTAAGTCACTAATTTGAAGCTTTGATTAAGTGTTTCGAAATAAAGTTAAGGTGACGTTCCTAAAACTATATTCTTAGATTTTTCAACCTAACTACGAATCTCAAATTGGCCCATGATAATTCATAATTAAATATCTAAACATGCTCATAATCAAAAGGTAATTCGTTTATATTAAATCAATAGAATATTCATCATACACAATTCTAGCAAACATGGCAACACAAACTAAACATCCATAATAAAATTAGGCGCTCATGTTCATATTAATATTCATAGACAAATAAAATATGATCATACACTTCAACGAAAGAAGAAGAAAATATAATTCTATAACAACAAGGAAAACCTAGATCTAAATACCGCTAAATGGATGGGATGGCGTTCTTCTCCAAAAGCTTTATCTTTGATCATCGACGGCTTCCTTGGATCCTTAGAATAGTTTCTCTCGTTTCGTTTAAGTGTAACAAACTCCCAAAACTGATTGGACTAACCCACTTACTATCTGCAATTGGATAAATTACTCCTACTGTTAGGAGTTTTAAAACTTCTTTTTTAACCACTTCTTTCATGATGGGGTTTATTCTCCTTTGTGCTTCTTTAACTGGTTTGACATTGTCCTCTAAATTGATCTTATGCATACACATCGCTAGACTAATGTCTCTAATGTCCCTTATACTCCATCCTATTGCTTTCTTATACTTCCTAAGTGCCCGCACTAGTTTGTTCTCTTGTTTTTGGGTGAATGTAGATGATATAATAATTGGATAAGTTTCATTCTCTCCCAAAAATACATATTTTAGATGCTTAGGCAATTCTTTAAGTTCTAGCTCAGGTGGAGTAGTCTCTTCTTCAAGTGGGGCATTTAATAAATATAAGGGTGTACTAGCATCCTCTATGAGTGTGGCATTATCTAACAAATCATTATACTCCTTAATTTCATCATCTAAAATATTATCTACCTCTCCAACTGTAAATGCTACCTCTAATTTATCATCTAATCTAACTTGCACAAATGTATCATGAATTATAGGATCTAAACATTCAACAAATGAACATTCATCAATAGCAGATATAGAAGGATAAGGAGACGAATCAAAAACCTTAAAATGTATAGTCTTTCCTAAGACTGTCATTGTCAACTTTCGACTTTCGACATCAATTATAGTTTGGGTGGTGGCCATAAATGGTCTACCCAAGAGAATTGTATGTTCTTTGTCCAAAGATAGGTTCTCTTGCATATCTAAAACCACAAAATCAACAGGTATGATAAGGTTATCTACCTGTACAAGTAAGTCCTCAATTATGCCCTTCAGATATTTAACAAATCTATCCGTTAGTTGAAGGGACATGGTTGTTGGTTTAAGCTCTCCCAAACCTAGTTGCAAGAAAAATAGATTAAGGAATCAAATTTATACTAGCACCAAGATCATGCATAGCGTTAGCTATTTCCTATCCCCTATAGTAATATTAATGATAAAACTACCTGGATCTTTTAACTTTGGGGGTAAGTTACGTTGAAGAACTGCACTAGCAATTCCAGATACTATAACTCTTTCATTAAGCTCATACCTTCTTTTCTTTGTATTTAATTCTTCGAATTTTTTTGCATAAGAAGGTACATTTCTAATCACATCTCACAGAGGCAGATTAATGTTCACTTTTGAAAGCATGTTAAATAAATGAAAAAAATTGTTTATCTTGCTTACTGTCCTTTAAGTGGTGTGGGAATGGTACTGGTGGTCGATATGGCTCTGATGATTTGTGTAATTTAGGGGAGCTAGATGACTCTCCAATTGTCTCCTTAGAAGGCTCATCATGTTTGTCACCTATTTTTCCCACTTCCTTAGAAGCTGTGTTGTCATCTTTCATGTTACCTACATTATATGGTAAATCATTAGAAATTTTAGGTAAAGATTTTGAAACTACCTTACAACTCTGAAAGATCGTGACAACTTTTGCTTGTTCAAGTTGACTAGGTAGCTTTCCTGTCTCTTGTTTGTGCATTTGTTCAGCTAATTGCCCCACCTGTATTTTCACTCTTTTTATTGATGCTTCCAAAGATTCCATCCTTCCATTACAGGATTGCATGAAAGCATTCAAGGTTTCCTCTATGGTTGGTTTATTAGGTGAAAATGGTCGGTTCATGTTTTGGCCTTGTGTTTGATTATGGGCAAAAGGTTAGCTATTATTTTGTTTCCAGGCAAAGTTGGAGTGATTTCTCCATTTAGGGTTATAAGTATTAGAATAAGGGTCATTCCTAGGTCTAGGTTGGTGCCCTTGCATTAAATTTACCTTTTCATTAGTACCTGCGTGAGAATCACCTGCAAAAGAACAAACATTAGCCCCATGTCCATAAGAACCACAAACTCCACATACCTCTTGTTTTGGCATCTGATTCATATTGGTGGTAATGAGAAGTTGCACTTGTTTAGTCAACTCAGCAAGGTGCATAGCCATTTCATTATTGGAGCCTAATTCATTAACTCCAACTCTTTTTCCTCTATCACTCTTTTGTTGGGAATTGGCTCCCAACATCTCATAAAGCTTATATGTTTCGTTTACCTTTTTCTCACCCATAGCTCCTCATGTAGCATTGTCAACTGTGAATTGACACTGTAGTGTCAATCCATCATAGAAAAATTGATTTTGTAACTGCAACAGAAAGTGGTGAAGTGGACAGTGTATCAAGAGTAGCTTGAACCTGTCCCAAGCTTCATGAAAGGGCTCTCCGTCCATCTGCGAAAAAGTAGCAATTTTGGTTCTTAGGTCAAAAGTTTTTTGATGGGAATAGAACTTACCCATAAACTTGTTATATAGCACTCCAAGTAGCCAAAGAACCAAGTGCCAAGGTCATGAGCCAAGACTTAGCTCTATCTTTGAGAGTGTAAGGAAAACACATCATCCTTAATTGATCTTCACTAAGCCCCTGAAGTGGAAAAATTTGCATAGTTGCATAAAATTCACGAATAAATTTAGAGGATCCTCATTAGGAATACCGTAAAATAAGGGAAGCATGAAATAATGAATATTTTTTAATTCATAATTCCTAGCTGCCTCTGTTAGTTGAATGCACGATGTGGCAGTCCCAATGATAGGTCTTGCAAATTCTTTATTCATCATTTGCCTACCCATGTTGTTACCCATTATTGCTTGCAATTGTGGTTGCTCTACTTTCTCTTGAATATGAGTATCCAATTTCCTTGATAAGTGTTTGATACTATGAATGTTATCGTTCAAGGGAGCAAGTTCTTTGTTCTGTGACCTCCTACCTTATATGCACAAACAAAAAGCAAACAAAGATCAAGGCAGCAAAGAATATGCAAATATATAAAAGCACTCTATTATTTTAATTCTTTTATAAAAAATTAAAAATAAAATTCAACTAAAGTAAATAAATAAATAAACCTAAATTAGAATCTCTAAAAAGTTAAAAAGAAAATTATTTAAAACGCCAATTCCCCGGTAACGGCGCGAAAAATTTGATGTGCAAATTATAGTACTTGCAAGTGTACGAATCACTAGTAGTAAGTGATAAGCAAACTTCGATGTTGATCTCTCAAGGAATTGCAGTGGTTATAAATAATCTTTTTCTTAATCTCCTTAGAGTCCTAAAGCAACTAAAACACTAACTAATTAGAGTTTTAGAACTACTAAAACTCTAAATAATTAGAATTATAAGGCTAATAAAACTGTAAATGAAGTTGGACACGAGCGCAAGATCAATGGTAGTAAATGAAGAAAGAAAATAATATTTCAAACTTGAACTAACTCAAAAAGGTCGATAAATATCAATGGAGGATATATAGACGTTTAGCTTGGTTGATCATGCTTGCATCAAAATATTATAATGAATTAACATGAATGTTCTTACAAATAAAGATTATTAGTTTTCCTTTTGTTTATAAAAATTTCTACGATCGGGTAATTTTCTTTATTGATTAACTAATCAATATCCTACGATTGGGTATATTAAATAGCAAACAAATTATGCACAATAAAAAATATGCTCATTATATTAATGTCATGGCTAGGTCATCGATTTGAAGCTTTGATTAAGTTTTTCAAAATATAGTTAAGGTGGCATTCCTAAAACCAAACTTTAACATTTTTCAATCTAATCATGAATCTCAAATTAACCCATGAAAATTCACAATTAAACACCTAAACATACTCTTAATCAAAAGGCAATTTTTATATATTTTTATGCAATAAAAATATTCACCCTAACAAATATAGCAAACATGAAAACACAAACTAAACATCCATAATAAATTTAGCCAATCATATTTGAATTAATATTCATAGACATTTAATTCAATATACATTTCAAAGAAGTAAGAAGAAAAGAACAAAATACTATAACAACAAGAAACCAAGATCTAAATACCACAAATGAATTGGATAACATTTCCTTCCTCAAAAGCTTGATCTTCGATCTTCAATGGCTTCTTATATCCTTAGAATTGATTTTCTTGCCTCTTTGAATGCGAAAAAACTCCAAAAACTTGAATAAGTCTTGTAATAATTCATAAATTGAGTTCTGTGTAAATTGGAGACCTAATGGAGTATTTATAGGTATAAGGGTTACATAAAATTTGGGCTCCTAAAAACATACACGCTCTGTTGCATGATGAGTGCTCGAAAAGCACTAATATGTCGTGATTAATTGTGCTTAATTGTTTAAAATATAGATTTGTTATGATTGTTTATTTGATTATTTTCATAAATCTATCCATTCGGAATTAGGGGTATGTTTTAGTGCATCAAATGAGTCGAATAATGCAAGCATGCAAAGACGGAACACTTACGACGCTCGGATCACGAGTTACGGGCAAAACGAGTCAAATATGTAAGCCGTACATAACGAGCCAGCACATAGTAAGGGGGTACATGTGAAGAAACTGAAGACAATGTGCGCCGCGGCGAGGAAAAGGCATGCCGTGGCGGGGAGCTCTCGGGTTTTGACATTATTTCCAGAATTTGTGTTGCGCCGCGGAAGGGAAAATGTGTGCTGCGGCGCGCCTATTTCTATTGCAATCAGAATTTGTGTAAACCCTTACATCTATAAATACCCCCTTAGACTCCCCCTTACATACAACTCGAACAACTTTGATACAACTTTACACTTTACAATTTTGCGACCAAACACTACATTCAATCAGTTTTGGGAGTTTTGCTACACTAAAACGAAGCGAGAGAAACTATTCTAAGGATCCATGGAAGCCGTCGACGATCGAAGATAAAGCTTTTGGAGAAAAACGTCATCCCATCCATTTAGTGGTATTTAGATCTAGGTTTTCCTTCTTGTTATAGAATTATATTTTCTTCTTCCTTCTTTGAAGTGTATGATCATATTATATTTGTCTATGAATATTAATATGAACATGAGCGGCTAATTTCATTATGGATGTTTAGTTTGTGTTGCCATGTTTGTTAGAATTGTGTATGGTGTATATTTTATTGATTTAATATAAATGAATTACCTTTTGATTAAGAGCATGTTTAGATATTTAATTATGAATTATTATGGGCCAATTTGAGATTCGTAGTTAGGTTGAAAAATCTGAGAATTTAGTTATAAGAACGTCACCTTAACTCTATTCCGAAACACTTAATCAAAGCTTCAAATTAGTGACTTAGTCATAGCATTAGTTTGATTGGCATGTATTTCCTCGCGCATAATTTGATTGCTATTTGATTTACCCCGACCGAAGGCAGTTAATTAGTTAATCAACAAAGAGATTTACCCCGAGCGAAGGCAGTCTCGTAATTAAAAGGAAAGCCGGTAATATTGTTTATATAGAACGTTCATGTTATTTCACCATACCTTTTCGATGCAAGCATGGTCAACCAAGCTAAACGTCCATACATCCTCCATTGATTTTTAATCTATATTGAATTGATTGTTAAATTGCGATTTTGTTTTCGTTTAATTGATCATATCATTGTTCCCGTCACAAATCAAACACCTTTTTACAGTTTTACTAGGTTTAGGACTCTAATTGCTTAGAGTTTTAGTTTCACTAGAACTCTATTTAATTAGTGTTTTATTTGCATTAGAACTCTATTTAGATTAGGAAGAGGGTTATTTAGAACCACTGCAATTCTTTTAGAGACCGACCTTGGAAGTTGCTTGTCACTTTTCTACGAGTGATTCATACACTTGCGAGTACTAAATTTATCACATCAAGTTTTTGGCACCGTTGCCGAGAAATTGGCATTTTAAATAATTTTCTTTTTAACTTTTTAGAGTTTCTAATTTATTTTTATTTGTTTATTTATTTTATTTTATTCGAAAAATACAAAAAAAAATTAAAAATATAGTGCTTTTATCTGTGGTGCTTTAATTTCTCTGTTGTTTTTGTTAATTTTTGAAAGGTACCGTTCATAGACAACATCAACAAATTTTAAAATGCACCTAATTAGGCTGGATACTAAAATCCATGAGCCAATACAAAGCCTTTTGAAGAGCTGCATGATATGACAGACATGGAGGTATGTAGCATTTGTGGTTTATATGGACATTATGCTAATGTTTGCACTTTTGCAGGTGATTACTATACATCCACCAATTCAAACTTTGATCTTAATGAGGGATGTCACCCACCTTGGAATGATCCTTATTTTAGTACTTATAATCCTGAGTGGGGAAATCACCATAATTTTTCATGGGAAGCAAACTTTACCCCACCTTATGCCCAATACAACATGCAAAGCTCAAATTTTCATCCATATGACCCACCTTATGCACAATACCAAATACAAAGCTCAAGTTTTCATCCATATCCATCTAGGGCCACCTTGGAAGAGAGCTTGAATTCTTTCATACAAGGAAGTAGAGTTTCTAATCAACCTAAGAAGCCAACCTTAGAGGAAACCTTGAATGCTTTCATACAATCTACTAGTGAAAGGATGGAGTCCATGGAGGCATCAATGAAAAGAATAGAAATGCAAGTTGGGGAACTAGCAGAACAAATTCAAAAACAAGAAGAGTTGCCCACTTAGATTGAGCAAGTGAAGGATGACACAATCCTTCAAAGTGGTAAAAATTTTGAAAATATTTATTTTCCTGAAACTTTTGATGATTTACCATTTTATGTAGAAAATACAAATGGGGAGCAAGCAATTCTCAAAGAATGTCAAGCTAAGGAATATCAAATTCTACAAACTTCTAAGGAGAACAAGGAGGAATTATCATCACCTCCCATGCCACACAAGGCACCTAAGACTTGCAAATCCCCAAATCATTTTCCATACCACTTTCACGAAAAAGTGTGTGCAGTGCTTCATAGGAAACAACTACCGAGATGGAAGGACAAGCTTAATGACATATTAGCTCGAAAAATTGATATCACACACTTCAAGATCTTTGATGATGGTGGATAGAAACAGATTAGCAACGTCTTGCTAAGACGTTAAAGAAAACGCTTGGTGGTAGGCAACCCACCATATTTGGTAGTATTAACTTCTTTTCTTTTGTTTTCATTATTTATTTATTTTTTTTAGTTTAATTTTCTTTTTCAGTTTTTCCTTTATTTTATTTTATTTTATTTTATTATTATTATTATTATTATTTTGATTAGTTATTAACTATAATTAACATGTCCTTGTTTTTCATTTGATTTAGTTATAATTTAAATTTGGATTTGAGTTGTGATGCATATACTTTGAGGTTTCATACATGTTTCTTGCACAATAAATGCTTCATCATGAGAAAAGCGAGGAATAATGAACCGGAGCGTACGTGTAGTGCACACAATTTCATACGAAAGGGGGGTAACTTCTCTCACTTCTCTTCTTAATTTCTTTTGTTTTTCTTTTTAACATTGAGGACAATGTAGGAATTAGGTTAGAGGTGGAAAAATACTCCATGAGCATGAAATATGACCAAATTTTAAATTTTTAACTTTTGTCACTTGAATTGTGTTAGGTTGGTGTCGTGTCTACTTGAGTCAATCCAGAAGTCTATGATATTAACATGATTGTAATAACGGTGATATATGAAAGAAATTAGATTTTTACCTAAGTAAATAGGCACATAAATGTTAGATTCATCTAGTTTGAGAATTTTGTGGTATATGTGGTAGTTTGCATGGTTAGTATGAATATTTTGGTTTGTGTAATGTATGCATGTTTGTGATATATTTTAAATCTCAACAAACTCTAGAACTCATTTGAAAACCCATTGAAGCGAAATGATAGAATCAAATGCCACTTAGAAAGTGATTTAGGCCATCTTTGGACCATTTGGACTTTTCATGCCTCACCGTATTATTTTATCCATAGTACACCCTTAAACTCAACATTGACATACGTTGTACTACCCTTAGTGATAAGAGTACTCAATGTAATATTTGATTTTCATGAGCAATTATGTTGTATTTATCTTGCTTCATCACAATAAAAAAAATAATGATGATGATTGAAATAATAAGCAAGAAAAGTAAAGAAAGAAAATCAAGCAAAAAGATCCAAGGGACATATGAAATTTATAGGAGGATAAAAAAAAGAACACTTAGTGGAGAAAGTTGAAAATAAGTTTGTGAAATAAAAAGTACTCTTATCCTAGTGAAAATATCATTTCCGTACTTTCATAATCACACACCTAACCACAACTTTACAAGCTTAATGAAGTCCTATTGATTCTAGGTAGTTTGATTTCTATATTAGTGGAGATGGATTTGAAAAATGAGCATATGGAGGTTGGAAGTGCAAAATTCTCATTCATATTTTACTTGCACATTTATGAGATATTAAAATGTAATCTATGAATATCATGCATGACACGATCAGATAGTGTAACTAATGGGTTTGTGGTTTGATTGGTTGTTCGAAATTCGATTACTAAGATGAGTTTGATATTTGGACTGTTTTTGAGCTTAAGTGATTTTTAACTATTTTGTATACTATTCGTTGTTAACAATTTTTTGAGACATATGCATGGATTGATTCAAGTATGTTTAGAGTCATTGTTAGTTTTGTTAGTTACGATGTTTGCGGGCATTATCACTGGAAACCCTTACGAGACTATAACTCGTCCACTAGAGCCACCTAGGGATTTAAAGGCTTGTTGCATATGCTAAATGCAACCGTGACAATCTACGGAAGTGATTTAGGTTAGGTTAGTTTATTTTATTTGTTTTTATTTTAGTTTTTAGATCGCTTCACTTGCTAGAGACTAGCAAGAAGCTGGTTGGGGGTTGTGATGAGTGCTCGAAAAGCACTAATATTTCGTGATTAATTGTGCTTAATTGTTTAAAATATAGATTTGTTATGATTATTTATTTGATTATTTTTATAAATCTATCCATTGGGAATCACGAGTATGTTTTAGTGCATTTCAGGTGTTTTTAGCATCAAATGAGTCGAATAATGCAAGCATGCAAAGACGAAACACTTACAGCGCTCGGATCACGAGTTACGGGCAAAACGAGTCAAATATGTAAGCCGTACATAAAGAGCCAGCACATATGTAAGGGGGTACATGTGAAGAAACTGAAGACAACGCGCGCCGCAGCAAGGAAAAGGCATGCCGCGACGGGGAGCTCTCGGGTTTTGACATTATTTCCAGAATTTGTGTTGCGCCGAGCAGGGAAAAATGTGTGCCATGGCGCGCCTATTCCTATTGCAATCAGGATTTGTGTAAACCCTTACATCTATAAATACCCCCTTAGACTCCCCCTTACATACAACTCGAACAACTTTGATACAACTTTACACTTTACAATTTTGCAACCAAACACTACATTCAATCAGTTTTGAGAGTTTTGCTACACTAAAACGAAGCGAGAGAAACTATTCTAAGGATCCAAGGAAGCCATCGACGATCAAAGATAAAGCTTTTGGAGAAGAACGCCATCCCATCCATTTAGCGGTATTTAGATCTAGGTTTTCCTTGTTGTTATAGAATTATATTTTCTTCTTCCTTCCTTGAAGTGTATGATCATATTATATTTGTCTATGAATATTAATATGAACATGAGCGGCTAATTTCATTATGGATGTTTAGTTTGTGTTGCCATGTTTGCTAGAATTGTGTATGGTGTATATTTTATTGATTTAATATAAATGAATTACCTTTTGATTAAGAGCATGTTTAGATATTTAATTATGAATTATCATGGGCCAATTTGAGATTCGTAGTTAGGTTGAAAAATATGAGAATTTAGTTATAGGAACGTCACCTTAACTCTATTTCGAAACACTTAATCAAAGCTTCAAATTAGTGACTTAGTCATAGCATTAGTTTGATTGGCATGTATTTCCTTGCGCATAATTTGATTGCTATTTGATTTACCCCAATCGAAGGCAGTTAATTAGTTAATCAACAAAGAGATTTACCCCGACCGAAGGCAGTCTCGTAATTAAAAGGAAAGCCGGTAATATTGTTTATATAGAACGTTCATATTATTTCACCATACCTTTTCGATGCAAGCATGGTCAACCAAGCTAAACGTCCATACATCCTCCATTGATTTTTAATCTATATTGAATTGATTGTTAAATTGCGATTTTGTTTTCGTTTAATTGATCGTATCATTGTTCCCGTCACAAATCAAACACCTTTTTACAGTTTTACTAGGTTTAAGACTCTAGTTGCTTAGAGTTTTAGTTTCACTAGAACTCTATTTAATTAGTGTTTTATTTGCATTAGAACTCTATTTAGATTAAGAAGAGAGTTATTTAGAACCACTGCAACTCCTTGAGAGACCGACCTTGGAAGTTGCTTGTCACTTTTCTACGAGTGATTTGTACACTTGCGAGTACTAAATTTATCACATCACTGCACAACATTTTATTCGCTGCGACACAACACTAAATCTGAGAAAACTATAAAACCTGAGTGGCTCATGTTGCAGCACAACTTTTCTCCTACCGTGGCACGCTTTGTTTGTTGTGCCTTCATATGTACCTGTTATGAAAGGCTTACATAATTTGATTATTGTTACTCCTAAGTTGTATTCCGTCTTCGCATGTTTGCATTGTTCAACTCTTTTGAAGCTAAAAACACCTGAAATATACTAAAACATACCCGTAATTTTGAATTGATAGATTCATGTAAATAATTAAATAAATGAGTTATAACTAAATCTATTTTTTACAATTACGCACAATAAATAACAGAATATTAGTGCTTTTCAAGCACTAATCAGTTACCCCTACACAGGTATACCACGATAGGCTAAGCACAAGTAGAAAAAGTAACTCTCCTTGACTTCATACAACAGTCTCCTTGAATGTAAGCAAGTCAAAAAATATAATGTGATGCAAACCTACACTCATATTCTAAAAGTTGTGTAAAAAATAGCAGTAAACACGTTGTGTAACAGACAAACTTCTATTCCTTTTTGACAAAGAAAATCAAAAAAATACCCTTATATGAGGGAGAGAAGACATATATTATACAAAAAATTTATACACTCATGCAACACATGTAAAGAGGAAATAAAACATAAGTATATAAGTAAAGATAAACACACAACAACAAAAATAAAGGCAACAAACACAAAAACTCTCTGTAAAATAGGAAAAACTACAAACTCAAGGTGAGAGGCAGACACCAATAACCTTTATCAAAGTTTCAATTCTAAGAGAGTTTAAAGGTTTTGTGAACAAATAAGCTAACTGTTGATCAATACTGATATGTTGCAATGAAAGAATGTTAGACTCCACTAAATCTCTAATGAAGTCGTGTTGACTATCAATATGTTAGGTCCTTGAATGTTGAATGGCATTTTTTGAAATACTTGATAGTATTGGTGTTGTCACAGAGAAGAACAAGGTCTCTTACCATAATCCTATAGTCTTTCAGCATTTGTTTCATCTAGAGAAGTTGAGAACAACACAACCCTACTATAATATACTCTGTCTCGATTGTAGAAAGTGATATTGACTGTGCTTCTTACTATGCCAAGAGATTAAAAAATTACTCAAGTAGAAACAACCATCTGAAGTACTTTGTCTGTCATTATTACACCAGCCCAATCTACATTTGAATACCTAATCAACTCAACAGTAATATCTTGTAGATACAAAATACCAAACTTAAATGTAAAATTGACGTACTTGATGATTGTTTTGACTACAACAATATTAGATTCTTTAGGACAAGTTTGAAATCTTTCACAAACTCAAATATTGTAGGAGATATCTAGATGACTAGCTATCAAATAGAGAACGCTGTCAATCATACTTCTATACAAAGTTTGCTCAACCTCTTTACTAAAGAGATCTTGGTGTAGTTTAACGGAGGTACTCTTCGAAGTGGTAGTAGGTTTGGCTGACTCCAGTCCAAAGTTCTTAACAAGTTCGTTAGCATACTTGGCTTGAGATAGAAAAATACCGTCTCAAGATTGGTTTACTTGAAATTAAAAAAAAACTTTAATTCGACAATATGACTCATCTCAAACTCATTTTTCAAAGTGAGGACAAACTCTTGAGCCATATCATCTTTTGTTCTAAATGATGTCATCAATATAAATCTAGGTAACCAATACATCACCATTACCTCATTGTACAAACAAAGTTTTTTCACCACCACCTCATTGGAAACCATTGTTGTGAAGAAAGGAAGTAAGTCTTTCATACCAAGAAGGCTTGCTTTAAACTATAGAGAGCTTTTTAAGTCTCATTAAATGATAAAGAAAGTATGGGTCCTCAAAATCTTTCGGTTACTCAACATAAACTTCCTCCTTGATCACACCATTTAGAAAAGCACTCTTGACATCCATTTGGTAAAGCTTTAAACTAAAATAACATGCCAACCCAATCAAAAGTCTAACAAAATAAAGACGAGCAATAAAGGAAAAAGTTTTTCCAAAGTCAATGCCTACAATTTTTTTGTAGCCTTGACCAACAAGTCAAGTCTTGATTTGTTTCTAGAAATGACTCTATTTTCGTCTTCTTTATTCTTGTATAACTATCTTGTACCAATAACATGTTTATCTTAGGTTTAGGAAAGGGATACCACATGTCAATTCTTTGAATTTGGAGTAATTCATCTTGCATGGAGTTGACCCAATTTATGTCCTACATGGCTTCCTTAATATTTTTAGGAAGGATGGTAGAAGTGTAACACATGTAGTTGAGAGAATCCTGAAGTTGTATTCATGTTTAAATAACTCATTCAACATTTTCAATAATGTTGTCAGAGGAATGAGCACCTATTGCCCATTTTGGTAAAATTTCTTTTTCTTCATCAGAAACTTTGGAGGAACTAGCAACATCAGAAGTAGAAGTTGAAGAAGTAAAAGAGCAGAACAATCAACGGTAGGCATATATTCATCAACAGAAGTAACCTCAATAAAATCCTAATTTTCAAAGAGTTTGCAATCATCAATCTCAACCATATAAGTAGACCTATAATCATCAATTACCACATTGATTTCATACAACAGAAGTTCTTAAATTGAAAACTCTGTAAGCATGACTACTTCCTAAATAGCCCAAGAATATACCAAGATACTCTTAGCTTCAAATTTATCCAATTTCTCTTTTTCTCTGAGAATGTAACAAGTGCTTCCAAATACTCGAAAATGCTTGATGTTGGGTCTTTTGTTGTTGAAAAGTTCATAAGAAGACTATCTAGTGCCAGATCTTAAGAAGCATCAGTGTAAAGTGCAACAAGCATTACCTTGGCATTATCTTGAATAACTCTATTTTTTCTTTCAAGAATCTCATTTTGCTAGGGGGGGTTCTTTGGTGCGAAGAACTCATATTTAATACCGAGATTATTACAAAAAGTCTAAAATTATGAATTCTCAAATTCTTTTCCATGGTCACTTCTTATTCTTAGGATGTTTCCAAGAGATTCGCTTTTCTCATTCTGAATCTTTATACAGAGAGCTTTAAAGTTGATAAAAGCTTCTGAGTTCTATCAAAGAAGTAATACCCAAGTGTACCTTGAAAAGTCATCTACAAGAACCATGATATACTTTTTACCTCCAATGCTAGTAGTATGCATTAATCCCATCAAATCCATGGGGATCAATTCTAAGGGTCTTAAAGTAGAGAGTTGTTGATTTTTCTCATGTTGACTTTTTCTTTGCTTAGCATCTTATAGCTGACATGACCAAGACATTAATGCCACAGTTCTTCAATACTCAAGTTGGTCTTATTGTAAAGGAGAGGAGGAGAAGACGAACCAATATGGTTTTTCTCACTATCGGTGAACTTAACAAAACACTTATCATCACATATTTAACTAATGTTGATAAGGTTAGCTTTAACTCCATTGACAAAAAGGACGTTTTGAAATTTTGAAATCTCCTAAGCATGGATAGTACATTTTTCACGTATTCTACCTTTACTTCCATCACCAAAAGTCACAGATCCTTAATGTACTTTTTAAAGAAAGTAAAGAAGGAACTATCTCCCGTAGCATGGAACACCCACTATCAAAATACTAGATATTAGAGACTTGAGCCTTGAGAGCTATATGAAAAACATTGCAAAGGTGATCAATTAAGGGATTAAGGTTAACTTTGGATAGTTTGAGTTCTTCTAGATAATACATAACTTCATTTTGAAGGAAAATGACTTCAGAGGTTAGAGACGGTGAACGGTTTAACAAGTCTTCAACATGACTAAGGATGTCAATGTCAGACACAGGGTAAGGGAAAGAGACAAAAAGTCACAAGAATAAACTTCAGAACTCAGAGAAGAAGACTCATAAAAAGGGCTAAGAATCTCCTAAGATTCTTCAAGAAGGGTAAAAGGGATAGTAGTACTAGCCTGAACAAACAAGGGAGGAGAGAATGAAAGGGGTTGTTATTTCATCAATATAACTAAAGCCTCATATATCACCAAAAGATTTACCAATTTTCAACATCTCATCAGGGTGCTAAGCTCCAAGAGATAATTTTTGATTAGCACTTCTAGAGTCAGAAATTTTCTTTTCCAAATTAAGATGAGCCTCTAAAAAAGATTCAACCAACTTGACTTTATCCAATAAACAAGATTCAAGAAGATTAACAAAGTTTGAACAACCTCGAATTTCTTTTTGAGATTAGCAATCTCTAACTCTCTATCATGCAAAACAGATTCAAGATAGGTTTTTTTATTTTCCAAAATGAAAATCTCAAGCTCCAACTAAGCACTGTCCTTAAAACTATCTGAAGAAGTATCCAATACAACTAGAACAAAAGATCTTTTAAGTTCTTGATGAATAGCTTGCTCAAGTTCACCAATGTGGTTTAGGAACTTTTCATTATCACATAACAGTATCTGAAGAGACTTGATGTGATTATCCAATCTAAGTTTCAATGATTCAAGATCTTTCTTCAAAAAGTATAAAAAACTTAAGTCTTTGAAAAGTTTAAGTCTCAACTGAACATGAACTAAAAGTTAATATGAAAATAGAGCCAAGTCTTAGCTACCCTACCATTCCAACAAAACTCATTGGGAGTATAAGGAACATCTGGCAAGGTCATATCAAAATCTTCCATAATTATGAAGGAAATGTCTCTCCACCCTTTGATAGTGTCTATAAGGTCCTCAATAAGAATTTGGTTACTGCAGGACTTAAGTCAAAACCAATAGCCACTTCTGCCTAACATATGCGCTAAGTAACAGTAAGTGAAGTCCTTCACTATCAGCTTTTTCCAGTTCTTCTTTCAAAGCACCCACCAAGTTGCCAGTATCCTTTAATTATTAGGTAGAAACTAACGCAAAGCAGCATCAACATAGGACAACAACTTTTGCACTATATGCAGGAAGGGAAATCGCAATTTGGAGAAAAAATAATCTACCAAAAGTGTGACCATATCGAAAAGGGGACTACTACAAACGGTGCCATAAATATTAGGCAACAATGCGATAGATTTCAGAATATGGAACATTTCCCTCAACATTTCCAAGAAATGATCAAACATCGTGGACTTATACCATTTTATATTGAAAAAAAAAAAGTCTTACTTGTCCAACTAACTTAGAAAAATGCTAACTAGAATGTCGCAAAACTACTATTGCCTTATAAGTTATCCTACTCCAAAATAATGCCTTAACAACAGAAACTGGGATGATGTGATGGTCTAGACACACCATCTAACTCGACCCAAGTTTGGCCATTGCCTGTTAGCCTTCCTCCGTGCAACCCGTCAACCAAGAACTCGCTAGAAAGAGAACATTTAGACATAGAGCCAGCGAATAGAGAGCTACTAGAGGGACAGTTGTTGGATGAAGCGTAGCGGTACAAGAAATTTCTAAATGACTACCAACCAAATAGCAACTTGCCGAATAGGATCTCCCTACACAACAACTATCCAAATAGACAAGCCTTGAGGATGACACATGACCCACGTCATATGGAGCTTACTTGCCAAAAAAACCCCTTAGATAATGGCCCATACTAGAAAACGGACCTCCCTCACTGAATGAACCTTTGCACCTTCACTCAGCCATAACCGTCTGTACGCCATCCTAATCTACCTCTGCATTTGTTCAAGATTGCCAAATCCAACCATGTCTATCCATCACTCTAGTATACATGAAGTCACTCCCTGTGCAAGAAGGTGTGTGTGTAAGTGTGAATGGGGTGTAATGTATTTGAATGATAAGAAAATAGTAAATCATGCCTCCTATACAAACTAAGCACTAATGGAAAATAAATTCAAGGAAAATAAAAAAGAAGAGAAAAATATCTTGGATGAAACCTTCTTTCTTTAGAAAGTGTGCTCCCCAAAATGTGAGTGAAATATGTGGAGTGAATGAGAAGGGAAAGACTAGGTATATATAGAGTTGGGTTGTGATCCCATTCGTCCGCCCAAGAATCCATCCAAGGGATGAGATGCCAAGGAAAGCCCATGTGGTCCAAAGTTCAAAGTTTGAAACTCCAACTTCCCCCCAGAATGGGTAAGGTTGAGTTTTTGAGAAGAAACCTCCACCTTGACGTAACTCCCTCATCGAAAATCCAATTAGAAATATGAAAGTATCGCCAATGATAGAAAACTACCACACACATTTTAACGGTTGTGCATAGTTTGGATTTTTCCAACCATATTGAAAAACAACATGCAAAAGTGGGCCATGATGGCTCAACATGATTGAAAAATCCAAGTGCCCAGATATTGACAAGATTACAAACAAACCTTCTAAGTTATGTATCCGAGCCTAGGAGGTTTGAAAGATTGACATTAGGTGTAAAAGAAAGCATGCCATGTGGCACAATATTTTTTGTCATATTTAGTAGTATGGCTTGCGAGCCAACCAAATAAGCCCAATTATGAGATAAGTGACCAGAGAGAAATAAATAGCAAATATCCCCTAATTATTTGAAAAGAGATAGTTATGGATAGATAACTCTAATTTTTGATTAAGTCTATCATACGGGCTAGTGATCGCCATCAGGTATATACTTTTCCATATATATATATATATATATATATATATGCAATTATACACATTGAGTGAGAATTGAACTTATATCTCCAATTATTTACATATACACAATATATATATATATATATATATGCAATTATACACATTGAGTGAGAATTGAACTTATATCTCCAATTATTTACATATACACAATACACCTATATGCTCTCTATTTCCACTTCTCCCACATCATAGAGAGAGCCTTTAGTCTCCTCTTTTATTGCTAATTATTTGAACTGAATTAAGCATCGAAGGACCAAGGCTATCACACCCTGTAGTGGTTCAAGATTCTTACGAGTATTTGGTCAGGCTAAATTGCAAGTACACAGATCAGTGTACAAATAATAAGTATTTTTAAGAACAACAATTATCATACCCACAAGGATTGGATTAATAAAGAGTTGAGAACCGAACTACAGCTATGATAAACTACTTAGGCTAAAGAAAAGATAGGTAAAAATAACAAAAATAAAAAAAAAATAATATTTATACTACTGGATTCAAAACAACTACACTAATAAATTAAGCATAAAAGAGTATAGAAATCCACCATCCCAAGAAATTGCGAAATAAATTATATAATTAATTGACTTTAGCCTATGCATACATTTCTCTCTTAAGTAAACTACACACAATATAATAATATAACATAATCACACTCTCATGTCAATTATATTACACTACTATTCATTAAGAACGTCAATTATAGATCACATACATAAGAATCGCACCTCTTAGCCTAGAATCTATGCAAGCAATTCAATCAAGACAAGTAAATAGATACTTCTCTCAAAACTACCTAATTGCATGTATGGCATAATTGTTAATTAGATAATTAATTATAAATAATCTGGATTGAATAATGTAATTGAAAAAGAAATCACAATAAAATAGAAGAATAAACTAAATTATTATATAAAAAGACTGAGTTTAAGAAGATTCTAATAACAAGTTTAGTTTCATAAAATATTCAACAAAATCTCAAAAACTTGAGTTAATACAAGAGAATAGATTAAACAAAAAAGGGTAGAGAAAGAAAAACCAATCTCTGCTTGTCACTTCAAAAATCAATCTCTGTCAACTGTCACTTCAGTGGAACTAAACTCTAATACCTTCAATCTTGAATCCTGCTCTTGATTTGTCTCATACTTTAAATTGTTGCCTCTTTCTCTAAATATTTAAGCTAGTGGTGGAATGTGATTAATCCAATTTGTTTGGCTGCTTATGATCAAGAGTTGTAGGTTACAAGCAATTGTAATTCAATTAGGAAACATGGTACAAATAAGAATTATAGTTTAAAAAGGAAACTGTCATTCTGGCACTTTCTCACGCACATGACAACATGCGCCGCGGCACAAAATAGTGAGCTTTGCGGTTTAAGGCTCTTGGGTTGAATTCTTTACATTTCATGCCGCAACTCTAATATTCCACCACTGTGGCCCCAGGCTCTCGGGTGGTTTTTTGGATAAATATGCGCCATGGCCTGAATTGTGGTGCGTTGCAGCACAACGCATGCTAAACAATTCTGGCTTTTTCCAGGAGCGTCGCAACCTAAAATAATGTCTATCATGGCTTTATGCTTGTTGTGCTAGTTTTGTCCATTTTGCCCCTTTTTACTTCATTTGCTAACGTTTCACCTACATTCACACAATTAAATAAATATTAAGCCATTTTAAGCACAAAACAATACAAATAGTTAGCATAAAAGTAGGCAAATAACTCTACTTTTATAGACTTATCAGTGTTCTCTATTCGCAGAACTACAGTAAGAAGAAGTACAACCCCATTTGATGATGAAAAAAAATGGCATCAACATGATCCAATACCTTCCAGTTTAATACATAACCAGTAGTTCAATGTCATCGATACTAACGAATGACAGCCTCATGATTCAAAACATGTCCAGACAGCAAGCATAAGTTTTAAATTGCCTTCAACCTCTTTAATCAAATTATCCAGTTCCTATAAAATCTAAATCCTCTATTCTACAAGCACATTTTCTATACTGAATATCATACCCTAAGGTTTGAATCTCCCATAACAAATTGAAAAAGCAAGTGATCTAGCAAGAGATTCAAAGAAAACCTAAGCAAATCCAGCAAACCTCTAGCAACTAAAAGAGATTCATAAGGCAAATAAGAAAGAGAGCAAGAGACCGAGTGAGAAAGAGCAAAAGAAAGTATAGGAGGAATTCCAAAGAGAGTATGCTCTCAAGGAGTTACGCTTTGATTCCTTTTTTTTTCTCAATAGAAGCTTTGAATCATTTAGTTGGACAAGAAAAATAAATCATTTGATTAATGCATTATTTTAGATTTTAAAATTCACAGAAGAAAATTATAGCTTATTTTGATTGATAACATAAACAACGATGACTAGTTTCCCATAGTTTGCAAGAGTGACACGCCCAATCTCCATGTACCTCTTGATTGGCTACAAATCAATCAACATAAATTAACTCACTCATAAAATCATAATATTAATTAAGGTAAACCATCAAGCTATTTAGAGTTTTAGTTTCATTCTCACCTTATTTTCTAGGAATCCAAACAAAAGTCGAAGATTGGGCTCACCATTGTCTCTAATCAAAAAATTGAGCAAAGAAGTGGGAGACGACGAGTGAAGCAAATGGGTGGAGTTAGGGTTTTTGAGGATTTAAATACAAGGTTTTTTCAACTGGAGAGATAGCTATATGTACTCTGGCTTTTCTTTTTGTTAGAAAGATGAATGTTGGTTTCAAGCTGGTAGGGCACTACTCATGGTCAAAAGTGGTTGCTCATGGAAGGGGTTGCTAAGTTGAGGAGCCTGTTGGTGTAGAGAGATATTGTGTGTGGATGGGAGGAGAAGAAAAGGAGTTGGATAGGTTTTTTTTTTTTTTTTAAATTAATTGGTTCATAACTGACTAAATTTTTTTGGAGTACTTCAGTAAAATTCAACTGGTTCTTAATAGGCAAAAACAATAAAAGAAAGATTTTTTTTTCATATCATATAATATTTTATCCAATTAGAACAAACAAAATGTTAAAAAATAATTTCATTGGTTTTTAAAGAATCTACAAAAATAACATATTTAGCAAGTTTTTTGATAGACTAATGAAAACAAAGTTAAATTGACCTTTATTGTAGTAGAGAGGCACCAACCAAGTCAATAAAAAATCAATTTTTATCATAAAAAATGTTTTCAAAAATCAACATTAGCATAAATAATAAACAAATAAGGGAAATGGATATTCCTTTATTTCAAACCCACTTTGGGAGTGATATTCTCAACTTTAAATTCATTTAACAAAATGTATTACTTCAACTTTAATAAGCAATATAATATTATATTATTGCAAAATTATGCAGATAATCCAAATATTTTTATAGTTTGCATGATCAACTCCCTTTTATCTAGTGATGTACCTTGCTCATACATTTAATACACATAAGAGCTCTACTCCTTTGTTTGTCTTCATAGTATGAACCAATCCCATAGCTAAGATAGTATTTATTTTAGAAATTCAACGAACAAATATTACTTGATACGGAGAGAGACTTCTCTTAAATAAAGGTATAATCATTCCACCAAATATTTTGATATAATTATATGTGATATATTACATAGGCTAATTTGCTTGTAATTATGAGAGCTATTATTCATCTTTTAACAAAAACACAATCTAGCATTTATCTCATGGATCATAATGTTAATTCTCAAGATATCTTGCACATAATTAGTAAAATCTCTATTCACAATTTTCAAATGCTTCTAATATGAAACCGTAGACATTTCATTCACACCAAGTGCTTAAAAATTGTGGATGCAGGATGCTTCAAAAAGCTTTTTAAACTTTTGACAGTTTGGAAACTCTATACAAGTCTAAATTCTACCAAGTTTTTATGCACACTGGAAACAAATAATCCAATATTTGGTGTTGATGTCGTTTTTTCGTTAACGTCAAATAGGGGTATAGTTCTCCTTATTGTGGTTCTACAAATAGAAAACACTCACTAGAACCTCAGATCACTACAAGTTATGTAACCTTTAGCCCTCTTATGCTTCAATTAGTTTAGGTAATTGGCAATAAAAGATGAGACGAGACCAAAGTCATTTTTTGTGATTTGGGAGAAGAAGTAGAAACATAAAGAATATAAATGTGTTGTGTTTATGTGAATAATTGGAGATATGAGTTCAATTCTCACTTAATGTGTACAATGTGCATATATATAAGGGAAAAGGTATATATGATAGTGATCACTTATCCTTATAGATAGACTTAATATAGGATTAGAGTTATCTTTTTATAATTATCTCTTTATAGATAATTAGAAAATATTTATCGGTTATTTATTTCTCTGGTAACTTATTTAAGAGTTGAGCTTACTTCTCTTTGTTGGAACTTGAAACAATTCCTAGACCTTAGGCTGAAGAAAGATTCTTGTTCCACAGGTCAGTCGATGCCTATGATAGGATTTACGATCGATTAAGTGGCATAAAGAGCTGTGATGTTTTTCTCTTCGTAAGCCATCTGTCGGGTGTAGAGCCTATCACTAGGATGTTGTCCGTCCGTAACGATATAGCTTTTAGCTGTTGGCTCCAAGAGTGTGAGGAGGTTTAGTCCCAGAGATAGACAAAGCTGTACTTTGTTGCATCCCATTTGTGGGTTGCAGAGTCTATTATTAGGATGTGACTCATCCATAGTGCATTAGCTTGACCACCCCTCTGACCACATGTGGGGGAGCACGATCTACAGATATAATGCTCTATGTCCTCCATGGCGTAGAATTATAATTCTGTTATTGTGGAGTATCATACTTGGTAGTCTTTTTAAAGTCCGTGCAATCTTTTGGCAAAAAAATTTGCACTTTGTAAACTATATGCTATTGTTAGGTATGGGTTCCCTTGAACCTGTCATGCACTGTGATCTACCGGCTCACCGCGTGAACAGTCCCAGTTCGTCGGGAGGTCACCGGGGCACGACTCACTCAGGCTATGACCAGGTAGTAATACCACCCTTCAAAGAACTTCCCACTGGCCTAGTGGAGTTCTGCCTTACCCAAGCTTCGAACTTGGTACCTGGCCCTTAAGTACCCAAGTTCCATGAAGCTGGTACCATCTGGACTAGTAGTCCAGTTGGTACCAAGTTCGTTGAACATAAGTACTTATGGGCTAGGTACCTTGTTCGAATCTTGGGTAAGGCAGAACTCTAGTTGGCCATTAGGAAGTTCTTTGAAGGGTGGTATTACTACCTGGTCATAGCCTGAGTGAGTCGTGCCCCGGTGACCTCCCGACGAACTGGGACTGTTCACGCGGTGAGCCGGTAGATCACAGTGCATGACAGGTTCAAGGGAACCCATACCAAAATATATATATATATATATATTAAGGAATTAAAAATAATACATGCACATGTAAAAGTTACTTCCACAAAGAAATGTTTTAGATTTCTTTAGTGAATGCTCTTAAGGGCACTACCGTAAATTTTTAACGTCCGTAAATCCTTCTTAAACCCTACTGGTTTGTCATAGTCGAGTGTAGTCGAGTCGAGTAAACGAATCCACGAACAAGCTTCTAGGGTTTAAGTCAGCTATCTGGTCGGCCTAGCTTAATTTTGAATCTTCGATGGCGAAGCGTCTGATCCCTTCTTTCAATCGCATTTTGGTGGAAAAGATCCTTCCTCCGTCCAAAACTAATGCCGGGATCCTCCTACCGGAGAAAACTACCAAGGTTTTCCCTCATTTCTTATTTCTGGTTCTTTTGTTTCATTGTTAATCTAGCTTTTTATGTAAATAGTATTTCTAACTCTTCAATTTCTTGGATTTCTGGTCTTTTTTTTTAATTAACACATATGCCATATCAATTTGAGCTATGATTTGGGAATAGCAGTTTTGTTCTTTTTCTTGTTTTTTGTGCTTTCCCTATCTAATAGCCATGTAAAAGATTTATGTGTTGTTCAATTGAAATGGTGTATGCTTTTCTGTCAATGAGATGGATTTTTCCCTAGTTTTGGTCCAACGACTCTAAGAGCTGGATTTGATATGTGGTCCAACTTCTGTAATTTTTTTTTTTATCATTTTTGTTTTAGTAATTCGTACGTTTATGAAAGTTTCGGCATGTGGTTCTATTCATTCTGTGACCGAGTAGTTCATCTTCTTGCTGAGATATATCTGAAAGAGTTATGCTTATCTCCATAAATAGCTCCTGTTTTCTAGTATTTCTGCTGGAAAACTGGTACGTTATATCTCTACGGGGTGGGCGTTGCCTATATACAACAGGTACATTTCTTTAGCCCCTTTTTAGGTGGAAGGTTCCAGGTTTCTTAATTTCTTGTACATGTTTGTCACGTGTGTTTTATGCAAGATTGAAATGTCAATGTCGGTCAAAGAATCGACACTTGAATTTTATGGATTGAAGATATTATCTATAAAAACATTGGAAAAAATTTTAAGAAAATTATAGGCAAATAAAATTATAAAAACGTTAAGACATTTTTAAAAATATTAAAACAATTTATTACTTATTTATTATATTAATTATTTTTTTTAATATATGTAAATATAAATGTATTTTATATTCATGTTGTCCAATAATCAAAATATTATAGAATTTATAATTAAAATATTTAAAATAATTATTTAAATTAATAAATTTATGATTAATAATATTAATTAAAGATATTTAAAGAGAGATTATTTTTAAAAAATGAATGAAATTAAACATAAATTATATTTTATCGATATTATTTGACATTTTACGGTCAATATTTATATTATTAACTAATATTTTATTGATATTTTTTTGATATCAATATACTGTTGACATTAACATTGACATTGTGTATCGATATTGAGACTTCTAAAATAAAAATATTGTCCATACATTATCAACAACATCGAAGATATTTTTGGTTGAAACTTAGCATGGGAATTCTTGGAAACTGATGAATCAATGTAACCTGTCAACTAATTCTAGTCCGTTGATGCCTGTTGTGTTGACAAACATTGAACCATAAATTAGCTGCCGAGGATTTATACGAGAACTTGGATAAATTTGATGTTTTGCATTCTGTATGTGACAAATTTATCCCTTTTCTATTCGCTTTGTGGATAAGATACTGTTTCAATCCAGTTTTAACTTGATGTCGGTGGGCTAACAAAAATTGGTTGGCATGAATGTATTTGCGGTCTAGGAGGGGATGGTTCGAAATGTGAATTTTTCAATGTTTTAGTTTTGTGTTCAGTTTTCATCAGTCTGTTTGTCATCTTCAGCTGAACTCTGGAAAAGTTGTTGCGGTGGGTCCAGGATCTCATGATCGGGAAGGGAAGCTTATTCCTGTGCATATTAAGGAAGGAGATACAGTCCTTTTGCCTGAATATGGAGGAATGGAAGTGAAGCTCGGTGAAAAAGAGTGAGCTTTTCCTTATTTTTAATTTTTAAAGGAATATTTATATCCTAACGGTCAATGTTTTAAAGGAATATTCTAGCCTCAATATATACCTCTTCTACTGATGCCAGGCGTAAGCCTTCAGATAGTACCTTAAACTTTAAATTAAAATGAAATAAAAAACTTTAAAATAAACAAAATAACGACAAATTATAACAAAATAACATCTTAATAACCATAATAACCTCACATAATTCATAATATGGCAATTTAACCACTACTAAAACATAAAAAAGATATTAATAAACTTCATCAAAAATTTAGCAGCCTAACATTGAACTTAGATATCTCGTGTTTAGAATCCATTGTTATCATCATATTATTCATTCTCATTTCTATCATCACATTATTCATTCTCATTTCTATCATCACAAGCATTTTTATTATTATTATTATTTTTATCTTCAACAAAAGGATAGTTCCCATAATCTCTAAGAGGATTATCATTATCATGTTGTTATAAGTACCATATTCAAGTAATTAATTCACTCATCTCTTCCCTCAATTTCATTATCCTCTAGTTCAACCCACTTTATTTGTGATTCAACCTTCTTTCTTCAGTTAAAAAGAACATATTTGCTTGTGTTTTTTGAAAATTGTTTGTTGGAAAGAACATGAAGTTGCTGAAAAATGAAAGAACTGAGAAGAACAAGACTAAAGGCAGAAGAAGAGAAAGAAATGAGGTTTTAAGTAATTCTACCTTAAAAATTAGGGTTTTTTACTTTAACTTTCACTTTCATTTAGTCGGTAATTTTATTGATTTTTAGCTTCTATTTTACTTGTTTGGACCGTAATATTAATGAGCTTTATTTAGGAGTCTAAATGGAGCCTTAATTTTACATTATAACTTACCAATTTTTTTTTTCATGGTACTAAATAGGGGCTATATGCCTTAATAGCTTCAATGCACATCAATGCATGGAAAAAGGTTTAAGTCTCAACAACGAAAGTCGCATAATTTTTTCAGTCTCTAATAAGCTAGCCTTAGGGCTGCGCAAGTGAAAAACTAGCCTAAGGCGAGTCTTGAGGCTAGTGTCATAACCTATGTTACCCGGACTCGGTGGTTTACCCCATAGTACCGGTGTCGACACGACACGACACCGACACCGATACGAGATATGTGTCCAGTTCGGCAAAAAATTTTCGGACACGATGGTCGAAGTTGAAGCCATGATAAGGGATGATGAAGAGAAAAAGAAGGCTAAAAGAAAAAAGTAAAAAAAGTTAAAAAAAACAACGAACAGAAGCAAAAGAAGACGAAGAAGCAGAAGATGAAGAAGAAACTGAAGATGAAGAAGTAGAAGAAGACGAATGAAGAAGCAGAAGAAGATGAGCAGAAGAAGACGAGCAGAAGAGACAAACAGAAGAAGACGAAAGAAGAATCGAAAGAAGACGAAGAAGAGAATGAAGAAGTCGACGGCTCAAGTATCAGATAAATGTCATTGGGCCTTATAATTTTTTTAATTGGGCCTTTTCAGTTTTCTTTGTGTGGATTGGGCCACTTATTCAAAAGCACAAAACTTAAAAAAAATGTTTTCATGTAATATTCACACAATAATTAAATATTTATGAATGAAAATAAAATATAAAATCTAATTAATATAATCCAATGTTTACCTATATTTTATTGTAAAAAATATTAACCTAATATTATTAAACATAATTTTCAATATAAATATTTTATAGATATATTAAATAAAATTTAATATAATAATTTTTCGTATCTACGTGTCCGTGTCTAAATATTGGACACATATCTCCGTATCTTAAAATTTTAAAATTTACGCACCCGACCTTTGGATATGCATCCGTATCCGACACTTCTACCCAAGTCTGGGTAACATAGGTCATAACGATTTTTTGAAACCATGCTAATAGTAATACCTTTGTAATAAAGAGTACAAACTGTTTTTGTTTGATACTCTTTTATTTTAGCCGATGAGCATTAGATTCTCCAAATTAGGCTTTTAAGTTTTAATGTAGTGTTTGGCATTATGATGATGCTCTGGCTAGTGGACAGCGGTGGTGTTCATCTGATGACGGATAAATGGGGTTTTGCTGCCCCATTTCTTATGCAAAGTTGCAGTTTAAATTAGGGTTCGGATTTATATAAATAACAAAAAGGGCCCTTTTAAGTTTCAAAGAATAACAATTACATCTTTATTAATGACTTTTTTAGACTTTAAAGGGAAGGTATTGGCAAGAAAATTGAATAAAATCAAGATACTGAGGGGAGGGCATTGTAATAAAGCAATAGTTTAGGGATTGTAATGGCTTGTTTTATAAATTGAGGGGTTTCTTTGCTGTTTTGAAAAACCTTGGGGTTCCACTGTAATTTTCCTTTTTAAATTATTTATATGCTTGAGTGTGGAATAAAAGACCCAATATAGAAGGTATTTGCATCTAACAACAAAAAAGACAAAAATAGCATGTTTAAAAAATATAAAATACATATTTTAAAAACAAAATTATTACTTTGCCTAAAATATTCCTATACTAATTAAGATTAGGGATAACAATTTCTGACACGACCCGATAACACGAACCAAACACCATACGACACGAAATATTTTTTTAGTAAGAATTAATCAATAATTTTTTCATGTTATTGAAGGTTTTGTTATTTCTTATTATTATAAATAGGCAACACGAAAAAAAATTGAGTAAATTTTCTCATGTGTCAATTGACACGAATAATACAAACCGAATCCGGTGCCGACACGAATAACACGACATGAACACGACACGGACACGACTAACACGACACGATTGCTACCCCTAATTAAGATTAGTAGAATGAATCGATTACCATCCTAATTAGTGAAGAGATATTCTAAGTAACGTAATAACTTTACTTTTTAAAATATATATGTTTTAGTTCTTAAACATACTACTTTTGTCTTTTTTACTGTTTCTTGTAAATATGTACTATATCAGTCTTTCTACCATTCATTCCCGTTTCTAGTCGCTTCTAGTGATAGGTTTAAATCAACAAGTACTCTTTGATCTAAAAATATATCTACAATGTTGATTCATTAAATTTATAATCATTTAAGGGTTGTTTAACATTTACTTGTTTGTTATAGCGTGGTCGTTCCTAGTGTTTACTTTTTAACTTCTTTGTCAAGTACCCCCTCACAAAAAGCTTTGAAGAGCACTCTGTCTGCTCTTCTTATTGTTGATTTGTCTTTTTTCACGTGTTCAAATAATCTTGTGCATTTTAGAGAAACGAAAAATGTATTGTAAACTCTTTTTTTTGGCTTTGTATGTTTTCAGGTATCATCTCTTCAGGGAAGATGACATCCTCGGAACCCTTCATGACTAAAGGCCTAGGTATTTTGATCTTGTTATTTAAGAGAATTAGGTTGTTAGTCTTTCCAATAAACGATAAGGATTGTTTGGTTGCCCAAGACCTAGGTATTTTGATCTTACTATTTCTGAGAATTAGGTTGGTACTCTTTTTGAGAAAGGATGAGGATTATTTGGTTGCCACCTTTTACTCTGCTGGTTGAAACTTGTACCATTGACTAGTTTTTGGAACTTTAATTAGACTTTTGATTTAAGCATATAGACGAAAATATCAGGATTTTAATTTTCTAGTATCAGGATTTTAATTTCCTAGTAATATCGAGGATATTATCGATATTAATGGATATTTTCGAAAATTGTTGTAAAGTTTTTAATTTTTTTTATAAAATTTTAATAATATTAAAATAAACATTAATATACTAATTTAGCTAATTTTTATTAAAATAATATTTTTATGGCATATAAAATGAGCATAATGGTTATATATAATAACACAATAAAAGTATAATATTTATTTAACAAATACAAATATAAGATATATAATACAATTATAAATTTTTCAAGTTACATGCAATATAAATATATACAAATATTTAATTAAGACAAATTTTGACTTAAATTGTAAAAATTGTGGAAGTATTAATATTAATAGAGACAATTATTATATCATTATACTAAGTAATAATAATTTTATTTGTAATTATTAATGTGTTGTTTATAGATTGTTTGATCTTTTACTACAATATCTTCATATAAAATAAATTTAAAATTAATCTAATTTTTTTAATATCAAGTTTATTCATTCCAAAATGAATATTATTGTTGCCACCTTTTACTCTGCTGGTTGAAACTTGTACCATTGGCTAGTTTATGAAACTTGTAGTAGATGAAACTTTAATTAGGCTTTTGATTTAAGCATGGATGAAAATATCATGATTTTAATTTTTTAGAAATATGAGGATATTAATAGATATTTGAAGAAATTTTTTGAAAATTGTTGTAAAATTTTTAAATTTTTTGAAAATTGTTGTAAAATTTTTAATTTTTTTGATAAAATTTTAGTAATATTAAAATAAACAATAATATACTAATTTGGCTAATTTTTATTAAAATAATAGTTTTATGAAATATAAAATAAGAATAATGATTATATATAATAAGGCAACAAAACTATAATCTTTATTTAAAAATATAAATATATGATATATAACATAATTATAATTTTTTTAAAGTTACATGTAATATAAATATATATAAATATTTAATAAAGATAACTTTGTTCGACATACTTAAATTTTGAAATTGTGGAAGTATCAACATTTATAAAAGCACAGTTAGTATATCATTATATTAAGTAATAATAGTGTTGCTTATAATTATTAATGTATCTTATATAAATTGCTAGATCTTTTACTACAATATGTTCATATAAAATAAATTGAAAAAATAATAAAAATAACTTTTTAAAATTTATAATAATAAAACTAGCATTTTTTGTATTCAAATTTATATTTTTATAATTAAAAAAATGATTAATATATTTTTTTTTCTTTGAACACTCATTCAATTAGAATTGAACGATAATTTAGATCCGTTTAATATTGAACGTTCAATATTATTAGGATGTTAGTTTTATTATTATAAATTTTAAAGGTATAATTATTGGTAATTTTTTAAATAAATTTAAGATTAACCAAAGTCTTATAATATCAAGTTTATTAATTCTAAAATGAATATTATTGTTGCCACCTTTTACTCTGCTGGTTGAAACTTGTACCATTGACTAGTTTATGGAACTTTAATTAGACTTTTGATTTAAGCATGGATAAAAATATCAAAATTTTAATTTTTTAGTAATATCGAAAATATTATTAATATTGATGGATTTTTTTAAAAAATTTTTAAAAATTATTGTAAAAATTTTAATTTTTTTTATATAAAATTTTGTAATATTAAAATAAAACAATGATATATTTATTTAGCTAATTTTTATTAAGATATTATTTTTATGGCATATAAAATAGGTTATATATAATAACACAATAAAAATATAATCTTTATTTAATAAATATAAATATAAGATATATAATGCAATTATAAATTTTTTTAAGATACATGTAATATAAATATATATAAATATTTAATTAAGATAATTTTATTTGACAGACTTAAATTTTAAAATTTTAAAATTGTGGAAGTATCAATGGCATAATTATTATATCATTACATGAAATAATAATAATTTTGTTTGTATTAATGTATCATATATAGATTATAATTATTAATGTATCCTATATAGATTGCTCGATCTTTTACTACAATATGTCCATATAAAATAAATTTAGGATTAATCAAATTCTTATAATATAAAGTTTATTCATTCCAAAATGAATATTATTGTTGCCACCTTATACTCTGCTGGTTGAAACTTGTACCATTGACTAGTTTATGGAACTTTAATTAGACTTTTGATTTAAGCATGGACGAAAATATTAGATTTTAATTTTTTAAAAATATTGAGAATATTATTAATATTGATGAATATTTTAAACTTTTTTTTTGAAAATTGTTGTAAATTTTTTAATTTTTTATTTCTATAAAATAATTTAGTAATAATTTAAAATATTATATCGATAATATACTATTTTAGCTCACTTTTTATGTAAAATACATATTGTTTATGACATAAAAATAATGGTTATATATAATAATGCAGACAAAAGTATAATCGGTATTTTTAATAAATATATAATATAATGCCTATATTATCATGTTTATAAATGTCATATGAAATTGCTGGGAATCTTTTACTTTTTTTTATAATATCTTCGTATAAAATAAATTTTGAATTAATCTAATTCTTATAATCTCATGTTTACTCTTACTCATTTCCGAATGAATATTAATTTTGCCACCTTTAACTATGAAACTTGTGCCATGGATATTTGTAATTTTTTTTTGAAAATTGTTGTAAAATTTTAAAATTTTAATGATATTAAAATAAACTATAAAATACTAATTTAACAAATTTTTATTAACAATAATATTATTTATGCACTTATATAAATCATGAAGTTCGTTAATGGTTATATGTAACAGACACAACGAATGTATAATCTTTATTTAATAAATATAAATATATTAAGATGATACTAACTATTTTTTTAAACTTTTTAAGTTTACATTGTAATAAATAAATATAAATATAATTATATTTAATTAAGACAACTTTGTTTAGTAGACTTAAATTTTAAAATGGTGGAAGTATCAACATTAATAGAGGCACAGTAATTATATCATTGTCACTACCCAAAAATTCAAGGATGTGATTCAAAAGAATTCAATGAGTATTAAAAATACAATGGCAAATATCACAGGACCATAACAAAAACAAAAAAAAACTTTGTAGGTTAAATTTGTGGAAATGAAGACCTAGAATAATTAAATATAAGTAGAACACTATGAGATATCATGGTAAATAAAATGAATTCATCAAAGATCTATATTAGGTCAATAATTAGGCGAGTTTGTAAAATGCTAATAAAGCAAGGACAAATAAATTCCTGTAATTTAACCATACTCTAAGTCTCAAAGAAGAAAGTTTAAAAATGAATTCGCATTCAAGGAAACAATAAAAGATAGACGCAGTATCAGAGTAAGGTCTGGTATGAGAATTTATATACGATTTCAAAATGTTTTCAAGCATGCCATATTACCACAACACAAATTCAAAAGAACCAATATAATATTTTTACAGTCATTCATAATTCTTCTTAATCTCTAATTTCTATTACTACTAAATAATATAGGACACTCATGCTTATAACCAAATGATCCTATCAAGCTTCAAGCTATTTACTGTTCATCGTCTGAAAAAGTAGAAAATAAACAATGAGCTTTTGTCTAATAGAGTTACTCTGACAAATAAGTTAAGCAATTAATATTATGAGTATGATCAAATACAAAATTGGTCATGAAACAGATACATACACGTGCGCGTGCGCGCGCGCGCACGCACACACACATACCTGCATGCACACACACGCCTACATGCACACACCCGGACACGCACACGCACACTTGCATACCCACGCGCACCCACCAGCACACCCACCCGCACACGCGAGCGCACGTACGTACACCCACACACCAACACACATGCGCGCAAACCAAATTGTTCTGATGACCCACAAAATTCACAAATTTGAATAATTACCCAAATTACACTTAATAGACTAAACATAAGGTCATTGTTGTCATTGAAAATATATATATAATAATAAAACTCCTTTTCAACCTAAATACGCCCCCTTTTATTTATTACCTTTGGTCATAGTCAATAATCAAAATTAAAATCACATTTAAATAAGATTAAAACTTAACTTATTTCTTAGTTTACCAAAGAAACTAAATTATCAACAAAATTTGTATCTATTACAACTTTTTAAATCCAAATTTCAAAATAAATATATATATATATATTTACAATTAAATCCAAGAATATAAATATTCTTATTTAAAATAAATTATCTACGTTAAATTTAAAATATAACTTATCATCATGTCCTAATAATATTAATTTTCATGTTGTAATTAATTATTTTCATTTTCTTATTAAGTAAAATTATTATTTTTAGATTTTATTAAAATCAAAATTTTTAAATTTTCAAAAGTGTTCCAAAATATTTTAAAATTGTTAGTAAATGATGCCTTTAATATATACCAAAATCAAAACCCAAAATTTGACATAATTGTGGCCTGAAAAGGCTTAAATTGTCACTTTTTTATAATAATTATTTTTAATTCGAAAATAATTCAAAATTTTATGTATATAAATTGTTTAAACAACATGCTGGTATGAATTCAAAAAACTCTTAATATTTCAATTCACATTCATTCCATAATTCTGAAAATACATTATAAAATATACATGCATGAGTTCTAAAATACAAAAATGAGTAAAATTTATAATATTATATAAAAATCTACTCAAATAAACATTAAATTTCAATTTCAATTTCATCAATGGCTAGAAAAAAATATTTAGAGTTTTTGAAATTTTCCTTAATTTGCAACAACTTAAAAATACTTACAGAAAAATCCTACCTTTTATTTTCTTCTTCTTTCTTTCTTTCTGTTTTCATTCCTCTCCTCTCGTCTCCTCCGCTCTCTTTTCTTTATTTCTCTCTCTTTTATTTCTTTCTTTTAAATCTAACTAATAACCACCCATTCAGGCATTTGTTAATTAACATTTTTTTAAATTACTCTCCCAAAACTAGCCCACGATTTTGGGCTGAATTAATTATTTTATTTTATTTTTCTAACATAACAATTACTATATTAAATAAAAGTTTATAAATTTACAAATTTACCCCTCAACAAACATATTAATTACAATTCAATACTTTAAATTTATTATTTTATTTTTAATTTATTATTTTATTTTTATCATTTTATTTATTAATTATTATTTTATATAAAAAGAAAATAGATCCCATAATGTCACTACCTTAAAAGAATTATGTCCTCGAAATTAATAATCAAAGGTAATTACCTTAATTAAACAGATGTAAGTATTTTTCTTGCATCTCCGACTCTAATTTTTAAGTTGCATCCTTAACTCTGTGATGTCGCCACAACACTTTTACCAATGGAATTTCTCTTCTTCAGAGTCGTCTAATTTTTCAATCCATAACCTATAAATGCTCTTCTTCGTATAAAGAACCCTCTTGCAACGAGATGTTTGATAAGTTAATAGCATGTGTGGGATCAGGTTCGTATTTTCGTAACATTGATGCATGGAATACATCATGTACTTGAGAAAGATGAGAAGGCAATTGCAATTTATACGCTACATTTCCCAATCGTTGAATAATATGAAAAGGCCCAATATATCTTGGAGCTAGTTTCCCTTTAAGTCCAAAACGTGTGGCTCCCTTTTTCGGACGTACCTTAAGAAACACAAAATCATCAGCTTGAAACTCCAAAGACCTTCTTTTATTAGCATAACTTTTCTGGTGGCTTTGAGCAACTTCAAGATTATTCTTGATCACATGAATCTTGTCAGTTGTATCCTGTATATCCTTTGGTCCTAAAACACCATAATCTTCTGGTTCAGTCCAACACAATAGTGATCGACATGGTCCGCCATACAATGCTTCATATGGAGCCATTTCAATACTTGAATGATAACTGTTATTGTATGAAAACTCAAACAACGGTAAATGTTCTGACTAATTACCCCCAAAATCCATCACATATGCTCTAAGTATATCTTCTAAAACCTGAATTACTCGTTCAGATTGTTCGTCAATCTGAGAATGAAAAGTCGTGCTAAACGATAACTTAGTTCCCAATGCATGTTGTAGTGATCTCCAAAAGTGACTAACAAATTTAGAATCTCGATCAAATACAATTGAATATGGCACTCCATATAACCGAACTATTTCCTTCACATATAATTTACCCAACTTAGTTGCACAGTAAGAAGTTTGAACATGAAGAAAATGCGCGGATTTAGTGAGTCAATCTATAATCACCCAAATAGCATCAAAGCCTTGTGCAATTCGTGGCAATCCATCAACAAAATCCATAATAACATGATCCCATTTCCACTACAGTTAGAGGTTGTAACATTCCAGCTAGTTTTTGGTACTTGCCTTCACTTGTTTACAAATAAGGCATTTGGCCACAAATTCAGCAACATCTTTCTTCATTCCTTTTCACCAATAGTGATGATGAAGATCTTGATACATTCTGGTACTTCTAACGTGCATAGAATATTTTGATCGATGTGCTTCACTTAACAATTTCCTTTTTAGAGAATCATTATCGGGAACAACTATTCTTCCAAAAAATCTTAATGCTCTATCTTAGTAAAAGTCCAACCTTCAACTTGTTCACCTTTTTCTAAGCTACTCCATACTTAACATATCTTAGAATCTACCCTTTGAGCTTCAATTATCCGATCCTAAATGGTAGGCTTTGCAATGACATTAAACAAGAAGACATTGATTCCAACATTGTACAACTGTAGGTCGTAGCTCTCAATAATAATGTTCAAGTTCCAATCATCCATAATTATAGAAGCTACCAATCAAGTTTTCCTACTTAAAGCATCTGCTACCACATTTGCCTTTCCTGGGCGATATTGCAACTCAAAGTCATAATCCTCCATGTATTCCACTCATCAATGTTGTCTTAAATTTAGATCCTTTTGAGAGATTAAGTACTTTAAACTATTATGATCAATATATATATCAAATTTTGCTCCATACAAATAACACCTCCAAATTTTTAAAGCAAAAACAACTGCAGCCAGTTCTAAATCATGAGTAGAGTAATTCTTCTCATGAGGTTTAAAGCAACTAGCCGACCATGTTGCATAAGTACACACCCTAAACCATTCAAGGAAGCATCAGTAAAAACTTCATATGGCTCTTTACTATTAGGAATAACAAGAACTGGAGCTTTAGTCAAACGTTGTCTTAACTCCAAGAAAGATTCTTCACATGCATCACTCCATTTCTTGTTAAACGAGTAAGTGGAGTTGCAATCTTAGAAAAATCCTAAACAAATCTCCGATAATAACCTGCCAAACCAAGAAAACTCTTAATTTCAGTCACATTTTTTTGTCTCTCCTAATTCAACACTACTGCTACTTTGGAAGGGTCAACTAATATTCCATTTCTCGAGACAACACGCCCACGAAATTTAACTTCCCTCATCCAAAATTCACACTTTTTAAACTTAACATATAATTGATGATCCCTTAGAGTTTGCAAGGAAATCCTTAAATGCTGCTCGTGTTCCTCTCAAGTTTTAGAGTAAATGAGTATGTCATCGATAAACACAATGACAAACTTATCCAAAAAGGGTTGGAACACTCGATTCATAAGGTCCATAAAAACTATGGGAACATTTGTTAATCCAAATGGCATTACTAAAAACTCAAAATAACCATAACGAGTTCGAAAAGCTGTCTTTGCTATATCTGCCTCATTGATACGTAATTGATGGTAACCAGATTTCAAATCAATCTTTAAAAAATAACTAGCACGACCTAATTGATTAAACAATTCATCTATTTAAGGAAGTGGATACTTGTTCTTAATGGTTACCCTATTCAACTTTCGGTAATCAACACACAATCTAAATGTCCCATCTTTCTTCTTCACAAATAAGACTGGAGCTCCCCACGGAGAAGTACTTGGGCGAATAAAACCCTTTCTCAACAACTCTTCCAATTAAGCCTTTAACTCTTGCTTTTCAGCAGGAGCTATACGATATGGAGGAATTGACACCGGTTCAGTTCCAGGATAAAATTCAATAACAAAATCAATTTCTCTTTTTGGTGACAATCCAGGTAACTCTTCAAGAAAAACATCCAAATACTCATTAACCACTGGAATATTAACAATGTTTTCTTTCCATCTATCATTGTTTTCAATCGCTGATAACTAAGCAAAACTATCTCGATTCTTTCTCCCACCTAAACAACACTTCAAAAAGGAACTTGAGGGAATTATATCATATTCACCAAGGAATTGAACTTTGATTCTGTTATCTATGAGGATGGTTACTTTCTTTTCAAAACAATCAACTACAGCCTGGTACCTTGACAACCAATCCATACCTAAAATAATATTAAAATAATCCATATCTAAGGGTATTAAGTTTCCAATAAACTTAGGACAGGCTATTTGGAGAACACAATTTCTACAAACTAAATGTTTCTCAGAAGCCATCCCTAAAGGGGGTTAATTTCAATGGACTTTCCATCGTTTCTACATTTAATCTTAATAATCTCACAATAGTGTTGAAAATAAATGAATGTGTAGCACCAGTGTCAAACAAAACACGAGCCTATGAATGAAAAAGAAGTATAATACCTTCCACCACTGTGTGTGAGTCAGACCCTGCTAATTGTGATCCACTTATTGTATAGACTCTTCCTTAAGTTTGAGGTGCTTTTCCTTTTCCTTTACCATGTTGTTGAAAACGTTGTTGCTGCTGTGGAGCTTGGTAGGAACCCTGTACTATTAGTCTTGTAGGTCGAGGTTGTGACTGTGGCTAATAAGGTAATGACGGATGCTACTCAGGTTGTGTAGAACCCATTGCACTGGTTGCTTGTTGGCTGGTGTTCCTTTGAGTGGTTTGAAAAAATTGTCGTTGTGGGCCATGTCTTCTAATGTGTCCAGGTTGACCACACCCATGACACACATATAGTGTGAAACGAGGACTCCTAGATGAACTATTACCAGATGACCCACTATTTGAACTGCCTTTCTTATCCCTTCTAGATACTCTTTTATCCCTAGACTTATAAGTTTGTCCCATAGATGACATGACATCTTTATTGGCCCATTCAATCCAGTAGGCCGCTACTACGACATCATCATAGCTCCAAAGTCCCAAATACATGATATGTACATAAATACTAGGATGTAGGCCACTAGTGAACTTGTCAACCTTATCTTTGTCAGTGGGAATGATATGAAGCCCAAATCTTAACAATTGAGTAAATTTGGCTTCGTATTGAGCCATAGTCATATCTCCTTGTATCAAGTTAACAAATTCTTTCAACTTAATGGCCCGTGTTGTCTCATTGAAGAATTGTTGATAGAACATCTCTTCAAAATCTTGTGTAGTGATTGCACTGATATTTAGATTACGGGTAACTGAATTCCACCAATAATCAGCTTTTCCTATCAAGGCATACGAGGCTACCCCTGCTTGGAATTGTATCGAAACTTCCAAGGCATTTAAGATCCTTTTCACTTCCCACAACCATTTTTTGGCAATATCTGGATCAAGTGACCCATCAAAATGAGGAGGATTCATTTTCTTAAATTCTTTTAAATAGTAAGCCTTTCCACGTTCTCTAGGAGCATTGCTCAGTATATGACAGAAAGTTCGATAAAATGCACGCATTCCTTGCTCCTCTTCATTAATAGGAAGAACATTTTGATCGACAGTTTGACCCTCATTGTCATTAGTAGGAGGCATGCTGAAAAGAAAACATTTAAAAGATCAGTCAAGTTTTCTAAGTCCTAAGACTTGGTCAGCCCTAATGAGATCTAAACCAGACTCTGATACCACACTGTTACAACCCAAAATTCAGGGATGTAATTTAAAAGAATTCAATGACTATTAAAAATATAATGGTAAATATCACAGGATCATAATAAGGACGAAAAAAAATTTGTCGGTTAAATTTGTGGAAAAGACCTAGAATAATCAAGTAGAACACTATGAGATGTCATGGTAAATAAAATAAATTCATCAAAGATCTACATTAGGTCAATAATTAGGCGAACCTGTGAAATGCCAATAAAGCAAAGACAAATAAATTCCTATAATTTAACCATACTCCAGGTCTCAAAGAAGAAAGATTATAAATGAATTTGCATTCAAGGAAACAATAAAAGATAGACACAATATCAGAGTAAGGCATGGTATGAGAATCTATATACGATTTTCAAATGTTTTCAAGCATGCCATACTACCACAACACAAATTCAAAAGAACTAATATAATGTTTTTACAGTCATCCATAATTCTTCTTAATCTCTAATTTCTACTACTAATAAATAATATAGGACACTCATGCTTATGACCCAATGATCCTGTCAAACTTCAAGCTATTTATTGTTCGTCGTCTAAAAAAATAAAAAATAAAGAATGAGCTTTCGCCCAGTAGAGTTACTCCGACAAATAAGTTAAGCAATTAATATTATGAGTATGATCAAATACAAAATTGGTCATGAAACAGATATACATACATATATATATGTATGTATGTACATATGTACATATATATATGTATATATGTATGTATACATATATATCTATATATATATATATATATATATACATATATATCTATATATATATATGTATGTATGTATACATATATATCTATATATATATATGTATGTATGTATTCATTTGATTGCTTAAAATAATTTGAAATAAAAATAAACATTTTGTCTTAAAATTTTAACTTAAATTAAAATAGTTCAAAAAAAATCAAAGTTCGCATGTCTCTAGTTCAGAAGTAAACTAAACAACTCATGGATGAGAATAAATCAACTTTTATAAATATATATAATTCCAAATTCATCACGGTTAAAAATACAGTAAAGAATCAATATGTAAAACATACATGCACACACCTTTGATCCCTCATTCTGTGACCCAGAACAAGCTGTCTCGTGTCCTAGGACTATGACCCTTATACTCACTATCCCCTGTCCCAGGACTATGCGCAAACCACAAGGTACAACGCTCAGCCTTATCACATTGATCTCAGGTTCATACACCAAAAATACTCATCCCAACATTTATAAATCTTATCATACAATATCACAACTTTGCAACACTTTAAACTAGATTTCAAATGCACTTATTCATATTTCAGTATTATACATATAATTTAAACCATCACACATTTAAAATTTATGTTGCAAAGTAAACATTAAACTTATTAACATTTTGAAAACCTTTACGGACTTTTTCATTATCATATTTATTCATAAAAATCAAAAATCCTGACTATAATATATAGTATGTTTAAATATCATTTAAATAACATATTTAGAGTAACTCTACCTAAAGAACCGTCCACTTAAACCTCGACTATTGTCACAAAGTTTCCCTTCTCATGAGCGCAAACGTTTCAATTCCTATTAATTAAAATATCATAACATAAATATTTTCATATTTCACCAAATTGTTCTGATGACCCACAAAATTCACAAATTTAGATAATTATCCAAATTACACTTGATAGACTAAACATAGGGTCATTATTATCATTGAATATATATATATATATATATATATAATATATATATATATATATATATAATTTCTTTTCAACCTAAATACGCCCCTTTTATTCATTTTCTTTGGCCATAGTCAATAATCAAAATTAAAACCACATTTAAATAAGATTAAAACTTAACTTATTTCTTAGTTTACTAAATAAACTAAATTATCAGCAAAACTTGTATCTATTATAACTTTTTAAATCCAAATTTCAAATACATATATATATACACACACACACACTTAATTTTACAATTAAATCCAAGAATATAAATATTCTTATTTAAAATAAATTATCCATATTAAATTTAAAATATAACTTATCATCAAGTTCTAATGATATTAATTTTCATGTTGTAATTAATTATTTCGATTTTCTTATTAAATAAAATTATTATTTTTAGATTTTATTAAAATCAAAATTTTTAAATTTCCAAAAGTGTTCCAAAACATTTTAAAATAGTTAATAAATGATGTCTTTAATATTTACCAAAGTTAAAACCCAAAATTTGACATAATTCAGGCCTAAAAAGGCTTAAATTGTCACTTTTTTATAATAATTATTTTTAATCCAAAAATAATTCAAAGATTCATGTATATAAACTGTTCAAACAACATGCAAGTATGAATTTAAAGAACTCTTAATATTTCAATTCATATTCATTTCATAATTCTGAAAATACATTATAAAATATACATGCATGAATTCTAGAACACAAAAATAAGTAAAATTTATAACATTATATGAAAATCTACTAAAATAAACATCAAACTTCAATTCCAATTTCATCAATGGCCAGAGAAAAAGATTTAGGATTAGGGTTTCTAAAATTTACCTTAATTTAGAACAAATTGAAAATACTTGCAAAAAAACCCTACTTTCTCTTTCCTTTCTTTCTATTTTCTCTCTTCTCCTCGCATCTCCTCCTCCTCCTCTCTCTCTCATTTCTTTCTTTTAAATCTAACTAATAACCAGCCCATTCGAGCATTTGTTAATTAACATTTTTTTAATTTACTCTCCCTAAACCAGCCCACGGTTTTTGGCTGAGTTAAATTTTTTTTTTTTTTAACTTAACAATTACCAGATTATCCTTTTTTAAAATTACAAATTTACCCCTCAACAAACATATTAATTACAATTCAATACTTAATATTCTTTTATTTTATCATTTTATTTATTAATTATTATTTTATTTAAAAAGAAAATGGATCCTACAATTATTATATTAAGTAATAATAATTTTACTTATAATTATTAATGTGCCATATATAGATTGCTCGATTTTTACTCCAATACTCCATATAAAATAAATTTAAGATTAATCGAATTCCTATAATATCAAGTTTATTCATTCCAAAATGAATATTGTTGTTCATGTTTAAAGTATCATCATAATTAGATTCTTGTCACAAATTTCAATTAAAAAAAAAATCCTTCCTTTACATAGTATGTTATTGCAATTTTTTAATTTACATTTTTATTGATATTTTATTGATGTCATTAAAGTTTTCGACAATATTTTAAAAAATAACGAAGCAAAAATACCAAAATTAATATTTATCGATATTTTTTGATATTTTGGATAAAATTGATTTCTACCCCATTTTCTAATCCATTCTTTAATTTTACCAAAATATTGAATTTTTTTTATCCATGGATTTAAGCATGGTCGAAAACGTCGATATTGATTGAAATATTGAGATTTTAATTTTATGAAATATTGGGGATATTATCGAGATCGATGGATATTCGAATAAAATTTATCAAAATTAAAAAAATTTATATTTATTTTTAAACATTTGTGTAATATAATTTTTAAAACTATTAAAATAAATAATAAAGACTAATTCAATTTAGTTTTTTCAAAATATTATATTTTTGAATCAAATATATATATATAATTACATATTATTAGCGTATAATAATTAAAATTATTTTTCATGAAAAATGAATTTTTTAATTCATAATATTTATATAAATTATATGAAATTAAATTAAAAACAATGAACATTAATAATATAAAATTATTTTAAAAATAAGAATTATATAGATCAAAATAAAAAATAACATAAAAATAATAATAAAAAGATAATTAAAAAAATTATATAATTTGTACAAATGTATAACAATTTAAAGAGTCATAATTAAATAATTACCATTAAAGTATATTAAAAATTTGAAGCAAATTATAATTGATTATTTTTACATAAATATTGAGTTATACATAATACTAATAATAAGTTATGTATATTTAATTTGATAAAATTACAAATTCTAAACTAATATTTTGTTACATATTTATATTGATTTTTCTAATGTTATCAAAAAATTTATCAAAATTTTAGAAAATTATATTACAATTTACAAAAATATAGAATTTTTTTTTATATTACTCAATATTTTTCATGGAAATTTCGATAATATTAGATATTTTCATTTTGAATATCATAGAAGATATTTTTTTAAAGAGAATATCAATATTGGTATTTTTATTTTATGAAAATTTCGATAATATTGACAAATGTTGAGTGTTTTCATCCATCGACTTAAGTAGCCTTTCTTTCACAAAAATTTTACGTTAGACTTTACCTACTACATAAAAACATACTACTTTCTCAACCCAAAAAAAAAAAAAATTGAAGGCATTGCATAACGGAGAAAAGTCTCATATACAATCATTGTATATGTCATGCGATAAAATGGATAAATTTTGACCATTAATTTTAAAAATTAAGAATTAATATTAGACACATAGACAATTTCAACGACCCAAATTTATAAGTGGCATACAAGATGTTATATACAAGAATTTCTCTTACAAAATGGGTAGTTATCTCTTATTTATTTATATTTAAATTTTCACTGCTATGAATGTCATAAATCTATCATAATTTTAGTTCTTGATTTCTTTTTTTAAGTAATTTTTTAATCATGTATGTTTGTAACGACTTGTTATTTTAATTTTTACATTTTTAAGGAATTACTACCAAACTATTGAGTGATTCATAAATATTTAAAAATGAAAATTTTGAATCTGATTTCTATTTTTTAATTTTTTTCATTTTGACTAAGCTTTTTCTATAAAGTAAATCAAGTCTTTTAACTTTTATATATATAAATATTGGAATAAAATGATTAAAAATTTAAAATTTGTAATAAAAAAAAATAAACAAATTTTTTATTTATTTGAAAAAAATCAAAAACAAAAGGTCTTATCAAACAATTTAGAAGTAATTTTTTATTTTTTTCTTAAAAATTATTAAGTATAAAGTTTTATTAAATATATTGGTGATTTTTTTTATAAAGAATAAAAAATTATAAAATTAATTATTTAATTATAAATTATAATTGTTATTATGACCTTAATTTCTCATTAGTTACATTGATATTTGTCCGACTAATTAACACTGTAATTTGTACCACATTATTCAATCACTATCTCAAATTTGAGTTGATATTTCCTTAAAATTTACGTTTAGTAGATTTTTCTCCTTAATTTACCCAAGTAAAATGAATTTATCTGATGAAAAAGCTTGTGACCGTAAATCATCCACAGAACCAAAAGCCAACCAAAAAAAGGGAGAAAGAAAAAAGTTAATGGACTTAAAAGTTAATATATTAAATAATACAAACAAAAAATATTTTTCATCATGTTAATTGTAATTGTTGCGGTGCAATTTAGTTTAATTTAATAATTTAAAATAAATGCATTAAATTAAAAAAGGCAGTGGATGTGATGTTATTAAAAAATATATATATTAAGATATCAAAATGTAAAATCTAACAAAGTTTATAGTCTAAAGCAACCAACATATTTTACCTAAATGTTATTTGCTGTTTTTTTTTTTTTTTGCAATAATAATTTGAATTCTAACTCTTAAAACATTTATTATATTGAGTAATTATGTGGCAATGTATTTTGTCTAGTAGCTTTAAATGGAGACATTAAAAGTTAATTAACTTGGCCAAATTAAAAAGCAAAATTTGATTTCAAATATTAAATATAATATATCTATTTCAAAGTTAGATATAATTTGAGAATCTCTTGTAATTCAGATGGTAAAATTTTCAATTCTCCCACTAGAAATCTAAATTCGAATCTCACCCAAGTGTGTGAATGTGTATTTTCTATTTATTAATAAAAAGAAATAGACTTTAGAGCCCCTTTAAAAAAAAAAAGTTAGATATAATTTAATTTTTATTTTATCATAAATTTTTATTTAAATAAAGATTTATTATATATAATATTTTAGATTCAAAGTTCAATTATATTTAAAACAAAATTTTTAGCAATATATTATAAATATAACAATCAATAAAAATTATTTATTCTATTTTTTTCTCAAATTTTTATTTAATTTTAAGTTTTGTCAGTGTTGATTTTTTAAGGGCACCTCTAGACTCTATTTTTGATAATATCTACAGTGTGAGAAAGCTTTTGCAGTCAGGAATTTGGTTATCCAAATAATAGATTCGAGGGCGACAACTGCGGTGGCAAACATTTTCCATCATTTAGCAAAACGACCATTACTAGTTTTCAAACACCAAAATATTTGGAGGTGCTGATAAAATTTGACCTCAATCAAACTATAGAATTAACTTCTATTGCTTAATAGGATGAAACTTATAGAGATATACAAGGTTTAGAGTTTGAGTTTGAATTTTAGTTATAATTATATTAATAATAAACTTATTAAGAAAAGGTTAAATAGATTTTTTATCAACTAACTGTTACAAAAGGTCCCGATTAAAGATATAAATTTTATGGATTACAAGATTACTGTTTTTTTCAAAAATATTTTCAATGAAAATTAACTTTCAAATATAACTTCCCATTCAAAGTACATGGAAGCAAGATGTTATGCAAAGTCGGTAGAATAAAGTTTACAGCCAAAGATCTAGAACCAAGAAAAAGTGATGCAACGTGTCTTTTGAGCGCGTCCTAGAAGCAAAGGTGGAACCTGTTGGTCAAACACATAAACGCTTCTAGTGTCATTGGGGTGACAAATGGACAAAATTTTTTTTTTTTTTTTGACATAGTTTCTATTTTATTTTTTTAATTTCGTTGAAAATATTAACAACCAACAAGACCACTATTATGGATCTATCTTTGAGTTAGAACACATTTATAATGTGTACAAATGAACAATTTTTTTTTTTTTTTTACGTAGTTTTTATTTTATTATTTAGTTTCTTTGAAAATATTGACAACCAAGGAGACTTATCTTTGAGTTACGTAGAAAAATTATACGTTTGTCTAAACTAATACTGATATGTTATCTAAATTAATAATAATTTAATGTTTTAAATTTTAATAGTAAAAGATTAAAAAAAAAAAAAAAAAAAGTAGAGTTACTTTTATCTATTTTTACTCCCTCACATTCAAGAAAATGATATGATATTAATGCATACCAAAATCAATGAATACATATATGATTATGCACATAAAGCAAATAAAAAATTAACAAATTCTATACTCAATATGAATAATATCAATTTTAGTAATAAAATTTAAACCACAAAATATTAAAACTAAACTCTATACCCTAAAAATTAAATGTTAAAATTGACCCAACTTAACTTGAATTAAATAAGCTATTGTTTTATCCCTTAATGCTCACTTCAAAGTATACATACATACATATATATACATATATATATATATAAAGAGTAAATTTCATTGGGCGAATTAGTCCTATTTAAAAAAAATTAGCACAAAAATATAAAAAATAACAACTTATATATTTATAAATCTAAACCATAAATCGTTAAAACTAAATTATAAAATTAAACTGAATTAATTTAAAATAAATAAGTGACTATTTTATCCATATGGTGCTTACCTTGCTAACGTCATTATATATATATATATATATATATATATATATATATATATATATATATATTATATATATATATATATATATATATATATATATAATTCACGTGTTATATTTTACTTTATTTTTATTTTGCTATTTTAGTTTAATATTTTGATGAATAAAACACTATAAAATAATTGGTTAAAAAAATGAATCATATTTTATATTTAAATGTTAGTGTCTCATTTAAAATACTTATTATTATTTTAATAAATAACTTACTAGAAATTAACAAGTTTTTAACTTACTAAAAATTAACAAGTAAAAAAAAATAATCAATATAATAAGAAAATTACAATTGTCACATGTTTTTAACTTTTAATTATTAATGAATATATAAATTAATAATATCATAAACTCAGTACAACTGAATAGTTGATATATAAATTTATTAAAATAATTAAAAGATGATTTGATAAATTTTATTGTTTAAATTTTTTGAAATTCCATGAAAATAAAAATGAAAGAAGTTGATTTAGGAGTTTGGTAAATATACATTTTAGTTTTTTTAATGCATCATAGGCCTCTTAACTTTACAAAAATTACACTTAAATTTAATTTTTTCTTATCAAATAAATAATTGACTTTTTTTTTTTTGAAAAATTATCAAAAATAACACTCCCTAAAAATTATAATAACCAAACTAACACTCCAATAATATTGAAAGTTTAACATTAAATGTGTATAAATTGTCGCAATTTAATTTGAACAACGTTCAATTGGATGGACTTTCAAAAATATAATGTAAAACTCAATTTTTAATTGTATAAATATATGATTTGATTATAAAGGGTACTATTTTTATTATTATAAGTTTTGAAAGGGTGATATTTCTGTTATTTTCCCCATTTTTTTTTGTACATGCAACTCACATGACTCTAAAGATGGTAAATTACTCATTTTGGTGTTTAATGAAACAAAAAATATAATAAAATTATTTTGACCTCTACGATAAAAGTAATTTTGAAAAAATGGATTTTGCAAAATATAATTTTAGGATAACAAATATTTTTTTCCTAAAATATAAATGTTTTTGTGTATGAGATAAAAATGATTTTGCAAAAAAGTGATTTTGAGGTAAAAGTAAATTGAATGAACAAATTGAATGAAATTTTTGCAAATAAAATTTGGCAATTTTGTTGTATTTGATATTATAAATAAAAAAAATTATATAATATATTAAATAATAAATTTTAATCTTGATTTTCATAACTGATAGGAAAAGACTTGAGAGAAAAGATTTGAAGAACAATAGTTGACTCTACTCCGGTAAGTAGATTAAACTTCAACTCTTTTTTTTTTTTTTTTTTCCATCTTCCATTTAGTTTTCTTAGAACATGCATGGACTTTAGGGATTTGGGATGAATAGCATAAACCCTTAGAAAATTTTTACTTTTCATTCACTTTGATCTACTTGGTAGACTAGGAAATTTTCTAGAGGGTTTGCAACAATTTTTTTAACTAGTTTGGGCTATGAGGTAACTGTTTCTCAGGAATTTTTTATTAACCCAAGAACTAATGACTGGTGAGAGAGAACACATTCCAAGAAAAAAATGTCAGTGTAGGAGCAGAACTAGCATGAATGACTAATATGCTAAAAATATTAGAAATGGAAATGGGAATAGGAACCCAAATGGACGTAGGACGCAGCATGGAGGTTAGAAAATGGGGGTCCCGTAATCAGATAATGAAAAATCCGAACAAATGAGAATGAGACATAGAGGCAGAGTCGTGGTGGAGAAGAGATGGCTGATCGATCGACCAATCGACAAGTTGGCGGTGACACCAACTGGCGCCTCCCACTTCAATGCTTCTGAAGACTACGATGCAGAGTTGGATCCCTTCACTAATTTTTTGCCCCGTTGATGCGAACCGAACGACTCGACTCCTATGACCCACAAGCAACGAGCCTTGAAAACTATAAGAAATACGGCCCTAAGACTCAACAACAATATTAGCATGCAAATTCTATGAGAAACCTAGATTTTTGGGGGCTGCAAGACTCACCTTAACGTATGGATATTACGTACCACGAATCAAGACGAGGGAAACACCACAAAGGGTTGCAAATTCCTTTGATAAGTTTGGTTGATAGAGCACTTGGAGCTTTGAGCTCTCAAAGATGAATTTGTATTCAATCTTAATAATTTGTGAACAAGAGTTGTGTTTTTCAGCTGCTACACTTTCTATTTATACAAGAAATTAAACCTAAAAATGACAAAGAAATCCTAGCCATTGAATTGTGATCAATGGCCCAAAATTTACAATAATTTGAATCTTCGCTGCGGTGGCCAAACATTCATGCTGCGGCGCTCATGTTGAGGATCTGGTGTCAACACGCAGGATTGACGTCTGCCGAGGGGCGTCCTTTGTCAGCGCGCGCACGTCCACTCATGTCGCGGTGCCTGAAATGCATGTCGCGACGCGCATATGTTTTGGTTTCAAAACAGAAAGTCCTCCACTGCGGCGCCCTATTTATGTGCCGCGGCGGCTATAATTCCACGCCACGGCGCAAGTCATTTTGCCCAAAATCTGCCTCCAACACATTGGTTGATCTCCCACAAGCCTCAAGCATCAATTTCATCCCTCCTTGGTCTTGAACTATCTCTTGGATCAGTCCGTTCAAAGATTTCTTGAGTTGTTCGGCTTTCGATCTCGCGATCGGCCCGGGTAGGATCCGTAATGGATGTCGTGGCGGATTATTCGTATCATTCTCCCCTTCTTGAAAAGTATTTGACCTCGAATCGTCACCTGCAAAATCAAAAGGAAAAGATCAAATACGTTAAATGATGCGCTAACATTATACTCACTGGGAAGGTCTAGTTTGTAGGCATTGTCGTTGATGCGCTCGATTACTTGGAACGGGCCATTCCTCTTGGTTGAAGTTTTGACCTACGCTTATCAGGAAAACGTTCTTTCCTCATATGCACCAAAACCCAATCTCCGGGTTCAAAAATAACCTTTCTTCTCCCCTTGTTGGCCTTGAAAGTATACTCCCTGTTCTTCTTTTCAATGTGCTCACATACACTCTCATGCAACCTTTTCACTATCTCAACCTTCTTGGCACCTTCAAAATTAATTCGTTCTGAAATAGGTAAAGGTAACAAATCCATAGGGATTAGTGGATTAAAGCCATATACAATCTCAAATGGGGAGTGATCCGTGGTTGAGTATACACTCCTATTGTAAGCAAACTCAACAAAAGGTAGACAATCTTCCCAATTTTTTAAATTTTTTTTGTAAGACCGCACGTAATAAAGTAGACAAAGTGCAATTGACTACTTCCGTTTGGCCATCTGTTTGGGGATGACAAGTTGTAGAAAATAAAAGTTTTGTCCCCAATTTGACTCACAAAGTTTTCCAAAAGTAGCTAAGGAACTTAACATCCCTATCAGACACAATACTTTTGGTAACTCCATGGAGCCGCACAATTTCTTTGAAAAATAGATTGGCTACGTTAGTTGCATCATCGGTTTTGTGACACGCAATAAAGTGTGCCATTTTTGAAAACCTATCAACAACTACAAAAATGGAGTCTCTCCTTCCTCCAGACCTAGGCAAACCCAAAATAAAGTCCATGGAGATATCCACCCAAGGTGAGCTAGGCACTGGTAAGGGTGCTTACAGTCTTTGAGGTAGAACTTTGGACTTTACTTGCCTACATGTGATGCATCTAGAGCAAATTCTCTCTACATTCTGTCTCATTTTAGGCCAAAAGAAATGTTCATGTAGAACATCTATGGTCTTGGTTACACCGAAGTGTCCCATTAGACCTCCCCCATGGGCCTCTTTCACTAACAACTCTCTCATAGAGCAATTGGGTATGCACAAATGGTTTTCTCTAAACAAATACCCATCTAACATATAGAATTTTCCAAAAGCAGACAATTGACATGCATTGTACACAGCAGAAAAATCATCATCAACAGCATACATTTCTTTAATATACTCAAACCCTAACAGTCTAGCATTTAAAGTAGAGAGTAAGGTATACCTCCTTGATAGTGCATCTGCAACAATGTTTTCCTTACCTCGCTTATATTGAATAATATAAGAAAAGGTTTCGATGAATTCCATCCACCTCGCATGTCGTCGGTTCAGCTTTCCTTGGCTCTTCAAATGCTTCAAGGATTCGTGATCCATGTGGATAATGAACTCTTTCGGCCACAGATAATGCTGCCAAGTTTCCAAAGTCCTAACCAATGCGTATAGCTCATTGTCATACGTCGGGTAATTTAGGGATGCTCCACCGAGCTTCTCACTGAAAAAGGCGATTGGTCGCTTCTCCTACATCAAAACAGGTCCTATGCCTATACCTGAAGCATCACACTCAACTTCAAAAGTTTTAGTAAAATCAGGCAAAGATAAAACAGGCGCAGTACACAATTTATCCTTTAACAAGTTAAAAGCCTTTTCTTGCTCTTCTCCCCATTTAAAACCCACCGTTTTCTTAATTACCTCAGTCAAAGTTGCGGCTATGGTGCTAAAGTCTCTAACAAACCTACGATAGAAACCTGCTAAGCCATGAAAACTCCGAACTTCCGTAATAGATTTAGGCGAGGGCCAATCCCTAATCGCCTTGACCTTTTCAAGGTCAACCTTTTCAAGGTCAACCTTTTCAAGGTCAACCTTTATCCCCTTAGAGATAACAACAAAACCAAGAAAGACTAACTTTTCCATACAAAAATGACACATTTTTAGATTAGCATAAAGTTTTTCTTTTCTTAGCAATTCAAGCACAAACCTTAAATGTAATACATGCTCTTCTAAGTTTTTACTATAAATGAGAATATCATCAAAGTAAACAACTACAAATTTTCCAATATAAGCACGCAATACATGGTTCATAAGCCTCATAAAGGCACTAGAGGCAATAGTTAGCCCAAATGGCATAACTAACCATTCATACAGTCCATGTTTAGTTTTGAAAGTAGTTTTCCATTCATCTCCCTCTTTCATTCTAATTTAATGGTAACCACTTTTCAAATCAATTTTTGAAAATATGCATGCACCATGTAATTCATCAAGCATGTCATCTAACCTAGGAATGGGATGTCGATACTTTACCATAATATTGTTGATTGCCCGACAATCAATGCACATTCGGCTAGTTCCATCCTTCTTAGGAACGAGCAACACTGGTACTGCACATGGACTCAAGCTCTCCCTTACTTGTCCTTTGGACAAGAACTCTTCAACTTGACGTTGAATCTCCTTAGTGTCCTCCAGGTTTGTTCTGTAAGCGGGACGGTTTGGCAGCGACGCTCCTGGCACAAAGTCAATTTGATGCTTGATTCCACGAATTGGGGGTACTCCATCGGGAATCTCATCAGGAAAAACATCATCAAATTCCTGCAACAAAGAAACAGTAGCACTTGGCAAAGAATTGTCAAGTTCGTTAGTAGAAAAATTGACCTCCTTGTACAAGAGTACAAGTATGGGTCATTTTCCAAAATGACTCTTTTCAAATCATGTTCCCTTGCGTAAAAATTTGTTTTATTTTTTTCCATTACTTCCTCCTTTTCCTCTCCTTCCTTTTTCCCCTTCTCCTTACTCATCTGCACTTGGTCCTCATAGACTTGTTTTGGAGTCAAAGGTACGAGGGTGATCTTCTTCCCCTCCTTCTCAAACGAATACTTATTCTTGAACCCATCATGAGTGACCCTCCTATCATATTGCCAAGGCCTCCCTAGCAATATATGTCCTGCTTGCATAGGCACCACATCACACATAACTTCGTCCTTATATTTTCCAATAGAGAAGGATACTAGCACTTGTTTACTAACCTTCACTTCCCCACTATCATTCAACCATTGTAATTTGTAGGGCTTAGGGTGTTTGAGCGTTGGCAACCCTAGTTTTTCCACTAAGGTAGTGCTAGCCACATTGGTGCAACTCTCACCATCAATGATCACATTACAAACCTTGGAGTTTACATGACACCTTGTGTGAAAGATGTTCTCCCTTTGTAATTCTACATCATCATCCTTGTGTTGAATACTCAAGGATCTCATGATTACTAAGGCCTCTCCTTCCACCGGTCCAACTTCTTCATCACTAGCTTCCTCTAGTGGTGGCATCTCCTCCTCACTTTCTTCTTCAGACTCAATATCGCCGTTAGCTAAGGCGATCATTGTTTTCTTGTTAGGACATTGATGAGCCATGTGACCTCGTCCAAGGCACCAAAAACATACAATCTCTCGGTTCCTAATTGGGATCTCGACATTTGCCTTACCTTTACCAACTTCCAACTCTTTGCCTTTGTTAGGCTCAAACCTAGACGTGGAGCTAGACTCCCCTTCCTTCCTCCAATTGGTCTTCCATGGTGGAGTAAGGTTTGGTTTCGATACCGAAAAAGTGGTTTTTGGTGGTAACATAGGACTACTCCTCTTCTTTAATTGTCTCTCCACCTTAATTGCCATTTGCACCATGTCCTCCAATTCCACATAGTGATGCAATTCCACAATGTTGGCAATGTTGTAGTTCAACCCACTTATAAACCGAGCCATGGTGGCCTCCCTATCTTCTTCCACATTCGCCCTCACTATTGTCATCTCCATTTCCTTGAAATATTCATCTATCGATCGAGAACCTTGATTAAGCCTTTGTAGCTTCTGATAAAGATCCCGATAATAATGACTTGGGGCAAATCATTTTCGCATGATAGCCTTCATCTCTCTCCAACTATCAATAGCTCTTTCACCACTTCTCCTCCTAAGGACCACTAGTTGATCCCACCAATTCAACGCGTAATTGCTAAACTCGATTACCGCCAACTTCACCTTCTTTTCCTCGGAATAATTGTGACAATCAAAGACATGTTTAACCTTTTTCTCCCATTCCAAGTACAATTTTGGATCATTATTTCCTTGAAATGTCGGCATCTTTATCTTGATGTTACCAAAATTTCGATCAACCCCGTCAATGGGCCGAGGTGGGGGTCTCCACATACCTCCCCGACCATTCCTTCCTCCTCTATGCCCATTCCTACCTCCATAGGGCATTCTCCTATCTTCATCCTCATACTCCTCTTCTTAATTCCCTTCCTCTACTTCCTCCTCTACAAAAGGTCTCCTAATAGGTCTCCTAACTTTCGAAGCCTCTTGGGGTGCTCTTTGTTGTAAGGTGGCGATTGTAGCTTCTTGCCTTTCTACTCGATCACTTGTATTTACCATGACGACATTCATCCATTCCATGGATTGTTGCAATGCATGCAACAAAAATGCGGTATCCAGACGCTCCTCTGAACTGTTCCTGTCAGACATTATCACCGCAACTTTCGTAAATAGAGAATTAGTTAATCAATTTACGGACTGAAAATTCACTCCTTACCTCACGTGTTTAATCACTCGGATTGATTGCTCAAGCACTCCTCATCCTTTAGCAAATCAAACCTCAGAAATTTTCCAACCACAAATAGAATTTCACACTCACTCAAAGTAGTTTGCAATATCCAAATTAAGAAAAACAAGAGACTAACTCAAAGTGTTTGGAAGACTCTAACTCAATGAAAGGAAAATTTTCATTCAATCAATTTTCAAACTCGTGATAATTTAACGAGTATAGTAACGATGATTTATAAAATTTTCTTTGAATCTAAATTTTTCTAAACTCTCTTTTTTTCTCTTTCCTTTTTTTTTTAATTGATTTCCGAATACATAAGCCCCTTTGTTTATTTTTTTTGTATAAGCTTTCGGAAATTTCAATACGAGCAATTCATGAGAACACAGTAAAATTACCAAAATGCCCTTCACTTTACGAGCAAATTTTCAATATAAAAAACCTTCCAAAATAGCCCAGAAAATTTAGGAACAACAATACACAATTTGTAATTTTCAACAACAAGCAGAAAATTCCAGAAAATCAAAAGAAACAAACAGGAAACAACAACACAAATCAGAATTAATTCCAAGAACACAAAATCAATCAAAATTTTGCAAGATCAAGAAGAAAAATTCGAGAGAATGAAGAACAACACAGATTTTGAAAGGAACACACAGAATTTTTTTTTGTAAACAAAAAATGACAATAAAAGGGATAGGAATCTAGAGTCACAACCTAGAGCTCTGATACCAAATGATGCGAACTGAACGACTCGACTTCTATGACCCACAAGCAACGAGACTTGAAAACCACAAGAAATACGGCCTTAAGACCTAACAACAATATTAGCATGCAAATTCTATGAGAAACCTAGATTTTTGGGGGTTGCAAGACTCACCTTAACGCATGGATATTACGCACCATGAATCAAGACAAGGGAAACGCCACAAAGGGTTGCAAATTCCTTTGATAAGTTTGGTTGATAGAGCACTTGGAGCTTTGAGCTCTCAAAGATGAATTTGTATTCAATCTTAATAATTTGTGAACAAGAGTTGTGTTTTTCAGCTGCTACACTTTCTATTTATACAAGAAATTAAACCTAAAAATGACAAAGAAATCCTAGCCATTGAATTGTGATCAATGGCCCAAAATTTACAATAATTTGAATCTTCGCCGCGGCGGCCAAACATTCATGTCGCGGCGAGCATGTTGAGGATCTGGTGTCAGCAGGCAAGTCTGGCGAGTTCTGCCGAGGGGTGTCTTGTGTCAGCACACAGGTCTGGCCTGTCAGCGCGCGCATGTCCACTCTTGCCGCGGTGCCTGAAATGCATGATGCGCGCCGCAGCGCGTCTATATTTTGGTTTCAAAACAGAAAGTCCTCCGTTGCGGCGCCCTATTTATGTGCCGCGGCACGCCTAATTATCATTTTTCCTCTCCAAAATAGAACGTCTCTTACCGTGGTAGCTATAATTCCATGTCGCGGTGCAAGTCATTTTGCCCAAAATCTGCCTCCAACACATTGGTTGACCTCCCACAAGCCTCAAGCATCAATTTCATCCCCCTTGGTCTTGAACTATCTCTTGGATCAGTACGTTCAAAGATTTCTTGAGTTGCTCGACTTTCGATCTCGTGATCGGCTTGAGGTGTAATCTATAATGGATGTTGTGGCAGATTATTCGTATCACCCGTTTTGGCTGTGCCACTTTCATTGAGGCTCTCAGCTCCATTACTAATAGAAATGCTTCTAGTGGAGATATTTTTGGTGGAAATCTGACTGATGACCCAACATTTAACACAAAATGGACTCTCTGGTGCCCTTCACTACTCAACTTTTTGTAGATAGGCTGAGGGAGATGTTTGAGATTTCTAGTTTTGTTGGTATTATATTTTCTGGTGATGGTATTGTTCCCAATTGACCCTTCTTGAAGGGATCGTTGTCTTTGGAGACCAAATGTTTATCGATATTCGGCTCCCATTCCTGCCATTGGTATGGCAGTTTCTTTGTAAGATTGGGGTACCTCATGGGAAATTAACCCCAAATGCTTAGAAGGTACTCTTATCTTGTTTTGTGCTGTGGAAGGAGAGTGGCAGAGAGATGAGCCTTGCTGAGTTCAGATCCCTTTACTATCCACAGGGGGTGGGTAGTGGTTGGTTTAGCCGTATGCGTTTTGGTAGCAATAAGCTGATTCTGGAGTTGCCTAAGTCCAAAAAGGTTTGGAGGAACTTTTGGTTCATAGCTACTGGGGCCTATAATGTAGTTTGTCCTGACTTAGGCCCCACACCTGCTAAATTTGTTCCCAGTGTTGAGCATCTTATACCCATCTACTAGAGTTTACCTTTAATTTTTTCTTGTTGGCTTATCTGACTAACTATTCTCTGGATACTTCTATTGTGCAGTATGCTAAACGAATGTGAAGCTTACTAACAGGACAAGAAGAAGGTGATTGGAGAGCTGTTTGCTATACCCTTAGTGAATCATTGTAGTTCAAGGTTGGTGCTACCAAAGAAGATTTTCCATTGGGGACTTCCGCTCTCATCTTCTCTACTTCCAACTTTTGGTAGTGACCCCAATTCATGTGAGTACTGAATAATTCTTTAGTCTGAATCACGTAGAGTTGACTTAATATTATTCTTCACTATTCTTTTTTGTTTTGCAGTTATCAGATCCTGTCATGGTAGCCCAGATGGGTAACTTCACAAATGCCTTCCAATTCCTAACAAGGAACTTAGGAGACGGGAACTTCAATAAGAGAGGGGGTGTTCTTGGGAAGAAGAGGGCTCGACAAGCTTCCACCTCTAAGATCGAAAAGGCCACAAGAGTTGAAGCTCACCGCATTGCCCCAACTTTTCCTCCAATCGAGGACTTTTTGATGGAAGAGGAGGCTCCATATCACAGTCCTCCATGAGACTCAATTATTTTAGAGGCTCCAGAGGATCCCACTGGCAATACTGATGCAGACCTCCCTAGTTGGTCTGAGGAGTTTCTAAAGCTTAAGGCTGCTGTAGGTAACTAGGATTTAGTTGAGTCCTTTGGAAGGAGCTACTAGGGTGGTGAGGCTTAAGAGAGACCAAGCTCGAGCCTTACTTACTCTTGCTCAAGAAGAGAAGAGAGAGTTGGTTAAGGCTCTAGATGAAAAGGCTTTGATTCAGTGGAGGTTGTTGTTGCAATTTTTTGCAAGTATACGATAAGTGTAAAAGTAGTAAAGTGTGCGTAAGCACGAGTCGAACCTCAAAGACTTGAGATAATTTTGTATATTAAGACTAGTTATCGACTTTTTATGCTTTCTTGCTCTATTTGAACGATCGAATTTTTGAATGTAAAATTTAAATGTCAAATTAAACTAAATGAAACTAAACAATTTTTTTTAACACAATTAAAGGAAATTTAGGGATTCAACTTCCCCTATTCTACTCCCAATTATTTCACATCTCATCAATAGTAACTAAAATGTATGGATTATTAATCAACTTTACTCAAATAATTATTACCCACATATTTATGGTTATGTTAATCCTAATCCATATAAACCTAGCCCTCATGTCTATGACCATCTAAGTATACATGGGTCATTAAGCACCTAGAGTTTAAAAATGATAACATACAAAATAATGGAAATTTATTTTTCATTACACATATGCTAATGTAGTGCATGTTTACAATTTCATATCAATTTTTTAATTACACACAAAATTAACAAATCATATAATTAAATGGCTAAATTAATTAAGAGCACTAAGCACATTAAATTAGATAATCTAAAAAATTTTAATAATATTAAATAAACATTAAATAATCATGTTCATAGAATGAGTTCCATTAAAATTCCTAGAACAAAATTTGTACTCCATAATACCTATTTTTAAAACAAGAGAAAAAGTTATAAGAAACATAAAGATTATACTTGGAGGAGATTGAATAGTGAAGTTGTGTAGAATCTCTCCAAAAATGCTTCCAAATTACCTCTTTTTGCTCCAAAAATCACAAACCCTTGTCTGTTGCTCAAAAATGGTGAAAAACACTAAAAAAAAGTTCTAAAACTTCTATGTTGTGTTCTACCCAAAATTGTTATTGTGTTGAGGCTAAAATCCTTCAAAAATATCTAGATGAAATTTGGATTGTTCAATCCGTTTTTAAATCAATGGTTGGATGAAAATCATTAAAAAAAATAGCACTGTCCAATCAGGATACGACATTTGGCAAGGAAAATAGGCAGATGAAAAATGGGAGTAGTGCATGTGCATCAAGTGGCGAGCTTCAGGAGCGCAACGCAGACCGTCTGCTGAGTTGGTGCCACACGGCCCTCTAAGATTTGCTAGCGTGGCTTGCGTGGTGTGACACGTGGACCATTTGGCAATTTCTGAAATGAATGCTGTGATGACACGTGGTACGTTGAAAAGGCTAACACGGACCTTTGCTAAGTGGGTGCCACACGACGCTCCGTGATTCGTTGGTTTTGTTTGCATGGCACCCAACTAGCTTCCACGTGTGTCTAGATTTTTCTAAGTGCATCCCGAATACTTCTATACGCAATCACCTAATTAAAAAATCCCTAAAAGTTTCAAAAAATTCTCCAAAATAATACTTTCATCTATTTTTACCATTTGACCCAAAACTTATCTTATTTTAATATTTTAACCCCAAAAACATTATTTATTCAATTAGACAAGTTAATATTAAGCATAAAAATAATATAATAACTCTATTTTCATAGAGTTATCAGTTGTATGATTCTCTAGCCGCTAACGAGACTAACAATTCCAAGCTTAGAGAGGAGTTGACTTCAAGCCGCTCTGAGGTGATGGAACTTAAAATAGTGATCCAAAGACTAATTGCTAAGGCAGAAGCTACAGGTTCCAAAGCTATTGATGAGTACTTGGATTTTGAAGACTTCAGAGTGGACATTGGACCAGCTTGGGCTCATGGTTTTGAATTAGCCAATAAGAGGTTCAAGATTGTCTACTCAGAAAAATGTCTACCTCGCCATAAGTTTCCCAACTTTAAAAAGGTTGCAGCTGAGTATTGTTAGTACTTTGACTTTGAGGATAGTGCATCTTTAGTTGAGGAGATGGCCCAGGATCCAATGGAAGCAAGGGATGGAGCACAGATTCATGACTTAACTAGGACTCAGGAGATAGTGCAAGTGACACCGATCTTTATGGTACTATCTAAGAAGACTAGTCGTCCGCAGTAGACTTAAGGCTTAAACTTAGGTAGCTCTTTATCTTGTTGCTTTGCTTTTTCAGTAGTACTTGCAAGCATTATGACTTGAGCTTTAGTTTGTAGTTGCTCTTGGGAGCATGACTTCAATAAAATGTCAACTTTTACTCCATTCTTATGTCTTACTCCACATTAGTCTGGGTAGAAATTTTGTTATTTCTTTGCTTATGAATGTGGAACAAAGTTTGTACTTGGTAATTAATTTAGCAATTTTTTATTTGTTTTTGTTTCCTTTGGAACTTAAAAGCAGGACAAACCCTTGGTACCTTGGTAAGACACTTTTGGTGCTTAAGTGACCTTGAGAGGCCTCAGTTGACTTCAACATACTTGGGACATTGTGTCCTTATGAGATCATAATTTGGACATCGGGAAGCATACTTAGCTTAGCTATCAAAACCTGAATAGGTTGAGCATCGTGACATTTGGAAATATGTAAGCAGAAACATCTTTTGTGGTATTTTTTGGAGAACTGGCCTTGGGAATATTTTAACAAAACAATTACCTCGAGAAAGCACGCTTTCACTCAATAACCTCAGGAACCTTAAGAATCAACCATGCCTTAGAAGAATTTTTTGGCAGTTTAGACGACATGACCCAAGTAGTAATGTCTCAGCCACTCATGAGAGTAAAGCACCAGCCCCTAGTGTGGGTCTAGAAAAATTTCTAGAGTGCACAGACGGGGCATACAATGTCCAATGTGAAACCAAAAGTGATTGACGCATGACCAATAAGATGCCAACTAGGTGGTTGGCTGGTTGGTAGGTCTACTAGTTGGTGGTGGACTAGGCTAGTCGGTGGCAGCGAACAATGGCACGGGAGGAGTAGGCAAGGTGGTGGTTCATGGGGCAAGCAACGCCCTTGTGGGAACCGCAGATCTTAGTTAAGGCGTAAGCTTGCTACCCAATTTTGAGGAAGGGTGAGTCCTTTCTTCTGAGATGAGATAGGGCTTTATGGACACCAGGCTAAGATTGGAATAATGAGTTACTAAAGCTCATTCAATGTTTTAGTGCATGGATCTTAGCTAAAGCATGAGCTAGCTACCAACTCTTGAGGAAAGGCGAGTGCTCACTCTCGAGACATAGTAGGGCTTATAGATGCCATGCCTTAAGATTGGCAGAATGAGTTGCTGAAGCTCATTTCATGTTATAGCACATGGATCTTAGTTAATATGTGAGCTGGTTACCAAGTCTTGAGGGAGTGTGAGTACTCACTCCAGAGACATTGTAGAGCTCACGGACGCCAGGCTAAGATTGGCAAAATGAGTTACTGAAGCTCATTCTGTGTCATTGCGCTTGGATCTTAGTTAAGGCATAAGTTGGCTACCAAGTCTCGAGGGAGTGCGAGTACTCGCTCCCGAGACATGGTAGAGCTCAAGGACGCCAGGCTAAGATTAGCAAAATGAGTTGTTGAAGCTCATTCTATGTCATTGCGCTTGGATCTTAGTTAAGGCATAAGTTGGCTACCAATTCTCGACGGAGTGCTAGTGCTACCAAGATAGGGTAGAGCTTATGAGTGCCAGGCTAAGATGGGCCAAGTCTTCTGGTCACTTGTTGCTCTGGGGTCCAAGGAAAATACTTTGAGGTCTGGCATGGCTACTACTTGCTAAAATGTAAAGTACAACATATGTGGGTGCCAAAACTGGTTACATAATTCTTTATTTGTTTATAAATCTTTATCTTTTTTCTTTTTTTTTGGGTGTTAGTGTTGACATCGTTGCACAGGACCTCACTGAACATTTTGTAAAGTAAATTACAAGGATTAAAAGAAAAAATATACAAGTTGCCAAGACCATGTTTCCGGTTGACATTACTGGCTTGTCTGATCACATCTTCTAGCCTTGGCAGATCCCTACATAATAGCAGAAAAGGCCACTATCTTGATCTTGGATTGCAGACATTGTGGGTGTCGAAGGGGTGTAGTCCCACTTCTTTCCCAACCCAGATGCAACTTATTAAGACAGTGGCGAGATACGATAGGTGGATGTTGTGAATCTCGACCTAAGAGTTGAGAACTTTAGGTGCAGAACTAGTGAGCCAATGTAACTTTTCTAGATTCTCTAAGTGTAGATCTCAGGAAACTTTCTGAGTATGTCTCTAGTGTTCCTTCTAAATGGTCAGGCTAAAAGTTGGGCACTAACTTACTGAGTGTACTTGAGTTTGAATGACAATTTCTGTAGATCTTGCTTGCACGAAGTTGAGGTTGCTCCTAGCCCTCCCATTGCAGGAAGTAGTAAACTGGAAGGCTACAATCTGGAGTTAATATGTATGCATTCAAATTTCTTGGTATTGCCTCTTCCAAGTAATTTTTTAGGTGACGAGATGATGGGTTGCCCTACACTAAAGACATTTGGAATTGGTTGTGCTGTGAGCACTTGTTTCCTAGATTCCATTTTTGCTGTAGAAATTTTTTCCAAGTGCCTCAATGTGTAAGGTTCTACCTTGGTTGAGGTGTGTGTACTTGGATGAGAATGAGAGTACTTTGGTTCTCTAGAGGCTGAGACTCCAAGTTGTTGTGATCTAGAGGCAATGTTGATGACATACTTGTGCTACTTCCAAGTGGATTGTTCTTGGCTTAAAGTAGCCTAAATGGTGGCAACCTGGACATTTTGTCATTAGGTCTAATAAGTCTAGGGCTCACTATTAAGGAAGGTAGTGTATCTACCTCGCCAAGTATGGTCTAGGTCCACAGTCTTGTTCTTTAATTTGGAATATGGTAAGCTTGGAGGTGCGACCTATAGGGTAGCTCGTCTCAACAATGCATCTTAGAATGTAGCAATCCATCAAGTCTGACACAGCCTAGGTGGCAGTGCAGTGAAAAGTGTTAACTTCTAGGTGGTGTTCTTGACGGCGTAGCCCACTAGGGTGTAACCTGCCCTACTAAGGCCTGGTCTCCCTTCTGGTGTGAATCCTTATTCCTTTAGAGCAATGTATGTTCAGTAATCGCAATCATTGTCATCCACCTTATGGTTAGCGACATCATTGGCGTGGCTGTCGTGAACTGACTGCACTAGCTAACTAACCTTAGGAGTGGTTATCCAAGGCAAGCCAGTCGAATCTAATCTAGACTGCAAGTGCCAAGACAAATGGCGATCACTAGAATGGATGACAAAACTTACTAGAGCTTGGTTCCAGTTGATGCTTGGTAACTTAAGTTGGCCTGGCTGGTTGATGGTACATAGTAAGTCCAAGTGTGGTTGTCGTTCTTCCAAGATGATATATATGGTTTCCTTAGCTAGGTTAGTGATCAGGCACTTTTGGGAATTTTCCATTGGAGGCTGCAGCCTGATTTGGGTTTGGACTGCTAGTGGTAGCGACCTAGAATTAGGGCTACTAGGATCCTTCTGGGTGTGCCCATTCTTTGGAAGCACGAGGGCAGGTTGGTGGTCCTAGTGGTCAATCTAGTTATGATCCTACAAGAGAAGTAAAATACCATCCCTACTTTTTGCTAGAAATGGATCGAGCGTGGGATTGATGGAGGAAACGGATCAAGAACGCAATGAACATGATAAAGAAGACGATGAACATTTTTGAGTTTTCACTAGTTTGATTGATCCAAAATCAGAATTTCTTTCCCACAAACAGCTCTAGATGTTGGATTAGATGTTTGTCTAGCATATGTTTCCTTCCACGTCGACCTACATGTCACTTGCATACGACGTCAGGAGGCACTGCACCATGGGGTTTCATATACTCTCCAATGCTTAAGTCATATATGAACAAGAACGTTAAATTCAGAGAAGAATTCGAGAGTTAGGGTATGAGCTTATGTATACATTTTTCAGTTGTGAGGCTATATTTACAAGAAAATAGGTGGATGATATTTTAGTAAATAAGCCGTATTAATTAATATTTATATTATATTATTTAATAATATAAATATATACTATTAATACGCCCTATTTAATGAAGATTTACCTAACTATATACTGACTGTACTATTTGATTTTTCTTCTGCAAACGTGGACCAATCAAATAATGTCATGCATTATATATATATATGTCATGCGTTATATATATATATATATATATATATATATATATAATGGGTTGAATAAAAATAGAAATATGGTATCATCTATTTTTGTAATTTCTTAAAATCATTCGATTATTTTTAATATCTAACTTATAATCTCTTATTTTTTTTTTTCTTGTTTTATTTCATAATGCAAATATCTTGTTCTATTTTACATTTTCATAATTAACTAAAAGTACTTAATTTTTTTTTATAATATGAACTTATCAGATAAGAATGCATTAAGCAGTTATTAGCCAATTATGATAATGTATTCTTAATTGAGTATGAATTACTTAAAAATATAGAAAATGAAAGAAACAAAAAAAAATTAACTGAAAATGCCAAAAAGGCTAAAAAAAAAAAGTACTATTTTATAGGGGAGGGAAGAGACGAAAAAATTGGTTAAAAATGCCTAAAATTATTGAAAAATAATGTTTTATTATAGTGGAGGGAAGATAATGAAAAAATTGGTTTAAAATGTAAAAAAGACTGAAAAATACCCTTTCTGTTGTAAGGGAGGGAGGAGACGAAAATACCAAAAATATTATTCATTAAAATTGTATGTGAAAATTACAAGCAAAAATTATACGAAATTGATATTTTTTTTTTTAAATGTAGGTATCAGTTATTACTAAGATATTAATTAATAATAAAGATAAAAAAGATACTAAAAATAAAATTATAGTAATACTAAGATAACAAACTCTTATTAAAAGTTTGATTATCTATTTATATTAAAATAAAATGTGCTTATTTTTAATTAAAATAAATTATTGGATAAAACTTTTCCAAATTCATTGGATATGCATTCTAATAAATTATTATTATTATTATTTTATTTTTTATTTTTTGGGCTTTGAACAAGGCAAGTAATATTTGTTGTGCGCAAGTTTTCTTCATTTTAAATCCTATAATTCAACTTCTGAATATCTCCGTTGACCAAGTTATGGATTACACTTCTCTCTATGACTTCTCCTCTTCGATTTATCTGTTACTCTTTGTATGTTTATTCACTCTTACGAAATGGGTTTCTATTTTCCTCGAGAAGAGGTTTGGACTAGGTTGCCTCTTCCTTGTTCTTCTTCAACTGTTTAGTGGGTTTTTAAGTTCTACTTCTAAGGACAACACTCGTTACTTTTCTTTGTTTCAATTATGGGGAATTGCTGGAGAAAACCTGCCAAGTGTGCTCATGCTTCTTCCATCAATTTTCCAGGTACCTTATAATCTCTCTCTTTTCGTGTTCTATTTAGATCAAATTGAACAGCAAGCAGGTGTTAATTTGCTTAGATCTATTTTAATCTTTGTGGAGATCCAACATGTTCTTCAATTGAAAACAACATGTTCTGTTATTATTAATTTCTTTTTTCCTTGTCGAATAATACTTTTGTTTATGTTTGATTCTTTCCCTTTGGTCCTCTTCTAGATAAAATTTTGAAAAGAGCTTCATAGCTGAAACAGAGGTCTAATGTTGATAATACTGATGTGGTATTGCTTGACCCTTGTGTAATTGTTTTTGAAGAATTATAAATCACTTCTTTAATCCCTTCAGTTTTCATATTAATGGTTGGTGAACATATGCTTTGCTTTTACTGGAGGCTTTCACTTCATGAGATTTTAGAGGCTTTGAATTCATGGACTTCAGAAAACAGTTCTAACAATCGTTTAAAACTGTATTGGTGAAGTCTTCTGATGCTTTCATTGATGCAGAGGAGTGTGTAAAAAGGGAAAAATGTTGGTTTCGTCCCATAATTATTGCAAAATAGGCATCAGTCTTATAATTATTAGGTTAGTCCAATTAATACAATGTCATTGAAATTAGGCATTTTACATAATAAAAAATGCATTTATTAACAACATGCCTAATTAATTAAAAATAACGTAGTAATTTCAACCTAAAATAATTAACAATTTTGGAAAAAAAAGATTTATATATAACTAAAAAACTTGAAATTTCTTTTCTCACTATACAAAGAAAAAATTTTGATTTAAAAATAACAAAATTTAAGGATTTATGGCTTCATTTGGCACTGTAATGGATAAAATCTATCCAATACTCATGAAAAAGAAGATCACTCCTCTCTTACATTTTTTTTGGGTGGTATTTAAATAAAAAATTACAATTTGGATTTATTTGCCTTTTTTTTTAAAAATTTCAGATCAATTGGGCTCAAGCCATAAATAATGGGAGTAAACCGCTCATTTTAAAAAATAACGGTATTTAGTTGGCCCCTCATACTGTGAAATAACCATGTATTTTTGCAGGATTTTGGTTTTACAATGTCGAATAATTGAACTTTTGTTTGTCAATAGTTCAAAATAGAACTGCTTTACCTTGTTCTAGGATTCTGTTTGTTCCAATGGGCATCTATGACTTCACTGTGGCATATTTTCTCACCTTTTCAAATTTTTATTGAGTATCGGTGTCGAACGGGTATGAAATGAGTACGAGTGTGGGTATTGACACTTCAAATTAGTATTTTTTTTTTTAAATTGCTTTGTCTGTCATCTGGATTTACAGCCAAAATTTTAGTAGACTCATAGTCCTGATTGAATCCATGTGAGATAGTGTTTTACCATGGGACTATGCCGAGTCCATATCTAACTTACTTTTCTCACTTCAGAAAGTGTGAACCCTGGTAACAAAGATATAGAGGATTCTACCTCTTCTAGCCAGCAAGCAGCACCTCCAATAGGTCCTATAATTTCCAAAATCAATACATCTGTTCCCAACAACCTGAAGTCTTTTACATTTAATGATCTCAAGAATGCCACCAAGAATTTTCGTTCAGAGAGTCTAATTGGAGAGGGAGGATTTGGATGGGTCTTCAAAGGATGGCTTGATGAAAATACTCTAGCTCCCACAAAACCAGGATCAGGAATAGTTGTAGCTGTCAAGAGGCTCAAGCAAGAAAGCTTTCAAGGCCACAAGGAATGGCTTGTATGTGCATTGTGGATGTTAACTTCTAATTGAATTGGTCATTTTTTTGCCTCTCTTATGATCCATTTAGTTGTCCTTGCTATTTATTATCTAATCTTGGCTTTGTTTTCAACTTGGCAGGCAGAAGTAAACTACTTAGGACAACTCCACCACGAAAATATGGTGAAACTCATAGGCTACTGCTCTGAGTCAGATAGCAGACTTCTAGTCTATGAGTTTATGCCTAAAGGAAGTTTGGAAAATCACTTGTTTAGAAGTGAGTATACATTACTTTCCCATATTAACTTGTTTCTATTTTCATATTTGTATTTGATTGCATATATGCAATTTACATTCTGGCTAACAACGCACTTTCCAAATGCAAAACTAATGTTATTGTGAACCAAAGTCCAATGACCTGCTATTATTTTCAATTACTGATTGTTAGGTATGTACGAACAAACTCCCACATTAATTATACGGGTTAAATCATGGGTTAATAAGGACTCCACCTAATAAGTTAACTTTTGGATGGAACACCAAGTTCCTTTTAAGTGGTTTCAAAGTCTCTCTCATAGATTCTATTCCCACAGCATCTTACATTTGGTTCATCCAATGCAATCTTTAGAGTAAAGGTGTCCTTTTTTTGGAACCCAAAGATTTCTTGCATGCTAAATGCCAAAATTACTCATATTCGAGGTTACTTTTTTTTTACCACACAAATGGTTGAAAGCAAAGAAGATCAAATACTTCCCAATACCAGTGAGAATTTGGATCTTTGCAATATTTCATGATAGATTTCTGATAATGTTTGTGAAACATGGACTTGTTTGCATGGAACAATTTGCAATGTCGTTAAGGAACCTATAAGGTGGTGGCTTGTGAGGTGTCAGTATGGGAAATGATCTGCTCTGAGTCTGAGTTGGTACCTTAAGATGCATTTTACACTGTTCATTGTATCTCCTGCATTGTTTTTGAAACAGAACGGCAATGATTTTTATATTATCTGCGTAATTTGGAAGTAATTAAAACAGGTTTTTTCTTTATCTGCAGAAGGTGTGCAACCTGTATCTTGGGCTACACGGATGAACATTGCTATTGATGTTGCACGGGGTTTGTCCTTCTTACACAGTTTGGATGCTAATGTCATCTACCGTGATTTAAAGGCTTCCAACATTCTACTGGATTCTGTATGGTGAAACATTAACATTTCTGATTCTTGCACTGATGTTCTTGCAGCTTTGTGACATTTTCATCTGCCTGATAGACGTGTGACAAATTTTTGTAGGATTTCAATGCAAAACTTTCAGATTTTGGCTTAGCAAGGGATGGCCCTACGGGGGACAACACTCATGTCTCAACTAGAGTTGTAGGAACTCAAGGTTATGCTGCCCCAGAATATGTTGCTACAGGTCATTTTTAACTTTTAAACTCCTACTTTGCATTGTAAATTGAAACGCACTTTCAGCTAACAACATAAAGAGATTAAAAAGCAACTAAAAGTTAAGTACTATGGGATCCACTACACAACAATGAAGAACAATCACTTCCGTTCTTGGGCTTAGCGATATAGATCTGCCCTAAGTTATTCCAGTTGATTCAAAATCATGGAATGGTGTGTCATTCACTTTCTTAAAATATTTCGAAAATATTTTATTGCAAGTCTATGTCAGTCTTTTGATCTAGACACTCCTAGTCACATTTGCTTGGTCTCTCCGCTTATGGGAATTGGTTCTTGTCGCTCTACTCTTAGATCATGTTTGTTTTGCGAAATTGAAAGGTAATAGGAATGTTAATATAAACTAAATAGTAATAATATTACTATAATTATGTTTGTTTGCACAATGAAATTAAAAAGATAAGGTAAAATTGTAACAAAAAAATGGGTGTAAAACTGAACGCAATGTTTATTATGTTTCGAATGAAGAAAAATGGAAGAAAAAAAATATAAATAAGTACAAAAATTAGCAATCCTTGAACTTTGGTCCAAGTTGAAACTTGTCCCTGAACTTCAAGTTAAAAAAAAAGTCCTTGAAGCCACGATTTTCATTATAGTTATGTCGTTGTCAGCTCTGTGCTAACAAAAAAATCCTTGAACATTATTTAACCCTAAGCATTGAACACACGTCATAATGTTACAAAAGAATGAGCATGTGTTCAACACGTGCGTAAAGATGTTGCACAATTGTTCATGATGTCAGGACATGTAACACGTATATGGAGATGTGAAACACCTGTTCATAACATTACAAAACAATATGTAGAGGTATTGTTCTAAGATTAAGAGGGCACTTAGTTTATAAATAAACATGAGACAAATTATTGGCTTGAGTAATTATTCTTTACCTAAGCTGCAGGTCGCTTGACTCCAAAGAGTGATGTGTACAGCTTTGGTGTTGTTTTGTTGGAGTTACTATCAGGAAGACGAGCAATGAATGATGAGAGAGCTGGGAGTGTTGATGAGACATTGGTTGATTGGGCAAAGCCATTCTTGGGTGATAATAGACGATTTTTAAGGATCATGGACACACGTTTAGGGGGTCAATACTCCAAGAAAGCTGCCCAAGCAGCAGCTGCAGTCGCTTTGCAATGTCTTGATACAGATCCCAAGTACAGGCCACTCATGATTGATGTTCTTGCTAAACTTGAGCAGCTTCATTCAGCAAAAGATGTTTCGAAAACCCCCGACCGTCACGGTTTTAAGCATTAAAAGTACCCGCACAAGACTAGCATGGATACAAACTTGGTTTGGACTGTGTTTCTTCTTTTTGTGCATGAACGTCTTCAAAAACCATGGGAAGATATATATGGGTCGGGTCATCCTTTTGTATAAGATCTTCATATTGATTAGTTGAGATTCTTAGCTATAAGAGGAAAAGCAAGGGAGTAGCCATACATTGTTTTTTTTTTTTTTTTTTTCCTTCTTATTTTGCTAGATGGGCTGGTTGACCTTTGACAAGTCAATAGTCACGCTAGTTTTCAAAAGAGAATATACGTAGGATTTTGATCAATAGGTTCTATGACATCTTTATTTTACACAAATTTATATATTAATCACTAGCCTTTAAGTTGAGCTTTATTCAATGGTTAAGATTTATCATGCTTTAAACATTATCGTAGTTGTATTTATTATAGTTTCATGTTTCCCATTATATTAATATTTCCATTATATTCTATTTAAATATTCTGTCATGGGAGAAATACTATAAATATATGTTGATAATATTTTAAACTATTAAAATTAGTTTCTTTTGTAGAATCTATTATTGCATTAAATAAGAATTTAAAGATTTTATCAAAGATTTTGATCATATGATGATTATTACATCAAATAATGATTCTAAATATTGTTTTATTTTTATAATTAATTTAAAAGTAAAAAAAAAATTAATTTTATATTTCAAATATATCCTAGAAATTAATCAAAGAATTTTTTTTTCATATATGGTGTAAAATTTGTTGAATTTTAATATATTTTATGCTTTTTTTTTAAACTAAGACTAATTTGCCGCAAAGGTGCCCACTGGATCATCATATGTACGACTGATATGTTAGACGATTATTATATTTTTTTTTTTTATAAATTTAAACCCTAAATCCTATCTAAATTTTAAAATCTAAACCTTAAATTTTAAACTCTAAGATCTAAATTTTAAACTTTAAAATATAAGCTCTAAATTAAAAAAATTCGTAATTATTACCCAATATATAATAAACGATATCATTTAACATATTATTCATACATATATATACATACACAAACACCAGTAAGATGCACGTGCTTAACAAATGTTATATTTTACTTTAATTGTTTAATTTTTTGTTATATTAAAATATAAATATATAATTTGTTTAATAAATAAATAAAATTCAATAACTACTAATTATGAAAAAATCTCTCATTATGATACATAACAATATCAAAACTTATTTTAATATATTTATATATATATACACATACACGTATATATATGTGTACTATATATATACACACATATACACACATATATACATTTATATAGACACACATATTCAAATTAATAACCTTTAGATCAAGCTTGAATTTATGGCTAATATTTCCCTTATTTTAGTGTTTGAACTTACCAATACCTCGTACATTTATTATGCTGATATATCGTTTTACAATGTTTTATCTTCCTTAATTAAGTCAAATTTCTCTCCTTTCTCCAATTATTTAATATTAAGCAAAACAAACATAATATTAATAAAAATAAGATAAACAAAGTGATTGCATTTAGAAAAAAAGAAAATATATCTCGTTTGGTGTCGACCTTTTATTATGTTTTTTTTTTTTTTGCTACGAAACTTTTTTTTTTTTTTTTATTGTGTATTAGAATAAGATATTTGCATTGAGCAAAAGACATAAATAGCTTACATATTATTTGTAAGTTAGTATTTTTAGAACTAGCAAAATTAAAATCAAAATTGTACGTTTTGATTACCCATAATTTAGATAAATTATAAAAACACCATTTAGTGCTAATAAACAAATAGAACAAACTATAAACAAATTTGCTGCACTATTCTCCATATGCCCTAGTAATTTTTTCGTCATGAATCGAATCAACAAAATTATTACATGTAATTTGCGTGAAGGAAAGAGCGCTTGAAACATCGCATCTCGCTTTGATTTCGTACATCACCATCTCACAAAAAGATTGTGGAAGTATTACTCAGTAGCCCTGAAAATAAAAAGAAAATAGATTGTACAATTTTCTGCAGAAACTACGATGCAAAATCTGACAGATACAACTTCTATGAGTAAAAATCATAGACTTTAAAGCATATGTAAAACTTAAATATAAATCTGTACATATGAAATAATTCATGAAAATATCTAAATAAAGTAAAATAGAATAATCTTATTCTACAAATATTTGTCTGTGTTTATTTCATTCTCATACTTTATTAACACTTTTGTAATGATTGATTCTGAGATTGTAATTGAAACATACAATTTCTTTATCTTATTATATAACTATTTACATACTGTATTACAAGTATGTAATGTGTTACAATGCGTGTGTTACAAGTTTTTTTTTTTTACATATAAGTATGTAACCATTTACATACTGTATCACAAGTATGTAACATGTTATATTGTGTGCGTTACAATTCCTTTTTTACATATAAGTATGTAACCTATTATATACTGAATATTTTATATGATACAAAATCAATGTGTATTACATATACTAGCATAATTCAAATATATTAATTTGAATTTATTCAATGTAATTACAACAGGTGACCTGAAAATCGAAACACTACTTGTCCATAGTGAAAATGGATATTTGAAAATGAAGATGAGACATATGTAAATAGCATTTCAAAGGAAATATGCATAAGAAAGGATGTAACCTACAATTGAAGGAAGAAATATTTGCTGCTTTACACTTAGAAGGAAAGGTCAACATTAGAATGAAATATTAGCTTTAACCATTGTGGATGATAGAGATGTGGAATACTCCATGAAAGTAAATGTAGGCCAACAAAATGAGGAAAATAACAAATTGTATGTAATGCATACAAACAAGCAAACATTCCAAGATGAGACCAGTCTAATTACAATTGCAGAATTTATAACTATAAATACAAGAATTAAACTGACTCAACAACAAATTTAGAAGATAATGAAGGTTTATATAATGGGAAAGTGTACAACAATAAGAAAGAGCTCAAGTTACATGTCTCAACATTAGCCATAAATGAAAGATTTCATTAAAAAGTTAGCAATTCCAACAAGAAAAATATAAGAATGAAATGCAAGGATGATATGTGTGAATGGAAGCCTGCAACAAATAAAATCAATGAATCAAATACATTCAAGATAACAACTTATATGAAAGATCACACATGTTCACAAATTTATAAAGATTAACGTGAAAAACATGCTACTTATAAATACGTAGCTAGGATTAAAGACATTTATCAAAATATCAATAGATAATTAAGACCCAAGATATCATTTCTAACATCAAAAGCAAAATAGGTGTGCAAATCACGTACCAAAGGAAAATAATGAGAAAAAGAGAAGCAATAAAAAATGTAAGAGGCGATCCAAAGAATTCATACATGAAACTTCTTGGGTTCCTCTACATGTTGATAACCAAATTTTGTATTTGTAAAAGCTCGCAAGTGCATGAGTCACTTATAGTAGGTGACAAGTATACTCCCAAGATCGTCTCTCAAAGGAATTGCGGTGGTTTTTGAAAGAGTCAAATGTAATCTAAAACGTGACACTAAAAATAAATCCTAAACACTCTAATCAAAGATTGGTGTGAAAATGGTTGCTAAAAATATTAAAATAAACAAGAAAAATAAAGTGAATGTGTGAAAGTGTCGCTGAAATAATAAGATTAACGAGTGTGGGAAATTAGGTAGTGAACTAAGCATGGATAAATTAGTTTATGTGGTCTCCTCAATCAAGCGTATTAAGTGGATTTATTGATTCTTTTCACTAATCCTAGAAAATCCCAAATCAATGGTGATTTCCCCTTAATTAACTAATTAACTAATTAACTTCTTTGATCCGGACCGTTAATTAGTTAATTAGCATTAATCCCAGAAAATGTAATTTAATCACTCAAATTAAGACAAGTCAATGCACTCAATTTAAGTTCGTGCTCAAGAATGCCCAATTAAACTTAGATGGCGTTTCTAAAGTTCAGTCCTAAAATAGTCTCAAACATCCATAACTAAATTGGCCAAACATAATTAATGAATGTAGATGTTAATAAACAATGAACATGAAATAAATCACTCAAATAATATTCAAACCACAAAAATAGTATCCATTCAAAGTCACATCCCTAAATTCCCACACACAAGGGTTTAGTTACACATGATCAAACTCAAATCCAGATTCTTCATTATAAATGACATAGAAAGAATTCTAATGAGGAAAAGAAGGATTACAAATAAGAATCTACCAACTTTCACTTTTGCGACAAGATCCTTGATGTTGGATGATCACCTATTTCAAGTCTCTTAATGAAGATCCAATTGAATAGTCTTTAATGAAGTAAGTTCTCTCCCAAAATTGTATGAAAAACCTGAATTTGGTACTGTCCACTCACTGTTCACCCTTGGAGTTTCGTGTGTTTGTTGTGTTGGAGGCTGGAAATATGTGTTGGAGGCTGGAAAGAATCGTTGGAGGCTGGAGTTCATCCTTGTGTTCAATTAGGTTTTCGTATATGTAAGGGTTTCCCAAAGAGCATGTGCGTGTATGGTTGGGGGGAATTGCAATCCGCGCGCGCGCCGCGGCGCACATTTTTCCATGCCGCGGCGCGCAATGCTTTTCAGAATTGCGAACTAAAGCAGAAACCTCGTCTCCGCTGCGCACAATAACCATGCCGCAGCGCGCAATGTTTTCATGAAATTCTAGGATGCAACCCGAGAGCCTCTCTCGCCGCGGCATATGGTTTCTTCGCCGCGGCGTGCCTTGTATGTAAAGGTATGTACATACATGTACATACTTTGCTGATTCTCGATGTAAGGCTTACGTCCCCAAATGTAAGGCTTACATTTTTAAACACTTTTGCTTCACTTTTGCTCTCTTTTTCTACATTTCTTCCCAAACCTACTTTGACCTACAAAACAATAAAATACCCTCCAAAACAAGATTATATTGAGATTAAATGCAAAATAAATACTTAAAAATATAACAAATGGTAGGTCAAAATAATGTTCATCATATATAATGTATGTAATATGTATTATATACCGGCACCATCGGTATGTAATAGATTACATAGTGTGTCATATATAAACTGGTACATATTAATAGTGCAGGTATGTAACACGTGTTACATATGACATATAATGTATGCAATATGTGTTACATACCTGCACCATAAGTATGTAACAAATTACATAATATGTCATATGTAAATTGATACATATTGAGTAGCTATGTAATAGGTTACATACACTATTTACAAATAAAAATTACATTACACATCTACAGTATATTCATAGTTAAATATATTATGTAATGAATATTTACCCTACTACATTTGGGGTAGTAGATGGAGAAACCACAAAAGTATGAAAATGGTTATTTAGAAAACTAAAAATGCTTATTGGAGAAAAGGAAAACTTAGTTATAGTCTCAAACAAAAATCCAATAATAAAATCAGCTATCAGTATCATCTTTGAAAACAAGGCACTCCATTGTTATTTCTACTATTAGGTGAAACAAAACCTCGTGACCAACTTCCATAACAAATCAATTAACAAATATTTCAAGCTAACAGCTTATGCCTACAATAAAGATGAATTCAATAAGAATGCGAGTATGATCAATTAGGCATTCAAAAGAGCAATGAAATATTTACTAAAAGCTTATTTGTCAACATGGGCAAGGATCAAATGTCCAACTCCAATAACAAGATATGATTTCATGACATCAAACGACGCTGACCACATAAATTCAGTTTTGAAACATGCTAGAGACATTCTTATAACATATTTAGTGGGAGAAGTATGAGATATGATCCAAGGTTGGTTTGCAAAAAAGAGAATAGATGCAATAGAGATGGGGACACTTACAAAATGGGTAGGAGATAAGATTACAAGGAGAAAAATCAAAGCAGAACAAATGCAAGTAGTTGACATTAGCTACCATATATTACAAGTCAAAAAAGAAAATGATAGTTACATTGTAGGCCTTAAAACATGCAAATGTGATAAGTTTCAAGCATTACAAATACTTTATACACATGCAATTGCATCATACATAGTAAGGAAGTAACCAATGGAGTCCATGCTCTCAATAGACTACCACACAAGCACCTTGCAATTTGCTTATGAAGCTCCAATATACCCAATTCAACTTGAAAGCAAGTGAAACTTACCAACTCCAGTAAGAGATGTCTTAGTGTTGTCACCAATTGTGATAGAAAATGATGGTATATCACAAGAGAAATCAAAATGAAGGTTAAGGAAGAAACGAATGCCCTTACTTGGTGAGTTTCAAGAATTGAAAAAAAGAATCAAAAGAAACAAGTCAAAAAATACAAATGACAAATAAGACTTTACATTTTATTTTAAGTTATACTATGTCTCAACATTTTATTTTAGATCAAACTATGACAAATTTTTTACTTTACATCATACTATGACTTCAAATTCTACTTTACCTCATACATATTACATTTTCATTATGATATTGATATAATTGTTGTCAAAAATGTACTTTAGTACTATAATAATCATTTGTTTTACATTTAATTCTCTTTTTGTAAAATTTTTGATATGTGCCTTTTAATAGTTGTTACACCAAACATAAATATGTAAGCTGATACAAATTAGTCATGTGTGTTATAAATGGTCACATGTAAGAGGAATTAAAATTTAAGAAAGATTATCAATCAATGAATGATATGTTGTTGTTGTTAATAAAATGTGAACACAAACAAAGTAAAATGTGTTACCATTCCTTGATTGTATGTGATATGTTACACACTCATGTATGTAACAGATTTGATAATCTGTAACACATGTTACCCACTAAACCATATATGTAAATAGTTACATATATGATTCATAAGTATGTAACTTTTTACATACTGATGGTGCAGATATGTAATCTGTTACATATGACATAGTATGTATGTAATATTTGTTACATACATGCATCATAAATTACAGAGTATGTCATTTGTCATATGTAAATCGTTATATATTGATGGTGAAAATATGTAACATGAAACATGTTACATATTACTTATTATAACATGAAACCTGTTAAAACTTTTTGTTATAATAAGTAACATATTATATATCTATTTTGGATATCCAAATTTTAAATGTAACAACACTTCCAACCACTTCTTGGACTATTTTTGTCGTTGATGGTATCCGAAAGTAGAGTACAAATATTTACATTTGCTTATGTGAAAAAACAATGCATCAAAAGCAAAAAAAAAATATAAATAGCATGTACCACCCATTCAAAACCTTTACACATGTGCTCCTGGTTGTCATTCAAAATAGATTATTATATACAACATTGTCCAAAAAAATGAAATTAAGATAAAACATCTCTTTGAAATAGATATTGTGATTACATAAAACTAATATGCTAGATCTAGCATACCACCATTACAACAAAACTGGATACAATGCCTACTTCTAATTTTTTAAAAAGGAATAGAACTAATCATATCTAATGTTCATCCACGAATGAGAAATTCCACAAACTTCAAGCACTAAACACCACAATCATGACTGAACGGTAAAAAAATTAGTAATAAAAAATATAAACAATTTCAAAAGTACAAAATTAAAAAATAAACAAGCAAAACAGTAAAAGTATTACTTGTTACTTTGCTTCAGGATTGATTCTGAGATTGTAGTAGAAACATACAATTTCTTTATCTTATTATATAACCATTTACATACTATATTACAAGTATGTAATGTGTTACAATGCGTGTGTTACAAGTTTTTTTTTTTTTTTTTTACATATAAGTATGTAACCATTTACATACTGTATCACAAGTATGTAACATGTTATATTGTTTGCGTTACAATTCCTTTTTTACATATAAGTATGTAACCTATTATATACTGAATATTTTATATGATACAAAATCAATGTGTATTACATATAGTAGCATAATTCAAATATATTAATTTGAATTTATTCAATGTAATTACAACAGGTGACCTGAAAATTGAAACACTACTTGTCCATAGTGAAAATGGATATTTGAAAACGGAGATGAGACATATGTAAATGGCATTTCAAAGGAAATATGCATAAGAAAGGATGTAACCTGCAATTGAAGGAAGAAATATTTGCTGCTTTACACTTAGAAGGAAAGGTTAACATTAGAATGAAATATTAGCTTTAACCATTGTGGATGATAGAGATGTGGAATACTTCATGAAAGTAAATGTAGGCCAACAAAATGAGAAAAATAACAAATTGTATGTAATACATACAAACAAGCAAACATTCCAAGATGAGATCAGTCTAACTACAATTGCAGAATTTATAACTATAAATACAAGAATTAAACTGACTCAACATCAAATTTAGAAGACGATGAAGGTTTATATAATGGGAAAGTGTACAACAATAAGAAAGAGCTCAAGTTACATGTCTCAACATTAGCCATAAATGAAAGATTTCATTAAAAAGTTAGCAATTCCAACAAGAAAAATATAAGAATGAAATGCAAGGATGATAGGTGTGAATGGAAGCCTGCAACAAATAAAATCAATGAATCAAATACATTCAAGATAACAACTTATATGAAAGATCACACATGTTCACAAATTTATAAAGATTAACGTGAAAAACATGCTACTTATAAATATGTAGCTAGGATTAAAGAAATTTATCAAAATATCAATAGACAATTAAGACCCAAGATATCATTTCTAACATCAAAAGCAAAATAGGTGTGCAAATCACATACCAAAGGAAAATCATGAGAAAAAGAGAAGCAATAAAAAATGTAAGAGGCAATCCAAAGAATTCATACATGAAACTTCTTGGGTTCCTCTACATGTTGGAAGAAGCAAACCATAGTTCTTACACAAAGATAAAAACAAATATTGATTCTAACTTCAGATACGGATTCATGAAAATAGATGCATGCATTAATGGGTCAAATATATGAGACCAATAATAATAGTAGATGGAACATTTGTAAAGAAAAAACAAGAAGGAGTATTACTAGTTGTTGTAACAAAGGATAAAAACAACTAAGTATGAGATTACACTTATATGAATATATTTTTTCCCATACTATGTACGTAATACGTGTTACATACCTGTACCAATAATATGTAACAAATTACATAATATGCCATATATCATATGTAATCTTTTATATACTCATACTGTAAGTATGTAACAATTACTTTTGATATATAATGTATGTAATATGTATTATATACCGGCACCATCGATATGTAATAGATTACATAGTGTGTCATATGTAAACTGGTACATATTGATAGTACAAGTATGTAACACGTGTTACATATGACATATAATGTATGCAATATGTGTTACATACCTGCACCATAAGTATGTAACAAATTACATAATATGTCATATGTAAATTGATACATATTGAGTAGCTATGTAATAGGTTACATATACTATTTACAAATAAAAATTACATTACACATCTACAGTATATTCATAGTTAAATATATTATGTAATGAATATTTACCCTACTACATTTGGGGTAGTAGATGGAGAAACCACAAAAGTATGAAAATGGTTATTTAGAAAACTAAAAATGCTTATTGGAGAAAAGGAAAACTTAGTTATAGTCTCAAACAAAAATCCAATAATAAAATCAGCTATTAGTATCATCTTTGAAAACAAGGCACTCCATTGTTATTTCTACTATTACGTGAAACAAAACCTCGTGACCAACTTCCATAACAAATCAGTTAACAAATATTTCAAGCTAACAGCTTATGCCTACAATAAAGATGAATTCAATAAGAATGCGAGTATGATCAATGAGGCATTCAAAGGAGCAATGAAATATTTACTAAAAGCTTATTTTTCAACATGAGCAAGGATCAAATGTCCAACTCCAATAACAAGATATGATTTCATGACATCAAACGACGCTGACCAAATAAATTCAATTTTGAAACATGCTAGAGACATTCTTGTAACATATTTACTGGGAGAAGTATGAGATATGATCCAAGGTTGGTTTGCAAAAAAGAGAATAGCTGCAATAGAGATGGGGACACTTACAAAATGGGTAGGAGATAAGATTACAAGGAGAAAAATCAAAGCAGAACAAATGCAAGTAGTTGACATTAGCTACCATTTATTACAAGTCAAAAAAGAAAATGATAGTTACATTGTAGACCTTAAAACATGCAAATGTGATAAGTTTCAAGCATTACAAATACTTTATACACATACAATTGCATCATACATAGTAAGGAAGTAACCAATGGAGTCCATGCACTCAATAGACTATTCTTCATATCATCAAATTGATAGTTGAATACTGCATCACTCTAGGGATAATTGTTAAATTTAGCCCAATCGGATGCTAACAACAAAACTTTCCTACATATAAAAAGACTCTTCAACCTTCCGATTCAAAATAAATCAGATATATCATAAAAGCATCATCAGGACAGACATAAATAAATTCGAAATCACAATGGACCCTTCACTGCGTTTCTTAACAGGAGATTGATCATTCTTAACAGTGACAATACTTTTACTATGTTTTTCTTCCGCTTACTGACATAATGCGAATTTGGCTTCCCAATGCAGTTAACCAAAAACTCAAAATATTGAATTTACCAAAGTATTTCTCCATAAAGGATGTAGACCCTTGGTCAACATCACATGTCTCATCGTCATTTAACAGAAACAATTCAGTTGCCACCCAAAATTCAGTTCTTGAAAACCTAATAACTTTGGAATTAATCATGAACCATAACTCCTTAATAAACTTGAATAACAAGCATCTTCTTGAAAGAAGAGAGTGAATAGGTAAATTGAAAAATATAACAAAACAAGATTGTTGAAACCTTGCCTTTTGTTCTTCATTCAGAACACTCTTTATTCGGACCATAACATTATGTGGTTGTGAACTACAATTACAACGTATTTGAAATATCTCATTAGAAGAGAGCAAATTAGGAAACGATTTATTATCTTCAAGATATGAAGCCTACATGACAAGAATAACTTATGTACTAAATAACAAACTAAAGATCATTCATTCAAAATTATATCATCAATATGGTGTAGTGGGTAATAGGTATTACCAATGAATAGTTAAGATGAATATGCATATTACATACATGATATATTATATATAATGTGTTACATACCTACACCATTAGTATGTAACAGATTACATACCATCTCATATGTCATATGTAAACTGTTATATACTCATAGTACAGGTATCTAACACATATTATATATAACATATATGTATGTAATATGTGTTACATACCTGCACCATCAATATATAACAGATTACGTAGTATATAACAGATTACATAATATGACATATGTTATATATAATTATTTACATACTCATGGTACATGTATATAACACATATTACATACGACATATTATATATGTAATACGTGTTATATTAACAACTAAAATAATAGTAAATTAATATAAATTGCTTTTAAAGAGCGTTTATATTAAGTTTAATTAGGTCGTGCTTATTGATTTATATTAGATTTACTTCTTAAATTATAATAAATATTAATTAAACAAGTTATTTGCGTTGTCCTTTGATATTTGACTTATTTGTTAAATTAAGTTATGCAAGTATTGTGAAAAGAGTTATGCTCTATGCCTCAAGTTGTGGCTGTATTAATTATTAATTAGATGTAAACGTGAAAATATAAAATGAAAAAATGATTATGAGATTTCTTATTAATATGAAGGCAATTAAATTGTGACATGTAGATTTTGATATACATAATTTATGATAAAAAGAATTATCATTGTCAATAACATGCCAAAATAACTCATGTATGTATCGTATTTGAATGGTACGTCGTTGTCACAAATTACCATACTTACTTCCAGGACCGACCCAAGGCCTAGGCAATATAGGTTAGGGTCGATCAAATTAATATTTTTCTTAATTTTTATTATTATTTTAATTAAAAATATTATAGTAATAATTTTTTTTTCTTTTATTCTTTTTTCAGTCCATAACTATTTGAACTTGAGCCAATCTCTTTTATCTTAATTAAATTTATGTCATTATATTTGTTATACTATTATTATTGTATTTTTCAATAATTTTTTTAATGGATAATCATTCAATTGTTTTCTACACAATGGTCTCAATCATAACTTTTTATTATTGTAATTTGTAATCTACAATAAAGTGCGAACATATTTTCATTTATAAAATATATTCTTCAATCCATGTAGATTTAATAAATTTGTTACGTGCTAAAAACGTATATAGTAAATTTTTTAAATTACCAGAAGAATCATTTCATGCCTGAAAATAGGTGTACTCTTAAAAATTACTTTATTTATTATTATTTTTTTTATAAACTCAAATTTATCGTATTTTAAATAAATTTATTTAATGTTAAAAAGATATATAATAACTTGAGATGATAAACATCGGCCCTTTTTCAAAGCGAGAGGTTCAAATTCTTCATTACATTTTAGAAAATTTCAATTTAAATTAAGTTTTTAATATTTAGCTATATAATTGTGATAAAAAAAAAAAAAATCTTTGTTGACGTCCATAAAATTAAGTTTGTCAATCATCTTTTATTTATACATATATATATATATATATATATATTACATGAAACACTATTTTATTACATTTTTTATTAAATAAAATAATAATTAAAATACTATAAATAAAAATTAGTACATTGTGAAAGGGCTCTGCAATGGGTTCTAGGGCTCTGCGATGGGTTCAGCTTTGGGCTCTGTAAATGCTTGGATAGGCTCTGCAATGGGTTCAGAAAATAATTATTATTATGTATTTTTATTATTCATCATATAACAAATTAATTAGCTATATGATTTGATAGTAGTCCTCCAACAAAATTTGAAATAACAATTTTTTACTTTTTTATAATAAAAGTAAGCCAAAATATTTTCAGTGCAATAAAAATTATTGCTAGACAATCAATATAATATATTATATAAGTTATTAAATTTGAACAAATTTAAGAATAATATAAAATAAATAATAAATCTTTTAATTTAATTAATAGCAATATTCCCTCTAATGTTATCTTTTTTTACTTATAGGCTAAAAAATATATAACTTTTAGATATATATATATATATATATTTCACACATTTATTTCATTTTATTTTTTATCTAAAATGCTACTTATTTTTTTTGTAATAAATATGTATCATATATATTATTTATGCTTTTTGAGAAGTAATACTATCAAATATTTTAAATCAAATATATAAATCTAAACTCTAAAATAAAATATAAGATAAAAAAAATAAATGTATTAACTTTTTTTATCAGTATAAATGTATAATCTAATAAATTATTTTTAAATTATATAATGATTTAAGTAATTTTCTTAAAGTAATTAATAATATTAATAGTTCAGTTTCACCGTACGAATCCTTAGAAAGCTCTTTAAAGGAGATCTCTAACTATACAAATTTGAAAAATTTCATGCCTTAATCTGATATTATAATTCTAAACGAACGAAAAAAAAATTTAATTAGGGCTAGCAGCAGAGATGACTTGGTGGATGAGGTGAATTGATAGGGCCGAACTGAATTAGGGCAAGCAGTTTCCCTCATAAATGATAAAACTAATATTTATGGCATGAAATTTTCGACCCTGGCTTCCCAAATATAGAAATCTGATTTTCAACTTAGCAAATTACAACAAACTCATTTTTAAAGAAAAAATTGAAAGCAAAGGAAACTAGAGTTTTCATCCCCCAATCATCATAGCGTTGAAGGAAGATTCACATCATAACTCAAACATATGTATATAGTTTCTCAAAACCTTAAGCGGCAGGTAGCTAAAAAGTACTTTTACTCCAAACTTGCCCAAACAAAACATACAAAAGAGATGTAGAAGGTTAATTAGTTTTCCTGGAGAATATATATATATATATATATAGAGATAGATAGAGAGAGAGAGAGAGAGAGGGAGGGAGATCCATGTGTGGTAATTAGGGAAGTCAGGCAGGGGCGACCTGAGAACACACGAATAACATTTCAAGGGTCACTCTGCCAAATGGGTGTTTGGCTTTGTGGTAATTATGTGCTCTCAGATCGCTCCTGTGTGACTCTCCTCTATCTATTTGCCTTCCATTGCAGGGTTAATTATTGCTGATATAACTTAACATATATATATTTGCCTGCCTCTATGTTGGTGTGTGATTTCATGTGGTATATATAGACTCTAGGATAAGGAATTTTTAATATCGATTTTATCCTTTTAATTTGACACATATTATAAAAAAGGCTTTTACTTATAAATCGATGACTTCACTCTATTTGTACTACACTGGAGTACTAGCATTTGGTTAGACGATATAGGGTGTGCGTGTGTGAGAAATAGTACTATAAACTTTTGTACTTCTAATTGAAATGGGAAATTGTAGTACTATAGTTTTCTGTACAAGAAAACACGTTAGAATAATTGGCAGATGAGATATTTAGGGTAAAGAATGACGTACATGTGCAAAGAAAGCAAGTTACTCTTTTCAATTTGTTTTAATAATTTTTTTTTTCAAAGTAGAAAATATCGCTAGTAGTTTTGGGTTGCACGTGTGTTGTCAACATGCATGTGTGTCGTATTGAGTCCTACTTTTAGGGTATTCATGCATGTTGTAGCAATTCAAGCCGCTCAAATTATTCATATTACAAGTTAGACATGAATTAAATTTGTATTACGAATTATCAATTCAAACACCACAAGAAAATTTGGTATAGCCCTAAAATTCTTACTTTAATGTATTAAACTACTATTTTCTAGTTTAACCTAATGATAATACATTAATACTAATATACAATATTGTAAACTTTTAATCTAAATAAGAAAACAAAAAGCTTAAAAAAGTCAAATAATCTGCAACCAAGTGAAAATAATAGAAAATATTTATTACAATTTTTTAAAGGCATAAGTATGATCGACCTTACATCAAGGTCAACTAGGATCCCATAGTACCAATAATAAAGATTTATTATTATTATTTATTTTTATCTTTCTGGATTAGATTCAAGATCTTTTTGCTTCAATAAGAATCTCGATCCTAAGCAATGGCTCACCTAAGAGTTGTTTCTCTTACTATATAGAGGTGTTCTACTGAGGAACTCTTTGTCTCCTCTATTGTTTTGTATTGTTGAAGACTTTCTCAACATCTACCTTGAAAATTTGGTAAATAACAGGATTTTTATCTTAATTTCTTCACCCAAAGGAAATTGAGCATCAATACACTTTTTATATGCAAATGATCTTATATTTGATCGAGCCTGCATGTCAAATATCTAGGTTCTATTTGAGGATTTTTTTACTATAAGACATCTTTTAGGTTAGATTGTCAATTTGGACAAATCTTTTATTTACTTTGGTAAAGGTATTCCTCCATGCAATATTCCTTCACTTTGAGAAATGGCCAAGATGTGCACTTGGGGGCATCTTTGTCATACTTGAGTATCAATCTTTTCTCAAGGGGCCTCGAGAAAGTGTTGGTCTCAAGGATTATCCAATAAAATTTGTGCCAGGATAGAGGCATGGAAAGAGCGTACACTCTCTTTGGTAGGACATAGATGCTTGATATCTTCGATCATTCAAATAATGTTCCTCCACTCCTTTTAGATATACAAATGACCAAAATCATTCTAAGATGAATTGACAAAAATCATTTGTAATTTCTTCAAGTCGAGGAAGATGGATAAACTTAAACCAATTCAGGTTGCTTGGAAGAACTTTTGTTGCCCATTAGAGGAAGGAGGTCTCAGTTTGCGGGACCTCAATCTCATAAATGAGGCCTTGTTAAAAAATTTTGCCTGGTGGGTGATTAATCACATGGAACTCTAGCACGATGCTTTATTTGTGTAGCCGGTACTTGGATACGGATGAATCTCTATGGAACTACTACGTCTACTCTTCTATATGGCCTGATTTATGACCTCAGTATTCGACCCTCTTAGAGAAATCTAGATGCTAATTGGAAATAGTTACGTAATAAAATTTTGGATTGACAATTGTCTAGGCACTTTTCTAATGGAAATGATGAATAGCCCCTCAAGTAGATATGTCGATTTACTCATAAGTCGGGACTAGCTATAAGCTGATGAATGGCATCTGCCACAGTCTTTCGATGACTCCTATCCAAATATTGCCACAAAGATTCAATTGATAGTCTATGTTACATGGACTCAGTGTCAAGTGGTACATATCTGAAGGTTTGACTCATATCTTTTTAATTTTGAAGACACAAGGATACAAATAATAAGTATCCAATTTTTCAACGGGTACTTAGACACGTCAAATTATTATATAAATTATGTAAAGTATTTGATACATTTGTATAAATATTTATATTTTTTAATGTCAATTAAAATGTAGCATAATTGTTAGAATATTACTTCTATAATATATTTGTTTTAAGTAATTTTTTTAATAATACTAAATAAAAAATAAAGCTATTGAAGATTAAAAAATTGTTCCCTTATTTAGTAAAAAAAATAATAATAATATTTTTTTGGGATCTATTAGTACCATTACATGTGCAAAAAGTTATAAAGATATTATATTTTTATATCAGGTGGGTTCGGCTTGTTTTAGGTTAGAGCCCAAAAATTAAAAAGTCCAAACTTTATTATATAACTTCTCTAACATTAGGCAAAAATTTAAAAAGCTCAAATTTAATTGTCTCTTCTTCAACTTTAGAAAACAAGATGTCACTGATGTGTCCAATAGTGTGCCACCCTGACATAGATCCCACATCCATGTTAGTGTCGTATAGTGTTGACATGGATGTGGGTGGCAATTTGCCCAGTCCAAGTAACAAGGTCAATAGTTGCTAGGACTGGTTAGGATACTAGAGTTTGGACATGTTCAATTAATGGAGAAGTCACGATCGGTGAAGCTTATGATTCACTCTGTATGGTTTGGGAACATAAGAATTGAGGTTGGGCTAGCTGGGCCACTTTCATACCGCCCTCACGGTCAATTTCGCTTTGGCACACTATTCAAGATAAACTCCCTACAGATTACCAGCTAAAAAAGATGGGACAGTCCTTCCCTTCCTTATGCTCCTTGTCTGGCTTAGTGGAGGAAAATATGTCTCACCTTTTTTTGAATTATCATTTTGTAGGTGCTCTATATGACCTCTTATGCTTCTTTTTTGGCATGTGATTGTATATAAATTCTTTCATTCGTAATCTATGGATACTTGATTTTGGGTCACACCTTGGTAATTTATGAAAAGTATGGATTGTTTCAGTCATTTGAGTGATATGGATACTTATAAATGATTATCAGTTTAAAAGTTCCTTAGCAAAAAAAAAATGCAATCTATCATTTTTGGACCTATCTTCACCTTCTTAGGTGTAGGTACGACTACTTTAGTAAGACATTCAACACTCGTAAATAACTCATACTGTATCTTTTGTATCTTTTTTCGAGGTATCGTATTTAAAAGGTAGTTAGCCAATAAAATATATCAGTACTAATTTCAGTAATAAAGTAAATAACAATAAGCAAAAAGGTATCTAAAAACATAGAAACATGTAATAATAAAAAGAACACATATACCTATTTAATAAGAAATATAGCATGAACAAACAACTGCTAGTACCTCTCAACCTCTTCACCCATTCTATTTCTACTTGTTATCTTTAGAAATTTCCATTTTTCCTTAGATTGCTTGGATTGATGAAATAGGAATTAGTTTGGGCAACATCAAGAAAAACTTACTGGAAATTAGTTAAGGCTCAACAAGAAAATAGAGTGTTGAGGATGGTTATATATGTGAAGGATTTTTACGATTATGTGCTTCGGACTTCAAAAGAGGTAGTTACAAATATGTATCAATATTTATGGATCAATTGGTACAGCTAGACATTAAAGTGATGAGCAATAGAGAGCGAACATTGAAGGCTCAACAATATTCTCACACAAGCATTTTAAAGTTTCAATTGATTATTAGTTCTAGCTTAATTGGTTCTGTAAAGTATTCCGGATTGTTTAACTTTATTTGTATACTTGCTTCAATTGAATGATATTATTTACCATTTGCTATAAAAAAAAAAAGTAAAAAATATATATATCAGAAGGATTCACCAAATCATCATACAAAATTGGTGAGTCAAGTTCATATAAAGAAAGGAAATGAAATGAGGGGCAAACAAGTCATTCTCACTCTAATATTTATTTTCTAAAAACATGAAAAATAAAATAAAATAAGAGCCCCCACAAATTATTCTCACACCTCCTTGTTTTCCATCCAATTCCAAAATTATTTATACTTAATATTTTACTTTTTTTTTATTTTTTTTAAAATAACTTTTGAAAATAATTAAATAAATTAATTTTTTTTTTCCCAATTCACTACAACTTTTAGTAAACACATGGAAATTAAAATAAATGATGTTGCTTTTTCTATTTCTCTTTCTTCCAATTGATAATGCATACCAAAGCTCGAATTATCTAAATAGTCCTTAGCTAAGTATGTTAAGCTCGAATGCATACCAAAGCTTGAATTATCTACTATTTATAATGCAAGACACATGAGTAAAAGGGATCAATAAAATTAATGAAATTGTTGTTTTTCAAAATACATTATTATAAAAGTTTTGCTATTTTATATTTCTAAGTCAAAGTCAATGACAAACCCATCATGCCACATATAATTGATAAGTAGCCATTTAGGAGAGATAGATATGTCCATAGTTTTGTTCATCTCCTCGTTTTAAAACAAATAGAGTAAATGAGTCATGTATCTTAATTATCTCTTATTTATGAAGCTAATATTTCCCTTGCTTTCTTCACATTTGAAGTAAACTAAAATGTTTTCCATCTTTCTTTCTTTTTTTTTTCTTTACGCCTTTTTATGTACTCTAAATCAACCATTAGAAAGAAAAAAAAAATGCTAATTTCGACCATAGCATTGAAAACCACATTGATCAATTAACCAAATTTTAAAACCATTATCATACTTGAAAATCAAACCTAAATCTTTGAGAATGTTATCAATTTTTTGTAAGTCACATATATAGTTATTGCAATAAATGAGAGAATCAACTTTAAAAGAAGAAGAAGAAGAATTTAAAAGAAAAGGAAAAACATGAAAAAACCAAAAAGCATAAAGAAATGTTTCAGTAACTTGAACAATTTACCTAATGAGCGGTGACCAAAGGCAAAATCAGCTGAAGAGTTATATGGTTGTGGTTTGGGCAACAGAGAGTGCCCTAGATCTTCTCTCACAACAAGTCTTCTTCTTTCAACCTAGTCGTTGGTAAATCTAGCAAAAATCAAATTATTAAAGGAGTGACTGTTAACCAACATAACACAATAATATTAAAAGATATAGTTCATTGCATTTATGTAGGTTAAATTCCAAAGAAGTAACCCATTAGCTTAAATTCATTTTCCAATTCTTTTGCCACCTTCAAATCATATTTGTGAATTTGTTATCCAAAGTTAACATTGATCAAAGTCTTAAAGAGGTTTAGGACAACAACAAAACAAATAAATTCATTTTAGCTATAATATTTGAATAACTCACATGCTATCAAGGCAAAATCTAACTAACTCAAATATATTATCATATAAGATCATAATCCAAATAAAAGCTTGGTAGGTTATAGGCATGAGAACGGAAGTAATGTATAGGGGGATTTCTTCACCTCAACAGTATAGATGGAAGTCCACTAGGCTTCATGATCTTCTTTTGCTCAACTCACTGCCTCTATAGCATACAAACAATTTTGTATTCAAAGAAACAACTCATAAAAGTACTTAAAAGTTCTCAATTTTAAAGAGCACCTAATACTTAAAATTTGTTGTGCGGAACCCACTTGAATACCACTATTATAAGAAAGCTCCCAGGAAAGATTGGAGGGTCACACCGGAGCCACTTAAATTCCAATCTCCTTAGACAGAACTTTCTTAAATAGTAAGCACTCAATTGAGTAACAAACAACTACGGTAACCAAACGTAGAGAAATTAAATAACAAAGTGGACACACAAATTTTACGTGGTTCAGCGTAAGGCCTAATCCACGGGCAAAGACAAGGAGAATAATTCACTATTCAAATGGTGTTTACAAAGTGGGTACAAACTCTCAAATACCCCAAGATCCCTATATACCAAATTTAGAGATTTTTCTCTAACAAACAAAAGAGGAGCAACTACCAAATGTGTTACTTCCAACACTTTGAAGCTACCAAAATGAACTTCCTAATTTTGCTCTCTCTTTCTCTCAAATGCAACTCTTGTTATGAATTGCTAGGGATGATTTTATGGCTTGGTTTCCTTCTCTATTTATAGGAAAATTTGTGTGCAAATTTTCAAGGATTGGTTGCACCAACTCTTGTCACCAACTCTCCACCAACCATTGCCACCAACTCTCCACCAACCATTGCTACCAACTCTTCACCAACTCTTGACTTCCATGGTATGCTATTAGTTGTTCAACAATATTGGCTCAATTAGAGCCACATTTTCAACAATCTCCACCTTGGATCAAATTGAGCTAGTAACTTCAAATAATTATTCTCCAGATATTTGCCCCAATATCACAAACGTGGTTTGAATCGCCATCATCAACCACCATTTTTTTTTATCATGCCGAAACACCAACCCAATTTTCTTTACAGCAACTCCAAATACATATGGCTGAGTCCTTACGATTTCCTCTTTCAAATCACAACGTAAAAATTTTGTTTTTACACCAACTTGAACTAATTCCAAATCAAAATTTCGTATCCAAGGCCAACAACACTCGAACAGTAGCATGCTTTACAATTGGAGAAAGCACAACTATAGTCAATGCCCCATTTTTGAGCATAACTCTTTGCTACCAACAACACCTTGACACGAACAACACTATTTTTAGGAAATCTATATTTCTTCACAAATATTCATTTGCATCCAACTGCTCTGTTGCCTTTAGGAAGCTGAGCTAACTTCCATTCATTCCTTTGAAGAGATTGCATCTCCTCCTCCATTACACATTTCCACTTTTGCATTCAACATTGCTAATGGCCTCTTCATAAGTGACCAAAATACCATAATGCATTTTGAAAGTGCATATGCTCCAAAATTACAACTACAAGAGCCAACCAAATTGACGAATTTGTCCTTTCATCTTTCCAATTACAAATGAATCTTATTGCTGTTGAGGTTCTTGGGTTAAAACCTCTCCATCATCTTGTGTTGTTAGAAAGCTATTGTCTTTCTCTACAACTTCAACTGGGTCAACTGACACTTTTTAACTCCACCTATTGCGAAGTACCATTGGCCTGCTTATCCTTTTAAGACCGTACCTCCAAAGGAATTTTGTCTTCGAGTTTAGTCGATGACAAACAACTAATGAAATGACATGCATATTTAATAACCTCAGCCCAAATTATCTTGCCCAACCCAGCATTGAACAACAAACACCAAATTTTCTCCAATATCATTTGGTTTATGCATTCTACCATCCATTTCTATTGTGGAGTATTTTTCATCATAAAGTGTCAAACAATTTCTTCACAATGACATACTTTCACCAGTATGTCCAACACACATATGCCATAACCTTGTTGCTTCTGAATCTTCAATAGAAACAGTATCTGCTCCACAAACAAGTGTACTTCCTTGTAGATAGTACAAGTTGTTTCTTCTTGTGCCTTTGATCATCACAAGTGCGCCTAATACAACCTTCAAGACTCCACCTCTCATAGTAACTGTGAGACCTTTTGATTCTAGGGCTCCCAATGATATGAGATTCTTCTTCAGACTCGGTACATACCGAACATTTGTCAAGATTTTCGTTGATCCATCATGAGTTTCCAAATGGATTGTACCTATCCCTGTTGTTTTACAGGTATTATCATTACCCATGTAAACAACTCCAACATCAAGCTCTTTGAAGCTTGAAAATCACTCCCTATTGGGACACATATGGTAGGTGCAACCCGAATCCAAAATCCACTCATCAACATGACATGTCAAAGACATGCCAACCAAGGAATAATCTGACTCATCATCTCCTTGATTAATTGCACAAGCATTGAAAATCTCCTTGCCCTTATTTTTCTTTTGCAACTTAGGACAATTATTTTTCCAATGCCCCTTCTCACGACAAAAGGCACATTCAGCTTTGGCAAGTCTTGCTTCTGACTGTGACTTGCCATTCTTTCCAGGTCCATGGCTCAAATAACGATTTCTTGCTGCCAATACTTCTGTCTTTGCATCTCTATGATCCATTTTATCATTCTTCATGGTTTCATAGCTATGCAAGGCTGTGCAAATTTCATCAAATGAAACTTGCTCTTTCCCATGCAGCAAAGTAATACTGAGATGTTCATAATCATCCGGAAGCGAGTTCAACAGCATTAAGGCCTTATCTTCATCACCAAAATGCTCGTCCAAATTGAACAAATCAGCCAACAACTTATTGAATGAGTTAACATGATCATTCAACGACGTACCAGGTGTGTACGTAAACCTATAGAGTTTCTTCTTCAAGAAAAGACGATTAAGTGGTCTTTTCGACATATATTTATCCTCCAACAATGTCTTCCATAACTTCTTTGATGACGTCTCCTTCATGACAAAATATTTTTGATCTTTGGCGAGACACAGCCTAATAGTACCACATACCTGACGATTGAGTTTTGCCCAATCTTTCTCATCCATGTCTTCAGGTTTATCCTCAAGAGCATGATCCAACTCTTGTTGGTACAATACATCAAGTACTTCACATTGCCACATACCAAAATTATTGGTTCCATCAAATTTCTCTACCTCAAATTTTGCATTTGTCACCGTAGTTCTAACTGGTGCTGATGTTGGCGCCACAATATCTGAAAACTCCGACATGCTCATTTTTTTACTCACAAAATCCGCAACAACACAATTTGCCGAATATGGATCGAATCGGCTCTGATACCACTTGTTGTGCGGAACCCACTTGAATACCACTATTATAAGAAAGCTCCCAGGAAAGATTGGAGGGTCACACCGGAGCCACTTAAATTCCAATCTCCTTAGACAGAACTTTCTTAAATAGTAAGCACTCAATTGAGTAACAAACAACTACGGTAACCAAACGTAGAGAAATTAAATAACAAAGTGGACACACAAATTTTACGTGGTTCAGCGTAAGGCCTAATCCACGGGCAAAGACAAGGAGAATAATTCACTATTCAAATGGTGTTTACAAAGTGGGTACAAACTCTCAAATACCCCAAGATCCCTATATACCAAATTTAGAGATTTTTCTCTAACAAACAAAAGAGGAGCAACTACCAAATGTGTTACTTCCAACACTTTGAAGCTACCAAAATGAACTTCCTAATTTTGCTCTCTCTTTCTCTCAAATGCAACTCTTGTTATGAATTGCTAGGGATGATTTTATGGCTTGGTTTCCTTCTCTATTTATAGGAAAATTTGTGTGCAAATTTTCAAGGATTGGTTGCACCAACTCTTGTCACCAACTCTCCACCAACCATTGCCACCAACTCTCCACCAACCATTGCTACCAACTCTTCACCAACTCTTGACTTCCATGGTATGCTATTAGTTGTTCAACAATATTGGCTCAATTAGAGCCACATTTTCAACAAAATTTTCCATTTCTCAACAGATTCCACCCATATTCTCAATTTAAACAACAATTATTACCTAAAATTTTCTATTCTTTAAGAAGAAGATTAGAAAATAACAACCGTAAGAGAATTAGATGGATGTAGGTGAGTGAAAAAGAGGGCTCGAGCTGTTTCTTTAAACAAATCTTCTTGGAGTTCTTCCTTTAGCCCAAGTTTGGTTAAATCTAGCAAGATAGCAAAGAATGGAAAAGTAAAAGAGAGAGGGAGAGAGCCGAAACAAGAGAATGACACTGTGCCAAAGCGAGAACCAAATAAGGCAGCGTGGAAGGCTGAGAGGAGCTTAATAATTTTAACTATTTGTTTAGGACATTTATGTAATTTTAAATAATGAACGACCAAAAATAACCTGCTTTTATATATACCAGATGGAAGGACGTGATGTTATGTTTTTAATTAATTATTTTATTAATTTTATTTTATATTAATAATTTAAATTTTTTTATGGTAAAGATTAAATTTTATTATTAATAATTATTGTAGTCACTTGTTAAAATATGAAGTTTTATTAATAATAATTATAATAATAGGTGTAAAAATAAAGAATTAATTTATTATATTATATTATATTATAGTGGTAATGGTAATAATAAAAATAAATATTTATTTATATATTTTAAAATCAAGATAATGTTTGTAAATTTTATCTGATTACGATATTAGACAATAGACATACATTAAGGTTCGTCCATCTTTTTATATATTATATTTAGTCTACAATTTGAATATTTTTATTATAAATTTTTTTTAAATCAAGTATATTTTGAATATTTATATTGTAAATTTTTAGTTTATATGAAAAAAAAACAAATGGTGCATGCTTCTTTCATTAAAAGTTTTGTTATGAAAGAAATTCTTGCTCTTTAAAAAAAATTATAATATCTTATTAGAAAAAAATAATCATATTCTTTAAAAAAATTGTATTTGCATCTTGTTTAAAATTTTATAAATTAAGATAGAGGTTAATCATTTTAATAAATCAATATTGATGTTAAACTAAAAACACATAATAAAATTATTTATTTGATGGGTTTTTTTAATTAAATGAAATCATTATATATAGAATTATTTTGTGGGTTTTTTAATTCACAAAATGAAACTATTATATATAGAATTTATTATTATTAGAATAATTAAAATTAATATTTTCTTTCATATTTTATTAATCGATTTTAAGATTAATAAAATAAAATAAAAAAAATTTATTTTATTTAACTCATCTAAACTACCTCATAAAGTAAAATTAATAAATTTATTATTAGTAAAAAAAAAATAGAAGTTAAAAAATTTAGTAAACTAAGTGAAATAATCATTTTATACATGAAAATAAATATATCTTTAAATAAATGCTTTATATTTTTAAAAATGTACTTAATATTCAAAAGACATATAATTATTAAGAAAAACCATTTTTCTAATGTAAATGAGTTTAAATTATGAACTACATCTTAAAAAATTTCACAAATTAAATTAACTTCTTAATTTTATTTATCTATATAAAATAGGAAAAATTATATCATTGATATCTAAATTTTAATCAAATTTATACTTAAGTCAACAATTATCTCACAATAATTCACAATTATTTTTAATTCATGTAACTTATTACATGTAATTTATTAATATTTAATTATTTTTTTATTTTTTATTACATGTGATTCTTTGACTTTTGTAAATAAAAAATAATTTTATAACCATAGAAAACAAAACATAAACCTAAAATAAATAAATATATATATATATATATATATATATATAATTAATAAGTGATTTTTTTTTTGTAGAAATTTTTTATCAATCTCGTATACTTGCGTGACTTTAAGCATGGCAATAATAGAGAATAAGACTCACATGAAATTCATTATAATTGTAAAATAAACAGATAGAGAGTTTAGAGCATAAAATAAAACTAAAAGATAGAGTAAATTACATTAATAAAATTAAGCAAAAATTCAATGTCATAATCAATTAGTAATGGCTAGTAAATTTATTTAATTTAATATTATTATTTATGTCATAATAATTCATAATCATTGTAACTTATCAATTTTTTTTTGTTATAACGTTATAAAATATCCCATAAATTTATTAAAAAAATCTCTTTAAAACATAACAATTATCAATAATATTATAATAAGTAGATACTAATTAATAAATAATAATTTTTTGTAAAATTCATTATCATAATAAATTAGTAATGTCCAGTAAATTCAATTATTTTATATTATTATTAATGTCATAATAATTCATAATAATTATTAATTCATGTTATCAATATTTTTTTAAAATTTTTATTGATTCAATGTCATAATAAATTAGTAACATTTAATACATTATTTTAATATTGAATCATACCATTTAACTCATGTAAAATATATTTTTTTTCATTTTTTCATTTAAAAAGTAAATTTTCTTTTTTGCTTTACATACAGTTCCTGATATCTTGTAAGCAATAATAAGTAAATGATATCTTTTATGTCATATTTAAATGTTAATTAAATAATTAATGTATGTCATATATTAATACTTACAAAGACAAAATAGAATAAGTGTTTATAACAATTGATAATTTTATTTCTATAAAAAAAATTAATAATTTTATAAAAAATAAAAATAATTATAATTTAGTCCTTAAATACTAAATTTTGTTCATAATTTAGTCACAATTTTTAAAAAATTTTATAAATTAGTTAAATTTCTTAATTTTGTTACTCAATTTACATGTTAAAGTTAAAAATATTTGGTTGTTTTTATTAAAATTATACACTAAATCATTTTTAGGAATTAAAAAATGATATTAATCAGTTTACAAACTACTTGTAATTTGACCTAAATATTAAAATATTCATTTATTATATATATTTTAATGTAATTTATATTTTATTTTTATGTAAATTTATTTGTTTACTTTTATAATTTTTATTCTTTTATATTGTCTTCAAAACAATATATTTTTCAAGTATGAGTATTGTCTGTAAATTAATTTTTAGTGCAATGATATTTATTTTTAATGTGTGTGTATTAAAGATGTAAGTTTAAATCTCATCTATTATAAATTTATACACGAGTGTGTTACTTAAAAAAAAAGCAATGTATTTTTCTGCATGTTAAAAATTCATTTTTCGGGTTCCAATTACAATGAAGGATAAATTAATGCACCCGAACCTCCTAAGCGTAAGCATGATAACCTTTATTTTCTATGATATAAATGATCTTTAGGCATGAGCTTCGAACATCTTCCTCCCAATTTGCTTTTTTTTTTTTTTTTTTTCTATTCTTCCTGAACTGTGTTTGGATTTATATAATTAAATTCTCTAAATGGGTTTGATTCATTCACTGAGATTAGGGGATGTAAATCATGAAGAATTAGAGATGAAGCTTCTAGGTTATATTGAATAAGAAGTATATACTCATGCAGAGCCTTGTTAATTTAAAGCTTTTTAAGGGCCTTTTTCTCATTTTAATGTACTGGTAGAACGACTACAAGCAAGCCTAAGAAGCTTTATATATAGATAGATATATATATGAAAGAGAAGATTTTATCCACTTTTCCGTATACCTGTTATGATGATTATTAATAACACATGCATTGCCTCATTCACACGAAAAAAAAATTGACTCCATTTCTGCTAATTTTTCTTTTTATTTATTATCAATGGTTGTTTAGTATTTATAAGCCGACAAGAAAAACCAACACAAATCATTCTTCATGCAACAATTTTAGCAAATCACAATTATCAAATTATAATCCATATTCATAGCTTTGTGTTTAAATATATAGAGTGTTGTCTTTAATAATTACCCGAGTTATTATCATCAACCTTCCTTATATTTTGCCCAAATATCAATGACTTATGCTCGGTTTTATTTTGATTCAATGACCTCCTTACTACTTTGAGTTATTATCAAAGATAACTCTTTCTATCAGAATTGATCAAAAAAAATTGACACTTGTTAAAATCAATTCTAACAATAGGAAATGGATTGAACTTGCCATAAAGCAAGGGAAGAGATAACTAAATCAAAATGAAACCTGACATGAGTCGAAATAATATTTGGAAAAAAATATAGGGGATGTTGATAATATAAAATAATGTATTTTTCAATCATACGTTAGACTTTTGATAACTCTATGATAATAAAGTTATTGATATTTACATATTTTTATTAAATAAAATGGGACATTTTGTGTTAAAAATGAAAAAAATTACTTTTATAGGCCAAAAGGATAATAAAAAAAAATTAAATTTTTTGGATTTTTCTAAATTTTTTAACGCAAATGGATGTATTTAAAGAAAGCCACATAACCCAATCAACACGCACCACGTGTTCTCCCAATGTATGCTTTGCAAGTAGCTATCACTCATTTTTATCCCAACCTTTGATTCAAAAAATGTTTCAATGATCCAGATTTGTCCTTGCATTTTTTCTAGGTTTTATAATATTGTTAGCCCCCATTTTTGGGAATTGGAGGCTAGATAAAGAGACAAACTCTCTGCACACTCTATGGAGTTTTTAGAGAGAGAAAGAACATAAAGAATCTACCTCTGAGTAGGAGTGGCAATTTCTGACACGATCCGAACACGACAGGACACAAATTTTTTTTGTAAGAATTAATCAATAATTTTTTCTTATTCTTAAAAGTTTTGTTATTTCTTACTATTACAAATAGGCAACACGAAAAAAATTTCAGTAAATTTTTTCATGTGTCAACTAACACGAAAATCTGACATGAATAACACGACTAACACGATACGATTGCGACCCCTACCTTTAAGCAAATGAGTCACATTTGGGCATGGAAGCTTGAAGACTCACATTGAGTTTCTTCTTTTTCTTTGTTGTTTTGTTGTTCCTTTGCATTTTATTTATGTATTTCTCTAAATTTTGCTTATAAATATTTATGGAGTAACTTCTAGCTTTATGATTTCAATGAAACGCATTTATTTAATTTTAGATGGTATATTTTTATTTTAATATATTGATATGCTTATGAGTTGTTTATTTTACTCTATGTTTATTGTCTTTAATTAATTAATCATTAGTTAGGCTTATTTAGTGACATATGTGCATTTGAAAGAATGATATGTGTTATGATTATGAGTAAAATGACATGTTTGTATGAGGATGGAAACACCGATGTGTAATGTGTAGTTTTAGTGAGCTCTTGTGCTTAATGAATTTTAAATAGTTATAGACATATGGGTTAGTATTTTAGTAATTAAATTGCAAGAATCATAAACATATTTGTTGTAATTAAATTAGAGAATTTGACTAACAATTATAAGTAGCAATTTTGAATATAGTTGTAATGTGAAGACTAACTACAATTTCATGTTGCTTGTATTCAATTTTGCATTTCAAATGTGTTAGAAAAATTAAGCATTCGAATGAGTAAATTGAAAAAAAATTGTAATTTTAGGAATTCAATATTTTAACTTTTCAATCATTCTAATTAGTATAATTAATTAAATTAAATTTATTTTATTTTATTTTGAATAACATTTCATTAGTCTAAATAGTGTTATGCAAAACCAAATTTTGGTCCTTAATTACTAAATAATTAATCCTTGTGAGTTCGACATTTGTTCTTAAAATACTTATTACTTTTACATAACATGTACACTTGCATTTTTCAGGAAAAAATTCAATTATACCCCTGAGGTTAAACGTTTCTTCAAAAATAACCCTAACATTTACAAAAAAATCTTAAATAACTTTAAGGTTTAAGGGTATATTCAGAAATACCCCTCTGATCTAACACCCGTTAGAAATTTCTGTTTGTCCTGACACAAATCAGAATTAACATTTAAAAATTAATATTTATACTAGAAACCGTTGGAATTACAACGGTCATGAGTTTCTCAACTATAAATACTTTAACTCTACCCCTAACAATACAAAGCACACCAAAACACACCAAAACAGTTCATGGCTTCCAATACTTCATCTAGCATTAATGGAGAAGTCATAAAATTCAAAAACAGATATTGTTATTGTGGAAGAAAAGCTGGAATCAGAATTTCTGAATCAAAAGGAAATCCCAACAAGTTATTTTTCTATTGTTCTCTTGATAAGTGCAAATATTTTTCATTTTGGGATCCTAATGGAGAAGAATGCAATATGAGTGATGCAAGTAGCAAGAATGTAGATTTGCATGAAATAAAATTGAAAATTACAGCCCTTGGAGCAAGGATTCAGAATATGGAAGTTCAAATGCATAAAGGGTTTAAAAATATGAGGGTTGTGAATGTGTGTTTGTCAATTTTATTTTTACTTGTATTTGTAATTGTGCAATCTATAATTAAATGAATGAAGAAATGAAAGCTATTAAATCCATACAAAAACATGAAATATTTGCACTTATCATATGTTCAAACAACAAATTACAATTCTGTCCAAACAACAAAAGCTACTATCCAAACAACAAAGCTATTAATTCCAATTTCATTTGTGTTCAAACAACAAAAAATGTATACATCTATAATTCTGCCCAATTCCAATTACATGAAAGGGTGCTTATCATGTGTTCAAACAACAAATGTATACATCTATAATTCTGCCCAAACAACAAAGCTATTGTGAGGCATTTGTGCTATAAACACTTACATCATAAATGACAAAAAAAGCAGCCAATGTATCCTATGCTCTGGACATCTATAATTCTGTCCAAATGGCTGTGCTTCCTTGTTCCATCTAGACATCTATAATTCTGGACATCGATAACATCACCACCATATGGCTGTGCTTCCTTGTTCCATTTTATAACTCTCCTCCCATCTAATGCATTACTTGCAATATGCTCCAGAAAACAGTCCATACACAACAATCTGAACACATTATGACAAAGATTATGACAAGTATGTAAACCTCTTGTTTCCATGTCTACAAAACAGTCAATACAAGCATGAATCCTATTCCATTCACACCATATAAACCTGTTGATAATACAAGTATGTAAACCTTCAGTTTCCATGTCTACAAAACAGTCCATACAAGCATGAAAATATTCCATTCACACCATATAAACCTGCTGATAATACAAGTATGTAAACCTTCAGTTTTCATGTCTACAAAACAGTCCATACAAGCATGAAAATATTTCATTCACACCATATAAAAACCTGTGACCTGTTATGCATTCTAAAACCTAAATTTCCTTATAAACATACAAAAAATGGCTGGACCAACATTGTTCGATCAAGCTTCATCCTATTGAGAATGTAAAGGTCCACTCATTATGATTGGTTGTTCATTGTTTTGCTTCTTATTTGTTGGACCAACATTGCTTGTACCCTAATAAAGCAACACAATGTTAGACATAAAGTAATAATTATTTAAAATTCATAATAATTATACGAAAAAAACACAACCTCTGATTGCTCCTGAGTTGGATTAGCCTTCCTTTTTGTTAACTTCTTTATAACATTACTTGATGTTATTTCCTACAAACAATATTATTAGTATAATCAAATTTTACAAATGCAAGTATAATTATACATAAAATGAATCACATCACCTGATTTTCGTTGAAGCTTGGATTCTTTAATTTCTCTTTGCATGATCTCTGATTATGACCAAATTGCTTGCAATAACCACATTTCAACCCTTGTTGTCTCTTGTGCTTCTCTGGTTCAGTTGCTTCTCTATTTCTCTCAGTTGGTGGTCTACCTTTTTTTGCCTTATAAATTGGAGGAAGTATTTGTCCATCATTAGGCATCCTCACCCAATCTTCTTCAGATGGAATAGGATGAATGATATTGGAATATGTTTTCAGATATGCATCCTTTGTGAAATATGGATGAACGTACTCCTCAATCCTATACCTCCTGTCTATAATACAAGCAACACCATGCTTGCAAGGCAAACCACTCAATTGCCACCCATAACAGCTACAAGTCCACTTATTCAGATTGACTAACATGTTGCAACCATCCCCAGCATATAAAACTCTCAAAATTCTTCCTTCCTCCTGTTTACGATCCAAATATTTCAAGACATTTGGTGGAAGTGAAGCTGTCCATTTTTCTGCCATTTCTTTCTTTTTAACCATTGTCCTCATCATTTTTCTTCTAACCTCTTCAAATAACTCCACAATAGGTCTAGATCTTACTCTGTTTAACCAATTATTAAAACTTTCTGTCATGTTATTGGTTACATGCTCTACTTTCACATCATCATCAAAAGCATATCTACTCCAATGTGAAGGTTCAACTTTACTTAAATACTCATGTGCTCCAGGCTCTTCATTTTTAATTTCAAGCATGAATTGATTAAACTCTGTTGTTCTACTAGCTTTAGTTGCTGCCCAAAACAGTTTTCTCATTTTAAGACTTGGATATTTACCCTTTATGTTGGCATAAATATGCCTACAACAAAACCTTACATGTGAAGTTGGGAAAAACTTATTTATTGCAGCAATGAGGCCTTTTTGTCTATCAGACATAAAGCATAACCTTCTCTTTTCAAACACTCCAATATGTTGATCGAATAAAGCCATAAACCACATCCAAGTGTCCGTATTTTCAGATTCAGCCCAAGCAAGGGCAATTGGAAATAAACCACCATTAGCATCTAAGGCAATAGCAACCATCAATACCCCTTTAAATGGACCCTTTAAAAAGTATCCATCCACACCAATAAATGGCCTGCATCCATTTAAAAATCCTTGTTTTTGTGCTGGAAAGCTAACAAAGCATCTTCTAAAACAAGGAATATCATTCGGTATTGGTAAATGAGTATCTACCACTGCAATTGCTCCTGGATTGCTTTTTATAACCATATTACAATATTGCCTAATTTTGGCAAAGTTGCCACTATGGTCACCCAATTGTCCAGAACAAGCCATTTTCCTTGCTCTATATAAAGTCAAGTTAGGAACAGAAATGCCCCATCTTCTTTTGCACTCAGCCTCCAATACAAGAATACTAATATTAGGATTTGCCATGACTAATTCCTTCAATTGAGAAGCTAACCATCGAGCTGTTGCAGATCTTTGTTTTTCAACCTTCTGACAAGTATGTCTGCCTTTCTTGTCAACTGGCTCAAGAGTTTTTACCATAAAAGTTTTTTTATCTGTCCCAACCGAAGCATGAATCCTCCATCCACATTCTGGTGCTTTGCACCTGGCAGTTACTCGGGTTGAGTCAACTTTAATTCTTTCACATTCAAAACCAACTTGAATTATGTACTCTTGTAAGAGTTTTTTAAATTCCTTAGCATCCTTAAATGTATCCCCTACTTGGAATTCAATTTTACCATCAACATTTCTTTTGAATTCCCTACTAGCATACTGGCGGTTGACTTTCCTACCACCTTGTTCGTTACTAGTATCGGCGTCATTGTCACTCATTTCATGGTCATCGTCCAAACTGTCATCACTCTCTGAAAATTCAACATCATTTTTATCACTATCAACACCATCATCCAAATGAAGATCCTCCTCATCACTACTCCAAAGAAATTCCTCATCTCCATCATAATCATTATCTTCAATGTTTTCTACTGTTCCCGATATCTTTTTTTTCGACCTTTCACTATTCCTTGGAGCGTCACTATCTGTTGGAATGTAGTTAGGGCTGCTGTGAATTGGTACTTCTTCAGAAGGTTGTTCACCACTGTTTGGAAAGGGTTCAAATGAATCAAGATTAATATCATCAATGTTATGTTCACCTTGATCATCATTTGGGTTTAAGGGTGACTCAACAACAGTAGGATAATAGTAATCATCTTCTTCAAATTCTTGATCACCAGGAGGTTGGATTGGTGTTTCAACAGGAGGTTGGAATGGATGAATATCCAATCTAGGAGTAGGGTAGATAATTTCCAAAGGATTGAATTCTACAAACAAGTCAAGCCTTTTAATTCTTTTCTCCTTATAATCCATCATTAATTCTTGCAATTCTATATCTGTCCTCAACACAGTAAGTTCATTTGAACCAACTTTTTTAGCTTCTATCCTAAAATCTTCTCTTTTCAGTGTCAACCCCTCTTTCATAATTGACCTCTTAGCATCATGAAAGCAGCATATTAGACTATACTCATCTGCAGGTATATGACCAGCCCATCTGACTTTACCAAATAAATGGACATACACACTAGCCCATTCATTCATTTTTACAGTCCTACACAACAAACAAATGAATGCATTATCATATCAATACAAATAACATGCTTAAAAACAACCCTACACAATAATCAAATGAAACCTTTCATATCAATAATCCAAACAAGTTAACAAACAGCCTTATACAAGTACCAAATGAATGTTTTATCATATTAATACTAATAACATGCTTAAAACAACCCTATACAATGATCAAATGAATCCTTCATATCAATACAAAAATGAACAAGTACCCTTGCATGAACATTTTCTATTATATATGATTTTGTATCTATGAACAAGTACGCAAAGAAAATATTTTTTATTATATATGTGTCTTCACGGATTTTTGAAAAAAAAATGAACCATAATACTTCAAATAAATAAATAAAACAGTCATACCCTTGCATGAATATTTTTTATTATATATCACGAATTTTTCAAAAATAAAATAAAATAATATATATATATAATACTTCATAGAAAGGAAAACTTCAAAGAAAGGAAACAAAACATTCATGTTATCTTCACATAAATCAGCAAAATCATAAGCAAAAATGAAATATTTTTTAGTGTATTCATACCCTTGCATCATCATTTTTTATTATATATCACGGATTTTTCAAAAAATAAATAAATAATATATATATATATATATATATATATATATATATATATATATATATATATATATATATATATATATATATATATATATATATATATATATAATACTTCAAACAAATAAAACAAAACATTCATGTTATCTTCACATAAATCAGCAAACGAAGAAAAAAAAAATAAAAGAGCATCGATCGACGACCGTTATGATACCCTTGCATGGAACGACCACCGTTGAGCACCGGATGGCTAGAACGACCACCTCTTCCACGACCACCGCTTGTACCGACCACCGCTTTCACTGTACTACGACAAACGAAACACAAACTCAGACCAGGCGAAGGAACTTTCTAGAACGCGAGGGTTTCAGAGCTTACGTGCTTGGGTGAATGGCTTACGCGGGAAGGCTAATTCCTAATATCTATGCAGATCTTTGTTTTTACCTTAATACCCCTAAATCACACGGTCAAATAACGGTGTCATGCAGTGAGGGCATTTCTGACTTTTTCAAAAGGATAGGGCTATTTTTGAAGAACTGTTAAAACTCGAGGGTAGTTATGATATTTTTTCGCATTTTCCATGTCAACTTTTTCAATATTTTCTTACATAAATAATTATATTTGATAATAACTCAAAGCAGAGGGGATCTGCCTAAATCAAAATGAATCTGGCATTGGTTATTAATATTTGGGCGTTATTGAATATACACAATTCTATGCTAGTAGTAAATTAATTTAAAAAAAATGTAGTAGTTTTTTTTTTTTTTTTTTTTTTTTGAGAAAATAGAATTTTATTAAAGATCAAAATGTACAATCTAAATAAAAAATTATCAATTTAATTATATCAACAATCAAAATTATTAAATCAAAATTAAAAAATTTCTTAAACATATGGAAAAAAACTTGAATTTTTATCTTTTGCTCTATTGTAAGTTTTTCAATCGACTATTTGGTTACTTTAACTGATATATTGATCATTCTTTAGAAAAATAAAATCTTCATACCATATTGTAATATTCATGACCTTTAACACTTTGCATCTAGATTGACAACAAAACACAAACTTTATGGATATAAACATGATATAGATCATCTTAAATAAATATCTAGATGAGAAAATCACCCTAGAACAAGATCTAGGTGAAGAATGACAATTATATATTTTTTATTCAAAATAACTAATAAGAAAAAAATGAATATAAGCAAAACAAACTCACCAAAGAGAGGCTCCCGTAGAAGGAGATTCCTCCCAACACAAATCAAATTAAATTTTTGAAGGCTTCAAAAAAAGAAAAGAGAGAAGAAAAATTGGCAAGGGTTTCAAATTTCCAATCTTTGAATGGGCATGCGACTAGTTAGAGTAATACAAAAGGCACAAAATAAGATCATGATCTTCATCTGTTCCATAATTTTCATTGTAGCATATATCATTAAATGCATCAAGTTCACACATTATGCACCTAATTTTTAGTGTGAAAAAATGCATTATATGCAACTAAGTTTTCATGTTTATAGAACTTCTTTTTTTTTTTTTTATTTGGCTAAAAGGATTTTTTGTCTTCAAGCAGGACTTAAACCTGCTACCTTTAGTTTACTACAAAAGGCTATGACATTGAGCTATTAGGCCATTTACCACTAATGGCTTAGGGCTTATAACTTTTGTTTTTTAATAATATGAATATTTTCTTTTTCTTTATCTTATATAAAAATTCTTAAAGTTTGGTGGTCGATTTTGAGTATGAGAAATGATTTAGTCACATAAATTGCATATATTTTTTTCACTCATTTTTCAAAAAAAAAAAAATGTCACGTGTTACAATGTAATTGATGTAGGCATAAACATAAGCACAAATTTATGTAGTATTAGCATTTTTTTTTTTTTTTTTTGAGCATAGAGGACCAAAATGCTCCTACTTTTTCTTGTTTGTTTTACTCTCTCATTTTTTATTTTCTTTTACTTTTGGTAGGCCTTTCCCCTTAAGACTTGTTAGAAAACATGTTGTCTAACTTGATTAATCACTCTTTAAGCAACAATAAAATCCAAATGCTCTTAGAATAAATACATATAACATACTCTTTTCTTATGCGTAGTTGTATACATTATAATTTTATTATGTATTGTCTTTGCACTATTATTCTTAAGTAATTATGTTAATCACATAAAAGTTATTATACTTATAATTGGTCCTGCAATCCCTGCTTATACATTCAACAAGTGGATTGGGTCCGATCATTTATTTATGAGAAAATTATTTTTGTGTTGGTGATAACTAAAATAACAAACTAATATTTTTATATAACTCATTACTTTCCTTCGAGATTGTGATAACAACTAAAAAAATAGTCAAGAAATATACATTACATGGTTTGAGATTGAGAGAGTCCCAATTTGATGAACAATCAAGTGTAGATGATATAGATATCTAAGGCAGCAAAAAATATAAACAAATAATTGCTAACACGTAATAGCAAATAAATAGGTAAGGTAGAAAATAGACAATAGAGTAAAGTAATAAATGTATTTCAATCTCAGTATAGTCTATATATATTGGCATATATAACGAGGATACTACAATTGTATTTAACTCATATAGCGGAGCACGCAAACACAACAATATAACTGGTAAACTTACTTAGGCTACAATCTTAAGTGGTAACATTCACGGGTTACTTAAGAAAACCACTCAACAGCAAAATTCATTAAAAGTAATAAACCGTTATTCAAACTCGAAAAGGTAAACGTCAATATCTCAATCATTCAAGACCACCCATCCTAACTACATAGGCTGCTTTCACCAGCTATCATCATAACTACTTTGATCTACATTGAATCTGGCTCACCTCCAGAGCCACACCATAATATAGTGTGACACTAGTATCAATAATCAGTATGCGTGAACAATACTTATAGTTTTTACCCACAAATGATTTTATGAAAAATATTCACCTTATAATAACAATACATAAATACACTCGATGTATTATTATTACAGTAACTTCGTTTGATAAAAGAATTTAAAGAACTCTACCACTGCCTCGTATCTCAATACAGAAAAATTTTCAATGTATTAAGACTATGAAAATTTCTTTGAAAAATAATATTTTACCAAAAATAACAAGTGATATTATCATCTCTAAATCACTAATACTGAACAATATTTAATGTATTAGTGATACTAGAAACATAAAATGATTTTCCAAAATTCCATAAAATATTTGTTACATGATGGAAATTTTTTTACACTACACAAAAATTAGTTCTCAAAAATGTGTAGTGAGAAATGTGGAAAGGGTGTAATAAAATGGTGTAAGAGAGGTGTATTAAATGTGAGACAAAATGACGTATTTATAGAAAATTTTTTAGCTGCCCGACCCTAGCGGCCACCTCCCTGAGCAACTCTGCGAGGCCTTGCTAACTATTACAATGAACCCTGCAAGATATCAACGAGGTCCAACGAGCCACCTACGAGGTCCCGACGAGCTACCAAAAATAAATTTTTCAAGGCCAAACTTCACCAAATAAAAATCCATAAATACCTACCAACTCAAGGAAAAACATGCAAGTAAAAACATATTTTAACATGCAAGCAACATGCTCCCAACCACCCTGTGGTGTGTGTATCATGCAAATATACAAAGTATTAGAATCTACGTGATTATGTACGATATTGATCACAAGTAAAGTACTGTACAAAAGGTAAGCAAAAACGCTAAGTAAAATAAAACAGACTCCGTATTTTGCACATAGAAATGCCAACAAAGATACAAAAAGATTTACAAAACTTATAAAGATGAATACAAGTGAATAGCATAATAATAACCCAATGCTCATAGATGAATTACTAATTGTATTAAACAACAATTTGAGTTAACTCATTTATTATCTAATATGCAAACTTTTTGATAGAAATAAAGATAATCATGTGTAACAATTTAAATTTATTTGATATTTTTATTAATATTATTATTTTTTATAAATGTGTTCCTTGTATAGAGATAAAAATATGTGAATTTCGTTTGAAAAATACATACTTGAACAATACAAATAAACAAAACAGACATCAATACACAACACCATATAATTGATAACTCTATTCCTAATCTATACTACTAGTGTGTAATAAATGGCTTGCATTAGTTATTTACTAAGTCTAGGAAATGAAAATAAGTCATGCATTAATGGCTTAAACAAATAGATAATGAAGAGATAAATGATGAGAGCTTTTCTATTCTCATTTTAAGGTAAGATATTATAATTTTAGTATATATAATATTATAAAAGGCATCCTTGTACTCTAGAATGAATGAAGAAAAAAGAATTAAGAGACGAAAAGAGAAAAAAAGGAATGAAAAAGCAAAGAAGTTTTTTTAGAACTTTTATATATATTTATATATATACACATTTGTTTGTTCTATTTTTAATATAAATACTTGCATATAAACTTTTATTTATTCTTCAGTAATTGATATCAGAACTATGGCTTCAACAAAATTTGATATTGATAAATTTATCAGCAATAATAATTTTAACTTATGGCTGATGAAGATGCTTGCTCTTCTCATGCATCAAGAATGTGAGATGGCGTTATAAAGATAAGCAAATTTTCTAAATAATTTAACATCTACACAAAAGCAAGTGATAATGAAAAAGGTTTATAACACACACTTTTGTTATTATTGGGTGATGAAATTTTAGGAGAAGTGGAGAAAAAATTGCCGACAAGTTATGAAAAAAGCTAGAGAGTCGGTATATGACAAAAATCTTCACATAATCGTCTCTACTTGAAGAAACAATTATGCAGTCGCCAGATGCAAGAAGATGAGCCTATCTATAGACATATAGATATATTGAATTAAGTTATTATTAGTTTAAAGAATATTGATATTGCGATAGATAACGAGGATCAAGTTATTCTTCTTATTATTTTTCTACCAAGATCTTATGATAATTTAGCATATACCATAATTTTTGAAAGGAGCTCACTATCTATGGAGGAAGTAAAGAAGACCTTGCAATCTTAGGAATTGAAGAGGCTACTCAGAAATTAATATGGTGAAAGTAGATCTAGAGAGGGTGTAGAACTAGAGATGGCAAAATAATCCGTTTGGATCGGAGCTCCGTGGATCGATCCGATCCGTGATCTGCTCTGAATTAGATCAGTGTGGATCGAAAACGGATCGGATCATGATCCGAATTGAAAGTTAATGGATCAACCAAATCAGATTTCTCATGGATCGATCCATTTTGATCCGTGGATCCAAATAAAATCTGAAAAAGTTGAAAACCTAAAATCTAAGAAACTCATGCCTCACAGAGTCACAGCAAGTCTCAGTCTCCGCCTCCGAGTCTCCGTCTCTCCGACAGCTTTCTGATTGTCATCACTGGCAGCAATCGTCATCTCCAGTCGCTAGGTATTCTCTTTGGCTTGTGGGTAGTCTGTGCGTGTTTTTCCTTTCCAAATGAATCAATATCTTTCCAAATTATGGTAAGTACTAGGTATCTTGTTTTTGTCTGATTGTAGAATGTGGGTATAAAAAAAAAGTTGGGTAATCTGTGCGTGGTCCCTTGAGCTTGATATTTTGAATTGTTTTTATTTATTTTTTTAGATGATAGGTATTGGGAAAATATATATATTTTTCGATTCATTGCCGAAAATAATTTATGCCATTTTCGATTCATTATTGAATTATATAAGCTGATGTTTTCAATTATATAAGCTGATGTCGAAAATAAAAGTTGGGTAGTCTAACGTTTCACGCATAGTCATCTCTGCAATGTGCAGGTCATATTTCACATGGCTTTGATAAACCACTAGAGAACCTTGAAGGGGTGATTAAGTATCCCTACAAGTGCTTTTAACAAAGTGGTTTTCCCACAGCCAGGAGGACCAAGCAGCAAAGTCATCCTAAGTCTACCTTAAGGTGGATGAAGATGGAGTTTGCATTGTTTATCTGGTGTTTTTTCTGTTTTGTTAAAGGACTGGTTTATGAAGTTGGAGAATTGTTTCTATCTTGTCATGCTCTGCTTCCATTTGAGTTTTTCAAATTGTTTTTTTGTTCGAATGGAAATTTACTCATTTAACCCAAAAGAAAAGAAAAAATTAATTGTATATCTAAAAGCATTGAGTTCGAATATTGATATTATTTATAATTAATAAAATGTAATACTATAAGCTAAGATAAATAAATAATTAATACATCAGGGTGAAAGCAAATATAGTGAAATAAACGTATCGTACTTGATTTTGTAATTAATTAATATATGAATATATAATGAGTTTGAGAAAGGAAAAAAAAAAAAAGATCAATTTGGGAATGAAAAAAAACAGGTCAATGGATCGGTGATGCCTGATTCACTATTTAAAAAAAAAAAAAACGGATTAGTGGATCGGATCATGGATATCCACGAATTGTGAATCAAATTCATGATCCGATCCACTGATCCACGGATCAATTTGGAGCAGTTTAGAGTGGATTTTTTAGATTTCGGATCTTAACCGGATCGAGTCAAATCCAATCCATTGCCATCTCTACGTAGAACAAAAGAAAGAAGAATTACCAAAGAAGTAGAACTAAATCATGCAACAAATATAGAAAGAATAATAACAAATGTCATAACTATCAAAAGGAACGACATTGGAAAAGGAATTGCCTGGAGCTTAAGAAAGACAAGGTGAGTACTTTAGAGTTTGGTGGAGCAATTGTAACCTCAGAAGAGTCAGACGATGGTAATTTTCTCTTTGTATCATCTAATGATAATGATGATGATTGAATTCTTGATTCAACATGTACTTCTAACATGATGTCCAATAAGATTGGTTTATTACATTCCAAGAGATTAATGGTGGCAAAGTTCTAATAAGGAATGATGGAGTTTGTAGCATAGCTGGGAAGGGTACGATATAAATCAAGATGAACGATCATATTATGAGAACGTTAACCAATGTAAGGTATGTGCTCGAACTTCCAAAGTACTTGATTTCATTAAGCACTCTAGACATTCTTGGTTGTTCATATCAAGCTGAAGGTGGAGTCTTAAGAGTTTCTAAAGGTGTCTTGACAGTTATGAAAGGAAAATTGAAAAATGGACTGTATATTCTACAAGACAACATAGTCGTAGGTGCAGCCTCTTTTTTTCTAAAATTTGTGGTCTAATAAGATTCGTTTGTGGCATATAAAATTAGGTCATATGAGTGAGAGAGGATTGGATGAGCTTAGGAAAAGAGGCTTGCTTGGTGAACACCAAATTGGGATGCTAGATTTTTGTGAGCATTGTGTTTATAGGAAACAGAATCAAGAATGAAGGTTCTTGATTAGAATTCACAAAACTCGAGGGATTCTTAATTATATTTATTCAGACCAATGGGGCCCATCTAGTGTTCCTTCTCATGGTGAAGCGAGGTACATATTAACTTTCATTGATGATTATTCAAGAAAAGTTTGGATATATGTCTTGAAATTAAAGAGTGATGTATTCTTCAAGTTCAAGCAATGAAAAGCTTTAGTGGAGAAGCAGACTGAGAAGAGGGTCAAGCAGCTTAAGACAGACAATGGGTTCAAACTTTGTTTAATGAGTTAAATAACAAATGAGGTATAGGTCAAAATAAAATGTGGAAAAAAGAATGGCAAACATCTTAGAGATCGGTGCAAAAAAGAATGAGCAAAACATTGCTTGAGAGAGCTCGGTGCATGCTCTCAAATGTAGGCTTGCCTAAGCAATTTTGGGCATAGGTAGTTAACATTGAATGCTATTTGGTGAATAGGTCTTCTTCTACAGCTATTGATTGCAAGATTCCGTATGAGATGTGGTCTGGCTCTACGACAAACTATTCAACTTTTTGCATATTTAGGTGTCCAGCTTATGCTCAAGTTAATGAAGGAAAGCTAGAGCTAAGTGCCAAGAAATGCATACTTTTGGGTTATCAAGATGGTGAAAGGGTATAGGTTGTGAGACTCTAAGGAGCCGAAACTTATGTTCAATATAGACATGACTTTCAATGAGATAATCATACTTAACCCAAGACCTCATAAGAGCCATAATAACCAATTGAAGTTCATGGTGCTAGCAAGAAGGTGGAGGTTGAGATTGAAGTTCTTCAGCAAGAACTGTATATTGGCATGAAGATGGTCATCAATAGAAATTGACCACATAATTCAAGATTAAGCTTAAGCATCAGGGACCACAGTAGCAATACAATGATTTTGTTGCTTTTGCACTCATCAGGGTAGAGAACATTGAAGAACATGAACCTAGCTCATTTCATGAGGCAATTACTTGTAATGCAGCGCATTGGATAGGTGAAACTGTAAGAAGACCTTGAATCCCTCCACAAGAATTAGATGTGAGAGCATGTTAAGAAGCTAATCAATCAAAAGATTGTAAGCTACAAGTGGATATTTAAGAAGAAAGGTGGACTAAGGTTCAAATGCAAGTTTTTTTTTTTTGAAAACAATAAGGTATTGATTTTAATAAAGTTTTTTTTTTTTGTGGTAAAGCATAGTTCTATTCGTGTGCTACTTGCTTTCGTGTCTCTACATGATCTGGAGTTAAAGCAACTAGATGTGTATTTGGCCTTTCTAAAGGTTTTTGCAGGAAAGGAATTTATTTGCTTTCTCCTAAAGGGTTTGTTGTACCATAAAAAGAAAATAGTGTTTGCTTTCTCAAGAAGTCATTATATGGCTTGAAGCAGTCATCAAAATAGTGGTATAAATGATTTGACACGTTTATAATTAGTACTAGTCCTTAGTTAAGTTGTACTGTTATGTCTGTTGTTGACAACTGCCTAATGTTGTAAGCCTGACTTGCTTCATTTTGTTGATGACATGCTAACTACTTGTAAGCATGTAGCATAGATCAACAAGGTAAAGGTACAGTTGAGTGGTGAGTTTGAGATGAAAGATTTGAGTTTTGCAAAAAGGATTCTTAGCATAGAGATCATACGAGATAGAAAAGCTGGAACGTTGTGTTTATCTCAAAAGAACTACATTGAGAAAGTTCTAGATAAATTTGGAATGTATAATGCAAAGCTAGTTAGTACTCCTTTTGCAGCTCATTTCAAATTACTTCAAAAATTTCTCAACAGTTAGGAGTTAAGAAGTATTCCATGGTAAAGTACTTTACTCAAGATGCAGTTCGAGTCTAAAGTGTTGTTATATCGTATGCTAACTCACCAGATGTTCTCTGGCAATTAGTGTAATAATTCGATATATAGCTAATCTAGAAAGGTTCACTAGCAAGTTATGAATACTTTGGTAGATAATTTGAAAGGTTTAATAGATCTAGGCTTGTTATTGGTTTGTGACAATATTAAGTTCTTAGTCATGTTCTTGGATGTTATGACTTATATTATGAAGATGTTCTTGATTGTAGGAGGTCCTTAACATGTTATATCTTCACTCTTGAAGATAGTTCTTTAAGTTGGCATGCGACATTACAATCCATTGTTGCTTTGTCAATGATAGAATCAGGATACTTGGCAACTATAAAAGCAATGAAAGAAGCTTTGTCAAAAGGACTTTATCATGTTTTACAATAGTCAAAGCACAATTCGTTAGGATGCACCATTTGTTTTATAACACGAGGGAGGTTGCTGAAGGATGCACTTTATTCGCTAATATAAAAACATGTGAAAAAGTGTTGCTGGAGAAGATTGCTAATTCTGATAAAGTAACAAACATTGTGACAAAAGCTCTTCTTACAATAAAGTTCAAACATTATTTGGAATGAACAATACAAGTGAGAAATTATTTGTCTTTGAAACCATGTGATGATATAGTACGTCTTAAATCCATCATGTTTGTACCACATGTTAGCTAACATGACCTACCTACGAGGTAGTTAGGTCCAGGTCGTGCTCATGCTTGTACATGTTAGGTTAAATATAAGTCAACCGGTTTAGCCAATTTAAAAAATTAAGTCATAATAGGTTAAATTAAGGGATTCATGATAATTATTTTTAACTTTTTTTTATAACTTAAATTATTAGGGATATGCATGTAATTATTTTTAATCTAATTTTTTTATAAGTTTGAAGGATTATTTAGATGATGTTCAAATTTATTCACATATTTTTATTTTTGAGTATTGTTTATTAATTTATAGTAATATGTTTAGTTTAACTTTATGAGTTTTGATTATTGATTATTTATTTTTAACTTAAATAACAAGTTCTTACGTATAAAATATTTGTCATATTTACTATGGATGAGCATACAATGAATTGGCTCAGATTAGACTAAAACTAGAACTGAACCAATAATGTTAGTTTCTAGAAAGTAAGAACCTTTTTAATTGTTAAGAACTTTATATGAGAATCGAATTGAACCTTTTTGATTGGGTTAGATTGTATTTGGTGGATCGAACTTTGTGTTTTTGGTTTACTATTATCGAAATTTTTTAAAAATTATTTGTTTTTAATAACTAAACAACTATTGCATTAATTTTTATGCTTTATTAAAATTAGTACTTAAAAAGATGTTGATTTTTTTTCAAAAAATAAATAAATGAAGATCATGTACACATAAACTAACATAAGTATTTACTGTTTAATTTTGTATTAATTTTAAATATAAATTGTGCCTTATCCCCCTTTTTTTTTTTTTTTTTACTCAACCCGTTGAAGAGAAACTGATCAAAGCCAAAACGTTTGCTCTGTTGCTAGTCCTTTTTCTTCTCTACTTCTCATGATATCTGTCACAATTCCTTTTCTCTTATTTCATATCACCCTGCTTATCACAATCACAAATAATAAGGTTATATATGAGTAACTAATTAACCTACTAATTTATCAACCTTAACATACTTAATAGTCTATTTGTATAAGCCAGATGATTAATTTAATTTATAACTCGAGAGAGTGAGAGGGTTAATTTAATTTATATATTATTTTTATTAAATGCAAAATAAATTTATTATATTAAAATAAAATGCAAAATTATATAATATATTATTTACTTGAGTTAGATCCGATTATTATAATTTTTTTTTTACTTCAAGAATCAATCAAACCCATAATGGATCGATTGTTTATGAGTTAAATCCTAAAGGATTTAATCAAATTTGTGTGATATGAGTTAAATCTAGGAATGGGCATTTTATCTGTAGTTTCTGGTATCTACAGATATTTGATCTTACGGATCGAATAATACCCTACCACTTTCAGTGACAGAAACAATTTCAGGAATTTTTGGGTATAAATTATCAGGTTTTGGGCGGAGACAATTATATCTAAAATCGTACCCACACGTACCTGAAATTATTAATATATTTTAATTTAAATTAATTTTAATATATATTAAAAAAAATTTTATTATTAATTTATTTAATATCCAATAATTAGTATATATTTGATTTAATTTTAATATGTATTATTACATTAGATTTTCACCGGTTATTTGTATTGTCCTTGATGCCAGATTTTGGACCGTTGTACACGTCTCCGAATTATAGTAATTTACGGAAATTCGAGTATAAAAAAATGATCTGTTCGATTTCAAGCTCAGATATAACAAAAATCGTCACGTGCCCAATCTTAGTTAGATCAATTTTGATCAGATTTTAATTACCCCTAATATTTACATACTTTTGTTAGGCTTTATTATTAGTATTTAACGTTTTCAACATCTTAATTTTAACGTATTATAATCACCCCTAACATCTTAATTTTGAACGTATTTAAATTTAATTTTTTAGAAGTTTGATTATAATTTATTATAATAAATACGTTACATAAGTATATATTGATATTTAATAAATATATTTTAAATATTTTTATATTATAAAATATAATATATGTTACTGTTTAAACGAACTAAATGAATTAAATTAAATAGATTAACTCATTTATTAAATAATTTTAATTTACAATTATATTTTTTAACTTATTTAATAAATAAATTAAATTTACACAAATTAAATATTACCCGAGCTTCACACCACACACTTGTTTAACATCGCTAATTATTACTTCTTTTTATTATTTGGATGCAGTATTCATGTACTATTTTTTTCTAAAATTACAAATGCTCCGCTCAATAATATTTATAAAATTAATTAATTTAATTAACAGGTATCCAGAAGTAATAAATAGCACTTACGGCACAACCTGCACATAGTAATTGCTGTTCTGCCCAAGAAGATTTTAATTATGAATAGTCCGTTTCTTTCTTTCTTTCTTTCTTCTTTTACGTTTTTTCTCTACTGTTTTTTAATTATTTTTTCTTGTAATGGATTATACGAAGATCAAATCTGATATGTTTATGAACTTTTTTTTCAAGAAGGTGTTTGGATGTTTTATAACTCTATGCAAAAATTTAATAAACTACAAAATTTTTTTGAATTTGTCATAAAATTTTATTGGTACAAAGTTTTAAATAGATTTTTTGATAGTGGAGATTCAAATCTCTTCTTCTTCTTGTTTTTTTTTTTAAATACATTTTTTAATAATTGAATATGTATTAGTGAGTTTTTTTAAAAAATAATAATATTATATTTTTTAAATATAAATATTAATAAAATATCACGTTTTTATGATAAAAAAAAAAATGTGATACCATACACAAAAGTAAAACGGAATCCATACCAGCTTTGTCTGATTCTTTCTAGTCAATAGAAATCTCTGTCAATCATCATCAAAACAAAATCTCATAAGCTCTCTCTATGCCTTTTCAGCAAACGCAATTTCATTTTCCATAATCAACACGCTCTAAACAACCCATATCCAACTTTGCTTCTTATCTCATTATTCCCAAGTATATCCGCTATTACTTGTTTTCATGTCCCACCTAGTTTTTCTTCTGTTATATCTATCTTACTTTTTATTAATGTTTCTGTTTTCTTGTATTAGTACTATTTTAATTCTTGTAATGATGCTGCTACTACTTATAATTATGTGTGGGCGTTGTCAAATTGGTCTTTGTTAACAATTTCCGGACCAATTTCTTGGAATTGTAGAAATTCGGAACTTGAGTCTGCCCGGAGGTTGATTGATTTTTCTTGTTTGTTTGTTTTGAAGAAGTGGGTAGTCTCCGTTTTCAATTTCTTGTTGTGGGAGTGTTTATTTTCAGAAACTGCTTATGGGTTTCCATAGTTAATTTCGAAGCTTCATTGTTGCCCTTTTGTGTGTGATGTTATTTGAGAGGAGATCTTCCCCAGTTTTAAGATCTCTAGTTGTATGATATTCTGGCTCTGTATGTGTTACAGTTATACTGTGAATGTGTCTGTGGGATTTCTTTTCTCTATTGTGTTATTTATTATTAATTTTTTCCTTTTGGAATTTATTCAAGTTGGATTCAGTTGAATTTTATTCTCTTGAATTTTATATGGCCCATTCAGGCCTCAGGGTGTAGGGTTGGGATCCATGTAATCTTCAGTTTTGGTTAAGTACCGTGTCCAAGTGATATAATATTGACATGACGTGCGTACTCGACACTTCAATTGGTAGAAATTTATAGGGAATTATGAAAAATGGGTGTGACTCACGTCTGGATACGGACAAATTTAAGACACTAAATGTGTTTAACGATTCCGGGAAACATAGGTTGGGATCACCTGCGTATTTATTTTGTTTTTGATCTTTGCTTCTTGCTTCAGTTGTGTGCAAATTGTTCTATGAAATTATGGGTTTTTTGCGTAGATTCTTCCTACCAACCTCCCCTAGAGCGATTGTTTCTTTGGTTTTTGTCTGTATGATGATAAATTATTTCTGGAAGATTCTTTCGTAACTGTATTTTTGACCAGTTTTTCTCTCTACTTGTTGCAAGCACATTGCTGATGTTACTTTATGGTTAGAGTCCTTGTTGCCATAATGTCATTGACATATCATTTTCATAGTAAGAATCAATTTGGTACTTGAGTGACTACTCATCTCTGCTTTGTGGAAGAAGCTATCCTATTTCAAGCTTTGTCACTTATATTATGCATGAACCTCAAACCACATGCTATTTGCTAAGAATCAATCATACTGTAGTCTAGTAGAATTGCCTGATTTTTTTGTTTATGGACTAGTAGTTAATTTGTTGTCAGTTTTTCGGGTTGGCTTTAACAAATAAATTGTTTTTATATTTATGATTTGATATGGGATTCAAAATGTTCTTAAAGGTGCTGGCATAACCAGAATTATCATAGGGTCTGACTGGTAAAGGGAAAATGAGTCAACCCAAGATTAAGCGTAGAGTGGGCAAATATGAGGTGGGAAGGACCATTGGCGAGGGCACATTTGCTAAAGTGAAGTTTGCAAGAAATTCTGAGAATATGGAACCTGTGGCTCTTAAGATCCTTGATAAAGAGAAGGTTCTCAAACACAAAATGGCTGAACAGGTGTTGTTTTTAGATGCTTTTCCTCTGCTATTATCGTCCTCTTTCTTTTTAGAAAGAAATATCATTTTTTCTGTTGCTTTCTATTTTAGCCCTGAAAGTTGTTTCTCTCTGGTTAAACCACATTGTATTGACCAATTCACAGTTTAATCTGCATAGCTTCATCAGCAAAACAAAAAAAAATTAATTTGTGGTCATAGCTTTATGTAGTAATCTATATGTTCAACTCCGTAGCATCCTGGGAACAAAGATGTTTATTTATCTAATATATCAAAATGGAAGTCTCAGTGTTTGCATGAACTCGTATTACTAATGAAGTTTTTAATCTAGGGTAGAAAGGAATATGAACTTAGTATCATCAAAGAAAATTTTCACTATTAATTCAGTTCTTACTGGACAGTATCTAATTTAAGGTTATTGTTTTTCCTCTATTTCCAGATCAGAAGAGAAGTAGCAACAATGAAGTTAGTCAAGCACCCTAATGTTGTTCGATTACACGAGGTTCTCTCTCTTTAATCTCATGTTCAATGCATGTGTCTGTGCATGCATATATGTTCTCAACTAACGATTGGTCATCTCCAATAGAATGCTTGGAACCTCGAGTGCAATGTTAGTGGGGCATGTAGGTTTCAAACTATTTTCTCGTGGTCTGTTGACTGTTGTGAATACTTTCTCCATTATCAGGTCATGGGAAGCAAGACCAAGATATTTATTGTTTTGGAATTTGTTACTGGAGGAGAACTCTTTGACAAAATTGTAAGGATAAGTTATCCATTATTGCTTTCATGAAATGCTCCTAGGAAATTATAAGACTTCATTTTGTTAAATGGAATCACATATGGCAATCATGTCTAATTTTTCCATTCACATTATCTAGCTAAATAATTTTGTTACCCAATCTGCTAATGTACTTGGAACTCTTAATGTATCATATCTGAACTTTTACTGATTTATTTGGCATGATGAACATAAATCTTATAAAAAATATTTTCATTATCAAGGTAAACCATGGACGGATGAGAGAGGATGAAGCACTTAGATATTTCCAGCAGCTTATTAATGCAGTTGATTATTGTCATAGCAGGGGTGTATATCACAGAGACCTGAAGGTACTAAACCTCTTAGCATGTACCGATTGAAGTTATGAATATAAGAAAGGATTCATTATTTATCTTGCACTTATATGGTGTTCTTTGCAGCCAGAAAATTTGTTACTGGACGGTTATGGAAATCTGAAAGTTTCTGATTTTGGATTAAGTGCACTGTCCCAGCAAGTCAGGGTAACCTGATGTTACTTTTCCTGAACTTTATTTCCTTTCATCATTTATGCCAAAATATCAGTTCCATGTTGTTGCTGTCAATTACCAAGTCTGTGATTGTGTTGAACCTGGGCATCGAAGTTTTGCAATCTTTTTTTCATGAAACGTCTCGTGTATATGTGCAATAGCTAATAATATATTGATCTTAGAGGTGAATGGTTTCCTCAGGTAACATTAGATTTGTGTAATATATGTATATCATGCAAATTGATTTGATCTTAAAGTGATATTGATGCAGGTGAGTTATGAAATGAAGTCCAATTCTCTTATGTTACTTTTAATGTGTCACTTCATGTGCCATCAGTATTGGAAAACACGTGGGCAGAAGTGGCTGAAAAGGTGGATAAAGTGTCATAAAAAGTGGGCACTTGGTCTATGCATTTGTCACTTATTGATGGCACATATAGTGATATACCAAAAATGGCAAGAAAATTTAAAGCCATACTTGATATATCTAATTATGTGCACAAAGAAAACATAAAGTTCGAAATTTTGCATTAGCATGATCAACCCACTGAATTTCTCTTTTTGCCTAATATTTTTGAAAAATTATAATTTTCTACATTTTGATCAGCCTCTCTTTCTCTCTCTCTTCTCTAGTTGGACTTTCATAAATTGCTTTTCTATGACCAAACATACCTTTATATAAAGCTTTGTGGACTATTGAGACGGAATATAGAGCAAATCCACAATTAACTCCTTGATGGACATTATGTTGGCAGGATGATGGTCTGCTTCACACCACTTGTGGAACCCCAAACTATGTTGCTCCAGAGGTGTACATTTTATTGACTGAGCTGAAAATTTTCCTTACGATTTTTTTTTATTTTTTTTTTACACACTTGACAGCTGGTCAGGTAACAATATTTCAATTGGTGTTCAGGTCCTTAATGACGAAGGCTATGATGGGGCAACTGCTGACCTATGGTCATGTGGGGTGATACTATTTGTATTACTTGCAGGTTACTTGCCTTTTGATGATTCTAGTCTTATGAACCTGTATAGAAAAGTGAGAATTTTACTATGTTTATGGTGTAACATTCTATAGTTATTCTAAATCTGCTACTTAAGTTCTGTTTCTGCATGTTCAGATCTCAGCTGCTGAATTTACTTGCCCCCCTTGGCTTTCTTTTGGTGCCATGAAATTGATAGCTCGCATCTTGGATCCCAATCCTATGACTGTAAGTAATCTGCTTTCATGTTGTTGACAAACTTGAGGTTTTTTTTTTTTTACTTTATTTTATTTTTTATTTTTTTCAGTCTGTATATATCTTCATATAATATGTATATTATAAACAATATGAGATATGTATGCCCATCTTAATCAGCTTAAACGGTTGGGAGTAACACAATCTAACAACCAGTATTTAAGATAATGATGGAAACCAATGCTTAAATATAATGTCCCTACTAAATGGTAAGTGAAAATCGAGGCGAAATATATTTAAGGATGTTTTGGTGCAGTTAGTGCATGCCCAAATAAATTACAAGTACCTCAGAATAAAATTTTGAAATTGTTTCATTTTATTGACCAGCTTGTTGAACTTTTTGGTATTCTTTCAACATTTCAATTTGGGAATCACAAATTTATGGTCTGGCATGCTTTCATGTAAGAAGTTTTAAAAGTTTGAGGACTAAATTATATGATTTAAATATTTTGGGACCTATGTAAGGTTTTAAAAGTTTGAATAGGATAAATCTTAGTTTTTAGGTAATTATTTGCTATCATGTTGCCAATATAATGTCAAGCAGGATAAATCTTAATTTTTCTTGGCATGCTTTACCTCGAAATCTCCCTTGGCCTGTGCCAGAGTGCAAGCTGGATGAAATTGCTTGACGGTTCAAGGTTTACAAGAGTCAGGGACACAAACAACAAACAAAAGTACATCCAATAAATAAGAACTTTAGTAGCCAAATAATAATAATAATAAAAGAACCCCAAATATTATTTATATGGTTCATCTTTTGTCTTACAAACCCCCCGATGTCAACAAAGAAACTACTACTACTAGATTCTTGGCTTTATTGGCATGTACGTCAGCAATTTAGCTTGAATCTCTAAAACTGCTGAACATGTATAATTACTGGGAGTCACTTTTCATCTAGCCTTATGTAACTGAAATTACAGCCAAATAAATTCATTATTTGGAATTTTGCAAGTGTTAATCTGATTATGGTTGGCATCTGTGTGTGTTTTATGTCAGCGGATCACCATCTCCGAAATTCTTGAAGATGAATGGTTTAAGAAGGGTTATAAGCAGCCTGTATTCGATGAGACAGAAGATACAAACTTGGATGATGTAGAAGCTGTTTTCAGGGATTCTGAAGTAAGTTGAAGATGACTTTGTTACTATATAACAAAAATTTCTCTGTTTGCTTTCCTCATGCTAAGAATTATTCTTGGTTTGTCCAAATTTTTCTCATGTTGATAGGAGCATCATGTACAAGAGAAGAAGGAAGAACAACCTGCAGCTATGAATGCATTCGAGTTAATTTCAATGTCACGAGGTCTCAACCTTAGCAACTTGTTTGACATCGAACAGGTTCAGACCTGAAACTCATGCTATCAAACCTTATTTGCTTCTCATTCTCTCATGAAGTTTCAGACGACTTCAACGAATATATTTTCTTCATTTTATTGACATTAGGTCGAAAAGCGCAATAATCATTATTTGGATAACATTCTGCAAGCAAGTTTATGAGAATATGAACCCTTTCATTATGGGAATTTTTTTTCTTTGTACCATTGCTTAGAATTTTCCTTTCAATCTTCATAATTAAGCCAATGACTGCAGGCATTTAAGAGAGAGACAAGATTCACATCCAAATGCCCTGCAAATGAAATAGTTCATAAGATTGAAGAAGCTGCAAAGCCTCTTGGATTTGATGTGCACAAAAAGAACTACAAGGTATACAAGGGACCTTTAATTTCTTATTGGCAATGCAAAATTGGGTGGTTGGTATTTCTCAATTTTCTGGGAATTAATTAAGTTTTTTTTCCTTCTGCTTGCCCTTCTCAGCTGAGACTTGAAAATATGAAGGCTGGAAGAAAGGGAAACCTTAAGGTTGCCACAGAGGTACTATTAATCACAATTTATTATCTTATAAGACCGAAATCATTGTGGAAATATTGCATGAGATGATTGAGGAGGTGCTTTCAAGTTTTACCCATCTCTAATTTTAAATACATGTTTAAAAATATTTCTTTGTGCATGCATTCAAAAGCATAAAAGTTGTTGGAATTCCAAAAACTATAGCAATGAGCGGCTCTACTAATGCACCGAAAAACTATGATATGCCTCCAAAAAAAAAAAACTTTGGACAGGATAATATTATTGATCATGTTGTCAAATGAGCTTCATTTTTTAAAATGTGTTTAGTTTTGAATATAAATTGATTAGAAGTCAAAAATGCAAAGCACTGTACAGGAGTTAAAAAAGAAAAGTATTTAATTATTATTCGGTATGATTTTCTCATAACTTGTATTCTCTAATCAGATATTTCAAGTGGCACCTTCTCTTTATATGGTGGAAGTGAGAAAAGCTAAAGGAGACACCTTGGAGTTCCATAATGTACTTTCTGATGTCTCTTGGTCTCTTTCATGTGATATTGTTTTCCATTTCTTCTATCTTACTCAATTGGACTTGATCGATTGCCATCATTATATTTTGTTATTTTAACATCTATACTTCTGCAGTTCTATAAAAACCTCTCAACCTGCCTGGACGATGTAGTATGGCGAAGTGAAGATGACTTGCAAGAAACAAAATAATAATTTAGACCTCATGGTCGATATGTTTATTCTTTTTCTCTTCTTATTGTGTTTCTTGTCATAGTGTTGGACAGAAAGCTTCACCAAGCGTTTTCCAGTGTTTATTTTGGGAAAGCATGGCCAACTAATAAAAATGACCGTACATTTTTGTAATTGTAGTTTACAATTGGTGATGAGTTACTCCTTTCTCTCCCTTTTCTATGATTAGGTTATTAGTCACTAATGTGGAAAAGTATGTAGCCCTACGCAAAGCTTGGATTAGAGTAGTCATTGTAGCCGAGGCACCAATTGAGTTAAATTTAAAAGAAAAGAGTTATAAATGGAGAAAAAGCTTGGATTTGGTACTATGCAAGTATCTTAACTTTACCAAAGATACATTTTAGTCTCTTTTTTTTAAATAATATATTCTAAGTTTTTATATCTAAGTTTAATTTGTTAAAATTGTTAATTTATTGGTAAAATCGTGTGACTTTTCAAGATTTAACTTTGAGATTTCAATTTTTTGTAAAAGAATTTTGAAAACATCGGGTTATGAGACAAAAAAAAAATTCAAAACAAAAATGGTTTAAATTCAAGTACGTTTACTTTTTTTTTTTTTTTTTTGTCATTTTTTTATTAGAAATTGTTGTTTTTTTATTTATTTCAGTAAAAAAAATTAAAATTTTAAACTTTTCTCCTTAAAAAGTCATATTTGTCAAAAAAAAAAAAATTTGACAAATTATCTTTTAAAAAGCTAAAATACTTTAGATATATCACTTGAAAAAATATAAATATATCTCAGAGGTAGGGCATTAGTTGCACTTATTATATGCCTCCCCGTCCAACTCTCAAGCAGCCCAAAAGTTTATTTAAAAATTATTTTTATTGAAAAATAATTGTTATAACATCATTATGAAAAACCATAAAGATAATATTTATATTAAAAATTATATTTTTAAATAAAACCATATAAATAATTTTTATTTCCAGAAATGTAAATGGCTCTCACCTAATGAGATGAGCTGATCGCACATACATTGGACCCCTATTTAGCTAAAAGGCAATCCACAAAAGTATAACGACGAACAAAATTTTTAGATGAAAAAATATAATAAACTCAACATCTCAATGCTTGTCAAGGGTCTCATAACATTCCAAGGCAAACAAAAATATCATGAAGTCCTTTCACTGCCTAAAAAGGATAAGGTTTTACCAAAGAAAAAGATGCTAGTAAACTAATCTTCCTCGTCAATGGTTTTGGTGCCTAATCCCTTCAATCCTTCCGGAGGGATCGCTGCAACAGTCACAAGAGAGTAAAATTCTTCCTTAGCATCTTCATCATCATTCCTCTTACGAGCAACGCGAACCCGGAGCCTTCTTGGGACACTTCTAATTCCCCTGCTCCAGACCTGCTTGTTCAGCTTCACATCCACTCTAACATCATTTGTTCCCATAGCCTTCTGTGCAAATTTCCTGATCTCCTTTATCGCATTAGGAGCCTTCTTCTTGAAGGTGCTACAATTAGATATGAAGACAGAAAGACAAGATGCATCATTTATCACAATATTATTGAAAAGTGCATATCTGAAATCATAAAATTAGGCTACCAACTTCAAAAGAAAGAGATGCTAATAAAATGGTTGCAGTGACTAGAATGTTTCATATTTGTGGCTAAACAGCTTCTATAATTTGCATTACCGAATTATCACATCTGAATTGTCGTACCACTGAATGAAAGAAAACCTCCAAGCATAAGGCATCATAGCCTCCTACGATTAATTACAAGCATGAAAATGCAAGTATTATTCCAGTGAGATCTTAATTTCTAAATCTTACAATGATTATTGACATATGCTTCATCCATAACAGCAACACAGTGTTTAAACATTGGTGAGGACAGCGTCATACACTCCTCTCTAACTCGATAAACATAGAGTGAATACCAACATTTGACGAAAATAAAACTTCAAACTATAATATATGAAGACCCTACACCAAATATCCAACAGCTTAACTGGGAACCCAAAAAAAAAAAACCCCACCTACATATGATCTGATAACACTTCATGTCTTAAACTTCACCATAATTGAATAAACACTAGGCAGAGACGGACAATTAGATAAAAAATAGAGCATCAAACTGTAAGGGCCTAACTCACAAAGTTAAACTCAAAAGACCCCCAAAAAAACAAATCAAAAGTTTAGGGTCTTTGCAACTTAGCATCAATCCAAACTGAATCAGCACAAGCTACCAAACCAGCTAGCAGGGACAGAGACAGGAATTTTACTCTGAGAAGGCACCACGTAAATTATCAATATAACTTTTTTTCTTAATTTGTCGTATGAACAAATATGGGTATGATGATACAAGAAGTTCAATGCTCTAAATGATTTAAGTCAAATTGAAATGTTTTTACTCCTGCAATCTCTGTGAAACGTGCCAAAAAGCAATATATATGTGGCCATACTTTGTGAACAACAATACAGCAAAAACCAATTTTTTAATGGAATTATTACTAAATTGATTAGTGTGATCATACTTTGAGAAACTAATATTTTATAAGTGGAAAAGAAGAATTCAAAATGAAGTAATGCATCAAATAGCATACAAAATCAAAAATAATATAGCAATGTTGTTTATATGAAGCCATATGACATGAATTTAATGGCTTCTACAAGTGGGAAATGTGTAAATTGACGTTCTATTAACAAAAACTTGATAAAACTTGAAATACATAACAAATTTGAGATGAAAAATATATTTTTCAGCTGGCTCTATAACAGTTTCATGAAAACTAATACTAAAATTTGAGGGGCTAGCCCCATCAGAGTAGTGTAGCATCGTATCCACTACCGAGTGAACTCAGAGCTATCAATCATACTATCTTTTTCAAAACTCAAAAGCATATAACATAGATCGCCTAAACAAACATATTAATCAACATATAAGTGTAACAACCACTTCGGGTAGAACTCAACCCTAAAAAATCGCTTGTAAGGAGAGGGTGTCCAAGTACACACTCATCTATACTTAAGTAACGTGGGACTCAATTGGGTCATTACCGTTTGTAATGAAACCTTATAAAAATTATTCGGTAACAAAGCATTATCTTTTTCTTATCGATCCCAGAACAAACAAAAAGTTTTTTTTTTCTCCTGAAAAATCATATCTTATTGAGACCATTAGATAATCCAAACGACCACATCATAATCTCATCGATGAGGCTAAACTGCAACCGGTGGAACTAACAAGCTTAGTCAACATACAATTCAGAACATGTATGAAAAGGGGACAAAAAAGAATCAACTTTCGAGCACTTACCAACCATGGAGGCGTTTGTGAAGGTTGATGGTGTACTCCCTGGTAACCACCTCCTCCTTTCTACCCTTGGTCCTCTCCACCATTTTCGCAACGCTTCGACTTCAAAATTACAAAAAAAAAAAAAAAAAAATTGTTTTCAGTTTGTTACAGGAGGACAGACGAGAGAGAGAGGGGGAGAGATTACCTTAGGGTTTGAAGAGATGAAGTGAGATAAAAGGGGCGATTTTATCAAAATGAGGCAACTAAATATGGGTCACGTAACCCTAGCTTGGCGACGGTAACAAACGAAGGAAAATTATTTAGGAAATTACAAATCTAGCCTAAAGTTCTTTTAAATAATTTTTTTTTTTTTTTTTTCAGTTCATCAGTTCAACTGAACTTCTTTTTTATTTCAGCGTTTTTATTATTTTTAAACCGTTAGATTCTTCTATTTTATTTTAAAATCTTTTCTCATAAATTTTACCTCTTTTAGATTGAATTTTTAGGAGGATCTCTTCAGAATCCAAGAGTTATTTTAAGTAATTAAATTCTTTTTATTTATTTTCTATCTTCATAAGAGATTTTTCAAGGTGTAATAGCTCGAGCTATTCTTAAAGAATTTTTATCTTATTTTCCTTTATCTTGATTTTGATTTCAAGTTGTTCCATTTTTATGAGCATAAAAATAGTTATATGTGCTAGTTTTCTAGTTAAAGTATCTGTTAGGCTGTTTTTAGTTCTTGGTAAATGTCCTACACCAAATTTATAATAGTTAAATTTTTATTGTCATCTAATAAATCTTCCTTGCTTATAATCATCTGCTATGTTAGTTATTAAAAAATATTCAAAAAATTTCTTGTCTATTCTAATGATAAATTTAGTACTAATAACATAAATGAAAAAAAAATTTATTGCTTTCTTAACTTGTAAATATTATTTTTCATTATTATGATAATTTAATTCAAGACTTTGAAATGATCTTGAAGTAAATCTACACAGATATTCATCTTTATTATCTACTCTTGCTTTTAGCACTACTCTCCAATATTTGTGAAAATCATATGTTTCCATAATCATTTGATCATATGGTCTTAGATGATATAAGGCGAGCAAGTTTTCAACTAGTAATTTTACCTTATCTATATATTTAGTATTTTTCCTAGTTAAATTTCAAATATAGTTTTTTTTAAGCTTTGTTTGTAATAATTTTCTTATTTTTGTTAATTTTTTTATGTATGCTTCAATGTATGTCAAATATCTTAAAAAATTTTGAAGTTTATTTTTATTTTTTATAGTACTGGGAAAGTTTTTTTTATATTATTTAAGACATGAGGTTGTAAATGGTGTTAGCCCTTTTTCTATCTCTAAGTCTTAAATATTTTATCTTTTCATGAGTAATCATTGCTTTATTTTCTAATAGGACTATTCCTATCTTTTTGATATTCCTCTAGTATGTTTATTACATCTATATAATATTTTTATAAATTATTGTTGAATATTAATATATCATCTATATATACGCAACAAAAGTTATAAAATTTCTTAAATTATTATCCAAGTATCTTTGGAAGATACATTGTTCTTGTTTTAATCTAAATAAAACAACTATTTATTGAAATTGTTCTTATGGGCAAATAAATGATGTTAATTTTTTAGATTCTTCATTAAGTTTTATCTGCCAAAATTTAATTTTGCAATAAAAACTTGAAAAATATTTATTTCCTTTTATTAGAGATAATAATTCTTCTTTTTTTGATATAAAATATCCATTATCTATTGTTTCTTTGCTTAAAACTTTAAAATTTATTATCATTTTTTTTTCTCCTCTTTTTTAGCTTCTTTTTCTACTAGAAAAGTTGGACTTAAAAGGAGTGAATTACTATGAATGATTATTTTTAATTTCAAAAGTTCTTGAATTTGTTTTTCAAATTCTTCTATATCTTCTCGAGTATAAATTATTGGTTTTACTCTTACAACCTTTAAGTGACCTTTTAATTTGATGCTTGTTATTTTATTAGATTTATTAATATTTGGATCTAATAAATTTTTTAAACATATTTTTCTTAATAATTTTCTAATTCCTGTTGAAGCTTTATCTTCTTAGATTTTATTTAGAAAGGGATTTTAACTGACATTTATTTCTAAAGAAATATTTTATATTGTGGTTTTTCTAATTTTATATCCTAACCACATTTTTGCCTTTTATGTTATGACATAAAAGTTGGTGATAAAATTGTTAAAATTTTTCTTATTTTTGACACATAAATGGTTTCACATCTAAAGTTGTCAAGCTAATTTTATCTAGATGCTAAGTAAATGATTGGTATAAGTTTAGAAACTAATTTCTTAATAAAATATCAACATCTTTTTCATGTTGGTATATTGTAAGAATGTGAAAGATTTCTCTTCCTATTAATGTATCTATATTTTTTAAAATTTTATTTAGATTTATGGTAGTTTTATTTGTTATTCTTACTATTAATTTTTTTGGAGTTGGTTTCTAACATTCTTCTTTAAATACATATTTATTGGCTACACACATAATTGTACCTGTATTGATATATGCATGTAAATTGTAATTTTTATATCCTTTAAATTTTAATCCTTATTTTTATATACGTACTGTTTAGATTTGTTATAATTAATAATTCATCAATCAATCAAAATTAGAATAAGATTTTTTTAAGTTTGTTATTTCTTCTAATAAATAGATATTACATATATCGTCTATATCAGTTTTCTCTATTGGTTATAGTTTCATCTTAAAACTTCTTCTAAGATTTTTTCTTTTTAGGAAATTCTTTTTTAAATTCTTTCTTATATTGAAATCTATTAGGACATTCATTTACACAATATCATTTTTCATTACATATCCTCATATCCAACATCTACATTTTTTTCCTGATAAATAATAATTTTTCTTTTCTGGTACATTATATTTTCTTCTTATAAAATATTTTTGCTTATAAGGTTCTCTATTATATTTTCTTTTATAATTTTGAAATTTTTGTTTTCTAAATTTATATCTTCTTAACTTTCTGAATTTTTTATGCTTTTTATATTATCATAAGGTCTTATGTTACGACCATATTTTCTAACATTCTAAAATCTCTTCAATCACAATAGATTTTATCATTTTATTTTACTTATTTAAATTTTTTCTTTTATTGACATTTTACTATTATCCAACTTTTAAAACTTCTTATTCTTCCTCTTAATATATTAGATATAATTTTTTTATTCTTATTATTTCATCCTTTTGTCATAATTTTATGTAAATTTTCAAGTAATTTTTGAAAAAAAATTCCTTATAAATTTCTTGCATAGAAGGTGTTAATTTATGATAGTATATTTTATATTCGTATATAAAAGAATTTATAAAATACATCACATAATTTCATATTTGCTAAAATTTCACTTAGTTTCATTTATTTTGTTTTCACTAGATTTAGTAATGTTCCTACCTTTGTCTTTTTCAATGAATTTCTTATATATCTTATTTAATACAGTGTTTAAGTATTTTCTTACTGTATTTGAATTTTCTTACATTACTAAATTTTGATGTTCTGTTAAATTACAAACCAAATTTTTACATTTCTTATTATTTTTTGAGCTACTAATACCCTACAAATTGAGAGGTTTATTTGTATGGTTGTAGACGTTTGTATGATTACGTTCATTCTACAAGCCCATTCATCTAAGGCTTTCTTTTTATCTTTTATGCAATCTAAATCTAAAACATATGTTTTATAATTTTCACTAGATTTAGTAATGTTCCTACCTTTGTCTTCTTCAATGAATTTCTTATATATCTTATTTAATACAATATTTTAGTATTTTCTTACTGTATTTGAATTTTCTTGCATTACTAAATTTTGATGTTCTGTTAAATTGCAAACCAAATTTTTACATTTTATATTTTTTTAGCTACTAATACCCTACAAGTTGAGGGGTTTATTTGTGTGGTTCTAGAAGTTTGTATGATTACGTTCATTCTACAAGCTCATTCATCTAAAGCTTTCTTTCTATCTCTTATGCAATCTAAATCTAAAACATATGTTTTATAATTTTCATGAGGTTTAAATTCTAATGGAATACTATCTCTCGTACTCAATATAATTATTCTTCCATTTTAGGTTGTTGTTTTCTCTTATTAAAATGTTTAGGTTCTTCTTATCTTTTTCTATTTTTTTCTTCTCTGTGTAGATCAGATGTTTCTCCTCTTTGTAGGGTTGATAATATAGGTTCCATATGGATTTTGGTTATATGTTTTCTTGTTTAGATTCACTTTTACTAATTAATATCATATCATCATCTTCTTTATTTGAACAAAGTTTTTATTGGTAATATTTTTCTTATTTCTTATTTGTTAACGTTAATACACTGATTAATTTTTCTATATCTTTATTTTCAAGATTCATGAATTGTTCTTCTAACTCTTTTATGTATTCCATTAGACTGTGATTATATCTTTTTCTTTTTCTTTAGATATTTGCTTATTTTTTTTCTTATTATTTTTAGGTATTAATGCATCAGATCTTCTAGAAGGTTCTTTATGATACGAACCTTACCTAAAGAACTAAAACCCGAAAATCAATGTTAAGGTCTTCACTAGAACCATTCTAAATCAGATTATGATTGTAAGAAAAACAAAGACCATGACCCGCTATCTATAACGAAATAGGAATATTGGTATCAAGAATGAAGGGTTAGACGTCACACTCAAAAATAGGAAGGAGATATGAGTGACAAGTCTAGGTTTTGAACTCCACAAGACTATTCTTAATAAATTCAGATAAAAGTTCTCAAAAGAATTAAAGAGAAAAACTCTCATAAATTATATTCATCATGTCTTCTTCTTACAATAGTTCTGCCTTATATATTTATGGGCTAAATATATAATCCTAGATAACAATTTAAATTTAAAAATCATAAATATAATTACTGTGAATTAAATATTAAATCCTATAAAATAAATTAATATCAAATCCTACCAAATAAACTACTAAACTAATAAAGAAATGATTTAGCAGAATTTTAGACTTAGTTTGTAAGCCATTGTTTGTAAGGTAAACTTTGGAATTGAAAAATACGTTCTTCATAACATATAGAGCCCTTTGAGGATATTTGATGGAAAAGATATGCCCATAAATGTGAAAGTTGCTCAACAATTGTTTCAAAATCTGGGATTTAATTTGGTAAATCTTGTACACCACGACCAAGCTTCCAAACCTTGTAGCACACGTCCAAACAAATGGAAATCAGCTTATTATATGATTCTTTGAATATTAGGCTCATTTGGATGTCATGGATCCTTCTGTGGTGCTTCTTAATTCTCATCATCTTTTACTCTTTTTAATGGATCAAATCTTAATCCATTTTCTTTTGGTATATTATTAATATCTTTTTTTAATTCTGAAAAATTCTTTATGTATGTCTAATTGTAATTTTTTAATATAACGGTGTTCTTTCCTTTCTTCGAGGATTTCTTTTTTGTATTCCATTTAAATCTTGCAAATATTTGGCATTTGATTCGCATGTTGTATCTGTTTCTTTAGCTAAAATAATTAATGCTTTCATTATGGTTTTTATATTTTCATTTTCTTCTAATTCTATTTCTTGTAATTTAGATTTTAAAATCTCTTAATCTCCCATTACTTCATGGATTAATAGATTTTTTATTTCTTTAATCTCTTGTTTTAATTCTTTTATTTCTTCTTGTTGTTTCCATTCAGGTTTATTAATCTTTGTTTGATCATCTGTAAACTTAATTCTTGAAACATTATTATTTTTTTCCTTATATGAGATTTTTTTTTAATATCTAAATTTTATTCTTTTGGTATTTCAAAGTTTATTATTATTTCTAGTTTTATTATTTGTCCTATTGTTTGCAAGATTTTTTCTATTTTTATAAATTTATTTTGTCCATATATTGAACTGTTATGACTATTAGTTAATGAATATCCTACTATATAACATACTAAAAATGGGTGGTTTCCTTCTTTCATTAGGTTTTCTCTTTCAAATTTATAAGCTAGGCTTAATACTTGGCTCAAATTTTTATCATGAATATTAACAGCAAACTTTGGATATTCTGTAAATTTTAATTTATGATATCCTAAGTTTCCATGGCCTATTCCTAATAGAGCATATTTTTTATTTATTATCCTATTATCTAACAATGTTAGTTTTATAGGTGCATCTATTTCTTCTCCAAAATGTACTTTTATTAATATTTGTATTCCTTTTAGATGAATATATCTAATTTTTCTTTATCTTTTTGTAAGATTTTTGATTGTTTATTTATAATTATTTTTTTGTTAATTAATGATATGTTAAATCTTCGTCGTGCATCTGTTATAGTAATACTTATTTTTTTTAATTATTCCATAATAAACTATATATTTTTTGGAAAAAAAATTTCTTATTTTAAAAAATGATGATTCTTTAAATCCATCATCTTCCTTAAGATTTAATTTTAATTTTTGAATTTCTTCAAATTTCTTTTTCCTAAATATTATTTCTTGTAAAAAAAAAAAGTATTCTAAAATGTCTTGTGTTTCAATTTTTATTATGTCTTGATTTTCTGTTTGATTTTTTATTATTTCTATCATTTTATTATTCACTTTCGATTAACTTTAATTTTCGTTAAGTTTGAAGGATATTTATGATATTTCTAAAATTTTAGGAATATTTGTGAATTTATATCAAACCTTAAGAGTATTATTGATATATCTATCCTTACAATAATTGAAAAAGTTGCATAAACTTTTTGAAAGTTTAAAAAAAAATTATGGGTATGTAGAGGCATATATTCTTAAATTCAATGAAAATTGGATTAGGCCTCGATTTAATGTTGTGAATGATTTAGTCATATTATTTTTGAGTTGGGCTTCATTTGTCTAAATTTTTTTAAGAAATAGTTAAATAATTCAAATTATAATTTTTTATTTTAAAAAAAATACATCTAAGAGACATGTTCATTTTAATGAGTATTGCATGAATTTTATTCATTTTTCATCAAAGAAAACTATTATATTGTTAAATTCCAGTCATTTTCAAATTAAAGTTTTATTTTCCTATGTATCTCCCATAAAGACAATAAGATTTCTTTCGTCCTCTTCTGAACTACAGCTACTATCCAAAATAGTATAGTAACTTTAGCCATCATGGCTTTCTTTCTAGAGTGTTTCTTCTTTGAGTAACATTAAGCAGCAATCTGTTTAAGTTTTTCACATTTGATCTGATTGAGATGCCCTTTGCTTTGATATTTATCTTCATCTTCATAAGACTCTTCAATTTTGTTTCTCGAGTTCATCTTGCTCAAGCTTTCTCTTTTGGACCTTCTAAAAGTATTTATACTTTTAAAGAATTTTTTAAAATGGCAAGCAATGCCAACTTTTCTTCATCCAAATTGGATGACTCGTCACTTTCTACGAGAATGATCTTTCTTTATGTCATTGACTATTTGTAGTCTTAAGAGCCAAGCTCTTTCCTTTAATAATAGAGATAATATCTCTCTTGGATAGAAAGGCTTAGAGATCACCAACAACTCATGGATTTTTAAGGGCTCTTCCTTGAAGGCAGTTTCAATCGCAATTGCCTTTTTTCTAAAGTGGGAAGGTGAAGAAGAGAGAATCTTTTCAACTTGTAGTTCTTCCAGGAAAGGATGGACGAGATTGTAAGAAATGTTGATGATGTCAAAGAATCGTCCATAGAAACTTTTGAAGGTTTCATCTTCTTCCATCTAAAGCAATTCATAATCCCTTTTTAATCAAATAAACTTAGATTTCTTAGCCGCAGAGGTACCCTCATGTATAATCTCGAGAATATCCCAAGCTTTCTTGGAAGTAATGCAAGTAAAAATTCGTCTATACTCTTCTAGTGTGCCAACTCTTGTAACTTTGTACAACCCATTGATATTTCAGTCACATTCTTTGCTTTCTTTTTTCGTCCATTCAATCATAGGTTTAAGAACCACAGTATTGTCATCTTTAACTTTAGTAGGATGCACCCAACCGTGTTGAACTTGGTACCAAACTCAATTTCTCATGAACCAAAAGAAGGCACACATTTGAGGTTTTCAATAGGCATAGTTATGCTCATTAAAAAGTGGAAGTTTGCCAACATTTCCTCCTTCACCATAGTCCATCATAGTGAGTGTGAGCGTGTGAAAAATATGAAAGAAAGATCAACACTAGAGTGGTTAAGCCCAAATAGGTGTACATGCTCTTATACCAATTTGAGAAAGTTTGAGATATGGTGCACAACCAAGGCAAGATGATACTGTCACCTTAGAACTGACGTCTCTCGTACAAGCAGCAAAATAAAGCATATAAGAAAACAACATAGGTAGAAACATATAATAATAAGTAAAGAAAAATAGTAAATATTTTTCAATCATAGAGAAATCCTCAAATATTGGAACATATTTGAATGACTCTATAATTGTACTCACTTAAACAATAAAGCATATAAACACAATAATATAACATGGTAAATCCATTTAAGTACTATCCTTAAGTGATAATATCCATGGGTTGTGATGAGTGCTCGAAAAGTACTAATATTTTGTGATTAATTGTGCTTAATTGTTTAAAATATAGATTTGTTATGATTGTTTATTTGATTATTTTCATAAATCTATCCATTCGAAGTCACGGGTATGTTTTAGTGCATTTCAGGTGTTTTTAGCGTCAAATGAGTCAAATAATGAAAACACGCAAAGACGGAACACTTACGACGCTCGGATCATGAGTTACGGGCTAAATGAGACAAATATGTAAGCCTTACATAACGAGCCATCACATATGTAAGGGGATAAACGTAAAGAAACTGAAGACAACGGGCGCCGCGGCGAGGAAAAGTCATGCCGCGGCGGGGAGCTCTCGGGTTTTTACATTATTTTCAGAATTTGTGTTGCGCCGCGGCGGGAAAAATGTATGCCGCGGCGCGCCTATTCCTATGGCAATCAGGATTTGTGTAAACCCTTACATCTATAAATACCCCCTTAGAGACCCCCTTACAAAAAAAAACTCGAACAACTTGTACACAACTTTACACATTACAATTTTGCGACCAAACACTACATTCAATCAGCTTTGGGAGCTTTGCTACACTCAAACGAAGCGAGAGAAACCATTCTAAGGATCCAAGGAAGCTGTCGACAATCAAAGATAAAGCTTTTGGAGAAGAACGCTATCCTATCCATAAGCGATATTTAGATCTAGGTTTTCTTTGGTGTTATAGAATTCTATTTTTCTTCTTTTTTCGTTGGAGTGTATGTTCATATTTTATTTGTCTATGAATATTAATATGAACATGAGTGGCTAATTTCATTATGGATGTTTAGTTTGTGTTGCCATGTTTGCTAGAACTGTGTATGGTGTATATTTTATTGATTTAATATAAACAAATTACTTTTTGATTAAGAGCATGTTTAGATATTTAATTATGAATTATCATGAGCCAATTTGAGATTCGTAGTTAGGTTGAAAGATCTTAGAATTTAGTTATAGGAACTTCACCTTAACTTTATTCCGAAACACTTAATCAAAGTTTCAATTTAGTGACTTAGTCATAGCATTAATTTGATTGGCATGTTTTTCCTTGCGCGTAATTTGATTACTATTTGATTTACCCCGACCGAAGGTAATTAATTAGTTAATCAACAAAGAGATTTACCCCGACCGCAGGCAGTCTCATAATTAAAAGGAAAGCCGGTAATTTTGTTTATATAGAACGTTCATGTTATTTCACCATACCTTTTCGATGCAAGCATGATCAACCAAGCTAAACGTCCATACATCCTCCATTAATCTTCAAATATATCTGAATTGATTGTTAAGTTGCAATTTTGTTTTCGTTTAATTGCTCGTACTTTGTTCCCGTTACAAATCAAACACTTTTTTACAGTTTTACTAGCTTTAGGATTCTAGTTACTTAGAGTTTTAGTTTTACTAGAACTCTATTTAATTAGTGTTTTATTTTCATTAGAACTCTATTTAGATTAAAAAGTTAGTTATTTAGAACCACTGCAATTCCTTGAGAGACCGACCTTGGAAGTTGCTTATCACTTTTCTACGAGTGATTCGTACACTTGCGAGTACACAATTTAACACATCAGGTTGCTTAAGGCAGTCACTCAATAACAAGCAATTTACTAAAAAAGCAAATCAACAGTATACAACCTAAAGATATATGCTAATATCTCTAGCAACTGGAGCCATGCTCGGGTATGCCTAAGCTATTATCATCTGCTGTCTTCACAACGACTGCAATCCACAACTTAAATCTGGCTCTTCTCTGGAGACTTACTACCACATGATGTGGTACAAACACCAAGGGTCAATTTAGTATAAACCTTGGATAATAACAATTTTCATGCACATATATCTTGCATATAATTCTAAGTCCAAAGGTTTAATTCATTAATTAATAACCCACCAAAAATGCATTTTTACTAAAATCTTTTTTATCATATCAATGATATGAAACTCTCAATATCACGAATCAATATTATAAAATAATACTCAATGTATTACTGATTTGGAAGTTATATATAAAATGATTTTCCTCACAAAAATCAAGTTTTCAAATTGGCAACATCTCCCATACGTCCTATACCCTTTCTAATTCTTAAGAAAAATTTGAATTTATTGGAAACTTATAGAAACACTCCCGAGCTTACAGTGAGCTCACCGACACCTTGTTAGTGTCCTCACCGACCCTTAGTTGGATATGGGGTGAAAGATCAGCGAACCCTATGGTAAGGGTAATAGCCATCAGCCTTATTTTCCCCTTCATTGCTGACTCGTTGATACAACAGTGAGCACTTCAACTAGCATTTAATGAGTGCACAATTTTAATTTCCAAAAACTATTCAAGATAATTTTTCACAAATACCCAATCAATGAAAAACAAATGCACGTAAACAACACAACTTAGCATGAAAACTACATGCTACCAACCACTCATTAATGTGTGTATCATGTAAACATACGATGTATCAAGTTCTATATGAATGTGTGCAATACTGAATCATCAATATAGTACCTTACATAAAGGAAGATAAAATACTAACTAATAATATGATACGTGCTTAAAAAGATCACATACCTTATTATTTATTAAGACGTATAAGATGAATTAGGGTCTAATATCACATTTTTATCTAAGTATTTTAAAATATTGTTTTTGGAATTACGAGATATGTTTGATGTATTTCATGTACTTTTGGACATTAAAAGACAATTGACAAAAATGATAGTCAATTTACACTTTACAGGAATAATTGTCACACATTGAAGGGCCAAATTGCAAATAATTGTGTAAAAATACATAAAGAGGGGTTAAAATACAACATTCAAGAAAATTGGGGCATGCCATGGCGTAGAATAAGTGGTCTCGCGACACCAAGCTCTCGGTTCCCAATGTATGCAAGAGGAACATGTCACACCACGACATGGATTCATGTGGGTTGCTGCATGAGGCTTTGAAGTGGGCTACATATTTGCCAGAATTCATGGCATGCCGCTGAATGAGAAAGTTGGCACCATGGTTTCGTAGTCAAATTGTAAAAAAACGTCCAATCTCCAAATTTTTCCCCAACATTTTGTTTCTTTTTGCAATAGAAATATAAATAAAATCATTAGGTTGTAAAACATATTGAATTATAACTGGAGAATTTAGAGAGAAGCAATTATGATCAAGATTTGGAAGATTATTGTCCAAGATTTCTTCTCCCCTTTTTGATTTATTTTCTATGAGATCAATTGTGATTGTTATGTTTTTCATGTCTAGCTAAGTTTTAATTATGTGATTGTGGAATATTTTAAGCTCTAGACTATGATTTGATTAAAATTAATGTCATGATGTGATCAATTCTATATTTAATGTTATGGATATGCATGCATGAATTAGAATAATCAACTAGTTGATTTCTTAAATATGTTTGCATCTAGTTTAAGGTTTTAGTAACTAATTGTAAATAATCTTATTCAAAGTAGTACCTTGTGACTCCTGTCATAAGTAGAATTGAATACCAATGTTAAAGGTTAAACAATTGTTATAATCTTGCCTAGTTTAGTTATTATCTTTTTAAAATCTAATGCAAAAAGTGAATTAAATATAATAAAGATATATTTGTTCATAATTTAGGGTTGGTTAATAAGCAAGCCTTTAACCAACTACACAATAAGAAAAGATGAGAAGTCTTAAACCTATATTTCTAAAATTAAAGTTAAGAATTCAATATTGATTTTGGATTACAATAGTAATTCAAGATTCAAAAAATTAATTATTTATTTATAACATATTTAGTTAAATTGTAGACTAGTGATGAAGATAGAACCATGATCACATATATTTCGCAATTGAATTTTATTCACATTTAATTATTTTTCGTCATTTTATTTATAATTAATTGAAAACCCCTTTTTTTTTTTTACTAATTTTAACCAACTTTCTAAAGAACTAGTGAGTAAGGTAGAAATTGTGACAATCTTCTTGGGTACTGATGCACAAAAACTTGATAACCAAATTTTGTAATTTATAAAAGCTCGCAAGTGCACAAGTCACTTGTAGTAAGCGATAAGTATACTCCCAAGATCGTCTCTCAAAGGAATTGCGGTGATTTTCAAAAGAGTCAAATGTAATCCAAAACGTAACAATAAAATAAATTCTAAACACTCTAATCGAAGGTTGGTTTTGTAAATGGTTTCTAAAATCATAAAAATACTAAAACAATAAAAGTAAGTGCGTGAAAGTTTTGTTGAAACGATGAGATGAACGAGTGTGGGAAATTGGTTAGTAAACTAATCATGGATGAGTTGATTTATGTGGTTTTGACAATTAAGCACGAAAAAGTAGAATTTAATGATTATTTTCTCTAACCCTAGAAAATCCCAAATCAATGGTGATTTTCCCTTAATTAACTAATTAGCTTCTTTGATCCAGACCGTTAATTAGTTAATTAGCCTTAAACCTAGGAAAATAGTTTAATCACCTAATTCAAGACAAATCAATGCACTTAAACTAGGCTCATGCTCAAGAGTGCTCAATTGAATTCAGATGGTGTTTCTAAAACTCAACCCTAAAATGTTTCATAGATTCACAAATCAAATTGGCCAGAAATAATTGATGAACATACGTATTAAAAACAATGACCATGAATTAAATTACTTAATCATAAAATTATCCACACAATCAATCATCCAATCATAGTTATATCACCAAAATCCCACACATAAAGAGTTTAGCTACTCATAATGAAATCCAAATCAATATTTTTCATTACAAATAACATTCTATGAATTCTTAAAGGGAAAAGAAATTACAAACAATAAATTACCCCACTTCCACTTTTAAAACAAGCCCTTGATGTTGGATGATCACCTTCTTCAAGGTTGTTGATGGAGCTTCAATGGAGGAGCATTAATGGAGTAATTTTCTCTCTAAAGAATTTGGAGAAGAAGAAGAAAAGCACTATTCACGCTACTGTTCACGAGTTGGTGGAGGCTGAATAATCTATATTCTGTTGGAGGCTGGAGAGGATGTTGTGTCCAATTAGGTTTTTTTCTTTCCTTGTAAGGGTTTCCAATCAATCTGTAAATCTCGTGGCCCAGGAGGAGTCCAATCCGCACGAGCATGCCGCGGCGCACCTTTTTCAATGCCGCGGCGCACATGTGATATTGATTTACGAATAAAAACAGAAACCTCCCCACCGCGGCATAACTTTCCCTCGCCGCGGCGCGCAATGTGTTCATGATTTTGGGTCCAAAGCAGAAACCTCCTTCGCCGCGGCGCGCCTTGCATGTAACAGTGTACATGGTATGTACATGTATGTACATGCTTTGCTGATTCTCGATGTAAGGCTTACGTCCCTCAATGTAATGCTTACATTTTTAAACATTTTTGCTCTCTTTTTCCACATGGTATGTACATGTATGTACATGCTTTGCTGATTCTCGATGTAAGGCTTACGTCCCTCAATATAATGCTTACATTTTTAAACATTTTTGCTCTCTTTTTCCACATTTCTTCCCAAACCTACTTTGACCTACAAAACAATAAAATACCCTCCAAAACAAGATTCTATTGAGATTAAATGCAAAATAGATGCTTAAAAACATAACAAATAGTAGGTCAAAATAATGTTCATCAGGTACCCTTATAATTTTTAATTTACTTATCACTTATACACCAATCACATATATTTGTGTATTTTAAGTGTATCAAATACATATTCTGATATTTGTAATGCCAACAAACGATACAAAGGGCTTATAAAACTTACAATTATTGTCGATATCAACCCTATCTCTTTTTCTTGAAGTACTTCTTCACCTAGAAGCATCAATTTTGTTTCTTAATTGTTTCCTTTTTGATGGAGTATTGCCTCCCTTCCTTTTAGAACCTTCACCTACATTGTGATCATTTCTAGTTTCAATATGCTCCACACCTGATCTCACTTTTTAATTTCCTCCGCACTGTTAATAACAGGTTCTCTATCACCATCATGGTTCCCCCACCCAAAATGTATTAAAATTTATTACAAAAATGGAAATTATATTTTATGAAAAATAAAAGGTGAGATAGGGCTACTTTAGAATTTAGAATTTCACTAGTTCATGTTGAGAAATGAGAAGGGAGAACTGCTAGAAGTAGAGGTGTTAAATTATTGAAATGTCTTTGAATAAACTATTGGGGTCTAAAATTTGATCAGAAAATTTAAACTTAAGACAAAGAACATACTTGTTAATGGATGGCCCGTTCAAAGCATGAACTTTGTTTCTCAAGGTATAGCGTCTCATCGTCATTCAATTTAGCCAATCTGAAACATATACGCAGGTATTGCTAGGTTTTGGGTAAAGCACAATTCATCTCTTCTTCTTTTTTAATATATAAACAAAATTGTTGTCTTTATGCATGTTATTATCAGTTTTTTTTTAATATATAAACAAAATGAATTACATGTCTATCGCACATCTTATCATAGTTGAATTCAAGTCTAATCAGAGGCGGTTTATGAAGGTGTTGGGGGGCTTGAGCCTTGGCTAATTTTTTTTTAAAATGTAAAATTACCATTTTACCCCCTATGCTAACCTAATATACCCTCTCCCTCGCGTCTTCCTCTTCCAATTTTCCTCTCTAGTTTCGTGTGCCATTCTCTTTTTCTTCTACTCACACAGCCGCCAGCCGGCCAGGATTTGTGTTGCCCAGCCCCCAGTGCCAGCCGCTTTGGTGCCCACAAGCCACAACTCCACGCAGTGTATCGAAGCAGCAAGCTCCTCCACTCCAGCCTTTCAACGCCTCCAACTCCAGGCTCCAACAAACCAGCCTTCAACCGTTCAACACCTCCACTACAACAATGGACTCCACTAGCCACCACGGTTCACTGCACCAAGTGTCCACGCCACTCCAGTCACCGCCAATAGCCCAGTCAGCCACTGCCCACCACCGATAACTTAAAATTTATGAAATTATTTTTTTTCCTTATTAATATGCTTAATATTAATAATATTATTGTATTAATAATGTGCATTTTATATATGGGCTGAAATAATTTTTATTTAATTTTATATTTACATGTTAATATCATATATTCATATTGTGATGGAAAGTTGGACTGATTTATAAAATTTTAAATTTTTGTTATTATATTGTGGTAGTAATCAATTAGTTAGGCTAGTAAAATAAAAAATAAGTGTAAGTATAATTATAAATAATATAATAACATAAATTTAATATTTGAAAAAGTGAATATTTTTTTTAATGTTTAGAGATCTATTTTAATGTACTTTGATAAACTAAATATTAAACAATATTTCAATATTTGTAAATTTTTATTAGGTAATAAGTTATAATGGAACATGAACGTGAAAGCTCAAAGTCGACCAAAATTTTTTATTCTTTTTTTAAGAAAATGGAAACAAATCCAACAAAATCAACTGGGTCTATTGATTCGCTAATTGACAAATTGATACGTTTAGTATTGACTCTCCTAGTATCTACTGCAACTACAGAACTGCATTTTCAGCAATGAAGCTTATTAAAACATCTCTTTGAAATAAAATGGAGAAAGAATTTTTAGCTGATTGTATTGTTCTTTATATTGAGAGGAAGTTTGTTGAAACTATTGATTCAGATTGGATTATATATGAATTATATGCTTTGAAGCATCATAGAGCTCTACTTCGATAGTTTTTCTTTCCACTTAACAATGTGACATCATTTTCAGGTAAAAAAATAAATACTTTTTATGCTAATTTTTTACTATTAACAAATATGATATTTTTTAAGTTTATTATAATTTTATTTACTTTTTATTCATATTAATATTTTATAAAAAAAATCAGTGCCTTAATAATATTTTCTGCCTCCGTACCTGAGTCTAATTCTGCTTAAACTGAATCTGAGGGCTTCAAGTTGATAGTCAATCAATTTTTTTTTTTACTTTTACTCCCAAAGACACCAACCGCTAAATTTGAATAAGAACTACGTACCTTTGAATTTTTTTATCTAATGAAAAACAATTGCTTTGATAATAATTTATATCCTTCAAAAACTCTCTTAATGTGTTTTTAATTGAATAAATGACTTGTGCACTTTAATCTAATGGTGGATAATTTGTATCATAGTTCGATTGATTGAAATGAATTTAAATTGAACACAAATCAAATTAAATTTGGATCAAATTTGTGCAAATTCAAATAACATAAGAAAAAAAAATTGATCAAGTTAAGACCAACTCATTAACTTAAAATGAAATAAAATAGAATTTAATTCAAAATTAAAAAATAAAAGAAAATTTTAAGTTAAATTAAAACAATCTTTCATCTTTTTTAATCTTTCTTTTTATGATATATTAATTCTATTTGTTTTCTTTTCCTTTAAAAAATAAATTGATAAACTTTAGAAAATCAACAACTCCAAAGCTAGGTCAATACTATTCATTTGAATCTCTATTTGTCTCATAAATTATAAAACTTATTTTTATTTGTAAATATTTTATGTTTTTAATTTTTAAATTGTACTTGTATGGAGATATTCTTATTATTAATTAAAGTATTTTTTTTATTGTGCTAAAAAAAATAGTTACTTTAAAGCCACCTACTTTTGTTTAAACGCAATTATCCACTAAATATATCCCAAAATCTCGGAAGAATAAAGGCCCGTATTACTTATTTTTTACTTTTTTTTGGAAAAAAGTTACAAGGTTCAATAATTATGTAATAAAATGTATATTAATTTTATAATTATTAGATCAAATATTTAAAGTCATATAATTTAAACAAATTAATTAATTTAATCTAATTATTACTAAAGTATTAAAATTAAGGTTAAAATTAATATGTGAGTTTTGCGATGCTTTTATAAAATAATTGAAATAAGAGCATTTTTTCCATTTATCTCAAAAAAACATGTGTTAAACATGTAAATTCTTTTGTTATATAAATTTTAATAGAATAATATAAATTTGATTAAATTAATTAATTTTTATTAATTATGTGACCTAATATACTTAAATTGAAAATTTCAAAACTAAGTTGTTGATTTTTAAAAATAATAAAATTATTGTTACCCCACAACCCTTTCGTTTTTCTTATTAAGAAATAGGCCAAATACTTTTATCTCTTTCTCTTCGCGTGCTATCAAAATTTTATGAAACTTCTAACATGAAATTGTCTATGCAAATCCCTACCTCTACTCAAAAGTAAATGTTGAAGTTTTTTTGTTTTTTTGTTTTACTTTGTATATTTTAACTCAACATTACATCTATAGGAAAAAGCTCAATTTATGCTCCTCAATCATTTTTCAAACAAGTTCTTAAAAAAAAAAAATAGCACTCTTCAAAATTTTAAAAAATAAAAATAAAAGATCTTATGTTTAAATCATATACTTTTATAATTAAAAAATAATTGTTATATTATTTTTTTTTGAACGTTCATACAAATTAAATTGCAATAATTTAAACTTGTTGAATATTAAATATCATCTAATTTAATATTGTTTAATATTATTAAAGTGTTATATTATCATTATAAGTTTTAAGGGTGTTATTTTTTATAATATCTCAAAATTATTTGATATATGACTTTAAAATAACAAAATTAATCAACGTCTCATTCACTCTTATTCAAGAAAGAAATAAAAAGAAGGAAGTGCCCACTTGCTATGCATCTTTCTTGTTCACAACAAAATAGCTAGATTTGAAAAAGAAAAAAAAAAATACTTTCTCAAATAGTCAATTTTGGATTAATTTGATAAGTTTATGTATTTTTTTTTTTTTCAATAATCAAACAGTTTGAGAGAAGCGATAGTGAGAGATGATTTGTATGCAGGATTCCAATATTTTTTACTTTTGAGAAAGATATCGTGAGGATGATATATTTATTACAAAATTAATATTAGGTTTTATATTTAGTGTAGCAATAAATTATTCGTGAATATTTAATAACAAAATTACTTTTTATCTTTTTCAATCATATTAAATAGAGATTATTTTAACTAAAATTAAAAAAATTGAATAAAAATTAAATAAAAGAATAGCTAAAAATATAAAAAATAATTATTTATCATTATGTGATCATTTTTTAATAATAATAAGACTAAATTATCACAAAAAATAAGCATTAAATCTAAGTCTTATTTTTATAATAAGTATATGACTAATAAATCAATGCCCTTTATTTATTTTTAGAAAAAACAATAAAAGTAGTACTTATTATATTCAAATATATATTTTTATTATTAAAAAACAATTGTTATATTTTTTTTTTTTAAATAACGTTTAATTGGACGTCGTTTAAATTAAATTCATTATTTTAGTCTATTCAATATTGAACGACTTTATTGTAGTAATATATTTGTTATTATAAGTTTTAGAAATGTTATTTTTGATAAATTTTTTTTAAAAAATGTATATAATTTATTATAGCATTAATTATTAAGTGACTAAGATTTTTTTAGATCTAATCTAACGGTTTAAATGGAAGGATGTATCTTACATCTAGAAGAACCCATATATACAATTTTCAATTATCCCAAACGTTTTATTAGGGATGGGCATTTTCACATTAGATAATAGAAACTCCAAAAAATACCATGGTTTTTATTCGAAAATAATAGTAATTGATTAGGTTTAGTTATTTTAATATTAAAATTGTAATTAATTAAAATTAAAGATACATTAATATTATATTTTTTTTATACATATAATTATATAAAAAAATATTTTTAATGTTAAAATATATAATATTTTAAATAATTATATTAAAATTTGTCTACTGTTATATTTATATTTTATATTTTACTTAAAATATGTATAAATAAACATACTTTTGAATGAATATTAAAAATAACAAGTGTGATTAAATAGTAGAGAAAGTGAGAAACTATTAATATAGAGAGGTTACGATTATTAGCAGAATTGTTTTCACCCATCTTTTTCTTAAAATATTTTTGTATATAATATATTATATATTTTATTTTATAAATTTAAATTATTAATATAATTTATATATTTAATATTAATTTTTATTTTATAAAAATTAATAATTAAAATTCATACATTTTAGACATATAATAGTTGTATAGAAGACGTTACCCTCACTTTCTCCCATTTTTACCTTTTATTAGGAATAAATAAATAAATAAAAAAGAAATTATCTCCCAAACCTAGCCGCTTGAGTTAAAAAACTCTACGCCATCCTTGCCATCGTCTCACCATCCCCGTCGTAGTGTCCTCGCCGTCATCTGCTTCATTGCCGTCTACTTCTCCGTAAGAATCTGGTATTGGGCCTTAAACACATAGAAACTACTAGAAGTAAGTATTCAACAGACTTAACTTTTTTCATTCACAAATTATATTAATTTGGGGTTTATGAAGATCTGTTCATGTCTTTTTAACCAAACAAATGTTAAAATGTGTTCAACCAGACCTTTTTTTTTTTTCCTTCCCCGTCATCTGCTTCTTCTTGAAGGAATTAATCGTTTTCTGTTATTGTGTTTTCGTTGAAATGAAGAACTGATCGTAAGCATCTTATTAATTAGAATTCATATCGGTAAGCATATTTGCGGTTGCTTTTAAGAACTGAATGGTTTGTGTGAATAGTTCCTTTTCTTGCTTTTGGTTTTTTCTTTTAGAAAATCTCTTGTGGGTTTTATCTCTTTGGTTAAGTAAGTGAGGAAATGGCTAGGGAAAATGATACCATTTTATTTTTCATTTGTTGATGTCTCCTGTAATTGAATGCATAATTACAATTAAAGAATATTCTTTAGATTATTGAAAATTTTCTTAGGTTCATTAGTAATGTGATGTTACATTCATTCTTGTTTATTAAACTTGGACTTTCTGTTAGTTTGTTATTCTATTTAAATTTAACCTTGCGGTCCTCAAGGTGATTTATATTTTTTTGAAATGCAAATGATCTTTTGGATATGTTGAATATGATCAATGGATGGAAGTTAATAGTTCCTAGTATAGTTGCAAGGTAAGCATGGCTTCAATTGGCAAGTTGAGTCGCACTGGCATAGATATTGCGACAAAGAGTAACAACCACCGTGATTTCGTAAAAGCAATAGCAGCCCAAGCCAAGACCAAGACCTCTTCTTCCGAGTTACGCAAATTCCTGGGCATTCCTGAGCTCTCTCGCTCAACTAATCCCATCTTGATTTCTAAGTTCATCAAACTCCATACTCGTCAGGTCCCTCTCACTGTCTATAACTCTTTTAACAATTTTGTAACCTCAATTTCTTTCTGAATTTTGATTTCATGTTTTAGATTGAACTTCGTGTTATAATGGCCCTCCAGGTGTTTGATAATTGAACTATGATAGTTTATAGTTTAGAAAGACTAAACTAAGGGTCTTTTTGGATATATTTTTCTTAAGGGTGGTTTCAAAAGAAGTGGTTTGGTTAAAAATAATTTTAAGAAAAATATTTAGGTGTTTGTGATGAAATTGTTAGAAATGATTTTAATTGATACTTTAGTAATAAATTTTTTAGGGTGAGAGTATGCATTTAAAGTTATTTTTCCTAAAAATTAGAATTAATTACTTCTCTTAAAAATACAAATATTGTTTTTCAAACTTTTGAAAGCACTTCTCAAATAGAGATCGTCAAACACCCTTAAAAGTTTTTTGCTCTATTTAAAAGCGCTTTCAACCAAAAGGAGAAGTAGTTTCAAACGGATCATAAACCCCTTTGCATAAGTGACTTTTTTATGTTTGTTAAATTGCAGTGTCCTGGAATGAAAGATCGCGTTTGGGAGGAGAATTTGAAGACTTTATTGCATGGAAAAGACAGAGTTGGTTTCTCTGAGATATCTATTATACTCTCCCCAGAATTCACCCACTCTCGTCTGAAAGGGAAAGGCACTATACCCGACACAGATACCAACAAAACCAAGGGAGGTAAACGTAGAGGCCGTTGAAAAGGAAAACGAATATAGCTTTATGCATTTTCTTGTTGAAAGAGATATTAAGATTTTCGTTGACGTTTAGTAAGGAGGTGTCTAAGATATAAAGATCATCGTTCAATGAAGACGTTAAATTAAGAATAAGGCAATTCAATATTATTATGTTTTTATTTGATGAGAGTTTGCACAACTTAATTTATTTGGTTGAGCCCACTTGGTGACCTTGTTTCTGACACCAGTGAAGATTCAAGAACAACGCTAGAAAATTGAAGATGAACACAAGAACTATCATTGAGAAACTGTGAATACTCTTGTATTTATTTCAGAGAAAAGTAAGGTAACATCTGTGTGCTACATCACTATTTATTTGTACTACTGTAGCTTATACAAAATATTTGTACTGAATAACTACGAACAACTCATGAAGGAATCCTAGCCATTGAAATCTGAACTGATCTAAGCCTTTGAAACTGCCACATCATCCAACTGTATAACTGACTTAGTTCTACTGATGATATCTCCAGTTGATATCTCTGATACCCCTCAAACTGAGTGGCATAAGCATGACACTAAGTTTATTATTTAACAAGAACTGTGAGATATGCATGACACTGAAGCTCTGCTTGAGCTTTGAATTATAAAAAGGCTTAATCAATTCGACTTTTAGCTTTCAAAAAGAAAGTCCTTGTATATTTGGAAAAGGCATCAGAAAAATGCACATAATACTTGTAGCCAGTATTTTAAATAATAGGTGCAATTCATAGATATGAGTGCAAAATGTGCAGAGCATCAGCAACAGTTGGAGTAAAATGTGGCTTACGGCTTTTGCCAAGCTGACATGCTGCTACACACAAGGATTAATTAGGTTTTAGGAGCTCATTGTATTGGTTTTGATATAAACATGTACATAATTTTTATAAAATTGCAAACATGTTAATAACTTTTTATAAATTTTAACGTGTTTCTACCAAATATTTTTATAATTTTAAAGCTTTAAGTACTTTATGAGATTGTTTTTAACAAATTCAATAAGTAGGGGCATAAAAGGTAATTAACCTACACATAAAGGAGAAATAGTATTTTTATTAGTATTAACGGGTATATTATACTGAGACAAAGCAGTGTTAACCATAGAGAAAGAGGCAAGGCCCATAAGGCCATATCAACAAACTTTTGCAGAAAAAACACATTTGGTACTATTATTATATACGGAATCAGATAGACTAGGAACAGAGGCTGTAGATGGAGTAGGTAAGGTTAAGACAAACTATCATGCAGCTTCCCTCTGAGTAGAACCTCCCCATGAGTCCTTGACAATACAATAGAGTGGGTGAGATTGAAAAAAGACATGATTATCATGAGCAAATTTGGAGACACTCATAAGATTTTTAGCTATGAGAGGAACATGAAGACTATCAGACATTTTAAGAATTTTATGTGGTCATTTTTCAAAAAATAAATGAGTACTATCATAGATGAGATACTTAAACCCTTGCCATTGCCTATGAGAAAAGTATCTTGACCTTGGAAAGAGGAAGATATAGCTAAGTTGATTGCCTTGGATCACTAGCAACATGGTGACTAGCTTCAGAGTTCGAATACGATGCAATCTCACTAGGCTTTTGGATGATGAGGTACAGGTGTTGCAACAAGGTAAGCTTGTGGTGGATAATAAGGACTGTAAAGAACAAGATATGGAGAAGGATGATGGTGTAGCAAGTGATTGTGGCACATTAGATGGAGGAGGTACTAAGGATATGGTAATCAAAGGTGGAGGTGGTAAGCTCACTATATTAGCAGAGTAATGAGAATTTTGTTGTGAAATAGGTGGATTAGTAGTTTGATTATGTTGTGGCTTAATATTCTTATCAAATCTGTACCAGCAAGTAGCTAACAAGATGACCCTGTTTACCACATAGTTGACAAAAAGGCTTGTTGTTTTTATTATTTTTTTAAGTTTAATTATACGGCATATTTCTCTTTTATATATAGAATTTCATTTTTAACCATCTTTGGGAAAAAATCCTTATAACGTAAATGAACATCTATTTTTAAGTGTTCGACGAAAATGAACATTTTTTTACTAGTGGTTAAATTGAATAATTTGGTTATTTATGTACAGGGGTTATTTCTATCTCTATCTCTTCTACCCCTGCCTCTCATGCCATTAGGATAGTAATTATAACCTCTTGATCCTTGCTGTTGCGATGAATTTTGACCATTCTGATTACCAGAGGCGAACTGATTTTTATCAACTATATGCATTTGTGACATGGCTTGTTCTTGTGCATGAATATTGGCTGAATGACCTAACTGAGCACTTCCATCAAACACTTTACATTTGGACTAGGTGTAATATAAGACGTTTTGCGCTTTTCAATTCTACTTTCATGACTGAAAAGCAAAGCCTTAGCATCATCAATTATTACCTTCTCTAAATTGATCTTCTCAGTTATGGTATCAAACACATTATTGAAATTCTCTACTGAGAAACCAGCAGATTGTAACTCATTTGACAATACTTTTGCCTTCAACACATACCCATTGATACTCTGATTTCCTTAATGTTCTAAAGTTCCTCTTTAATCTGAATCATCCGAGCTCGAGACTAGAAGTAAAATTCTTCTCTAACTTCATCCATGCTTCCCTAGCAGTATCAAATCCTGCTACTTATTTCAACAAATCTTCTCCCATGCATGTCATTAACCAATAGCCTAACATCTCATCCTGCGTTTTCCATGACTTATACTTGAAGTTTAGTGTGACATCGTGCAGCCTCTAACCTCTGGATCATCTAAAACATATCCTTCGAACAAAACGCTGTGCAATATTTTTAAGATCTAGTGCTTCCAAATGGTGTAATTGCTATGATCAAACCTTCATTATAACAAGAACATTATAAAAGGAGAAAATCTCCTTCTGCACCTCTGTTGCTACCTTTTCTTGAATCTGACTACAACTGGTGTATTGATACCATGACAACAATGAAGATTCAAGAACAATGCAAGAAAACTGAAGAAGATGAACACAAGAAAAGTAAGGTAACATCTATGTGATACATCACGTTGTATTTATACTACTGTAGCTTATACAAAACATCTAAACTTAATAACAACAAACAACTCATAAAGGACTCCTAGCCATTGAAAGCTGAACTGATCTAAGCCTTTGAAACTGCCACATCATCTAAGTGTGCAACAAAATTAGTTCTACATGACATATCAGCAGTACCCACTGATATAATATCTCTGATGCCCCTCAAATTGAGTGGCATAAGCATGACACTGAGTTTGTTACACAACAACAATAATTGTGAGATAGGTAGGGGCTTTGTAAGAGCATCTGCTAGTTGTTTGTGAGTAGGGATATGTTGCGCAGCGAATTGTTGAGACAGCACTTTCTGACGAATGAATTGTTAAATCAAGTTCCACATGCTTAGTTTGAGCATGAAGAACTGAATTAGAGGCTAAAGCGAAGAAACTAAGATCGTCACATCACACCATATTCCAAAAACTCCTTTAGCCAATTGCATCTCACATTCTCTCACATATGTATACAACATACGTATCACTTGCTCAAGTAGTCAAGTGTATCCATGTGTTCCATTTTGTTCGTAGACCTTAATATTTTTGTTCAATGTTCAAATAATTATTTCCAATACATCCATCAAATTAAAAATATATATTAAACTTTTTTAAATACAAATTTAGTAAATTTTGGAAATCATTTAACATCATCATCTCTATGCATTATGCAAATATAATAAAATATAAATGTAGCGAATGAACTCTTGATATCATGTCGTACTATTTGTCATATTTAACAAACATTAGATTTGTTACTTTCACACTTAATAATTATTTTGTACAAACTATAATGAAATAACAATAGTTATTTTTCTTAGTCAACAAATAACTATAATTATTGTGACAATATCATTATTCTATAATTAATAAGTGCACAAATAGTTATATCGCAAATAGTAAAATATTTGTCAATTTTTATGTAACGTAATGATATATAATAGTAAATTATAAAACTGCGTGGTAGATGTTAAATGATTAAAATTAAAAAACTGTAAAAGATGCAAAGGGGAAAGAAAGGAAAAAAAAAAAAAAAAAAGCAAAGTGGCTATAATTAAGCCATTTTATATATAGATATATTATATAGAGAGATTGTAGATTCGTTATTTTCTTCATGGAAAATCATGGCCAAATAAGCATCCATTTTGAAAACATAAAAAAAGATAAGTATGACATTTTAGTTATTTTACTTTTATATTAAATAAAAATATCTCAAAAAATTTGACAAAAACAAAAAAATGAAAAATGAAACGCTTAAAATGACCAAAATTGGTCTAAAATAGCTAACTTGTCATAAATATAACAGTAAAATAACTAAAATACACCTTTAAAAAAAAGTGACCTAATTTGTGAAAATAAAGTTACTCAATAAAGTATTATGGAAATAAAGAGAACAATCTAAGAAAACTTCAAATAACTCACAAAACAATGGGCAGCCAATACAATAATAGAGAGCAATCTAAATTGAACCTTACCAGTAACACAACTCAATTCTTATTCAATGATCATCATTCAGTGGAAAGGCATTTTTCGGAAACTGTTACTTCTATGATTCTATCTACTCATGGTCGTGCATCCATTTGGACTTATCCCTATGTTGTACATCTAATCTTAATATATAAATCCTCAAGCAAGTCGCTTGCAATCTCTCTTTTTTTAAAAGACGCGAATAATTTGAATTTATAAGACCAAGAATTCCATCGTCGGTGTAACGACCCGTCCATCTCAATGATAGTATGGTCGGTTTCTCTTTCAAGAGAAATAGTATTTGCTTTTGAGAAGTACTCTTGAATGCATCTCTAAAAGTGGCTCCTAATGGAGCAAAGCACTTGCAAATTTTGACAATCTCTAAAATAAAATAAAAAGTAATACCAAAATTTTAAAACATTATTAGAGATCTGAAAAAATAATTTCAAATGCATGTTTCAAATTTAAAACAAATAGAAATGTAATACTTAAAACCAATCACCTAAATGCTTTTTTTTGAAACCAAAGTAACAATTCATTTTAGGCCCCTCTCTAGAAACAACTTCTAAGCGAGCACTAAATTCAGTATCACATTAATCACCCTACAAACACGATATAGCACACATCAATAGTGGGTTTCATGCTTGCAATAAACATCCCTTCAAATACGACATCACAAAGATCAAAAGACTACGTTGAACAACCAAACACAATGCAATGAGGAGGTAAAATATGCACGAAATGGTCAGACTAATATATCTTTAAGCAGGTCATGAAAAGACCTAATGGCCAGCCTCTAGTAACAACAGATCTTACATAACATACCATCCAAAAGCAGAGGGCTTTGAAGTATAGGCAGAACACCCAGGCAGCATAAACTAAAATAATTAAACAAGTCTAGTTCCTAATTCATCAACAGAAGAACATCGAGTTGCTCACACTTTCCTCCAATCGAGGCAGCTGAGCTACAGAAACAGATCCACCAGAACGCCCACCATGGCTAGAGGAGGTTTCAGACATATCGTCAAATTTCACAAACTGTCCCACCTGGGATGCAGCTAGATGTGCATAACAAATTGGAGCAACTACATTGGCAATCAAATATAATAATTAAGGAAGTTGAGAATAATTCAAACCAATTTAAGGTATCAACTTTTCTTAATCTAGACAGCTGATTGTGACACAAGCATAAACATCTAAGTTAACTGTACATTATTTAGATGACAAAAATCACAACATTACCTATGGAAATAGCTGTAGTACTCCTCTGGTACCTGCAACGGTAACAATTATGATTTAGAAATTCAACAAATTATCACCTCTTTAGAGAAGTGAAGCAATATAGTTCAAGTTTCACTCACACATATGAAAGTGAATGGACAAGTTCCTGTAGCTCATCAGGCTGAATGTTAATTTCATCATAGAGAACGTGATAATGGGTAGGCCTTGTAGTCCCCTAGGAATAGAAAACAAAGTACATAAGAGAGTAGTTAATGCACTGAATATGGCACAAAATATGGATCATCAGTATCCTGCATAACTCAATAATTACACTTACTATCATTCCAGCATGTGCACAAAGATAAAAGTCATAGTTCCTTGGATGGCAAATTTTGTTGTCTATGATTGTCCCTGCAAAAGCAAACATTTGATAACAGGGTTTACTTGAACAAAAATACTTTGTGACCCTTCTTAAAGCTCAAGAATTATGTACCGGGTGGAACATTATCAGGAGAGTTAGGCTGGAAGAATTTGGTATGATGGTTCTTTTGAGCTACAATCACAACAAACTTAGGCGACCACTTCTCATCAAGAAATTTGCACGCCTACAGAGATGATAGAATGAGAGAGAATTTAAAGATCTGAAACACCATAAATCAATGGATAACTGTAGGGTTTCAAACCTCAATGATCTGATCCAGCTCTATGTTGAGAACTTGATTGAACTGCGACTCACTTACTCCATCCCTAAATTCAGATATAAAATGTGAAAAGAAACTTGATTAGTAAATGTAATTGATTATTGTGACACTATAATTTGTGAATTAATTGTGAAACAATCACTTTTTTTGATTAATTAAATGCATAAAATAAGGAAAAAATAGCATTCTTGCAACGCAAAACTTGTTTTCAACTTTTGTAAATGACAAATGCTTGTCCAGAAAAAAAAGTTGAATTTGTTTTTTACCCAAATAAGAAGAAAAAGGAACCTTAGACCATTTCTGGTTGATACATACCTGAATATGATGATTTGATCCGGTTTTCGTTTCCCTGAGCTGGTATAGAAGTCCAGCAGCAGCTCCCTGAAATTCAAGAAAAAAGAAGTCATATCTAATAGGTAACATATGTGGAATTAATAAATTGAGCTACAATCAAGTTAGATTTTAGAAGTAATAAACTTGGGACTTTTTAAGATATAAGCAAGCAGTAATAGATGGCAAGTAATTAACAGATGTCTATATATATTATAAAAAACATTATAAAAAAATTAACAGAAATCAATATACTGGCAAAGTGGAATGGGAGAACACAATAAGAACCAATGTATCTATTGTTCAATGAATACAGTTCAATTTTTCAACATACCTCATTATACCCTCGTCATCATCCCCTACGCGTTTATACAGAGAATCAATCATCTCTGTCCTTGGAGATTGAGTACGAACAGAGGCTCTGTAACGGGAAATCAATGGCCACTGGCGGGAGCTGACAACCTAATTTAATTTAATTTGAGTACATTGAAATGTCAATCATGCTTCAGAGTTTGCAGGGTGGAAAGATATTTTGTAACCAAATCTTGAAAAATAAAAAAAATAAAAATTTGAAAACAAAGGGAAGTATACAGCTGCTATGGACGGTATTGACATCCCAGGAGAGCCATGTGATACATCCATTCCGAGGATGATAGTTGAAGCCTTGGATACCACAGGAATGGAAGGTGATCTTTCAACAGTTAACATTGAATTTAATCCACCAAGCTGTAAGAACATAGGTCAGCAGCCATGTCCCATAAAAGAGTGGGGAAAATCCCTTTCCAGAGAGAGAATTTGTACCTTTGCATTGATCTTTAAAAGAACATTAGTCAGATATTGATCGTTGACTCTTGTAGGGGCAATGCATTGAGTCACAATCCCAAACTCAGAAAGATTTTTCCGCTTCCAAGGGCCTAGAAAGTAAAATAAAAGAAATAAAAGGAACGTAATGAAGGGAAAAAAAAACTAAAAAAAGTCTAAAAGTTCAAACCATAAATATCAGAGTTTTTTCTCTCAGGAAGCAAACAAAGCAGAAACTGAGGTTTTCCAGGAAGTTTGGATTGTATCTGCTCAAACATTTTGTCCACTCTTACTGTAGGTGGTGCACGTCTAAACTGTGAACCCTCTTCAAACACGTCAAAAGGAGAGTCGATGAGCTTCAAAAGAGAAAACAAAAAGATACAACAGTTACTTGCTTAGACGAGTAAGAAATTGTGTCATTCAACAAGAAAAGAAAATAAACTCACAACTCCCTTCATATCTCCACATCTGATGAGATCACGAATAAGGCCTTGAATGTCACAACGTGCAGAGAAATTAACAACAGCCCACCTTCCAATCTTGGTTGGCTCCACTAATTTCTACAAGCATTTAATCAAACCGATTAGAATTATACAATCAACATAAAAAGCATCAAAGAAAGTCTACTAGAGTTCCACCTTATTGTTAAAATTCCATCTCCCATTTCGTGGAAAGAAATCCTCTCCGTTACCCACTTTCAACTGTTGGAAACAGAGGCTGAAAGAATAAGATACTAGAAAATACTTAACATAGATTTACAACACAAAGCCCTTTTCACAAAGAAAAATAAATATAATACCCTAGGTGCTGGAAGAACACGTCCTTCAACCTGGGTGAAGCCACTACTGATTGAAATACCGCAAGTGCGTAACATTGGCTCAGCATCATAGTTGTTGGTCTTTAAAGCCTGAAATTAAACTCTATTAACTCAGGAACCACAAAGATAAAAAGATAGTGATAGACACTTACATCAGACAAGACCCTCATCCGCTCCTGAGGCTTCTGCCTTGATTTCTCTACCAATGAAGCTCTTTGTAGAGAGGACAGCGACTTTGTGTAGCGTTGTAGAGACACCAGATCACAAAGCTGAAGCAAAAAAGAAATTCATTATATAAAATCAAAATCAAATAAGGATGACAATATTATCACAACCACTTTTGTTATTGTCACAAGAAAAGTGTATAATATGACTATTTTATAGATATAGTTAATTACAGTATAAGTTGTCATTAATGAAGAATTTTGGCATTAACAATTTGAGTAATAACAATATTGCTACACTCTATTATACCACTTAAAAGAACAATTGTTTCATCAACCTAGGTAAGCTCACCTCAAGTGGGATGTAAGTTGGGCGCTTAGGCTTCCCAACATTAATGCATGGGAAATCACCAGAATATTTCAAGTCTATATTGCGATGTTGTACAAAATAATCATAAACAGACATTTCCGAGGGTTCACCATCACCATCTCCTCCACTTTTTTGTTTCAGTGAAAACCTATTTCAGGTAGTATAATCTTACAAGAATTAATACCAGAAAAAAACTCCAAATAAGTAAGAGGGAGCGAGGGAGAGAGAAAGAGAGAACATTTGCTCCTTGCATGGCTTCTCACTGAGCCCTGTTATCTTATATTCAATGTTGGCAGGATTTGTTTTGATCCTTAAATTCTTCAACATTCTTTTAGCCTGTTGGGAAGACATAATTGGATTAACAAAACTACTAATAAGAAGAAATAACCATTAAGATAATAGTTACCTTGGCCCAGTCTATCTGATAAGGATCCCTCACATTTTGGTTCTCAATCAAAAAGTCAACAACTGGTCCTGGCTTAACTATCATAGTAGTTGATACATCTAGAGAAAAATGCATATATACACATATAAGTAACAAACATCAACTTTACTAAAACAGAACAGACAAAGGTGAAAGATTGTGTTACCAATATTTAATGATAAGCCACCCTGGGAGGTTCTAAAGCTTGAATGGAAACCTCTACAGCCAAGAACACCACCACCCACATCTGCAAAGCTTTTCGGATCATTGTGAAAGAAAGACTGTCGAACTAGAAGGCATCCCCTGAAACATGACATACACAATTAATACTGAACTATCATCCACCCGAACAGAACGTATAAAAACAAAAGGACACATATGCAGGATCCAAAGATACAGGAAAAGAAAATAAATTATTTTACTCACAACTTCGAGGCATGTTGCCTTAAAATGATGTCCAAAACTCTTAGGGCTTCCTGTGAGTTCTCTGATTCTTGACCTCGAAGGGCATTACCAATGGCTTGGATGGGAATTTTTGCAGCAAAATTTATCTCCACCATAAATGTCTTGGACCGGTTCTGACGCCGAAACCTCTTTTTATCGTTCTGATTGGGGCTTTCATGACCATCAGGGCTTACGTTTCCATTGGCTCTAAAAAACCAATAGAAAATTATAATTAGAGGATGACAAATTTGAAAAACAAGACAACAATTACTTCATGCGTGCACCTGTTTGATGAAATATCCTCCAATAAAACAGTAAACTCAAGCTTGTTGCGAGGAAGGGCTCCAACAGTGAACAAACTCTTCTCTCCATCATAAGCAAAGTCCTTACCAGCCAGGTCCTCACGATAGGTTTCATGAACCCTATCAAGGACTCTTCTTCCCACGCCCTTAGCATCAACAGGTCTACCATCTTCATATGAAAGAGACACCTATTTCGTACAGCACAACGAGTTGAAACAATAAACTAAAAAAGGGGGAAACTTCGAGATAAGTTCATCGAGCAATACACTGTAATGGAAGAAATGACCCTCAAGATTGGTAAAATTCACTTTGAAGTGATTGGTCAATAGAGCCACTTTTTGGCCTTTAGATCCAAGGCCTCGCCTAGCAGCTGGAAGGCGCAGTACTTTCTTTTTAACAGGTTCAGGTACTATTTCAGGAACAACATCTGGAGGAATAACAGGAGGTGGGGGTGGAATAGCAATATCTGCTCCATTTCCATTCTTCTCAATCGAATCCATACCTTCTGCATTTTTTTTTTTTAATTTTGATAAGATAAATTACAAAGAGCATAAACTCTCCAGATCATTGTAACAAAAAAAAAAAACTACTTCAGAAACATAGAAAAATAGTGCAAAAGTACGAAAACAAAACAAAAGTAAAAGGACGTAGGCATAGCGGCAAAGCCAAAATCGATAGAAAAAAAACAAAAAAACAAAACAAAACAAAAATATTGAAAACTCTAAAAACATATAAATAAAAACAAAGGCACAAAGATCAAACCCCAGAGAAAAAAACCCATGAAGAAACCTCACGAAGAACATTTGCAGTGGCATGTAAGTACCCTAAATTTCATTGTCCAGATGAGTCATTAAAACAGGAAACCATATGACATCCCAAAATCGATAACTATGACGACGCAAAACCCAACACACTAAAACAAACACAAAAGTGTGTGTGTATATATATATAGTTTTCAATCAAATATATATATATAGTTATAAAAAGGCGCTCGGAAGAACGAATTTAAAAAAAAAAAAAAAAAAGCAGTCTTCATTAATCAACAAGCAAGTAAAAAAAATGAAAGTGAACCGGGGATCAAACTGAGAGAAATCCAGTTACAATCGCCATAAACTCGATAACTGCTTCGGAAATTCAACATGCATTTTCAAATAAATAAATAAATATCACCAAAATGCCAAACAAAGAGATAATCCTCAAAACCGCAAATTATGCCGAAACCAAAGGTCAAAAAATCAAAAAATTGCAGAGAAACACAAATAAATAAATAAAATCAACAGGACCACCAACAACACTAATAAAACAAAAAATTCCGAGAAATAAAAAAGATAACTACATTACATATAAAGAAACACCAAATGCCTACAAACGACAAAAGAAAACTCAGAAAAACAAAAACACTAAGGAAGAAGAAGAAGAACCCACGCGTGCAAACCAAAGTCAAATTCAACAGATTAACAAAAACAAAAAAAAGTAAATAAACTATAAAAAAACAAAACAATTGATCTTCCTACAGTATGAGAATTGAAGAAGAACTTACAGTCGAAATAGGAAACCCTAATTTCGAAGTTCGTACTACACTCGTCACCACTCTCAGTCACTCAGTCACTCTTTTTTCTCTTTCTGACTCCCCTCTCTGGACTCAAACACTTGGCAAGTGCGAAAATGAAAGATCACACCACGCCTGCCTTTTATTTGCCACAGACACTGTAAAATTCAATAGCATAAGGTGTACAATACCTCGACCGTGTGATTCATTCATCATTAACGGTGTAAATGCAATTAATAAAAACGAACGCTCCAGATTCTTTAAAGCTTTAGGCATTAAATGCTAATGTTATCCTTTTTCGTAAAATTGCTTCTCTCTACCCCTTCGCGGTAACCGAAATGCACGCTTTTGAAGAGTCCTTGTGTGGGTTTATCACCTCGGTTACATAACCATTACATTTACTATTTTACCCGTAACTAACTTACAATATGCCTTCTGTGTCCTGCCTCTAGTACTGTTCTTTTGTTTACCTGAGCGGAAAGGGAAGAGGGAGATCTTGGTAATCTTAAAGTTCTAACAAAAATTATAATTTTAGTTCGTTTTGATTGGGACCACGTGTTCCTCATTTTGACACTATCAGTGAATGAGGTGGCAATTGAAGAAGGTGGCGTTGACGATTTCTTGTCACTATCAATGTGACGTTAAACTATCTCTGTAGGAAAGTGCATCTGCTGCAGATTATCCTTCTTAATGGATGATTCTCTACATTATTTTTGGAAAATTTAAAAAAAAAAAAAAAATCATTAGAAGAAAAATAACATATAATAAAATTCAATATAATTTAATTAAATTGATTTAAATATATTTACAGTAAATTAAATTTTTTAAAAATAATAAAAATATATATATGTAAATAATAGTTTTCTTTTAATTATTAAAAAATTTAAATACATTATTTTTATTATTCTTCAATTATTTTTTTAACTCATAATTCTCATTACAAAAAATAAGATATTAACAAATAAAGGAATTTTGATGAGTAGCTTAAAAAGTTAAAAACACTAGCAATAAGTTAGATTTTATTTACGAGAATAAATGAGTGGTCGTCAGCTCTCTTCCTATACAATTTTCCATTTTATGGGCTAGTGTTGTCTTTTTAACTTTGCTTCTCCGACGGTGCTCACATTATGGTAGATAGGGATGTTGGTTTTTGGGTTTCACGGCGTCGACCCATTGTTGTTTGGAGTTGATGTTGTTTTCTGATGCCTGATTTTTCTTTCTTCCTCGAATTGTGGTGTTTTTTCTATTCAGTAGCCCATGACTGACGCTAATTTAGTGGTGCCGTTGGATTGCTCCAAGTGATTTCCTCTATCTGATGGAGGTGAAAATTTTGAGTGTATTGGTTGTTTAATTTTTTTTAATGTGTGCTATTTGTGTGTCCTTTTATTTCAGTTGTATATTGAAATATGTAGGTAATATTTTTTATGTTTTCATTGATGTATTTATTGATTACTTTTAATATACAATTTATGTTATTTAAAAATTTTCATTATTTTAATTTAAAGAGTCGAGCATGTAAGTTGTAATATGAAACTAATAAATAAAGCTCATATATATTTGATCAAAAATTAGATGTACATGTTTGTGTGTTTAATTGTAAATTTGAAATTGTAATGTATTTTTTAGAATGATTGTTATCTAAAATTGTAATTAAAATCTGTATTTAATAAAAATTTATTATTCTAGTTTGAAGATTAGAATAATAGTAATGTTTATGGTTAAACACTTTCTCTTTTTTTATGTGTAGTTTGATGTTTCGATTATTTGATAATTATTCTCGTTGAATTTATCGAAACTTTGGTGATATTTATACTTTTAATTTGGAGGGGCAATTATATATGTTAGTAGTATTTATGTTGTGTTAGTTGTATTTGTATTGTATTTTAACATTAATCGAGTCGTGTTTAAGTGTTAGTTAATGTTGAAAAAAATTTATTCAACACTATTTATAATAAATAAATAAAACAACTTTTAAAAACCATGAAAATATTAATCAATTTTTTCTAATTTTTTTTATATATATTATGTTATATTTGTATTATATTATTATATTACGTTAAATATTAACACTCTTACTTTTAAATTTATACACAAAGTGAAAAAGAGTTATTTTTTAAATATATGTTCATGGAATAAAAAAATAAAAAAATAAAAAAAACTCTTAAGAGAATCATGTCAAGCAATTTTAAAATTTTTCGATCTATCTACAACCTTGCAGTAAAATTAATATTAGTAAATATTTGATATTTTTTATGGAGTTTTTTTTTTTCCCTGAATTCTTAACTTACAATTTATTACAAATAAATTATATAAAAACACAGAATAAAGTGTCACATAATTGCCACATAACATATAACATCGAGACCCAAACGAATAAAGAAAATATACCATAATTAATTATAATTTGACCTAACTATAATTAATTCACTGCATTAACTTTCGAATCGAATCATCTACAAATTACACAAATGGTAAATGGGTTTTCCAAACAAGACCGAATAATAAAGTTTGATCGGAAAACCAAGAAGCTAATACTCCAATAATTATCAATTTATAATAATAAAAATAATATTTTTATTACTAATTTATATATCTCTTAATTTAAAATAAAAAAAAAATATTTTTTTATTTTATATTTTAATACTTGTTATTTTAAGTAAGTTTAATTTGTCAGTTTTTGTTGGTGCAAAAATATAAAAAAAGGAACGAAGTTACAAATTATTGTTTCGATTAAGTCGCAGACGAAGTTCCTCTTTTTAAGATGTTTTGTGACTCTATTCAAATATAAGCAAGTATTCACAGTCCCGTCGTCATAAGATAAAATAGTCCAAAATCTTTATTTATCTCGAAACTTCGCTACAATAATTAAAGACCATAATGATACACTTGAAAAATAACTGTTGTTTGGAATCGAAACTGAAAAGAAAATAATGAAGGAAATATTTTTTTTGAATTTTGAGAAGTGTTTATGTATTTCAATAGGATAACCGAGAGAGAGAGAGAGAGAGAGAGAGAGAGAACTCGAGAGCTTTTGTTTTTGTAGAGATAATGTTTCTGTGAGTTCTGTTACTGACTAAGGCGAGAGCCTTTATCTATAGTTAAAAAATGATGCACGACAATCATAAAAAAATGGTAAGTAGTGGGAGTCGTGGATGAGAACGAACTGAAGAGAAAGACTCAATCTGGATAAAGATAATGGTAAGTTTTTTCTGATTGAGTCTTATTTCATCCGCTGGAAATTAAAAAAATAAAATAAATAAATAAGTCTTATTTCACCTCACACACACACACTCACATAAAGCTCGATACAACACGATCGACCAGTCAGATAGACAGTGGCAACGCACGCATGTGTATATACATCTTTAAATAGATGTAAAAAAGCAATATGTGATAAAACAAAATAGAGAGGGTAAACTCACATGGCACTTTATTTTCTATTTTTCAAAATTCATTATTTATTTCCAACAATCTCTCACTTGAATTTTTAAAAAATAGTTTTCATCGAGCAACCAATCAATTAATATATAAGATTGTGCATAAGCAAAGGTGTCGATTGACTTGAACCTTTGCATAGTAGTGAAAATGTTTTATAATATACTAAAATAACTCGTAGTTTTGAACTCTATCTCTAATAACATCACACACATAACCTTTCTAGTGAATTTTGGCAAAAATTTCATAGGAAGTGGCGATACTTCCACTTTCAAATAGATAAGTTTATCAAAAGTACTTCTTTAGCAATATACTCCATGCCACATAGAGTATAGATCTCATTAACAGTTAATAATTAATTCATTCTTATATCGCCTCAGGATTTCATGCTTCTAATAATATGGATCGAACTTATAATAGCATGATTCATCTCATATCACTTCATGACTTATTATTACCCATTGAACTTATTTCTTGGGATCTGTAGTCTATAAATTGGGTTACCGTCATGAGTGACTCTTCATTCTAAGGGCTTTAGCCTCATTCCTTTTAAAGTTTTAAAAACCTTCTCTCTAGCTAACCCTTTCGTCAAATGATCAGCCAAATAATCATTAGTACGTACATAATCTACTCTTACTGCTCATGTAGAGAGAATTCTATAACAGTACTGTGCTTACGACGTATTTGTCGTCTCTTGTCATTATAATAATGGTTCTGAATCTTTGCAATAGTTGTAGTACTATCGTAGTGAATCAAGATTGTCATAATCGGTCTTTCTCATAAAGAGATTTTAGCTAACAAACTTCTTAACTAACCTGCTTTCTCACTAGCAGTAGATAGTGTTATCATCTCAGACTCCATCGTTGATTGAGCCAAAATAGTCTATTTCTTATACTTTCAAGAAACAGCTCCACTAGCTATGCTAAATATATAACCACTAGTTCCTTTGGAGTCTTCTGAAAGGATATTCCAATTAGCAACATTGTATCTTTCTATAACAGCTGCAAACTTCTGATAATGTAATCCAAGGTTCATAGTTCTATTTAGATACCTCAAGATTCTTTCAATTACATTCTAGTGCTCTATATTAGGTCTATTGGTAAACCTACATATTAATCCCATAACATAAGCTATGTCAGGCCTAGTATAATTAGTAACATAACATAAGCTAGCAATGATGCTTACATGCTCTGTTTGTCTAACACCATCGCCGATGTTCTTGAACAACTTTATACTAGGTTCATAAGGAGTACATGCATGTTTGCAGTTAAAGTAATTATATTTCTTTAAGATCTTCTCAATGTAATGAGATTAATTTAAAGAAAATTTCTTTTCAGACCTAGTAATATTTATATCAAGAATTATACTCGCTTTTTCAAGGTCTTACATGTCAAAATTAGCACACAATAAGTTTTTTTTAATTATTTATGACATGAATATTAGAATAAAAAATAAGCAAGTTATCCACATAAAAAAAATAAAATAGTACAAATGTCATTTTTAGATTTATAATAAATGTATTTTTTACTTTCATTTATTTTGAAATCATGCAAAATAACAAAATTATCAAATTTTTTATGTCATTGTTTAGGTGCTTGGTTTAAACCATAAATTTTTTTTTTCTAATTTGTAAAATTTATTTTCTTGACCAAGGACAACAAAACCCTCAAGTTGGTCCATATAAATATTTTATATAAATTATCATTTAAAAAGACAGTTTTAACATCCATTTAGTGCACAACAAGATCATGAGTAGCAACAAGTGAAAAAAGCACACGTATTAAAGTTATTCTTGTTACAGATGAACATGTATCAAAGAAATCTACATTTTCTCTTTACCTATATCATTTGGCTATAAGATGAGCCTTGTACTTTTCTAAGGTATAAACATAAAAATCATACCCATAATCCTTAGAGATTTAAACTCGTTTTTTATCCTAAGTTCAGAGTCTAATTTCTTATTTAGTTCAATAATTTTAGTTATTGGCAAACTACTAGAAGACAAGTCCCCACTATTCTTTAATTTAAAATGAAACATATGCTCGTAAAAGTTAGCATCATTTGATTATATTACAACATGATTATTCAAGTCATAGAATCTACAAGTTTTACTATTTACAACATATCCAATAAACGCACATTTATATGTTCTACTAGTAATTTTATTTATTTTAGGATTAGGAATACGAACATAAGCTAAACAGTCCCAAATTTTAAAATAAGATAAATTAGGTTTCTTCTTTTTTAAAGTTTCATATGGTGAAATTTTACTTGTAGATTTATATACTCTATTAAGCACATAACAAACAATTAATAAAATTTCCCCTACCAATGGAAAGCAATATCATAGTTTAGTAAAATTATAACAATTGATTCAATAAAAGTTCTATTTTTATTTCCAGCTTTGTCATTCATTCAAGAGAGTCAGGTGTAGTTTGTTCTGAATGATTCTATGGATTTTATAAAAATTATGAAAAAATTAAAATTGTATTCAGCGTTTCTATCACTACAAAATCATTTTATTTTTTATTAAGTTAATTTTCAATTTCAATCAAAAATGTTTTAAACATGTTAAATGCTTTATTTTTATTTTTCATAAGATATACAAAAATGTAATCAAAACAGTTATCAATAAAAGTTATAGAATATAATTTTTTATTTCTAGTCAAAACACCTTCTAATCCACAAATATCATGAATTACGTCTAGTAATTCAAATTCTCTAACTACTTATTTATGTGAAGTTTTGATTATTTTAACTTAACTACAAAAATCACATTTCTTAAAATCTTTTAAAGATAATTTAGTAATAAGTACTAGGCTACTCATGTTCTTTATGTGACAAACTATAGCATGTCAAGTATTAAAAAAAACACAACATATAAGCACAAGAAGACTAAGCTTTATTAATTTCAACATTTAATTTGAACATGTCATCAGTGACGTACCATTTTCTAACAAAAATATTATTTTTAGTTATTGTGTACAAATTAGCCCAAATAGTTTAATTAAACTCAACCTTGTTGAGAAGATAGCCCAAAACTAAATTCTTTCTTATCTCTAAAGTATACAGAACATCCTTCAAGATAATAGCTTTTCTAGAGGAAAACTTTAATCCCTCCTCACTAATACTAGCAACTTAAGTGGAGTGAGAGTCACTGATGTGATAAATTTAGTACTCGCAAGTGTACGAATCACTCGTACAAAAGTGACAAGCAACTTCCAAGGTCGGTCTCTCAAGGAATTGCAGTGGTTCTAAATAACCGTGTTCTTAATCTAAATAGAGTTCTAACACAAATAAAACACTAATTAGATAGAGTTCTAGTGAGACTAAAATTCTAAGTAACTAGAGTCCTAAACCTAGTAAAACTATAAAAAGGTATTTGATTTGTAATGGGAACAAGGTACGAACAATTAAACAAAAATAAAATCGCAATTTAACAATCAATTCAAATGGATTAAAAATTAATAGAGGATGTATGGACGTTTAGTTTGGTTGGTCATGCTTGCATCGAAAAGGTATGGTGAAATAACATGAATGTTCTTAAATAAACAATATTACCGACTTTTCTTTTAATTATGAGACTGCCTTCGATCGGGGTAAATCTCTTTGTTGATTAACTAATTAACTGCCTTCGGTTGGAGTAAATCAAATAGCAATAAATTATGCGCAAGGAAATACATGCCAATCAAACTAATGCTATGACTAAGTCACTAATTTGAAGCTTTGATTAAGTGTTTCGGAATAAAGTTAAGGTGACGTTCCTATAACTAAATTCTCAGATTTTTCAACCTAACTACGAATCTCAAATTAGCCCATGATAATTCATAATCAAATATCTAAACATGCTCTTAATCAAAAGGTAATTCATTTATATTAAATTAATAAAATATACATCATACACAATTCTAGCAAACATGGCAACACAAACTAAACATCCATAATGAAACTAGCCGCTCATGTTCATATTAATATTCATAGACAAATAAAATATGATCATACACTTCAACGAAAGAAGAAGAAAATAGAATCCTATAACAACAAGGAAAACCTAGATCTAAATACCACTTATGGATGGGATAGCGTTCTTCTCCAAAAGCTTTATCTTCGATTGTCGACGGCTTCCTTGGATCCTTAGAATAGTTTCTCTCACTTCGTTTTAGTGTAGCAAAACTCCCAAAGCTGATTGAATGTAGTGTTTGATCGCAAAATTGTAATGTGTAAGAGTTATAGTCGAGTTGTTCGAGTTGTATGTAAGGGGGAGTCTAAGGGGGTATTTATAGATATAAGGGTTTACACAAAACCTGATTGCAATAGGAATAGGCACGCTGCGGCATACATTTTTCTCGCAACGGTGCAACACAAATTTTGGAAATAATGTCAAAACCCGAGAGCTCCTCGCCGCGGCATGACTTTTCCTCGCCGCGGCGCGCGTTGTCTTCAGTTTCTTCACATGTACCCCCTTACATATGTGCTAGCTCGACATGTACGGCTTACATATTTGACTCGTTTTGCCCGTAACTTGTGATCCAAGCGCCGTAAGTGTTCCGTCTTTGCGTGTTTGCATTATTTGACTCATTTGATGCTAAAAATACCTGAAATGTACTAAAACATACCCGTAATTCCGATTGGATAGATTTATGAAATTAATCGAATAAACAACAAATAATAAATCTATTTCTAAACAATTAAGTGCAATAAATCACGAAATATTAGTACTTTTTGAGCACTCATCACAACCCACAACCAGCTTCTTGCTAGTTTCTAGCAAGTGAAGCGATCTAAAAACTAAAATAAAAACAAATAAAATAAACTAACCTAACCTAAATCACTTCCGTAGATTGTCACAGTTGCATTTAGCATATGCAACAAGCCTTTAAACCCCTAGGTGGCCCTAGTGGACGAGTTATAGTCTCGTGAGGGTTTCTAGTGATGACACCCACAAATATCGTACGACTCTCAAAACTAATAAAGACTCTAAACATACTTGAATCAATCCATGCATATGTCTCAAAAATTGTCAACAACGAATGGCAAACGAAATAGTTAAAAGTCACTTAAGCTCAAAGACAGTCCAAATATCAAACTCATCTTAGTAATCGGCTTTTGAACAACCAATCAAACCACAAGCCCATTAGTTACACTATCTGATCGTGTCATGCATGATATTCATAGATTACATTTTAGATCTCAAAATTGTGCAAGTAAAATATGAGTGAAAATTACACTTACAAACTCCATAGGCTCACTTTTCAAATCCATCTCCACTAATATAGAAATCAAACTACCTAGAATCAATAGGACTTCATTAAGCTTGTAAGTTGTGTTTAGGTGTGTGGTTATGAAAGTACGAAAAGTGTTATTCTCAATAGGATAAGAGTATTTTTTATTTCACAAACTTATTCAACTTTTTCTACCCAAATGTTCTTTTTCATCCTCCTATAAATTCCATATCTCCCTTAAATTTTTGCTTGATTTTCTTTCTTTACTTTTCTTGCTTATTATTCCAAATCTTTTTTTTCTCTTTTTTTTAATTTTTTTTTATAATCAAGCAAGATAAATACAACATAATTGCTCATGAAAATCAAATATTACATTGAGTACTCTCATCACTAAGGGTAGTACAACGTATATATCAATGTTGAGTTCACGGGGGTCACTATGGATAAAATAATACGGAGAGGCTTGAAAAGTTCAAACGGTCCAAAGATGGCCTAAATCACTTTCTAAGTGGCATTTGATTCTATCATTTCGCTTTAATGGGTTTTCAAATGAATTTTAGAGCTTGTTGAGACTTAAAACATATCATGAACATACACATATTACACAAACAAAAAATAGTCATACTAACCATACAAACTAGATGAATCTAACATTTATGTGTCTCCTTACTTAGGTAGAAATTTAATTTCTTTTATATATCACCGTCATTACAATCATGTTAATATCATAGACTTCCAGATTGACTCAAGTAGACACAACACTAACCTAACAAAATTCAAGTGACAAAAGTTAAAAATTTAAATTTGGTCAAATTTCATGCTCATAGAATATTTTTCCCACCCCCAACCTAATTTCTACATTGTTCTCAATGTCAAAAAGAAAAACAAAAGAAATTAAGAAAAGAAGTGAGATAAGTTACCCCCCTTTCGTATGAAATTGTGTGCTCTACACGTACGCTCTGGTTCATTATTCCTCGCTTTTTTCATGATGAAGCATTTATTGTGCAAAAAACATGTATGAAACCTCAAAGTATATGCATCACAACTCAAATCCAAATTTAAATTATAACTAAATCAAATGAAAAACAAAGACATGTTAATTATAGTTAATAACTAATAAAATAAATAAATAAATAAATAAAATAAAAATAAAAATAAATAAAAAATAATAATAATAATAATAATAAAATAAAGGAAAAACTGAAAAAGAAAATTAAACTAAAAAATAAATAAATAAAATAAATAAAAGAAGTTGATACTACCAAATATGGTGGGTTGCCTCCCACCAAGCGCTTTCTTTAACGTCTTAGCAAGATGTTGTTAATCTGTTTCTATCCACCATCATCAAAGATCTTGAAGTGTGTGATATCAATTTTTTGAGCTAATATGTCATTAAGTTTGTCCTTCTATCTCGGTAGTTGTTTCCTATGAAGCACAGCACACACTTTTTCGTGAAAGTGGTATGAAAAATAATTTGAGAATGTGCAAGTCTTAGGTGCCTTATGCGGCATGGAAGGTGAAGATAATTCCTCCTTGTTCTCCATAGAAGTTTGTAGAATTTGATATTCCTTAGCTTGATATTCTTTGAGAATTGCTTGCTCCCCATCTGTATTTTCTACACAAAGTGGTAAATCATCAAAAGTTTCAGGAAAATAAATATTTTCAAAATTTTTACCACTTTGAAGGATTGTGTCATCCTTCACTTGCTCAATTTGAGTGGGCAACTCTTCTTGTTTTTGAATTTTTTCCGCTAGTTGCCCAACTTGCATTTTTATTCTTTTCATTGATGCTTCCATAGACTCCATCCTTTTACTAGTAGATTGTATAAAAGCATTCAAGGTTTCCTCTAAGGTTGGCTTCCTAGGTTGATTAGAAACTTTACTTCCTTGTATGAAAGAATTCAAGCTCTCTTCCAAGGTGGCCCTAGATGAATATGGATGAAAACTTGAGCTTTGCATTTGGTATTGTGCATAAGGTGGGTCATATGAATGAAAATTTGAGCTTTGCATGTTGTATTGGGCATAAGGTGGGATAGAGTTTGCTTCCCATGAAAAATTATGGTGATTTCCCCACTCAAGATTATAGGTACTAAAATAGGGATCATTCTAAGATGGGTGACATCCCTCATTAAGATCAAAGTTTGAATTAGTGGATGTATAGTAATCACCTGCAAAAGTGCAAACATTAGAATAATGCCCATATAAACCACAAATGCTACATACCTCCATGTTTGTCATATCATGTAGCTCTTCAAAAGGCTTTGTATTGGCTCATGGATTTTAGTATCCAGCCTAATTAGGTGCATTTTAAAATTTGTTGATGTTGTCTATGAATGATACCTTTCAAAAACTAACAAAAATAATAGAGAAATCAAAACATCATAAAATATACCACAGATTAAGTAAATAAAAGCACTATATATATTTTTTTTTGAATTTTAAATTTTTTTGTATTTTTGAATTTTTTTTTGAATAAAAATAAAAATAAAAATAAAAATAAAAATAAAAATAAAATAAATAAACAAATAAAAGATAACAAATAAAATAAATAAACAAATAAAAATAATTAAGAAACTCTAAAAAGTTAAAAAGAAAATTATTTAAAACGTCAATTTCCCGGCAACGACGCCAAAAACTTGATGTGATAAATTTAGTCCTCACAAGTGTACGAATCACTCGTACAAAAGTGACAAGCAACTTCCAAGGTCGGTCTCTCAAGGAATTGCAGTGGTTCTAAATAACCGTCTTCTTAATCTAAATAGAGTTCTAACACAAATAAAATACTAATTAGATAGAGTTCTAGTGAGACTAAAACTCTAAGTAACTAGAGTCCTAAACTTAGTAAAACTGTAAAAAGGTGTTTGATTTGTAACGGAAACAAGGTACGAACAATTAAACAAAAACAAAATCGTAATTTAACAATCAATTCAAATGGATTAAAAATTAATGGAGGATGTATGGACGTTTAATTTGGTTGGTCATGCTTGCATCGAAAAGGTATGGTGAAATAACATGAACGTTCTTAAATAAACAATATTACCGACTTTCCTTTTAATTACGAGACTGCCTTCGGTCGGGGTAAATCTCTTTGTTGATTAACTAATTAACTGCCTTCGGTCGGGGTAAATCAAATAGCAATCAAATTATGCGCAAGGAAATACATGCCAATCAAACTAATGCTATGACTAAGTCACTAATTTGAACCTTTGATTAAGTGTTTCGGAATAAAGTTAAGGTGACGTTTCTATAACTAAATTCTCAGATTTTTCAACCTAACTACGAATCTCAAATTAGCCCATGATAATTCATAATCAAATATCTAAACATGCTCTTAATCAAAAGGTAATTCATTTATATTAAATTAATAAAATATACATCATACACAATTCTAGCAAACATGGCAACACAAACTAAACATCCATAATGAAACTAGCCGCTCATGTTCATATTAATATTCATAGACAAATAAAATATGATCATACACTTCAACGAAAGAAGAAGAAAATAGAATCCTATAACAACAAGGAAAACCTAGATCTAAATACCACTTATGGATGGGATAGCGTTCTTCTCCAAAAGCTTTATCTTCGATTGTCGACGGCTTCCTTGGATCCTTAGAATAGTTTCTCTCACTTCATTTTAGTGTAGCAAAACTCCCAAAGCTGATTGAATGTAGTGTTTGGTCGCAAAATTGTAATGTGTAAGAGTTGTAGTCGAGTTGTATGTAAAGGGGAGTCTATGGGGGTATTTATAGATGTAAGAGTTTACACAAATCCTGATTGCAATAGGAATAGGCGCGCCGCGGCATACATTTTTTCCGCCGCAGCGCAACACAAATTATGGAAATAATGTCAAAACCCGAGAGCTCCCCGCCGCGGCATGACTTTTCCTCGCTGCGGCGCTCGTTGTCTTCAGTTTCTTCACATGTACCCCCTTACATATGTGCTGGCTCAACATGTACGGCTTACATATTTGACTCGTTTTGCCCGTAACTCGTGATCCGAGCGCCGTAAGTGTTTCGTCTTTGCGTGTTTGCATTATTTGACTCATTTGACGCTAAAAACACCTGAAATGCACTAAAACATACCCGTGATTCCGAATGGATAGATTTATGAAATTAATCGAATAAACAACAAATAATAAATCTATTTCTAAACAATTAAGTGCAATAAACCACAAAATATTAGTGCTTTTCGAGTACTCATCAGTCACCCGACATTACTTTCTTATCCTCTGTTTTAGAATAAAACTTGAACAGTTCACGGTCATAACAAACATGGTGAAAAGCACCAGTGTCTACCTACCACCCCTTGGATCCACCAAAAAGTTGATTTTAGATATCATAGTAATAAATTGCTCTTTGATAAAGTTTACCTGCGTAGCATGACGAGGCCTGTTCTGGCAGTTCTTAGCCAAGTGGCCAGGCTTATTACAACTATAACACATGAATGTGTCATTTCTATCATTTATTGGGAGGGGTTGAGGTCCATTCCGTGAAGGATTTCTATTATGATTTTAGTTGTTACGGTTCTGGTTGGTATTATGATTCTGATTCTTCATATTCCTTCCTTTGAGTTTTAGAATTATAGAGAAGGATTTCTTGTTAGCACTGTTATTAGAAACAACAAGTACTTCATCTCTTTGATCTTGCTTTTGAACTTTCTCTTCAATACGAAAATGTATAATAAGACTTTTTAAAGAAAATTTCTTAGTTTTGTGCCTAAGTACATTTTTAAATTCTTTCCATGCAGGGGTAATTTATCAATAATAACAGCAACTTGAAATTGTTCATTTAAAGTCATACCTTCAGAAGTTATTTTATTTTGCAATCATGTAACTGAGTTTCCAAAGATTTGTCGTCAGTCATTTAGTACTTTAGGTATCTACTGATAATATATTTCTTTATTCCAACCTCCTCAGTGTCATATTTCTTTTGCAGTACATCCCAAATATTTTTAGCATATTTATCATAATTATAATAATTATACAAATTATTAGCCTAACCATTAAGAATAAAATTTTTACCTAAAAAATTCATTTTTCATAGAAGTGTTTAAATCTTTTGTTGTAGTTTCAATAGGTGGATTAGGCAGAATATGTTTTTCAGTTGTAAGTACATAAACGAACTTTTTCATTGTAAGAAAAAATAGCATTTTTTGCCTCTATCTTTTAAAATGAAGCGCTTCAAAACAAAATAGCTTGTTTAGATAAACAGTATCAGTAATTAAATCAGCAGACATGGCATAAGAAAATTTCTTAAAATTGTTGGTGCATAAATATAAAATAGGAACGAACTTACCAAAATTTTGCTTGGATTGAGTCGCGGACTAAATTGCTATCTTTAAGACGTTTCGCGACTCTGCCCAAATATATGCAAGCAATCACAACTCGTTTTCTTCAAAATAAAATAACCCATAATTTGTATTTGTCTCGAAACTTCACTGCATTGATTAAAGATCGGAATGCTACACCTGAAAAATAATTGTTATTTGAAATCGAAACTGAAAAGAAAATAATGAAGGGAAGATATTTTCTAAGTTTTGGGAAGTGTTTCTGTATTTCAATGGGATAACCGAGACAAAGAGAGCTTGAAAGCTTTTGTTTTGGTAGAGAGAATGTTTCTATAAGTTTTGTTGTTGATTGAAGTGAGAGCCTCTATTTATAGTTAAAAAATGATGCACAACTGTCATAAAAAATCGGTAAATAGTGGGAGTAGTGAATGAGAATGTACTAGAGAGGAAGATTCGATTTGGATAAAGATAATGGCAAGTTTTTTTTTATTACACCTTATCTCATCAGTTGGAAATTAAATAAATAAAATAAATTTTATTTAAAAAATAAAGTATCATCTCACCTCACACACACATGCACTTGCAAGCTGCTCGATCGATAGGGGTGGCTCGCGCTTGTGGGAGATGGACCCATAATTGTCTATTTTTTTTTCCTTTCACAATAGTGGGTACCTCTTGGATCTAATCCAAATTTTAAATTTAATAACTTATATATACTTTTAAAAAAGTAATATAGGATAAAACAAAAACAAAAAAATTCACATGGAGACCTAACTTTTTTTTTTTTTTTTTTAATTCATTATTTATTTCCGGTTCCTAATTTTCTTGCTTGGTTTCGGTTGGAACCACTATGACCTTTATGGTAAGGGGATATGTCTGTTTTCATATCTTCTTCATATAAAAGTCTTTAGTAATTTTATTTACAAAAATACCTCCATATTAATTTGATTCGGCTTGACTTTACATTTGTCGTTCTCTTTTTTGTTTTTATTTTTGTTTATTTTTATTATGTATTGTTTTTGTTTTTGTTGCCTTTACTTAAATACCAAAAAAATATTAAATGTATCAATAATAAATATAATTATTATAAATAATTATTTTTTTAATTTTATTATGTATTATTTTAATTATTCTTCAATTTTTTTTAGTTTATTTTGTACACCAATAAATATTAAATTGCTCATATAATAAATACAATTTTTATAAATTGTTATTTTAGTAAATTTATTTATTTATTGTGTACTAAAAAAGAAGTTATTTTTGTTATTCTATACATTTATAAATATTAAAATATTTTTATAATAAATACATTTTTATGAATATTTTTTTATTAGTTTTATTATTTACTATTTTGTTTTTTTTCACTTATTTTATATATATATTTTTAGTATCCTAGTAAATATCAAAATAATTTTATAATAAAAACATTTTTTATAAATAGTTATTTTGATAGTTTTAATTTTATTAGTTTTTTTAATGCATGAATAAATACCAAAATATTCCTATAAAAGATGCATTTATTATTAATAGTAGTTTTGGTAATTTTATTCGTATTAATTTACACTATTACTCATAAAAAATTGCTTTATATTAATAATTAACTACCAAAATATCCATATAATAAATATTTTTTTATGATCGGTTGTCTTGAAAGTTTTATTGTATATTAACTTTAAATTATTACACTTGAGTTATTGTTTTAATCACAGTAAATATATCTCTTCAAATCTTTTACAAAATTTGAACATCAATTTTTCACTTTGTTATAATAAAACTAAATTAAAAGAAAATTTGCACTTAAAGACATTTTTTCAAAACAAATAATTTCTAAACAATATCAATTATTGATTGACAATCAACACTATTATGTACTTATCAAATTTAATAAATGATCATTATTTATATTCTTTATAAAAATAAAATTAATATTCTAAATCAAGTATTAATATCAAAATATTAACACAAAAGGCTTAAGAGCTTTTGTTTTCATTGAGAAAATGTTTCTGTGAGTTTTGTTATTAATTGAAGCAATAGCCTTTATTTATAGCTAAAAAACGCTGTACAACAATCACAAAAAATTGGTTAATAGTGGAAGTTGTAGATGAGAATGAACTGGAGAGGAAGATTCAATCTGGTTAAGGATGGTAAGTTAAGTTTTTTTTAATTGCGTCTTATCTCATATGTTGGAAATTAAATAAATTTTATTTAAAAAATAAAGTATCAGCTCATCTCACCTCACACACACACATTCACTAGCGACCCGGTCGGCTGCAATAACTTGCGAGTGTGGAGATGGACCTATAATTGCCTATCTTCTCCCCCTTTTACAAAAGTGGGTACCTCTTCAAACCAATCCAAAGTTTAAATTTAATAGTTTATATAGATCTCTAAATAGATATTAAAAAAAATAATGTAAAATAAAACAAAATAAAAAGAATAAACTCACATGAATATTTTACTCTCTTTTTTTTTTTTTTTTTCTTTTCAAAATTTATTATTTATTTCCAACAGTTTCTAATTTTCTTGCTTGGTTTGACTTGGAATCTATGCCTTTATGGTAAGGGGGATATATCTGTTTTCCTATCTTCTTTACATAAAAGCCTTTAGTACTTTTATTTAAAAAAAAAGATACTTCCATATTAATTTGTTTCAGCTTGACTTTACATTTGTCGTTCTCTTTTTTATTTTTATTTTTGTTAATTTTTATTATGTATTGTTTTTGTTTTTGTTTTCCTGCCTGTGTTTATTCAACAAAAAAATATATTAAATGTAATAATAATAAATTCAATTATTATAAATAATTATTTTATTAATTTTATTATGTACTATTTTAATTATTCTTTAATTTTTTTAGTTTATTTAATATACTAATAAATATTAAAATGCTCGTATAATAAATACAATTATTATAAATTGTTCTTTTAATAATTTTATTTATTTATTGTGTATAAAAAACAAGAAGTTGTGTTTGTTATTCTATACATTTATAAATATTAAAATATTTTTAAAATAAATACATTTTTTATAAATATTTATTTTATTATTTATTATTTTGGTTGTTTTTCACTTATTTTATATAAGTTTTGTTGGTTTCTTTAGTATTTTAGTAAATATCAAAATAATCCTATCATAAATATATTTTTTGTGAATAGTTATTTTGATGGTTTTAATTTTATTAATTTTTTTAGTATATTAATAAATATCAAAATATTCGTATAAGAGATCTATATCTTATTAATGATAATTTTGATAGTTTTATTATGTATTAACTTTACATTATTATTCATAAAAAATTCTTTTATATTAATAATTAACTACCAAAATAGCCATACAATAAATATTTTTTTTTATGAACGGTTGTTGTGAAAGTTTTATTATATATTAACTTCAAATTATTACACTTGAATAATTATTTTAATCAAAATAAATGTATCCCTTCAAATCTTTTATAAAATTTTAGCATCAATTTTTCACCTTGTGTTCAACTAAATTAAAAGAAAAATTGCATATAAAAACATTTTTTCAAAATAAAGAATTAATTTTTAATATCAATTATTGCTTGACAATTAACACTATTATATACTTATCAAATTTAATAAACGATCATTATTTATGTTCTTTATAAAAATAATATCAATATTCTAAATCAAGTATTAAAATTAAAATATTAACGCAAAATATTAAACAAAAATCAAACTTATATCATAACAAATTATTTATAATTTAAATAATTTTTGTAAAATAAATAATTTTAATAATATAATTATATTATATGCATATTAAAAATATTATTAGCATTCCTTTCCATAATTTTAGTAATTGACAGTCATTCAAACAAAGTATTTATAAGCACTGTTCATCTAACGGTACATATATATTTTTATGTTATTTGCTTTTTTATTTACTAATTTATGTAGTTATTAATTAATTTTTAATTGTGTATACTTCATTGATTTAAATTATTTTACTTTAACATGATTTGTTGAATTTTTTTTGTCTCCCTGGTCATATAAGTCATAAGTCAACTTTTTTTTTTTTTATAAATTTTATTTGTTATATTTATTTGTTTTTTATGTCATGTCAATGAACTTTTAACTATTTTTTCTAACAATATTCATTTAGTGTATAAGTCTCCCAAGGGACAGAAGTTATATTGTGAGGAAATTTCTTGGGCTACTACCTCCAAACCAGTTGAATTTGTACCTATTGAATGCCTCGTGAAGGTGTCAATCGCATACTTATCGCACCCCATTTGCCTCCCCCGTGTCTGTGGTTCAGCACACAAGGCTCACAAACTTCTATATACATCAACCTACCAACATCATAATAAACACCACCAACAAACAAATCTTCATTTAGATTTGAAAATCACCATGATTTTTACCTGATATAGGCATATAAGCACTAGTTTCCCACCTTTGGACATAGCTTTATATACTTAATCTAGACAAACTTCCATTTATAGTAGTTGAAAACTAATATGCCTAATTAACCACAATAGGAACAAATCTAAAGAGAAAAATATAGTGTCTCAAGACTTTTTCTACAAAATCCAGAAAACTGCATTTTTGTCTTCGTTCTTTAAATTTTGTTTTCTTTTCACCCTTTATCCAAATCCTTGTATTGTCCATCTTCTTAAAAAAAGATTAGAAATCCATCTCTCCTTCATATTCTTTAAGATGATAATTCCCTCTCCCTCTTCTTTAAATGTGAAAAGAGATGAGAGAAAGAAGAAAAGAGAGAAAAATTGTCTAAGGCGTAGTGTAAGTTGTAAAAATGACATGTTGATTAATAACTAAATTAACTTTATGCAGTTAAAATGAGTACATGGAAGGGTGACAATTTTCTATCAAAGCCAATTATAGTAAAAGAAAGTTGGACTGAGAATTATTTCTTTATATATTCAAAGTTTTTATGTGGTTTTTATAGTAGTCTGACAGTAAGATTTATCCTTCTTTTATTTTAAGTCACAAGTTTGAATCACACAAAGTATTATTTATCTAAAAAAGAATTTTTTTTAGTTCTTTAATATTATAAATAAAAAATAGTAAAAATGATACTAAATTTTTTTTTATGTCCCCTTAATATAGACACGATAATTAAAAAAATATAATTAATTTTAAATATGTAAAATTTCTAAAGTAGCCATAGTTACAAGCTTATGCATGTACTAAAATGCACTTGTCTATGGTTACACGGGTGTGTAATCGTCATTAGATCGTATATTTTGCATATTTTAAATAAAGTTGTAAATTTCTTTAATCTTCGTACTTAAATTATGTTTTTTTTTCCTTAACGAATTGTTTGTATTTGGAGTTTTCTCAAGCTTTTAATGTATAATGAAAATTCTCACTTGCTACTAACAAATAAGAGGGAAGTGATATGGAAACTTCAAGCACTCCTAACACTCTCGCTCACAGCAAAAAAAACATATAATATAGAAACATACAGTAAATAAAAGTGGTAAATAGTTAGATAAAATAGGAAAGTTATAAAATTTCCAATCACAATCATAACCTTGTATGTGAGAACATATTTGAGAATAATTTTGTTTGTACTAACACAATATGCTATCATTTGTACACATTATATGACTTGGTAAACTCATATAAGATTCAACACGTATGTGGTAAAATCCACAGGTTGCAACTACAACCATTGGTCACAACCAATTCACTAATGGATCAACAATTTACAACAAATAAAAATATAAACAGTAGTATAGCATGTGACTTAGTCCAATGAGCGTTGAGTCAATAGATAAGCGTAATTATTATATAAGCAACTCACTAGATAATTAATCGACAAATATCCCTAATTATTCGATAAAAAATAATTATAAAGAGATAATTTTGATTTTAGATTAAGTCTATCTCTATAGATAAATAACCGCCATTAGGTATATCTTTCACCCCTATACACCTTATACACATTTACATGGGACTAAACTTGACTGGAATCATATAATCATAAATACAACACACATATATTCTCTCTGTCTCAACTTCTTTTTCCTAAGATCATTGGGAGAGACTTTAGTCTCATTTTTTATTGTCATTACTCGAACTAACTTAAACATCAGAAGACCAAAGCCATCACACCCTGTGGTGATTTGAGGTCCTAACGTGTTTAATATGTTCGTCGGACTACATCAAGAAGAAGTGTACCCCTACTTTGATGTTGACAAAAAAATGACATCAACATCTGACGTCGTTTGTGGGAAATAAGTGTATTCTACGAGTTTACAACCAAAAAATAGAATCCTAGGAATGATTGTTGTGTTCTCCATCATATCCAAAAAATAGATCTAAGAAAAATAACCTGTTTGAGTGCCCCAACAAAAGTTGAGTGAACGCCCGTCAAAAATCTCTCACACAAACTTTACTATCCTTTCTCCCAACAAAGATGAATCCTCAAACAAGTTCTGGAACTCTGGCTCTATCAGGTAATCAAGAAGCTCCACTCGCTCTTCCACAAGCTGCCCAAGAGGAAGGTCATGTACCTGCTAAGGTCCCCCAACACAGGCCTGACTCATTCGTCAAGAAGGGAGCATGAACCCAAGCTCACATGGGTGCACTATAAAACACATTCTAGGTTATCTTGGAACGTCTCTAATAACCAAAGCTCCATAACCAAATCCATTTTTGGGTGACACGCCCATCAAAATCCTTTAATGCTTAGAGCTCTACTAGTCGAACAGGCTTTGACCAATGATGGGATACATCCTGTCGAAACCCAAGCCTACAGGCCACCGAAGTTGAGTCCCACACAGTACAAAGTTGTTTGAACACTTGCCAATCAGCATTGGACCACTTGGGTCTTGTCCAACATTACCTATGCGAGCACCTAAAAGTCTATAGGCACAAACACTCCATCCAAGCTAGTGATGCTGATCAAGAAGCCTCTGTAGCTAATGGACGATCAAAAGATCATTGTCCGAGACAACCACAAATCGTTCCCCGTTTAACTATAGACAAGATTGCTGAACAATTGCAAAAGGTACATTAGAGGTTGAAAAAGTTTTTAATTACGGATCTAATAAGCCTAGAGGGGGGTGAATAGGTTATTTTCAATTTTCAACAAATATTATATAATCTAATCACAACGGCCAGACATGCAATCGCGTGTAAAGATAAATGCGAAATAATAAAACAACACACGATATTTTTAGGTGGAAACAACCTAGGCCACAACAATGACCTAAGAGGAAAACCACCGGTCCACCGGACCACCTAACTATCCACTATGAAAATAATGTTCAATTACAACCATAGAGTCCAGAACTACCCATCGCAGATAGATCCCCCTTTCTGTAATTTACTTACGAGCCGCTTGCTCCTTTCGCAGCCTCCAATAGTTAGATGTCTGGATCCGGACCAACGTTCCGATCTACTTGAGTCACACAAGATCAACCGAACCCGTCACCTTCGGTAATTTCGAGTCACACGAAATACCGAACCTGTCACCTGTAACGTTAGCACAAAAACACAAGTGCAATGTGTGTCCTAGAGCGGATTCAAACAATAAACAATCCTAACTAGCAGATTCAATAACATGCGATGTAAAAACAGGATCAGCTAGCAAACTCTAGAACATTCAATATTAAGCTCAATATCATGCAAATCAATTAGGCATATGAATAAAACATGAAAAAGCCTAAGAACAATAGATGAAGAGAATAAGCACAATTCAGATGCTAGAAAGTATTAGTGCTATATGATTCTAAATGCTCAAGTTGATTAATTATGCATAAACATCCCTTCACTTATATAGAGTCCAATCCTAGTTCAAATAGGATTTGCAATTCACTATAACTCTTTTCCTATCAGGATTTACCAATTACCACAATTATCCTCAAATAAGAATTCTGTTCTGAACATTAAATGTGGTCAATTAGGTAAAAGAAACATAAGGGTCGAATTAAGAAATAGAGTTTGAGTAGGAATATAATACTGGCTCGATCGATCGACAGGCCGTCTCGATCGATCGAGAAGGTCTCGATCGATCGATACACAAAACTCGATCGATCTAACTCAAACAGAGAGAACCTGGATCGAAGTTGTTCTATACTCGATCGATCGAACATGGTTCGATCGATCGGTCCAATTGCTCGATCGATCCAGTCCAAACAGAGAGCACCTAGATCGAAGTTGTCTCAGTCTCGATCGATCGATCACTCGATCGATCGAACAATACTCTCGATCGATCGACCAACATGTGCACAATACATTTTTCGTTACGATCCATACTAAGTGTCGTGCTCAATTGTGTGCAGATGTATGCATGATGGAATATTATACCTGTCATATGGGCGTTGCAAGCTTGGTGACTCCATCATCACGTGTGGTCTGAATAATTGTTGAATTCCTATTCTAGATTACAATCAAACATTTTGTCCACGAAAATTGCCAATACAAAATAAACCTTACAATCTCCCCCTTTGGCATTTTCGTGTGACAAAATCACTCTCTCACTACATAACGCTCAAGGTTAAAATATCATTACATCAATTACATAGTGGACTGTCTATGATCTGGTGGACCATCTTCGCTTGATACTTGATACGCTCGGTCCACTGAAATTAGACAAACAAATAGCACACAAATGTGGCTTGAAAGCCTCATTGCTTATTAGTTCAGTGTACATAAAAGTGCGCGAAAGATATGTAGTGTATGTGGACATGAATCTTTCTCCCCCACAACTAATAAATGCAACATCTCCCCCTAAATTCAATCTCCATAGCAACATGATAGCAACATGAATAACATGAATCTTTCTCCCCCTTTTTGGCATACGAAATTGACAAATCATGAAACACTAAAGATGATAAGGGTCACTCTCAACAAGGTGGGCTAAAAATGCATAAGAGCACACATGTATATGTCCAAAGCATGTAGGAGGAATTGCATAAGTCAAAAGAAGAATAATGAAATATGTATGCAATGACTCCCCCTAAGTTCTATGACTCTCTAGACGAAAAACAAATTCAAAAGAAATTTTTTTTTTTTTTTTTTTTTTTTATTTACCACACAAAGTAATGAACTCATTTAACACGAATAAGCATACAACCAATTGAAAAAATTATTTTTGCTTAAATTTTGATTATCCATTGTATTAGCAAAATAAATAGGTCACATAAGCACACTAACACATATAATGACATATTGACATTCACTTAAGGTAGTATACAAATGTGAACTCAACTTGTATTCCAATAATTTCATTTATGACCAATTTTAAGAGACTCAAAAGAAAATAAGTTCATCTATCATGCTAAATCATAATTGAGTCATCAATCTTACATAATAAAATATGTCTATGAAAAAAGAGATTTTTTTTTTTTTAAACATTTTTGCTCTTTCTTTTTGTACATGCCAAATAGAATTTCTTAATTAATTTTTTTTAAAAAACATGTACGAGCCATAAATCTAATACGATGACTTTCACACTAGTTATGAGGTAGCCCTCTCCGCTCACTACGGTAGCTTCACACATCATAGTAGGTAGCCCTCTCAATACTAGTTATCTCCCTAAGATGAAATATTTTAAAAAATAAGAAATAGAACACAATATAATTTCGCAGTCAAGATTAGCTCAAGTCTTAGAGTCTTTCAAAATTAATCATAAATTTCATCGATGACATACATGAGTGTTCAGTGGGTGTGTGCATAAGTTCAGTCAATAGTGTCATCATATGGTAACAAAGTAAATATGTGCAGAATTTTCAATTTTAACATAGAATATACAATGAGAATCAAAATAAGCCACAAAAGATAAGGTTGTAAAAGTATAAGCATCATTTGAATCCAAAACCTTGTAGACCTTTTTTTTTAATCCAAAAAAAATAACAACAAAAAAACGAAATAAATCAAAAAAAATACTCACCTAGGGTCATTTAAGCACTCAAACAAAAGTACCTAGGTGGTCTAGCAATAGTGATCAATTGATAGGAAACATGCAATCTTTCCTAACCCAAATTTTCATGAATTTTGATTTCTTTATGTTTTTGGGTTGAGACTTAATTGCATTAGATTTTAAAGGCATACTCTTAGGCTCATATTTCCTATTCAAATTCAACATAGGCATGGTATGATGATAATTATGAGTTCTATACCTATAAGCATGAAGATGATCATTAAATCGAAAAGCATTCATCAAAAATCTACAGTTAGGTCGAATATGGCCTTTTCTACCACAATGATGACAAACAGGCACAAACTTAACAGTTTTAGCTACTGCAATTTTAGTGGGTGTTTGTGCAGAATTTGTAGCAGTAGAGGTAAAGTTAGATGACCTTACAAATGTAGTTTTTGAAGTGGAAGGTGTACAGTTTTCATCTTGGAAACCAAGTCCACGAGTATCACCGAAAGGCTTACCAATGCTCAACATCTTATCAAGTCGTTCAGCTCCAATTGTTAATCTCTTGACAGTTTCCTTTGATTGCTCCAACTCCTGCACAAGCTTTGAATTTTCCTGTTCAATACCTGCAAGACTTAAACTTAACTTGTCAAAATGCTCAGACAGTTCAACTTTTTCTTTTTCTAAAACTGATAAATTAAGGTCTTGCAAATTGATCTGTTCATTCAGCTTTGTTACAGTTATGAGTAGTTTATCTTTTTCTTTCTTGCATTTAATTAAATCAATAAATAACTCCTCAAAACTGTTTGCATTAAATTTATCAAGGATTCGTTTACTTCCCTCTTCATCTGAGTCAAAGTCTGACTCACTGGAGTATCCACCAACAATTGATGTAAAAGCTACGTAGTTAGAGTTGACATTTTCTGAACCACTAGCTTGGTCTTCATCACTTTCTGTGTCACTAAGGGTAGCATTGAAAGCGTTTCTTGTTTTCTTCTTCTTGTTGGCACAATCTGCTGCATAGTGTCCAAAACCATTGCATTCAAAACATTTAGGACCAGTGGGTTTAGATTTCTTACCTTCTGAACTCATTGGCGTGAATTCTCTTCCCTTACGATATCTTGATTTTTCTTTAATCTGTAGATCCTTTTTGTTGAACATTTTCTTGAGTTTTCTAGCTAGAGTGAGTAGATCTTCATCTTCTACATCATCATCACTATCGTCAGCTTCGGTGGTTTTGAGAGCAATTCCAATGTTCTTTTTGGGTGCTGGAAAGTTCATCTCAAATGTTTGAATTGACCCAACTAGTTCTTCAATCTTCATGGTGTCAATGTCTTTACTTTCCTCTATCGCTGTAACCTTTGCTTCAAAGCGTTCTGGTAATGAGCATAAGACTTTTCGAACCAACCTGCGTTCATCAATTTTATCTCCAAGATTTGAAGAAGAGTTAGCAATATCACATAAATTAGCATAAAAATCAGAAAACGTTTCATCCTCCTTCATTCTAAGATTTTCAAACTTAGTAGCTAGCATGCGAAGTTTTGTTCGTTTAACTTGGGACGTGCCCTCATGGGCAACCTCTAGAGTGTCCCAAGCAGCCTTAGCAGTTTCAATATCAGAAATACGTCGGAATTCATCCGGAGACACAGCATTAAAAATAGCATTGATGCCCTTTTGGTTCCAGCCACTACCAATTTTATCTTGAGAAGTCCAATCAATTCTAGGTTTAAGTGTGACTACACCATCCTTGGTAACCGTAGGTGGTTCCCAACCATAAAGCACAGAATTCCATACACTTTCATCTAAGGAACGTAAAAAGGCTCTCATACGAGCCTTCCAATATGGGTAGTTAGACCCATTAAAATAAGGTGGACGGATTGTAGAAGAACCCTCTCTAAAATGATCCATAATAAGGTCCTAGGCAACACTAAGTATATCTAGTGACCCGCTCTGATACCAATTGAAAAAGTTTTTAATTACGGATCTAATAAGCCTAGAGGGGGGTGAATAGGTTATTTTCAATTTTCAACAAATATTATATAATCTAATCACAACGGCCAGACATGCAATCGCGTGTAAAGATAAATGCGAAATAATAAAACAACACACGATATTTTTAGGTGGAAACAACCTAGGCCACAACAATGACCTAAGAGGAAAACCACCGGTCCACCGGACCACCTAACTATCCACTATGAAAATAATGTTCAATTACAACCATAGAGTCCAGAACTACCCATCGCAGATAGATCCCCCTTTCTGTAATTTACTTACGAGCCGCTTGCTCCTTTCACAGCCTCCAATAGTTAGATGTCTGGATCCGGACCAACGTTCCGATCTACTTGAGTCACACAAGATCAACCGAACCCGTCACCTTCGGTAATTTCGAGTCACACGAAATACCGAACCTGTCACCTGTAACGTTAGCACAAAAACACAAGTGCAATGTGTGTCCTAGAGCGGATTCAAACAATAAACAATCCTAACTAGCAGATTCAATAACATGCGATGTAAAAACAGGATCAGCTAGCAAACTCTAGAACATTCAATATTAAGCTCAATATCATGCAAATCAATTAGGCATATGAATAAAACATGAAAAAGCCTAAGAACAATAGATGAAGAGAATAAGCACAATTCAGATGCTAGAAAGTATTAGTGCTATATGATTCTAAATGCTCAAGTTGATTAATTATGCATAAACATTCCTTCACTTATATAGAGTCCAATCCTAGTTCAAATAGGATTTGCAATTCACTATAACTCTTTTCCTATCAGGATTTACCAATTACCACAATTATCCTCAAATAAGAATTTTGTTCTGAACATTAAATGTGGTCAATTAGGTAAAAGAAACATAAGGGTCGAATTAAGAAATAGAGTTTGAGTAGGAATATAATACTGGCTCGATCGATCGACAGGCCGTCTCGATCGATCGAGAAGGTCTCGATCGATCGATACACAAAACTCGATCGATCTAACTCAAACAGAGAGAACCTGGATCGAAGTTGTTCTATACTCGATCGATCGAACATGGTTCGATCGATCGGTCCAATTGCTCGATCGATCCAGTCCAAACAGAGAGCACCTAGATCGAAGTTGTCTCAGTCTCGATCGATCGATCACTCGATCGATCGAACAATACTCTCGATCGATCGACCAACATGTGCACAATACATTTTTCGTTACGATCCATACTAAGTGTCGTGCTCAATTGTGTGCAGATGTATGCATGATGGAATATTATACCTGTCATATGGGCGTTGCAAGCTTGGTGACTCCATCATCACGTGTGGTCTGAATAATTGTTGAATTCCTATTCTAGATTACAATCAAACATTTTGTCCACGAAAATTGCCAATACAAAATAAACCTTACAGAGGTTGAATAGAGGAAAACTCTCATACCAAGCTACCTCCATATCATCTCCTTTCACCCTCGAAGTTATGGTAATCCCCTTGCCCTTAAAGTTTAGAATTCCAAGGGCACCTAATGGCAAAAATGATCCCCTAAAACACTTAGAGAATTTCAATGGGTGGATAGACCTATATGCCCACAATGATGCGGTAAAATGTCATGCCTTCTAGCTTAACCTAACAAATAAGGCCAGAGCCTAGTACCACACTCTAAAACCCACCACCACAGGGTCATTTGTGAAATATTAAAAGCAATTCTTATCCCATTTCTCAGCGAAGCGAAGAGGCCGAAGATGATCTCCCACTAATAACCTTGAAACAAGGAAAGGATGAGCCTTTGAAAGACTTATTCGATCGATTCAACTCTGAGAAAATACAAGTCTCAAATTGTTCAGAATCCATGACGATAAGTGCTAAGGCTTCTTATGGTGTAACATAGCCAAATATTTTCCCACCACATATATGGAGGCCACACAATTACTAGTCAACACTTACCTGAATGTGGAGGAAATGGCCAATAATAAGAAAGGTAACGAGCAACCAAAGAAAAAAAGGGACAAACATAAATGAACGTACGAAGATAGGCCCAAATTCCAAGAGAATAAAAGGTTTAGAATGGACAAAGGGACAATCGCCAAAGATCCCAACTGGTCGAGACAAGGTTTTCAAACCTACACTTCATTAACAGCTCCACAGGAAGCTTTGTTGATGTAGATTGAGAACCAGCACATAGTTCAATGGCTCAAGAAAATGAAAAATCCTGGATGGATAGATCTAAATACTAAAGGTTCCATAGAGAGGTTCGGCACTCCACAAACGATTGCTTCCATCTTAAGGAAGAGATTGATAGCCTCATCAAAATAGGGTACCTAGGAAAGTTTGTGACAAATGAAAGCAACAATAACAACCACGTTGAGCCACCTCACCCAAAGAGCAGGAGCAAGCTTCAGGATAAGGAGTTCATAAGGTCAAGGTCATTATAAAAGGACTCGTCGGAGGAGATTCTAACAATGCTCAAAAGACATGCTAGGGGAGGCAAGCTCTAGTAGGGAAATCTTGCACATCAATAGTCCCAACAAATATGCAAAGCTAGCAAGCTTAGAAATAACTTTTTTAGCAAAAGAGGCTTACAGATTATTCCACCCATATGTCGAAGTCCTAGTAGTCACTCTCTTGATCGTCAACGTAAACTAGCATCGAATCTTGATTAACACAAGTAGCTATGCTAATTTCCTGTCTCCCAAGCCTTGAAAGGAATGTAACTCTCCTACCCTCTTAAGCTAGTAACCACACCCTTGGTAGACTTTTCCTAGTTTCGAAAGGTAGTTTCACCCTACATGTCGTGATTGGACAAGGCGTGAATTCGCATATGATCATGGTTGAATTTCTGGTAGTAGACTGCCCATCACCCTATAATGGGATCCTAGGAATACCTTTCTTGCATACGGCTCGCACCATAGCCTCTACCTACCATCTCGTCCTCAAATTCCAAACAGATTTAAGGACCACAGTGGTCCTAGGAGAATAAAAAGGTACAAGAGAGTGGTACACTGTGGGATTTTGCATGGGATATAAATAAAACACAAAGTGACGGAAGAATAAAAAGTGCTCCCATATTAGACTAGAATTTTAACTTTTTAGTCATTAGTGAAATAAGAGCCCTAGTTGGCTAAACGTAGTTGTTTCTATGTAATTTAATTTTTTTAAAGAAATAAAGGAAGCACTTGAGGCATGACAACCTCCATAAGTATCATTGTCCACGTAAAATTTTCACTAGTCTCCAAAATGCAAAACACAATACCAAAGGGTAGATCGAACTTTGAAAGGTTCATCAGGCACTATGCCTCTCAAGAATGGAACTATGACTGTTCCAAGAAGGATAGGGAGCAGAAAATTGCCATACCACACTCCTCCCACGTGCGATTGGAGGGGTGGCCAAGTTAGCTCACCACAGATAGGTGGCATCCTTAAGATAAGTTCTGTACCCCTCAAATGGCTTGCACCGAACACAACTTTTCATATTTTTAGACCATGCTCCCCCACACGTAGATGGAAGGTTGGCCAAGTTAGCACGCCATAGAAGGAAAGAACCTTAGTGATAAGCTCTGCACCCTACAGATACTTCAGATATCTTTGGATTGCTCTTCCCCCACATGCGAGCTGAGGGGCAACCAAGTTTGTGTTCCACGAACGGGTAGCATCCTAGTGATAGGCTCTACATCCCGCAGATGGCTTTCAATGAGTGTAAGTTTACAGCTCCAAGTTTAAACCTCTCCTACATGTAGAGAGGCAACAACCAAAGCTAGCGTGCCACAGATGGACCACACTTTAGTAATAGGCTCTATGCATCCCAGATGGCTCCTTCTTATGGGTCGTTTTATAAGCTATCTATTGCCACTTAACTGAATGTAGATCTTGTCACTGGCATCGGCTCACATGTAGAACAAAAAGCCTCCCCTAACCTAGGTTCCAAGAATCATTCCAAGCTTTTGTACCCCACTATGCGCAAACCAAAAAGTTTGATGTGACTAAAGGACCATAGGTCCAAAAAGATATGGTTAAAAGACATCGCAACATGAGCGACATCAAAAAACGCATATGTCGCCACAAGAAAGATAGTCACCATCTCCAAAACCTAGAAATTTTTCTAAGTAAAAAATTCTATACTTGGACTACTTGATCCAGTTACAAGCACCTCAAGCAGGGGGCTGACAGTACAGGGACCACAACAGGTTACCCATGCTTAGAAAAACTTTGCCAAAAAGTTACAACATAGCATGCACTTGCACCATAAGACGTGAACTAACGTAATCTCCCAACAAGACAAGCACGTATGAGCATTTAGACAAGATTTGGCCAAAATAGGGGCTAGTCGACCAGAAGTTGGCCAAACGAGATTTGGCAGCAAGGAGGTTGGCAATATGGGGATTGGCCGACTAGAAGTTGGCTGTACGGAGGCTGACTGACCAAAAGTTGACCGAAAAGAGGCTAGTTGACTATGAGGTGGCCATATGAAGGACAATTAGACAAGCAGGTTGTATAGGTTGCCATCCTAGCCAAATCCTACCAGACAGGTCCCAACTTCCTGCAAGTCATCCACACTCCGTCCTGAACCATCTCCTCTTTGCACTCACGCCCTCTCGTCCCCCTCAATGAGAGAAAGTGCATTGGACACTTGCACCCTTTCATGATGAAACTCAAAATGTAATTGACATTTTTTTTCAAACTTTGACCTTTCATAACTTTCCAACGGAGACTCAGATTGAGACATAGGATTAGGCATTGGAAATCTTATGACCATAAGATCATTATGGCATGAAGATACTTGGGATATTAGCTGTCTATCTCAGTTAAGATGTCATAGTTCCAATTGTTGATGAGTTATCGTACTCTAGGAGAAAAAGTAGACTACTTATCCCACCAAAGTGGCCCAGGCGACTTAGAGAGTTTGTGTTGGATAGTTACATAATTAGGTACATGTGGCGCCATTTGATTGGTCCACAATAGTAGTTAAAAAGCCAAAAAGTACAGTCAGTGCACAGTTAGGTAAATCTTCATTAAATGATTTATATTAATTGTGCAGATATTTAGATTATTATTTAATAATCTAAATTTAATTAATATAAGTTATTTACTAAAACATCATCCATAAGAAACTTATAAATATGTTCTCACAACCTGAAAAGATACACGTAAGCTCATATCTAAAACCTCTCAAACTCCCTCTAATCTTAACATTTTGTCAAGAAACTAATTAAACATTAAAGTAGATATGACACCCCACGGTATCATTCTTTTTTATATTATTTTCTAGTGATGTGCAAGGTTAACGTGCCTAAGAATGTGGTTGAATATAAATAAGCTTCAACACTTAGCATTAATATAAAATTTTCAATTAAGTCTAAAATATTTTGAAATTCGACATACATTGTACATCATTCCCTCATAAAAAAATTTCATCTTTTTCACAAAAATGTCATGACATTTTTACTGCTAAAAATTTGGCTAATTGTCATTTTGAAGAGTTACGGACCTTATGAGTATCCTTACAAAAGTTAAGGTACTAGATGTGTACAAATAAAAAGTTATAATACTTAACTGTACTTTTTTTAAAGTTATGGTACCAAACATTAGGGTTGTGCAAAAATAACCCGAACTAATTCAAACCAATTAAATCGAACTAACCCAATCCAATTTTGTCAATTTTTAAAAGATTAACGATTTGGTTGTAATTTTTAAGGAAATGATTAAGTACGAGTTAGTTATATATATATATATTATTAATTTTATTAATTATTTTCATTAATTTATTTTTTGTTTTTTCATTGTTCATTATTCATTCAAAAATTAAATGTCCTAGTATGTTATCTTAGTCATCTGTAAGTCCTTTATGTTTTTATTGGATGTGCAAACATAGTGTTTGTTTTTATTTTACTTAATGTTTTGTCATCCTCTACATAAGATCAATATCTGTCGATTCAGCATTGCACATACTCACATAGAACTTAGGATGTTATATGTTTGCATGATATCCACACCACGGATTGGTTGGGAACATATAGTTTACCTATTTAGTGTTGTTTTTTTTTGCATGTATTTTTTACTAATTGCGAGTATTTGTGAAAAATCACTTGGAGTATTTTTAAATTAAAAACAAGTTTTTATAGGCCCCTTAAGGTGCTCACTAAGGTGGCCAGGGAGGGTTTTGCCATTGATTTTTTGGCCAAGGCGTTGTAGTTTCGCTCACTAAGGTCTAAGGTGATTAGAAAGGGTCACAAAAGCTTAAGGGTTTTCTATAAGTATCCCTCATTTGCATATTTTTCATTAATTAGAAAATGTGGAGAAGTTCTATCCATTTGAAAAATCGTATTTTTAGTATGCAAATTGTGTATGTGTTTTTGAGATTTTGTATCAGTGATATGAGAAAATGATTTTATTGAAATAAACGTTTTTAGAAATTTCGAATCATCAATACTTTGAATGTGTTTTAGTATTGGTGATTCATAGTGATTATTTGTAAAAATTGTTTTGGGGTTGGGAAATTTAAAATATGAAATTTACAACCAAGATTTAGATTACATCTAAGTTTGCATCTTCTAAAAAAAGACTTAGATTGCATTTTAGATACATGTGCTGGAATCTTGTAACCAATTTTCACTTATATTGATCGGTAGTGTTGATCTTCATTATATGGTGGTGGAGCTTAAGAGGAGAGCCTTATTCAATGAGAATCAAAGTTGCTGTGGAGACAACGGGCGAAGGCAGCTAGGACAATTAAGGCATATGTCCTGACTGAAAAAAGTAATTGCGTTTATACTTTGATCGAGTTGTATATTGTTTTTATTTTTAGTGAATTTTGTTTTGTTGATTGGTTGTTATAAGTAACCTATAATATTACCACTTATAATTGGAGCCTAAATGAATTTATTACGTTATATTGTTGTGTTTGTTGATTTTTTTTAGTACTTCATTGAAATATTTGAATATGTACCAACATATGAAGTTTAATTTGTGATTGAAAAGCTTTCTTTTTCTTTTACTACTTTCCTGTCGCTGCATGTTGGTTATCTAATTGTGTATTACTACATATGAGAATTTATTATTATATGTTTTGTTTTAATTCCTTGTTTTTGCTGTTGGTTTGTAGGAGAATAGCGTGAGTTCTAAGGAATCAGTTTTTCCTTGCTACGATTGTGCACTAGGTCTTGGATTATTTCATCATCTATAATCTTAAGTCTTTTTTCTTGTAGTTGTATGCATGGTATCAATATAAATAATCAAATTAGTATATGTTTATTTAAAACTCTATGCTTCTTTTAAGTTTATAACTCTATAATGTAAACAATAACAATTAATATATCTTATGTATATATATACATATATGTAATACAAATAGTAAAACTTAAAGTTTGTATAATACAATTTTTTTTAAAGCAACACATTTACATGACACAATTTAAAAATAATAATAAGTTAAAGGTCGATAAAAAAATAATAACTTCAAAGGTCGATGAATCCAACTCAAACCTATCCACATTTTTTAGTTTAGTTTGATTTTTATTTTTCAAGAACCGAATTAAATTGAGTTAGTTTAAGTTTTTGTTCAAAATGAAATCAATTCAACTTTGCATACCTCTATTAAACAACCACTACCATCTATTATTTTATAAGGAAAACTTTTTTCACCTCATAGCATAATATAATTAGATGAAACAGATATATTTATTTTTGTGAACCAATTATCTTTTGCAACTCAAGTTGATAATGCTTTAGGCCAACTATAAAATTTTACATATCTTCACTAAATTGTATTCCTACTCAAAATATATATACTACATATTTTATAAATATTTATGAATTTTACTCAATTTAATAGAATTCAATTTTTAAAATCAATACAAATTGATATATTGGTGAAGTTTGTATTCTAATAAGAAAAAAATTAGAATTATTCTTCTCAATTTTATAAGTTTCTAAATCCTCCTTTTAAGAAAATTGAGCCAAGACACATTAAATTATCACCGACATTAATTACACCGCTCACCCAATTTGCCATTGCTATTATTTTGATGGGTGGCAATAATGTTTAAAATGTTATTATTATAATTATTTTTTTATTAAATATAATTTCATAAAAAAAAGAAATTAATAAGTTATGTGTAATTAATTATAAAAATAAAAATAATAAATTTATATATTTTTATTTAATAATAATAAAAATATTATGATAATATTATTATTTTAATGTATTATTAATATATGAGTGGATGATACACTTTAAATTATTATTGTTAAATATAATAAATTGTGATGCTATAAAAATCATTTAATATACTTTTGATGTGACATTGTTAAAAATAATGGTGATAATATTTCTAGTTCTATTTTATTTAACCAATACATAATGTAGTAAAGTAACAAACGATTAAATTAGTAACCCAACTAGGCCAAGCGATTGTAAACGTTTGTATTCTATTTGGTGTTATACATAAGATTGATCTAATCTGATTAAGCAAATGTTATTAAATCAAACCCCTACCCTTTTACGATACGTTTGTTATCACGTATTAAACATAATAAATATAATTATATTATATTAAATTAAATTATAATATCTTATATTAAATTTATACAATATTTAGTAATTACTTTGTCTGCTAGTACTCTGAACAAGACAATTTATTTTAGTAAAATCATTTTTATTCAAAAAAAACAAATGTTTTATTTATCCTCTTTATATTTTATAATATGAAAAATAAATTTCCCCCCTATAATCGATAATTATGTACAAAAGAGAGAAAATATTACTGGATCGATTTTTTTTTTTGTATCCATTCTTGCTTGCAGAGATAGTCAAATTGATTTATGAGATTCTGATGGGAAAAAAAAATTGAAATCTTAAAAAATCAAATTATAAACCTACAAAAAAGATCAACCGCAAATTTTTACCTTTAAGTTGAAAATGAAGATGACTCAAAACAAGACAACTCACAGATTTGGAAAAACATAATTCAAAATATTTAATTAATTCAAAAAAATACAACTAGAAGAAAAAAAAAATAATGAGGTTGAAATCCGTAGCTTAGCCATTTTGCTATTGTCGTTTTGGGTAAGTGATGATGAAGCCATCATTAGCGAGAAGATATGCCAAGTTGTTGGTGTCGATATAGAAGTGGTGGACCTGGTGGCTTTGCGATCAACGCGAACCAATAACCAAGCTTGATAAAGAAAGTGAAGTACCATCCCCTCCCTAGGGTCTCTTTAGAGCGCCTATAGTCCATTTTGTGAGGGCATGTAAACTTTGTTAGCCCTATTACAAATTTAAATTTATAGGAGGATTATTGGCCGTCTTATAAGATTTATAAGACCATTTTAAATTTATAAGACAGCTATTAGCTATCTTTTATTGCTTATAGGACTAAAAAAATTGAAAAAATAGAACGATTATTAACGCCTTATAAAAAATTCTTATGGCCATTTTATAAGAATCCAGTAACCGTTCTATAAGAAATTTTTTTTAAATTTTTTTTTATTGTATTTGTCCAATACTGAAATCTATATATAACTTATATAAATATTAATTTCATTCCAGAAACACGATTCAGAATAAATTTTATTTCAAAAACATCCATAATTTACATCATATATATATAGTTTAAAGCCTAACTTTACACATATTACTATAATGCACAATTAAATTACAGGAACACACACACACACACACACACATATATATATATATGAAACATACAACCTATGGATTAAAACTAACTACATGCAAACTAGCTAATTGTTTGAAAGATAATTATACACGTATATATATCATTCTTGCTTTAATGTCAGCAACTTTATTAGTGTGTACCGATTCTTACTTGAGAACTGCAAATATATAAAATATTTTAAAGTTAAATAATATATAAATAATATTACGTGTTAACTTGAATATTACTGGTACATCATTTGTGTTTGTATTTTCAATGATCATGATAACCTGTTAAGAAATAAAACCAGAACACAATCCGGTGGATTGCTAATTAAAAAGCAGCCTTAGGTGCCCACAACTCCAAGTAATCACTTCAAGGGAAAAAAAGGGATAAAACTTTGAGTCTCATGACATGATACATTAGTTTACCATGTGTTGTCTTAACCACTGATACCACTGATAAGTGCTTAAAAAGTACTAATATTTTGTGATTTACTGTGCTTAATTGTGACAAATAGATTTGATTATAACTCTTTTATTTAATTATTTGCATAAATCTATCAATTCGAAATCACGTTATATTTTTATGTATTTTAGGTGTTTTTAGCTTCAAAAGAGATGAATAATGTAAGCACACGAAGATGGGATAATTAGAATAGTCAAATAGCAACTTAGGAACAAAAAAAAAATAAGGCGTGTAAGCCTTACATCATAAATCAACCAATTTGTAAGGGTTATAGAATCAGTTGTGCCTCGGTAGAGGTTTTTGTATGTCGTGGTGCACTACTCTCTGATTTCTATAAGGGGCAATTTTTGGCTTGTTCCGCGGCAGGTAAAAAGTTGTGCCGCGGCGCACTTGTATTTTTGGAGAGTCCCAATTATGTACAACCCTTACATCTATAAAATCCCCCCCTACGTTTTCAGCATTACATACAATTTTTCATACAATTTGGGGATAATTTTCTACAAAATTAAACTAGATTTTAGAATTTTGTCACATCCTAGGGAGGCAAGAGAGGCACATCTAAATGTGACAAGAAGCCTTTTAAGATTGAAGATCAAGCTTTTGGGGAAGGAAACATCATCCAAGCCAATTGTAGTATCTAGATTTAGGTTACTTGTTGTTGTTAGATATTTCTTCTTTTTCTTTTCTCTCTAGAATATATGTTAGATTATATTTGTCTATGAATATCAATTTAAACATGTTTGGCTGAATTTAACTATGAATATTTAGTTTATGTTGTCACGTTTGCTAGATTTATTTTGGTGAATGTTTTAATAGCAAAATAAGTAAAGATTACTTTTTTGATTAAGAGTTTGTTTAGAGATTTATTTGTGAATACTCATAGGCTAATTTGAGGTTCATAAATGGATTGAAAAATCTGAGAATTTAGTTTTAGGATCATCACGTTGACTATATTTTGAAAAACTTAATCAAAGCTTCAAATTGATGACCTATTCATGGCATTGGTTTGATGTGCATATTTTTTCTTGTGCATAATTTGATTGCTATTTGATATACCCGATCGTAAGATATTGATTAGTTAATCAACAAAGAGAATTACCCGATCGTAGGCATTTTCGTAATTAAAAGGAAAGCCGGTAATATTTGTTTATTAGAACGTTCATGTTAATTCACCATAACTTTTCGATGCAAATATAATCAACAAAACTAAATGTTTATACATCCTCCATTGACACTTAAAAACCTTTTTGAGTTAATTTGAATTTGTATAATTGTTTTCTTTATTTGTTCAACACCATTGATCTTGCTCACAAATCCAATTTCGTTTATAATTTTATTAGATTTAGGATTCTAATTATTTAAAGTTTTAGTGTTATTAAAATTCTATTTAGTTAGAGTTTTAGTTGCTTTATGACTCTAATTAGATTAAGAAAAATATTATTTAAAACCATTGCAATTCCTTGAAAGATCGATCTCGAAAGTTTGTTTATCACTTGCTACAAGTGATTCGTATACTTGTGAATAATTTGCACATCAACCACCTAGGAACCACACAATTCTCATGTTAGAAAAAGGAGCATATTTCAAGTATTAGCCACAAAAATAATACCTTGCTACGGTGGTAGAATAATTTTATTCCCCAAGGTTAAATGCAAGAAAAGGGAAATGAGGGCATCTAGGGAACGCCTATGCTGAGGTGCCAAATAATAGAGAAGAAAGCTCATGATGTTGGACTCGCGAAAAAAATAGGCCATTAAAATACCGCCAGAGATAATTTTCATTCACTATTCATTGTTGATCTAAAGAAAGATGGAAATCATATTTATTGAATTTGATGCAAAGAAAGAAGGTCTTGCAAAATGATAAAAAGCAGCTGCAAAAGAACAGGTAAACGTTGAGATGATCTCCCAACATAACAATCAACCTTTAAGTCTATAAATGGGAAATTCATGATTGGATCCAACACAAGATGACTGACAAGTGTTTTGGCCGTAGAAATATCAAATCCCATGACATGTTAAAATGAACACATTATTACCAAGAAGTCCTCAGATGTATCACTCCAAATCTTATTTGGAAGCTTCTACCAGTTTCTGTGCAAAAGAAAATAGAAAACATTAGTCAAATCACTAAGTTACAACGACAACCAAATCCATTAAGGCATCCTTTTTTAAGGCATTGTGATTCCATGCATTTTTTCCTTTTAAATCTCAAGCAACCAGACAAAAGTTATGTTAGCAAGAACTACATGTACTATGCAACAAGATCTACTAGGGATGAAGCCTGCAAAGGTGAAAACTCTATTAAAATTCCAAAACCAAAAGCTGTTGGCATTTGACTTATCAAATCACCCTATTATAAGATACCATGTTTGCATGGTTATGAGATAATTAAGCTTTAATTAGTACACAATTAAAAAAATAGTACCCATAATAAACATGAAAATGAGATCAAGAATGTACGATCTAAATTAAGGCCACTATGTAATGGTGATATTGAAGTTACGCTCCAATCACTCACAATCTAATTTTGATTGCATCTCTTGCTAACTCTCTACTAGTAACTTTTGAATGGCCAATGATTTGGGTGATGAGATACGGGTGAGATTTTTTTTTAAAAAAAATTATACATCAATATTAGTAGAAATATCCCATTTGGTATTATACTCGAAATTGAAATATTAGATTATTCTTGAAACTGAAATCAAAATCGATGGGCATAAATTCAAGAAATCATAGGTTACTTGTTTGAAACTTTGAAAATTGAATTTTAACATTTTTTTTAATTTAAAATTTTCAAAATGCATTAAATTTAATAAAAATAATATTTACAAATTAAAAATAATAATATATTTTGTATACTTGATATAATTGATTATATTTTTATTCATAAATATTAAACTATAAGTACTTTTATCTCTACATGTATGCAAAATATAACATTCAATTAAATTTAAATTTATAATTTTGGAATTGGGGTCGGATTACCTCACTTCTAAAATCAAACCCAAATTTGAAATTTTATATAGGAGAATAACCGAACCCAAAAATCGATGCAAAATTTTCAAACCAAACCTAAACCTAAATCCATTTGGTTATTATTCGCGGTTGCCCAAACCTATGGGAGATTTTAACGTCTTAAACATTAATCAATACAATTTTAATTAGTTTGATTTGATTTAGTTTTGCTATCTAAGCGGTCCAGTTTAGTTTAGCATTTTTTTTATTTGGATCATAATGGTTCATAAAAACCTAATTTTTCAACAATTTTAGTATATTTAGTGTACCATATCAGATAAATTAAGTATAGTTATATTGTATTGAATTATATTATAATTAATCTGTACAAGTATTTGGTAAGAAGTTGCATAATATTTTGATCGTAGATATTTTAATAAAATAATTTATATTGAAAATGATTTTTTATTATAAATTTATTTAAATCAATATTTAATTATTATTTTTTAATATTTTTATTACATTTTTTAAAAATAAAAAATATTTTTAATTTGAGATGAAAGAAAAAGTTAAAACATATAATTTTATAATTAAAAATTCAGATAAAATAAATTAATTATCTAATATACTTTAGAGCTACACTCTTAATTATATAAATTTTTTTATATAATTATATTATTTTTATTATATATAATATGATTTAATTTTAAAATTAAATATATAACTATATATTAACATGTATATATATTAACATGCGTGTTTTTTATTTTTTATAACAACGCGTGTAATGTTTGTTGAGTAGCCCATTTGACTCTCTCTCGTCCGTTCATACTGATACACAGTAACATTCAAAGCTTAGACAGTCAGTCAGTCAGAGTATTTACTCTGTCTTAATCAAACAATAAATGTCAATTTCATAAAGTTGAAAAAGCCTCAAAAGAACCCTAAAGCGATTGTTGAAACTGTAAAACTCTTGGTCTTTCATTTTGTACTCTAGAGGTCATTCAGAGTCAACTATGTCAGCTCTTATGGGTATCACCTGTGTCATTAGGCTCTGCGTTTTTCTAACACTAACCCTAACCACCTTGGTGAGTGGAAACTCCGATGGAGACGCGCTATACACATTCCGTCGGAGCCTTTCGGATCCGGATAACGTGTTTCAGAGCTGGGATCAGACCCTTGTTAATCCCTGTACTTGGTTCCACATCACTTGCAATCAGGACAACCAAGTTACTAGAGTGTGAGTATCGTTGTATTTCCCTATTTGCATGTGTATGTATATGTATGTTATTCCTAGATATCAGGACATGAAAATAATATATGCTGTTATTTTTGTTAAGTCTATGAATTTTTTTTTTGGGTTCTGCTTGCTAGATGATCTATTAGAAGCTATTTTGTTTTGAGTTTGATAAAGGTTTACGGCTAGCTGTGATCTCCTGCAATTTTAATCCGTGATTTTTCTTTCTTCTGATTTTTGGGTGGTTCGTATCTTGTATTTATTTTTTAGAGATACTATGAGCATTTTGATAGCTAGACCCTAATCATATCGTTTTGGGGAAGATGATGAAGAAGAAAGGGTTTGAGGAAAATAAGAGAGAACCCTTACTCTTAGTGTTCATTCAACATTTCATCCAAAAACTTAAAACCTCTTATAAAGAAGGAACTTATTTATATTTTACATAGCAGAGCTAATAGGCAACGGGCCTTAGAAATATCCACTAAGGCCATAGTGGAAATATAAAAAAGAATCTAAAGTGGCTATTTAATCATTTATCCTTCTTTAGTCTTTCTCACTTTGAAAGAATTTTACTTTGATGAGTTTGTAGGATCATCTATAAGCAGGGCTAGGTACTTTTCTAGTACCCATATTTTGTAAAAAGTAAAAAAAATTGACTAGGATTTAAAATAGTTCTAGATTAGTACCATGATAATTAAAAAGTTTCACTTTGGCTTTTTTTTAACATGATCGGTTCGAAGAGATAAAATAATGACATTTGGGTAGAAAATAGGCAGGAGTAAAATGGTAAAAAATAATATATATTTTAATTAAAGTTTTTTAAAAATCAAATTAAAACAAATGCAACCTTTCTTAAACAAGATTTATTTTCTTAATTAAAAATTCAACAAATTCCTATTATTTTATTGCAATTCAGACTAGTAAGGAGAAGTTACAGATCAAGAAGTAACTTAAGACAATAACAAGCTCGTAAATCAACCACCGTAATTAAAAAAAAATCCCCAAAATTGGAGCTTTATAGCCAGAGTGTTCCAGAACCAGAAAAGCCGCATTTTCTCTTCTTTAAACTATGAGAGAGCTCGAATAGTGGGCTAGATATCAATGGAAGGACTAAGAAGAAGGGTTGGGTCTAGTTCATCAACGGCAGTGGTGGCAGTGGTGCTCATCTTTGCGTTGCTTGTGATGGTACCTTGTGTGTCTGCTAATGGACTGTTGGAGGAAACATGGGTTGGACTAGCAATGTTAACTACACCATTTGGGCTAAGGATAAGCGCTTTTATAATGGTGATTGGCTCTATAAGTTATTTGTTTAAAGTACATAGCCCATTGACCGACACTGTAATAAAAAAAAAACTTTAATTAAAATATATAATATCTTCACACTATTTTATACTTATCTATTTCCAGTCTAAATGTCAAAATTTTATCTCTCTTGGTCGATAATGTTAAAAAGGATCCAAATGGAGCTTTTTAAGTATCATGGGTACTAATCTAGAACAATTTGAAAACATGGTTAATTTTTTGTACTTTTCGTAAAATATGGTATTGGAAAACTACCGAGCCCACGAAGTAGAATTGGAGAAATTTCTTTAATTTCTAGGAAGATGCTTGAAAAATAGCATACAATGAAAAAATCATTCCAAATGTGTAGCATATTCAAAAACAGCAAAGGAAACCTTGAGAAAGCTGGTTAGGCATCATAGTATCCCATTTGAAGCACGTATTCATATGGCGTAACTGGAAAATTAAAGATACATTATTTTCGTTAATTAGGAACTTTAGTATTTCTTAAATTATTTCCATTCGATTAGTTAGGAACTTTACTATTTCTTATATTTCATTATTATTCCAGTGGATATTTGTAAGGCCCATTAGCTTTGGTACCTGGAATATAAATAGGTTCCTTATCATAAGAGGTTTTCGGCCTTTCATTAATATCATCACTCACTGGAATGACTTGAAAATGCCCCAATGATTAGTCCACATCCTAAAGATCTATAGTTTTATTATTCTTTCACTGCATCTTCTTTATTATTTGTTTTATCTTCTCTTCATTTGGTTTTTGTTTTGGTATAAGAGGTTAACCTTCATTTAACTAGTTTTGTTAGTATTGAGTCTTTGTTTGATAGCAAGTTTCTTATTTTGTTTATTTTTTATTTGGGTTACTGCAGTTCTTATTTGTTATTGCATACATTCTATTTGTTGTTCTCCCTCCTTGCATTTTGAGAGGGGGTCAATTTTTGCATCATATTTCTCCCTTCAATATATTATTAGTACTGTCACAAGCTAATTGTAAGGTGCAGGGATTTGGGAAATTTAAACTTGTCTGGACATCTGGTACTCGAACTTGGAAGGCTTGAACATCTGCAATATCTGTATGCTTTCTAATTCTTTTATACATTGATACTATGTATCTTGTTGTCCATTCTTCTATTGGTTTTACATTAGCTCTCCTTTTTATCATATAGGGAACTTTACAAAAACAATATCCAAGGTACCATTCCTGCTGAGCTTGGTAACCTAAAGAGCCTCATCAGCTTGGACTTGTATAATAATAACATCTCTGGGACCATTCCACCGTCATTAGGAAAATTAAATTCTCTTGAATTTTTGTGAGTTTAGTAAAATAACCGATACACTTGGAGAATGTCTTTTGAGATTTGTATATATATTTTTTCCTTATGTAGTTGATTTCATTGGAAATTCAAATGGTCGGTAATCTACTAACCTTCCCTTCATTATTGTTTCATTTGGCAGACGGTTGAATGACAATAAATTAACTGGACCATTTCCTAGGGAACTTGCTTCTATCTCAACCCTAAAAGTTGTGTGAGTGTCTCTACTTATCAATCCTCCTTTTCTCTCTATCCAGCTATATATCTTTTTGTCCATCCCTCCGTTAGTATATGAAGTGATATTCATATTGTTTTCAGTTGTATAATCCTTATCTTGATGATGACCTTTTTATAGGGATGTTTCTAACAATAATTTATGTGGAACAATTCCTGCCAGTGGACCATTTGAGAATATCCCTTTGAGCAAGTGAGTTACTCTTTTATTCATATACCATAACAAATGATTAGGAAAGCAACAATTTATCTCTATTTCTTTGTTAAACGCCATTGCTGCAGCAGTCTCCCTGTAGAAGGGAGGAAATTGTCCCTGTTTGTTCTTAAACTACAATGATACATTTTTTAGTTTTGATCGATTATGCATCTCTTACCTTTGCACCTTTTTTTTTTTTTTCGTTTTTCCTCTCCCATGAAAACTCTAGCAACATGGGTTTATATGTCACGTTGTTCCATTTATGCTTGTGGGTTTGCATTTGTATCTATAGCATACACAATCTGCATGAAAGTCATGAATTAAAATTTGGGGACGTGATAAATAAGTATAAAGTGCCTGTACGTTATTGCATCTAGCCATTTACCAACGAGTGGCAATGCTGGCCATGTTTAAATGAGAAAAAAGGCAATATTTGCAATTTTTTTTTTGCTCTAAATTTTTTTCCATGAATTTGAAAGGTTGTACATAAACTGAGTCACATGCTAGGGTAAAACATTAGGAGTTATTAAACCCTCAGCTCGATTATGTGAGGCCATCTAGCTGGTGGCGAGCAGTTAAGCTATAGCTCTCGAAATCCATTTAGCAGTATACATAGAGAAATTACATATCAAATACATTGCTCTCTCTCAATGAATTTCTGAGCTTCCCAGGAAATCTTGAAATTATCTTCTAATAAAACTTCGATGACGTTAGAATTATCTCCCTCTGGATAGATTGTCTTGAAATTATTCTTCAAAGCTGTGTTTCCATTGATAACAGAAGTGCATTGGCCTCACCAACTTCAGCTATGCTACCACTGTAAATTTTTGCCAGCATCCTAATGAGCCACCTTTAAAGTTTCTGATCAAACAAGTTGCTGCATTACAGTTATGAGAAATAGATGTATCAAAGTAGATCTTGCAAGATCCTCTGGGTGGTTTTTGCCAATTGATCAAAACCTGAGTTGTAGAAACTGCCGAATCTGTAACATCCCGAAGTGTTTTTTAAAGATTTTTTTTTTCAAAGTTATTCTTCTGAGAAATAGGCGGACTTAAAAAACTAATTTTTTTTATTACTCATAAACACAACACACACAAAAGGAAGGGGTTGGGAGGAGTGATAAATAAAAAACTAAATTTTAAATAGAAAATAATTATAAAGGTATTTATGTGGGAGTGGACTGACACAAAAACTAAAATTTTAAGGTTTTAGGATTGAGCCTGCTGCTTTGATGCCAAGTAGAAATATAAAATAAAACAATGCGGAAGCTAAAATTTTAGGGGATCGAAATAAGTTGAGATGAGGATGAGGAAAGTAAAAGAAATACATTAGAGTTCACCATTGTTCTCTTTAATAAAAATATTGGGAAATTACATGTATATAGGGACAATAAGACTTTGAAACCCTAATTGTAATATGACACATAATATGATTCCTAAACTATCAAGGAAACATAATATTTAATATTTATATTCTAACAATTCATTTACAAGAACAAAAAAATGCTTGAAAATGACTAGTAAACAAAAGGCCAATTGATCATGCTAATATGATTCCTTAACTAATAAGAAAACATAATTTTTAATATTTATATTCCAATAATTCATCAACCCATGTATGTTTAGAAGAAAAAAATGATTCTTCAAAATGACTAGTAAACAAATGGCTGATTTCATTTCTGTTTGAGACCCAGTTACCATCTCTTGTAATAACAAAATAGTATTCCTTCTGATCATGGTGGATGTGTCAGAGAATGTAGTATTCTTGTCCCCTGAATGAATTTGTATTTCTCTGTGATTCTGCTTCAATCTTATTGTTGTGGTCTTCTTCCAAATCTAATTGTATTTATTCCCCCCCCCCCCCCCCTCATTATCTGGATTGTATCATTTTGAAGTTGAATGAGCTTCTCTTCTGTCTGTTCTATTCTATATTGTACTCAAAATGAGTTTTGTGTCATCTTTTTAGGTGTTGTGCTAAAGACTGAATTTCTATGAAATATAATTTGTCAATTTTCCTCGGATTGGATCCATGCATGCTGAATAATGCAGATATTAACCCTACACCGGACTGCAATAAATCTAAATGGTCTTGGGAATGAATAATCTTGAATATTTAGATAAAAAAGAATTGGGGAATTATTTGATGATCTTATAGGTAAGTTTAACCAAGCATTAGGGAAAGATTGAAACCCAGCTGGTGAAGCTAGAACCCCATCCAATCTTTGTTTGATATTATGTGTGCCTTTTCTCTTGCTAGACCAAGTAAATCTAAGACCAGCATAAACTCCTTTAGTCTATTAGGCCAAGTAATAACTGGGTTACTTCCTTTTTTTCAGTCTGATTCAACACTTCATTCAAATTTTCCAAACGAATCCAATAACCATTGGAAGCACTTACTAATGCAATGAGTGATGACCAAAACTCATGCTCGAGAGCTTCATAAGAAAATGCACAAAAGCAAAACAAGTATGTAGAAGGTTACTATGTTTTATTATGATCAATCCATCCAGAAAGGGTGGTCTTCATAATGACCAGTATGAAACTGGGGTGTTTACATGGTGACAAACAAAAAGGTTATATAATTTATGCACAGTGCACATGTCTTTGGGTTTGTGCATTATCTTTACAGAGACATACACATGTACATAGGTGCATGCATATGTTTTTCTTGAATATAAAATAATTTCTGTGTTCCTTGGCATTTTATATTTTTCACGTAATCTTTTAAGTTGGAGACCATCTGTTTTGCATTGGTTATAACAAAACTGAGGATAGAAAGAAAGAAAAATTTTCTTCATTAAAAATAAGGTTGGACCATTTTTATGGACTTGCTTCCAGGTGTTATATTTATTTTCCCGTTGGTTGGTTTGTTTAGCTTATGGTGCTTGTGCATTTGTGACTTCTAAGTTGTTCTCTCTCACTCTCACCCTTTGTGGTTGTCTGTCTGTTTTTCTTTTCCTGACATTTATCCTGGCATTTTCGTAGCTTTGAGAACAACCCCCGTCTTGAAGGTCCCAAGTTATTGGGACTTGCAAGTTATGACACCAACTGCTCATGAAGAGGGAGGAGCTACAAGTTATTTATTGACTGCCTTGGGAGGTTGTGTATTTCAAAAGTTGAAAGTGTACTTCACATTTAAGATGGGATTGGAGATAGTAAGTAATTTTCTAATCCCATGTATTATTTGAGATGAAATTTGAGATGAAATATACAAAAATATCATTGCATTTATAAGCTGCATTGTTACTTTTAATCTGAGGTAATCCAAGACATTAAATTTGTACTAAATTTTGATGCAATGGCAGTGAACAGAAGATACTCAATTTGGTCGAGTTAATTGTGGTAGGTCTGTTACATTTGAGAAATTCTTATTAGTATTAGTTGATGATTTCGTTCCCATCATGAGTCAGTGTTCTCGTTGTATTCTCTACCTTATGAAGTGAATTGAATAGATGGATAGTAAGCGTGCAGGTCTTTGATCCAGTCTTAATTGGGATGCTTCAAAAATATATTGGAGGAAAGAATAAGGAAAAGTTTATGTATATCAAAATTGGGGACGAATATGCATAAAATTATCGAGCTGCATTTATTGAGAAAATGTATGTCATGTAAAGTGTAATTATGATATATTTGTGGAGAAATGCTAACATAACATGAATTTGCACTTTATCAAAGTCACTAATATTGCGACACTTGACAAAATTTAAAAAATAAATAAATAAAGGATTTAATATTTTAAATAATTTTGACACTTAATATAATTAAGTAACTTGAGTGCAAAAATAAGCACATGAGATGTTAGCATTCATATTTACGATAAATAGTAGTAGTACTCAAATTGTCACTCTTTCTTAATGTATCCCACAACCATCTAAATACCTTCATTTGGTACGAAGTATTTTCTCTAACTAAAGGTCAGTTCATTTATTATGATCTATATGTTCATGATTATCTGAACGATCAGCTCTATCTAACTTGGCTTAAGTATTAAACTAGTGCTCCAAATTTTGAGCAATTTTACATTTAAGTCTTTTAAGTTATTAAATTTTTTTGGAAAATTATCAAAAATAACATCTTTAAAATTTATAATAATAAAACTAGCACTTCAATAACATTGAACGTTTAATTTGAACGTGTAATATTGAACATTCAATATTAAATGTGTCTAAATTATAGTCGTTTAATTTTAATTGAATAGGTGTTCAAAGAAAAATGATATATCAATCATTTTTTGAATGTGAAATTTTAAGTTTGAACACAATTTTTTATTACAAGTTTTAAGGGGTGGCTTTTTCAAACTTTTTTAATGTTAGCGTGAGTTATATATAAAATACGTAATATATTGTAATTAATACGTAATACATTGTACCTATCGTAGTTAGTACTTATCTATTTATAATAGAGAATTAGTTTATACATAATTATGTTTTACTTTTGTAATTTCTTATATATACCTCTATTGTAAGTATAGTAAATACAACACAATAAAATCTCGTTATATTTAACTTGGTATTAGAGAAATAATTTTTTCTCTTTTTCTATCTTCGTCATTTAGCAGACCACTACTCAACCTCATGAATGTCATTCCCATTGGTATCTCGTCGTTCACAGCTGTTCACAGCCGCTGCTTCCCAGGGTAGTTTCACAGCCCACCTCGTGCGCCGCCATCATCAACATCCCATTTGCATCGTCGTTCGCTTAGTCCCTGTTAGAGCATCCGACCCAACGATATGCTCCGTCTTAGCTAGAACCAGAGAAGATCTCCAACAATCATTCTTCGACAAATCTGGTCACTATTGTCCGCCCATCCATCCATCGTCAACCTGTCTGTCGCCTCTTTCCCTCCCGTCGTCCGCCTCTCTCCCACGTCACACTTTCTAGTTTTCAAGTTCCCAATTTCCCTTGGCCTAGTCAACAACCCAGTCGGCCCAATCAACTCAATTGGGCCCAATAGGTTTCCAATTCACCACCTAATTCCAGCCCACTTTGTGGCCCATTTACCATCCTCCATTGCTAGCCTAGTCTAGTCACCAACTATATATATATAAAAAAAAAGAGTCACTACTTCTGTTGCACATTATTATTATCTGTTTCAATGGGAGATTCAGGAGAAAATTAAGGTTTTAAGACAAGTGCAGTTCCAAAATTTGAGGTTTCTGTCAAGAGCTCAAAAGGTGGCTCTTTTGGGGTACCAAAGTCATGGTGCCAATTTTCGAACATGGAAGAAGGTTATGTCAGTTTATCTCCATAGGATGTACAAGATGGGACATGTGACTGGAGCAATCAAGGCTCCTCGTGAAGATGATGTGCATGCCTATACTAAATGGGAAGATGATGATAGCCTTGTAATGTTAATTTTATTTAGAGCTATAACTAATGATGTACTATAGATGGTGGACGAGTGTGAAACAGAAGATATATGGAACACTTTAGGAGATCTCTGTATAAACGAGTCTAATTGTACACAAGTTATGAATTAATGGGCAAAGTTGTCGGCATGCAACATAACGGGCAACCAGTATCTGTTTTTTTACCAAGCTAAAGAATGTATGGCTTGAAATTGATCATAAGCATTCTTAAAAGATTAAAAATCAGAAGGATCTTGTATGGTACCACAAAGAGAAGGAGCTTGAGCGTGTTCATGCATTCTTGAGAGGACTTGATGTGAAACATAACAATGCTAAGGGTGAATTGCTCAGAATGCCAGATTCTCCTAACTTGACCATAGCCTTTACATACATCCGTAAGGACAAATCTCAGTAAGAAAGTCTTAAACTGGCACAAGTTGAAGTATCTAGCCTAGCCATTCAAGCAAAATCACCAGCACCTTTCCTCCAGTAATAGAGTTCAGTTCCACTTCATTAGCAAGGGTCTCTACCAGGCTTTTCCAATCGCCATTGTCCTCAATGCTCTTATTGCAATGATATTGGGCAACTCTGAAAGACTTATTGGAAACTGAACCCACACATAAAACCTAAAAGGCGGAGTTATCATCCTAAAGTGAAAGCAGCTGCAGTACAATTAGTCCAAGAACTAGATTTTTATGGAGTGGTTGGACATTATCATCATGCAGCATGTGGAGCTACCCCTACAATTTCTGTAGCTGGCCGTGGTAAAATTGGTAAGGCCTCGAACGTTTCTCACTTTGTTGGATTATTAATTCTTGTGCATCTGATCATATTACTTATGATAAATCTTATTTTATTGAGTTATCTTCTCTACCAGTGTCTTATGTTAAGAATGCTAATGGTAAAGCTTTTCCTGTGTTAGGGACAGGGTCAGTCCGTATTACCCAAACCTTACAACTTCATAATGTTTTATATGTCTCTGATTTATCTCATCACTTAATATTTATCCCACAGTTAAATACTGAGTCTACATGTTATGTAATTTTTTATTCTATGTATATGATTTTTTAGGATCTTCTTACTAGAAAAATAATTGGTCGGGGGTATCTGAAGGGCAGATTGTTTTGTCTGGATCAAACCTACGTATGGGAGAAACCAGGACCATAATCATGCATCGCTTTGACTTCGAAGATGAAGTTTTTACAGCTTTTTAAACTTTTTGTACTTTTGTTCAAACATAATACAATAGTGCCATTAGGGTCCTATGTTCTGACAATAGGGGAGAATATATTAATCATGTTTTTCAAGTTTTTTTTTGAACATATAGAATTGTTCACCTAACTATTTGCCCACAAACATCAGTCGAAATATCTTTGGGGCGGTGTTGTACAAGCTTCCTCTCATCTCATCAATCATCTGCCATCTACTGTCCTCCACGAAAAAATTCCATTAGGGGTTCTCGCATCTTATATATCCTTGCCATCATTTCATAATCTTCCTACCTGTATTTTTTGTTGTGTTGCTTTTGTCCATATTCCTAAAAATCAGAGATCTAAGTTAGATGCCCGGCAATTAAGTATGTGTTTGTTGGTTATGGAGGTTATTAAAAAGGGTACAAGTGCTACCATCTACCTACCAAAAAGTACTATGTCACTATGAATGTTACTTTTTTTGAGGACATGAGCTATTTTTTCTCGTCTGATACTGCTCTTCAAGGGAAGAATTCATATCTTGAAGAGCTGTATCTTGGTGAGGGTGAGGAATTGGAAGGAGGTGAAGAATTAACGCAATTAAGAGATATTTTGATGGGTTCAATTGAGGTTCCCAACCCATTGAATCTAGTAGTCAAAGAGCAGATGTTCCAAGTATCTTGGCACCAATTTCGATCATTGAAAACGAAAATGAAGACACAACTATTCCCTCGGGCATCACCCCTATCCTTGATCAATAGCTCCCTAGTAATAAAGGGAGGTATGTACACCTACTGGTACTAATAGTATTGAGTCTAATGTTGGACAATATGTGTTACCCAATACTTGGGGGCAACCGGCTAAAAGATATGAACCCAATATTCATGTAAAATTAAAGTATCCAGTAGCCAACTACATGTCCACTAAAAGATTGTTTAAGCCATGTGAATCATTTGTAAATCAAAAATCTATTGTATCAGTATCTAAAAAAGTGTAGGATGCATTGGGAGATCCAAATTAGAGGAAGGTAATGGAGGAAGAGATGGAGGCATTACAGAAGAACAATACTTGGCAACTTGTGCCTCCACCACAAGGTAAAAAGGCAGTGAATTGTCACTGGGTGTTTGCTATGAAACATAATGCTGATGGATCTGTGAATTGGTATAAAGCACGTCTTGTAGTAAAGGGGTTCACTCAGACGTATGGTATAGACTATCGATGAGACTTGTGAATTGTTGCACCTATTGTCAAAATGAACACTATTCGAGTTCTAGTTTAGTTTGTCGCTAGCTTAAACTGGCAACTTCGACAGTTTGATTTCAAGAATGCATTTCTTCATGGAGAGTTAGCCGATGAGGTGTACATGAGTCTTCCACCTGGGTATGTAGTTGCTTCTCTTGATAATTTTGTATACAAATTTAGGAAGTCTCTATATGGTCTCAAATAGTTGCCTAGTGATTGTTTTGGGAGGTTTTCACAATTCATGCAAAAGGTTGGTTATAGACAGAGTAATTTAGACCATACATTGTTTCTTAAACATCAATTAGGAAAAGTAACAGCCTTAATTATTTATATTGATGATATGGTAAATATTGACAATAATACTATTGAGATGTATATATTACATAGACAACTAGTCTCTAAATTTGATATGAAGGACTTGGGTGAATTGAAGTACTTCTTAGGGATTAAGGTAGCCAAGGAAAAAGAAGGGATTTATCTATGTTAGAGGAAGTACATTCTTAACCTGCTAACATAGACAGATATATTGGATTGCAAACCTATTGACACTCCTATTGAGCAAAATCATTGTTTAGTAGAGTATCCAGATTTGGTACCAACTGATGGAGCTTGCTATCAGAGGTTGGTTGAGAGCTTGATTTATTTGGCAGCTCACACTAGACAAGATGTTGCATATGCAGTAAATATGATAAGTCAGTTCATGCATAATCCGAGTAAGAGTCACATGGATGCTGTTATGAAAATTTTAGGGTACTTGAAGTTAGCAGGAAGAGGAGTAATACTTTCTAAACATAACGACACCCTTAAAGTTTGTGGCTTCACAGATGCAGATTGGGCTGAAAATATGACAAACATAAGGTCGACATTAGGTTATTTCACTTTTGTAGGAGGTAATTTGGTTACAAGAAAAAGTAAAAAACATAAAATTGTGGCGTGATTTAGTGCTGAGGCTGAGTATAGAGGATAGCTCATGGGGTGTGTGAATTACTATAGCTAAGAAATCTGTTACTTAATTTGAGTTTCGAACTCAAAAGTACTATGTAGTTGTATTGCAATAATTGGGTAGCCGTTGATATATCATAAAATTAAGTACAATATGATCGCACTAAGCATGTGGAGGTTGATCTTCACTTTATAAAAGAGAAGGTAGATGCCAAACTTATTAGCTTCCTTTTTGTTCTAACTGAAGAGCAATTTGCAGATATGTTCACTAAAGGAGTTTCCAGGAAGGTATTTTATGACTCACTAAGCAAGTGGGCATGGTCGATGTGTATGCGCCAACTTGAGAGAGAGTGTTAGCGTGAGTCATATATAAAATATGTAATATATTATAATTAATGCATAATATATTGTATCTATCGTGGTTAGTACTTGTCTATCTATAGTAGAGAATTAAGTTATACAGAATTAGTTTTTACTATTGTAATTTTTTATATATACTTCCACTGTAAGTAGAGTAAATACAAGACAATAAAATCTCGCTATATTTAACTTTTAATTTAGTTTTCAAATTTTAAAATTTTTACATATATGTTACAAAATTTTAAATCAAAATATGTATTTTAGTAGTTAAACAAAAAGAAACAAATTCTATAAAAAAACTCTTTCCTATAATTACAAATTAGAATTAAAATAAATAAACTGATGAAGGTAGAATAAAAGGGAGAGATAAGAGGTCAGATATGGCAACGTAGCTCATGTTACAGGGGAGGTACAACAACATTAATGATCCTTCGTTATACTATTGATTTTAGAGTTTAGTTTTTAAGATTTATTATTTGGTCGTTGCCTCAACTTGATCAATATGCATAAGAACACAAGTTTAAATGTTGTACTGGGTGTGATTTGAGATTTTTTCTATGTTAAAGCACCTCTTATCCTGCCTCTGAGTTAAACTATTTGTGTGCCGTCGTGGTGTTGGAGTAATTTTTCGACTGATTGTTAATGATTGGGGATAGTATGACTTCTGTTTACCTCAATAAAACTTTTTTATTGACCAAAAATAAAAAAAAATTAAGGTATAAGTTTTCATGAAAGGGTCACATTTTAGGTTTTAAGTATTAAATGTTTGTTGAGGCAGGACAAGTGTTCTCCGTTGGAGTTTAGAAGAATTTGTGAGAATTCCCCCCACTAACGAATAAATTTATGTTTAATTATTCATTTACTATTCAAAAATAACAAAAATTATGTCAAAAGATAAAATGTTAAAATTATATTTAATAAATATTAAATGTTAAGTATAAATTATAGATATAATTAAATTATTTGTTTTGATGGTTGTTAAAAAATTAAAATAAAATATATTTTTAATTATAGTATATGATTTTATTTTATTTTCTTAATTAAATATATAAGAAATTATATAAAATGCTAAGAAATCCAGGTTCGAGAATTTGATGGGATGGGGAGTGTAATCTCCTAACCCACTCCATTAAAACATTTTCTTCATAGGATTGTCTCCTAAAAAATTTGAATTTCTCTACACTTATCCACTCCAGTCGAAAAATTAACAACATTATAATATTTTATAATATGACAATTTTACCCTTAGCTTATCATATCATTCTCCTATACTCTATATAAAACAAGTCATTTGACAATTAAGAGAGTTCAAATTCACATAAAGTGAATACACATAAAACTAAAAACCCATTATTGGAGCATCATTGAATACTTTGCTAGTAATTACAAGACAATACATTCTTGGATACGGTTTCTACGACGACGTTTGCTGCTGTTGTTTTTGTCTTCATTTGAATCCTTGTTGTCTTTCTCTTTTGTTCGATTTTTTGTCGACTCCTTTTGTAATTTAAGAAAGTAAATTAAAAAAATCAAATGCGATACTTGTTGGAAAAATGAGTATTTAGACTTATGGTTAAATACCATTTTAATGCATCATTTTGAGTGGGATCCACGTGGTATAAGTTTAGGGTTGTGATTGATTTGGGCTCTCTTTTGTGAGGGCTTCAAAATTATATATTTACACACTCAAAATGAGATTGAGATGAATGAGAAATTGTGTCTCAAAGTTCGCTCATTGAGATGGAAAAAATGTTGTGGTTTTGGTTTGTCCCACATGGGAAAAACACTGACACATGAAATGCTTTATATAGCATTTTCTTTCCTAAGGGAAGTAAGATTGTGTAGCATAAAGGCTCTCTCCACGTGCGAGCTTAGCGAGGTTGCAAATCCTAGGATTTTCGACCAGAAAATTTGGAACTCCAATCTCAGGCCTGCACAACTTGCGGACACAAATGTCGTCCAATTTCGATGGGCCTTGTGCAGTTCGAGTTGAAGCAGTAGTTTTTTATAACAGGTGCATTTGTTGCTTTGTTCATAAATTGAAAGCTGCTTTGTTCATAAACTGCTTTGTTCATAAACTGGAAACTGCTTTATTCATTCATAAACTGTTTTGTTCACTGCTTTATTCTTTGTTTATAAACTGCTTTATTCATTAATAAACTGTTTTTTTTTTCATAATCTGGAAACGTTTTTGTATTAATGTTAATTCCGATTTTTTTAACCATTCACTATTAATAATACTGTTACTGTATTGTTTTCTTTACTTTTATTTATTAAGCAATACTAAATAAATTAATATTTTAAGCAATACTTAAAAAAAAAAAAAAACCATTTATTGCTACCCGTTTACATATATTCCTTTATATATGTTATTTTACTTCTAATTAATATTCATTTTACTTCTTTCAACTTTTTACTTTTCAATTTAATTAAAAAAAAAACTTAATTTCTTTGTTTTATTTCTTAATGTTATTTCTTTCTTAATTAAGTTGAATTAATTACCTTTTGTATCTTGATAACTTTTACCATATTTTATACAAGATTTATAAATTATTCTAAGTTATTTATCTATATCAATTGTGATACTTCTTTGAAATATAGACTAAATAATTTTCGGTGGTTTTAACACTTTGGTTATTGAAATTATTTTCAGAATATCAAAAATGACTTTTGAGATGACCACTTCTGAGATTTCCACTATGAATGCTACTAACCCTTTTGTGGGTGGTTCGAATATGAACCAAGTAGTGAGGCCTACTATGACTCACAGGGTTACCCCAACGTTACTAGTTTCGGTTCCTTTGAACCATGCTGTGGCAGAGAAATCGGAGAAGTTCAATGGATTGAACTTCAAGAAGTAGAGGAGTAAGATGTTATTCTATCTTACAACCTTGAATCTAGCAAGGTTCTTGACTGAGGAATCTTCCAAACAACCTGAGGGTGAACAAGATTTTCAGTCTGCTAGTGCTATTGAAGCATAAAAGCATTCTGATTACCTGTGTCAGAATTATATTCTGAATGGCCTAATTGACTCCCTATACAATGAGTATAATAAGGAGAAAATGGCTAAAGACTTGTGGGAGTCATTGGACCGAAAGTATAAAACTGAAAATGCCGGTGCCAAGAAATTTTTGGTTAGTCGCTTTCTTGATTATAAGATGGTGGACAATAAACCAATATGCGGTCAAGTACGTAAACTCTAAGATATCGTAACAGAGATGCATGATGAAGAGATGGTACTGAGTGAGACCTTCCAAGTTGCAGCTATTATTGAAAAGTTGCCCCTTTCATGGAGAGAGTTCAAGGCCTACCTTAAGCATAAGCGAAGGGAAGTGTCTATGCAAGATTTGCTTGTAAGATTTAAGATAGAAGAAGACAACGAGGCTTCTTTTAAAAGGGGTAATATCCCATCAGTACCCAAGGATAACGTGGTGGAGCATGGTCAAAGCTCCAAGCACAACAAGTATAAAGGCAAGGGTAAGCGCAAGCTGAACAAAGGTTCAAAGTTGAAACCTAAGGAAGCAACTTTTAAGAAGTCAAACTTCAAGGGGACTTGCTTTAACTGTTAGAGGATAGGGCACAAATCTCCAAACTGTATGTTTCCAAAGAGAAATAGAAATCGTGAGGCAAATATGGTGGATGACAATCAAGACTTTTCTAACAATGACTTGTGTGCAGTCGTCTCTGAAGTGAACCTGGTTGGGTCCAACCCAAAGGACTGGTGGATTGACACTGGTGCAACCAGACATGTCTGCTCAGACAAGGGGCTGTTTACCACCTTTAAAGCTATCAAGGAAGTGAAAAGCTATTCATGGGCAACTCTGCAACTTCAACTGTTGAAGGGCAAGGAAAAGTTGTACTGAAGATGACCTCTGAAAAGGATCTGACTCTGAATATGTACTGTATGTACTTGAGATTCGTAAGAACCTTTTGTCTGGTTCATTGCTAAATAAACATGGCTTTAGAATTGTATTTGAGTCAGATAAGGTCATGTTGACCAAAAATGGTATATTTGTGGGCAAGGGGTATGCTTGTAATGGGCTTTTTAAGCTTAATGTAATAATTGTAATGCCTGAAGAAAGTTAGTATAGTTAATTCTTCTGCTTACTTGCTTGAGTCTTCCAATTTATGGCATGGTAAACTAGGTCATGCTAATTATGAATCTTTGCATAGATTAATTAACATGGATCATATACCCTCTTTTCAAATTGATTCCAAACACAAATGTGAAACTTGTGTTGAGGCAAAAATGACAAGGTCATCGTTCCATTCAATCGAAAGGAACACGGAGCCTCTTGATTTAATCCATAGTGATCTATGTGATTTGAAGTTTGTTCAAACAAGAAGTGGTTGTTGCTCACAATGGTGTATATGATTTAACGCAAGTGCACGTGTCGCAAACAAGTAATATAATGATAAGAAAAATCGTTCCCACGGAGATTGGAATACTAGAAAAATATCGTAAAAATTAACTATTAAAATCAATATTTATGTTTTTGTTTATTAAAATAGATAAATAAAATAAAATAAATAATACGAGTCGACAAGAGTGAAAACACTGAAACAACGATCAACAAGAAGGATATCAGGAATCGCAAGGAGATAAATCAGTTAGGATTGCGAATATGACAAGTGATGTAGACAAACTGCGTTGCTGCAGCAATGCTGTAGCAAAGTATACCAGTAACTAGAACTGCAAAAATTCACAAAGGATTCTTCCGAATCTGCAATGTTTATATATTCTATGACTCAATGAAACATATTCCTATGCAAAACTGAATCTAAGAACGACGTTTATGCACAAATTCTTTTGAGTTATGTGAGATAATTATATATTCCTATATCAATTTCTTCACACTATTCTAGCTTTATCCAACTTAAAATTAACCTTTCCAGATTCAATTTCAGTCTAATATCCTATCAATTGTTGATCAAGCAATCAATAAGAATAAATCATTCAATCAAGCATAGAATAACTAGCACATCTTGCTAAGCAAAGCACAATTTTATAAAATTAAAGCATAAGGTCTACATACACTTGCATATCCACAACCCTAACTGAATGAGAATTTAGCCAAGCATATTTATAAAATTAAACATCAAATTATATATGCTCAAAATCAGATCCATATGGTTTAAAGAATTTAGAAGAATCAAATAATAAAGAAATAATGAAATAAATAAATAAATCCCTTAAATCAACCCTAAACCAATTGGATTATGATCCTTTGTCTCGTTTTTGCTTTCTCTTCAATGAAAGTCCTTGCAAATCAAGCTTCAATTAGTCTCTTTCCAGATTCAATTTGATGCTCTGTTTTGCCTCTCATTCCTTGCGCCAAATCTGTCCAGAATTTGGGGCTGCTATCTGCTGTATTTTTCCTCCTCGCTGCTGCTGATTTGTTCTCTGTTTTCTGCTGTGAATTTACGTGTGTTTTCTTCCCTTGATGTCGCCTCTTGCTGCCCAAAATAAATCCTGATCTGGTTTGTTATTTTCTGCCGCAAAACCACACTCAAATCAGTCCATCAATTGTGTACTTAGCTTTAGGTTTAATTGGAGACAATTTTGGTGTGTTAATTTCCAATATTATCCCTAAAAAGGTGAGTTAATGAAAGCCCAAAATTGTCCTTTTGTTGAGAGTCCAAAATCAGCCCTGAATTCTTGATTCCACATCAGCCTCTGTTTTGGCGTTGATTTCCTGATATGATTTTGCTGCAGCAAAGCTGCAGCAAAGTTGAATTTTTGCATTTTCTTTGTTATTTTCTTTATTTCCTGCAAGGGCAATGAAAATATAATGAGTGCACATCAAAATATAATTCTTTTTGACATATTTCATAATTATTTTGAATTTATTATCAAAGAATTCATTTAAATCACAAAATCCACAAATAGTATATAAATGATTATAATGTGTGGATATTCCCAAATTAACAAGCAAATATTTATGAATAAGAGCTAATAATACTCTAATAAATTAGAGTTATCAGTGGTAATAAGTATTTTATTACTTTTATCAACACAAAATACTGCCATGTATATTTGCTCAAAAGCAAAGATGAAGCTATAGAGAAATTTATTCTCTATAAAACAGAAGTTGAGAACCAATTCAACAAGAAAATCAAGGTAGTACGAAGTGATCGTGGTGGTGAGTATGAAGCACCTTTTGGTGAGTTCTGTGCAGAACACAGAATCATACATGAAACCACAGCAACTTATTTGCCTTAGCAGAATGGAGTAGCTGAGTAAAAGAATCATACCTTCAAAGAAATGATGAATGCAATGTTACAAAGTTCTGGGTTACCCCAAAACTTGTGGGGGAAAGCCATTTTATCGGCTAACTACTTTTTAAATAAGGTTCCCAAGAAAAAGGCACAAAAGACACAGTATGAGTTATTTAAAAGAAGGGTACCTTCCTATAAATATTTATAAGTGTGGGGGTGTCTTGCTAAAATAGTCGTACCTATACCTAAGAAGGTGAAGATAGGTCTGAAAATAATAGATTGCATTTTTATTGGATATGCAAATAACAATAGTACTTATCGTTTTCTTGTGCATGAGTCAAAGATTCCAAACATACACAAGAATACAATAATGGAATCAATGAATGCATCGATCTTTGAACATGTATTTTCTTGTAAATCCCAAGGAAAATTGAGTTCGTCTAAACAAACTTATGAGACTATGAATGAAGATAGTCAAGAACAAGAATCTGAACAAAAGGTTGAGATTGAACCTAGACTTAGCAAAAGGGTTAGGACAGAAACGTCCTACGGTCAAGATTTTTTGACTTATTTGCTAGAAAATGAACCTCAAACCTATGAAGAGGCTATAAACTCTTCTGAAGGTCCTCAATGAAAAGAGGCCATTAATAGTGAAATTGAGTCCATTATGCAAAATCACACTTGGGAACTAGTTAATTTACCTTCGGGTAGTAAAACACTAGGATCCAAGTGAATTTTCATGAGAAAACATAGACCAGATTGATCAATAGAAAAGTATAAGGCCAGACTTATCCTATGCAGGTCTCAGACAGTTGAAATCTATCACCGCGTGTCAAATTGAATTGAGTCAGTTTTCTTTTGAAAAAACTTCGTCAATTTTCATTCATGTGAGGGATTGTTGGAAAAATGGAAAAATGAGTATTTAGACTCATGGTTAAATACCATTTTGATGCATCATTTTGAGTGGAACTCACTTGGTATAAGTTTAGGGTCGTGATTGATTTGAGCTCTCCTCCGCGAGGGCTTCAAAATCATATATTTATACACTCAAAATGAGATTGAGATGAATGAAAAATTGTGTCTCAAAGTTCACTCATTGAGATGAAAAAAATGTTGTGGTTTTGGTTTGTCCTACATGGGAAAAACACTAACACATGAAATGCTTTATATAGCATTTTCCCTCCTAAGGGAGGTAAGCTTGTGTAACATAAAGACTCTCTCCACGTGCGCGCTCAGGGGGGGTGAAAATCCTAGGATTTTTGGCCAGAAAATTCGAAACTATAATTGCGGGCCCGTACGACCTACGGACACGAATGTCATCCAATTTCGATAGGCCTTGCGCGGTTCGGGTTTTGCTATACGTAATTTTATTTTTCTCTCAGAATTAGATTGTAACTATTGAGGAGATTTATTGTTGCAATTTCAATAGCTCAACAATTACAAAAAAAATTGAAGCAGCAGTTTTTTATAACAGCTGCATTTGTTGCAGCAGTTTCAAAATCCATTTTCAACAGCCACATTTGGATGCCTATATATTGACTCTACAACTGAGGGAAAAACACAACAGCAACATCAACCTTTCTCTTCTCATTTTCCTGCAGCAAACATTTACCATCTTCCAGAAATAATAATCTAGAACTAAGATTTGTGTGATAGAGAGTGGGTAGAAATTCAGTTCGTACAAATAGATTAAGTTTGGTGTTCTTAATCTGTTTTAGATCGTTGTATCTTGGGAGGTATTTTTTCCTTAAGGAAACCGTTTACGGGCCTCAATCTTCTTTTTTCATTCTTTTCTTTAGTATTTATTTTATTATAATTTACAGTTTTATTTATTCGATAATTTTAATTCATTTTATTAGTTTATAATATACAATTTATTGTTCGTCCAATACATTATTTCCTTCGATACTTTCAGATGGAATTTCTTTATAACATCGTAACTAAATGACTAAAGTATTTTTGAGGCATGCTTCAATTCAAAGCCTAGGTTTGATTCATATATTAATGGTAGACCTCACAACTTTGATTTACTAACTTTCCGATTAGAGAACATGTCATTAAACTATACATTCCATGAAAACAATAAGAATAATTGTAAATCTATATTGTAAAATTTTATTCTAGGGTACTAAGTATTTAAAAAAAAAAAAAAAACAGAGAATTAAATAAGTAAAAAGAACAAAAATATATATATCATAAATATATATATATATATTTTGCAAAATGCAACGAAGTTTCCCACACTTGGAATAAGAATGAAGGATCCCTAATGTCTTTAGTAGCTTGAACATTTCCATACTAGCAAATACTATATATCATAAATATAACTAATTTAACATAATTTTAATTGATGCAATTTTGTGAGACAAATTGTAATATACAATTAAAATCTGCGATTATCTTATCAAATTGATAATGTGAGAGACAAAAAAAAAAATACATTTTTTTTTCTTTTCATTCTTAGAAAAAATGTATGAAAATTTATGTTTAGAAATTATTTGTCAAATTTGTAAGAAAATTTATGTTTAGAAATTATCATTATGACTGACAGACGTTATGTAATTATGTAAAAGAAAGTGTGAGCACAGTGCTACTGAAATATAAATTTAGATATATTCTTTTTGCATTCAAATAATTTATATTATAATATGTGATATAATTATTTTAAAAAATGAATTAATTTTTTCAATTTTTAAATAATTATGTCATGTATTACAATATAAATAATTTAAGTATAAAATAATAATAAATTTATGTGATCTTAATATTTTTTTTTCTCTAAATTTTTGTTTATCTGAGAATTTGATATATAGAATTTTTTTTAAGACATATTTGATAAATATTTTAATTATAATTTCCGATTAACATTTCTTAGTTATTTTTAGTGTCATTAATACGTAAATTCATTTTGGGACAAAAAGGATGTCCACGGAAGGAAGATAGTCTAATACCCACTTTTTTTCCATTGACATGGATCAACGCTTACATTTAAGAGTACTAACGTGAGTTAGCACCAGAGATGATCGTTAAAGAATCTTGATAACTATTATATATTTTTTTATCTTTTAAATCTATAATTATATATATATAATCTAGTTGTGTTATCAAGTGAGCTCTAGCCATCCGTCCGTGTACTAAGTAACAAATTTGTATAAATTTATTTTATGACTTTTTAAACCACTTTGACCCTTTTCACTAGCTTGTGCAACTATGCTTGTGCATTGGTTGCACTTACAATCATGTATCAATAAAAATAGTACATGAGAGTTTGAAAGATAAGTCTGAGTTCAACTCGGTTCAAAACTCGTTACCTTTCCAGATTTGTAATTGTGTAGTAGCGATTAGCATATAGTAAGCAACTAAACAAGGAACGAAAACGAGAACTAAAACAACTAGACAAGAGACAGTGATTTACACCTCACACATAGTAGTAGGTTAGGTACATGGTTGTATAATTACATGCAAAGTATAAATGTTTAGACTCCCCCCCCTCCTCTTCTACTGCGGCCCTAAAATCAATTATTTGATTACTTTTTTTTTTTAACCCTAATTTTAATGATACTTAAAATGTTCATTTAATAAAAATGTTTATTTTAACTAACGAATTTACCACTGAATTTTCATAGTTACATGACAAATAAGTGTCACAAAAATATTATCACCATCATTTAAATAACATTTTTGGAGCATAACTAACATGATTGTGTTTAACAGAATAATTAATGAACTTTGAAAAATAAATAAAATTAAAAGAAGAATGATATTATTGGTACCAAGTCATATTTTATTTGATAATAAGACAAAAATAATATTTATATATAAAAAAAATAGTGTATTATAATGGGATTTTAGATGTTCTATCCCAATCCCAAATTATCTGTCTCCTTTTTATCTATCCAATTATATATTGTCATATTACTTCTTCTTCTTTTTTTAAATTAAATAAAGAAAGAAAGATCGTCTCATACTTAATCTAAAAACAACATTTATATTATTTAATTATTTTTTATAAGAATTTAATATTATTATTATTAAAAATTAACTGCACAAAAACAAATAGCCAATTTTTTTTTTTCTTTTTATTTAATTTTTTTTTCAAACTTTTTAGTTATAGTTTATTCAAGTTAAAATAATTTTTATTTAAAACAGATAAAAAATAAAATAAAATGAAAAAAATTAACATTGTTAACTTTTTAATAATAATATAACTAAAAATAAATATTTGACCAAGTGCCTTTTACGATAAATAAAGAATCCGCCTGTATTTTTCTCTAAAAAGAATTACCTTATTTATATGGATTAAAAATAAGATTACATAAAGAATCAACAAACGGTAAATTTTATTTAAAAATCAGTTATAACTGTTGACCAGAACTAATTATTATCATAATGAACTGAAAACTAAGCAAGTAATTTATAGTAAAACTAATGAGCAATGTTACACGTACTGATTCGATTGAATTATAAATTGAACTGAAGCAATTATGAAACCATATATTAATTATAATATAACATATAGACTAATTCATATTAAAAGGAAAAAAAAAAAAAACCATTTTCCAAAATTAATTAATTACACATAAAGAAAAACAACGAGTTTCCAGGCCATCATAACGCTGTTTGTAAGGATGTAGTACCATGATAAAAGTACTGGTTAAAAAAAAAAAGTACTTATCGTTTAAAAAGAAGTGCTTATCTAATACTATTTCTGATGCTCCTGGTTGGCCGGACACTGAATTTTTTTTCCCATTCCAATCAATAAGTCATAAATAAGGAATTTCTCCTGGAGTTGCAAGTATTTGAAAATGATAACAAAACAATAATGAGCATGCATGCAGATCAGATGTTGGAGTTTTGTCAACGAAGGTCCTAATCACCAAAAAGACTATCAAAGGAGATTGCTAAACAGTAATCACTCGCATCTATCTATAAACAAGGAACACATCACAACCAAGAATCGTTGTCATTGCAGAGAGATTAAATCGAGCAAAAACAGGTAAGTTAGCAAGACCAAGCTACAACGCACTAAATAATATCATTCTGACTTAACAATCATGCTTAGGTCAGATAATATATCTAACAAGAAAACAAGGGTTTGCTTCAAAGAGCTTCTTGGATGATTCAATTAAATCACTAAGACAGCAAGAGCTTGAATGATCCAATTAAACTAAATCACTTAAAAAACAGAAAGTGCACTCGCTCAATTAGACAACAAGTTACCGAGTTATCACAATATTGCAACATTAGATATAAAAGGGTGGTGATTTGAGTCAAACCAAGACAAATTTATTTTATTTAGAATTAACTGCTAATTCTATTTATGCTTGTATAGATTGCTTTTTCTTACTATTATAAAATAAAAATGGTTTATAATATTAAAAAGTATGTAAATTTGGGCCCAAACACGCACAACGATTGATAGCCCTATTAGATACAACAATGTCACAATTATACAATCAGCATATTGGATAGCAAATTATACCCTTACCATCAGAAAAGAGCAAAAGTGAAAAATGGCTGTAAAAGCCAGGAAAATGTTAATAGAAGAAGCAAGGAGGCACCAAAATTGAGCATATTAACAATGCTAGTCACCAACAAATGAAAACATCATATTCACCCAATTGTTCTAGGTTCAAGATAAGCAGAGGAAGAGAGAAAGTACAAAACTTAGAAGACTAGCAAACAAGCTACTGAATCAATAGATAACAAACAAGCAGGTACTAATGAAACCGTGACACAAATAATGCAAATTAGAAGAGTCATCCAATCAGCCAAAATGGGAAATGGAAATTGCATCAAACATGTATGTGCTGTGCCCTTTTTCATGTTTATGCTTTCAAATATTTGATTTTGTTGGTTTGTTGGTGCTCACTTGGCCATCATGACTTTGACAAACTCTTCGTAGTTGATTTGGCCATCACCATCTACATCCGCTTCACGAATCATCTCATCAACTTCCTCATCTGTCAGCTTTTCACCAAGATTTGTCATGACATGACGTAGCTCAGCAGCAGAAATGAAACCATTCTGGTCCTTGTCGAATACTCGGAAAGCTTCCTTAAGCTCTTCCTCAGAATCAGTGTCCTTCATCTTTCTAGCCATCAGATTAAGAAACTCTGGGAAGTCTATGGTACCATTCCCATCAGCATCGACCTCATTGATCATATCTTGAAGCTCTGCTTCAGTTGGGTTCTGCCCCAGAGACCGCATAACGGTTCCAAGCTCCTTAGTAGTGATGCAACCTATTAAGCATTCAAGTGATGAATTGACAGAGAAACTTGGGGTTAAATTAAGTGAAAAATTTTTATTCATTAAATATTTACAGTATATTCGTTTTAATCACAAAGCACATATTTAAAACAGTCATAAAACCAGTATAGTTATACTTAAAAAAAAAAAAAAACTACATTATAAATGGTCGATTCGGTTTCAATATTTTTCTCTTCCCGACCTAAACGTTATGATCAAGGAACACAACTCAAGAAGGCTCTGCTCAAAATCAATTTTCCAAATCAAAACACATACTACAATAATTATATTTATTTCAATCAATAAAATTCTCATTTCAACAATTATCCAATCGGAAAATATTAAATCGTTCAATCATTTCAACTCATCAGACTCGAAACGAAAATTTCACAGAAACAATCCATGAAGATTCAGATTCCTGAAAATCAACACAAATCATAGTAATCCCAATGAACAGAAGCAGATCTAAATTTCCCATAAGAAATTTCAATAACGTGCGAAACACTTACTCAAAAAATCATTCGCAGGAGCATTAACAAAAGAAAGAAATGGATTATATAACTAGAATGCCAAACAAGTAGATCTAGAAAGTAAAGAAATGGATCTGATAAAGCAGACCATCGCCATCCTTGTCGAAAAGACTGAAAGCTTCCTTGAACTCAGAGATCTGGTCGTCGGTAAGCTGCTCGGCCATTGTTGAAGGGTGTTTGGGAGGAAAGAAAATTACCGATTGGGAAGAAAAGAAATTGCTAGATTTTTCTGGAAAAATAAGGTTCAATGTAGAAAATTAACTTGGAGGGCTTCCCTATTTATATATGTGAGAAAGTAAATTGTGAAGTGGTTCGTAGGCATCTAATGCTGTACCCGCCCGCACGTTATTACTTTCTCTAATTTATGTTTTATATTATTACAATTTGCCCGTTTTCCTTGCATATATTCCTTTGCTATTAATTCCCTAAGAATTTTTGATTTGTCTCCAATCAAATTGACATGTGGTACATACCAAAAAGATAATAGCAAAATTGTTAAAAAAAAAAAAAAAAAAAGTATACGTTTCTTTCTCCCTACGTTTATTTTTTATTTTAATTTATCCTGACTAGCACTTCAAACTTGATGATGAATAATTTTTCTTAATTCAATATAAGATAAAATATTAAATAAATATAATTATATTAGATTAATATCATGTAAAATTGCAAAGCAAGTTATTTTAAGAGTAAAAATTTATGTTGCAATCTAATAATTTAAATTAACATGATCTTAAAACATTAATTGAATATAAATAAACTTAAATTTGGACGGCTTATCCAAATAATAAATTATTTTTTGGGATAGATTAGGTTGGACTAATAACACAAAAATAAAAATAATTATAATTCATTTAATTTTTTTTATTATTATTTGATGCATTGTCCGAATACGTTATAACTTAATATTGAAACTGAAAAAAAAAAAATAAAAAAAATCTTAATCAGGCCCTTTCAAAAAATGCCATAAATGTATACTAAATAGTAATAAATTAAAAGGAACAAAAATAAAAACACATGGAACCCATGTAAAGTAAAGGTTGTTTATGTAATTTGTAAATTTCGAGGAAACCAAATTCACTTCTAAATGGTTTTTTCTTTTTTGTATTATTACGTAGTTGATCTTTTGCCTTCAAAATAAGCTTAATCTTATATCGATAATATGTGCTAATTTAATAAGCTTTAAGTTCCTTATTCTCATTTTTAATGAATTTTAATAAGTTAGCTTCTTCATCTAAAAAAAAAAAATTAATTGGCTTAGACCTTTGAACATAAAGTTAGTGTGTATTATCGTGTGATTGATCTTTCTTTTTGAAATAAACTTAATTTTACAACGTGCCTTAAAGTTAAAGAAGCTTTAAGTCTATTATATACTATTCTTGTTTGTAACAAGTTTTAATGAGTTATTTGATCTCAGCTTATTATTTTTTTTTTTTAAATGGTTTTTTATTTTCAAATTTATTTAATAACGACTATATGTATATAAGAATGTATCTCGAATTTAACAAATAAAGTATACACAACTTTATTTGCCGTTGCCTTACAAAAATAATTGGTACTGCAATCAAAGAAAGCACCATACCATGACAATTAGGAAGAAAATGTTCTTAATTCACTACTTTAGCTTTTAAGAACTTTCTAACAATTTTACTTTATTAGTTTGAGATCCCTACATATAATATAATATAATTGCATTATTAAAGTTGTTAATTTTGAAATAATTATTTAAATCAAATATATAATTTGTTATGGATATTTTGATATTTATTTATGTATGAGAAATAAATAAAATAACTATTCATAAGAATAATTTATTGTTATCTCTATATATATATATATTTATCTATGTCAACTCATCCTTTTAAAATGAAAATACTATATTACCCTTTTTTTTATTTGTCAATTTTAGCCTTTTTATAACCTCACGTGTCATTTTCTTATTGGTTACTTATTATCGTAATTAAAATAAATTAAAATTAGAGATTGATAAATAAATAAAAAATGCTAACATTTTTTTAAAAAAAACATTTATTAAATGAATCGACATTAAAAAAAAAATAACATTAATTTTTCATTCTCTTATTGGCATGTTACTTACTATTATATATTAAAATTAAAGATAAATACCAAAAAAAAAACTAACATTTGATAAATAAATAAATAAAAATGCTAACATTTTTTTTTTTGAAAAATATGCATGAAATGAATTGATGTTAAGAAAAAAATATTTTTTAATATTTGACAATTTCAACTCTTTTACAACCTTACCTATTATTCGCTTATTGGCTACTTATTATTCTATAATAAAAAAAAAAAAAAATGTTAACATTTAAAAAAAAATTCATTAAATGAATCGACATTAAAAAAAAATAACATTAATTTTTCATTCTTTTATTAACATGTTACTTACTATTATATATTAAAATAAATTAAAATTAAAGGCTAAAGATAAATACCAAAAAAAAAAAAAACAATAAATTTTTTTATATTCATTAAATGAATTGACGTTAAGAAAAAATAAATAAACATTAAAAAAAATTTATGTGGTTTAACCTAATTGCTACAAGGTATTTATCACTCTATGTATTAATACCTTTATTTTTTAATTATTATAATTATAATTACTAATTTGAAATTAAAGATAAATGTCAAAGAATGCTAACATCTTTTAAAAAATATATATATATTAAATGAATTGATGTTAAGAAAAAATTAAATGAATAAATATTAATTTTCTTTTATTTGGATCATTATAGTTTAAATATAATCGCTATATTTTAATGATATATAATATTTTTTTACACCAAATTTTGTTCAAAAAAAGTGTAATGGCTAACCGTCTTCACATTGAAAATCACTTTATACGATAAAATTAATTATCAATATTGTAATATACTGTTTTATCAATTGAAAGTTAAAACTTTTATCGAAACCAACAATAAATCATTTGATTTTTTTTTCCTTTTCAATTGTAAAGTTAAAGTTTTCATGAATAGTAGGTGAGTTTTTGATATAGCTTTCTTCCTCCAAAAAAAAAAAAAAATCTTTTAATGATTAGATTATTATACTCCAAATATAATATTTGGATCATTATACCCTAAATGTAACCATTATATTTTAATTACACGTTTAGTAGTAAATATGTAAACTGATTGCCACTTTAATTATTCTTTCACCTGTACAAATTTACAAATTGGCCTGTTGCTCCTTAAACCCCAAACTATATATACTCTTTATCCACTATTAGGATATATCTATTTAATAATCTTTATTTGCAAAAAAATAAAAAAAATAAAAGGGAAAAAAATTATGTTTTCTTACGAGGCATTTGTTTTGAATTATTTAGGTTTAATTTTTATGTTTGTTGTTCATAATCGACTTTCGTTATTATTTTTTAGAGTGCTCTATTTTTCTTTTTATTTAATGAAGCACATTTTGAGTTACTTTTAAGAAGTGCTCATGTTGAGCAAATATAAATCTTTTGGAAAGAAGTCATCTACATCATTTGATATCATTTTATTTCTTCACTCTACAAGCTTCTTGATTCTATTTCTTTTTTTTTTTTTTTATATGATTTTATTACTTTCAATAGTAAACTACTAATTTAAATATTGATCATATATGATTTTAAATTATTGTATTATTAACTTTTAAACATCAATTTATGTATGAATAAAGATTTGTATGTATTATATAGCTATGGTTATAATAAAGTAGAGAATATTTGCTTTTTCTTATTTTAGAAATTTAAGTTGTACTAGTAGACAAGCACATGCTTTGCACGTGTTAGCTATAAAATAAAACTTTCCTTTAATAAGAAATAAATCTTAAAAATGTGTAAAATTAGGTGAAATATTTTTAGAATTAATTATTATGATTATATTAATTCTTGTAACTTATATTAAAGTGATTCTCGTAATTTATTGTTAGCGTCATTTTTAATAAATAAATAAATAATTATTTATAAGGCTTCAAGTAATATTTTTTATTTTTTTTTAATTTTTTAGACAAATGTCACACTTTATCTATATAAGATAAAAGTAGATATTAAGAACAAAATAAAAAAAGAATGGAAAGTTTAATTATTTTCTTTGCTTGCTTTATAAGCCATAAAAAAATACGATTATTCTTCTATATTTTTTAATGTCATTTTTTTAGAAAAATATTTTAATTTTAAAATATTAAAATGATCGGCTCTTCTATCTCATCAATTAATTTAATAAAAAAATATATAATTGCTAAATGTTTGTATTAATTTAGATTAATTAAGTAAAAATATTAGTCATGTAAAGAATATAAATTAAATATAAATTATTTTACAAAATTTATTAAAATAAATTAAATTAAATTCATCTAATGTTCTGACGATAAAACTCAAATCTTTCTCATTTTAAGTCACAAATTCAAATAGTACAAAATACCGTTTGATCGATTTAAAGAATAATTAAGTTCAATTCAATCACATTAATTAATCTTTAAAATTAATTTAAATTAATAAAATAAATAAAAGAAATAATATTTTTGTTAAATTAACAAAAGATCAAAACAATTAATTATCACCTCCTTCTATAAAAAAAATTAATTCGTAAAAAAAAATAAATTAAGGCCAAGAGCTACAATAATAGATTATAAGATAAATTATTTTTATTGTTACGGGAGTAAGTGATATATATCTCATAAATTCATAATTAATCACATTAGAAGTAAAGTTGAGTATATTATAACACATCTTAAGAAAATACTTGTGCTAAACATGCATATAATTAATTAGCCTAAAATATTACATTATTTATATTCCATGAATATAAAATTTTTCCATGTTATAGTTTTAAATAATTATTGGGCACAATAAAATCTTAAATATTAAAATTTTTTTTTTATTGATATCTAATTATATTTGTGGCAAACTTATTTTTATTTCTTCTTTTTATTCTCTGACTTTAATAATTTTTACCTAAAACAACAAAAAAGTATAAAAAAAAATGGTTTTTTATTTCCAAATTTATTTAATAACGAATATATGTATATAATAATGTATCTTGAATTTAACAAATAAAGTATACACAACGTTTATTTGCCGTTGCCTTACAAAAATAATTGGGACTGCAATCAAAGTGCATCGAGCCATCGAGCATAATCTTCAAAGCACCATACCATGACAATTAGGAAGAAAATGTTCTTAATTCACTACTTTAGCTTTTAAGAACTTTCTAACAATTTTTTACTTTATTAGTTTGAGATCCCTACATATAATATAATATAATTGCATTGTTAAAGTTCTTAATTTTAAAATAATTATTTAAATCAAACATATAATTTATATATTATTTTTTATGAATATTTTGATATTTATTTATGCATAAAAAACAAATAAAATAACTATCAATAAGAGTATGTGTGTGTGTGTCTATATATATCTTCTTTTTAAAATGAAAATATTATATTACCCTTATTTTTTATATTTGTCAATTTTAGTTTGTGTCATTCTTTTATTGATTACTTATTATCGTAATTAAAATAAATTAAAATTAGAGATCGATAAATAAATAAAAAATGCTAACATTTTTTTGCTGTTGAAAATATGCATTAAATGAATTGATGTTATGAAAAAAATAATGTTTTATATTTGACAACTTCAACTCTTTTACAACCTTACATGTTATTCTCTTATTGGTTATTTATTATTCTATTAAATGAAAATACTATATTCTTATTTTTTTATTTGATAATTTTAGTCTTTTTATAACCTCACGTATCATGCTCTTATTGGTTACTTATTATTGTAATTAAAATAAATTAAAATTAGAGATTGATAAATAAATAAAAAATGCTAACATTTTTTTTTTAAATATGCATTCAATGAATTGATGTTATGAAAAAAATAAGTTTTTATATTTAACGATTTCAACTCTTTTACAACCTTACATGTTATTCTCGGTTACTTATTATTCTATAATAAAATAAATTAATATTAAAGATTATGGAATAAATAAAATATGCTAACATTAAAAAGAAAAAAACATTTATTAAATGAATGCGACATTAAAAAAAAAAATAACATTAATTTTTCATTCTATTATTGGCATGTTCCTTACTATTATATATTAAAATTAAAGATAAAAACCAAAAACAAAAATAACATTTGATAAATAAATAAATAAAAATGCTAACATTTTTTTTTGAAAAATATGAATGACATGAATTGATGTTAAAAAAAATATTTTTTTATATTTGACAATTTCAACTCTTTTACAACCTTACATGTTATTCGCTTATTGGCTACTTATTATTCTATAATATAATAAATAAAATTAGAGATTATAGATAAATAAAAAAATGTTAACATTTAAAAAAAAATTCATTAAATATGTTAGAACATTTTCTAAAATAAAAAGACATAGCCTTTAGTTAAAAGGTTGCAATGGTTGATAAGTACTTTTTGACAAAAGACATATTGAATAATTGCAATTTTTGGAAGCGAAATACTATATTGAAAAGTTGTGACTTAAGTAAAAGGATATGACTTTTTAATAGGTTGTAATTGTTATGAACAATTACATATGTTCTAAAAGACATGACTTTTGGAAAAGTCACAATTCATCAAAGAGTTGTAACCCAATTGAAGGGATGCATGAAAATCTATAAATAGGCAACTCATTTAGGCCATTAGAAGAAGAATAAGAGAGAATAAGAAAATGGATAATAAATGTTCTCTAACATTTTCTACTACAATTATGTACAAATAAAATTAGTGTTCTAAATACTACAGATTTAGAATATTAATTATCTTGAGTGCTCTTTAAAGTCAAAAGTGTTCTTGAGTTGTCTTCGTGAATGCACACCGCAGATAACAAGAGGCTTCATTGTATCTTGGAGGCGTATTTGCTGAACCCTAATACTTCACCGAATTGATGGGAGCAAATAGTGTCTTAAGGACAACGACTTATAGTCGTGCCTTGAGTCCAAATTCAAATGCAATATTATTTATAGTGATTTTGCAGTATCACAATTGGATCTTATAAACACTTGACTTGAAGATCGTGGAGATCAACATTCAACAACAAGTTCAAGAAAATTTTCCCAACAATCTTAAGACGCTATTTATTACATGTGAACTTGTTATTGACTTCACAATTAATGTAATTTGAGTAACTGGTACATAAATTTTATATACAATTATATATGATTTATGCTCATGGTAAAATCATTATTTTATGAAAAGTAATAAAGAACTTGAAAAGCCCCTGATGATAAAAAGTCTTGTAAGGAATATAGTTACATATTCATGTAAAGGGAATGGGACGGAAGCCAACCTCAAATAAATCACCAATGATGGAAACTCAACCCAACACTTGAAACATCAAGATCTTGAGTTCAATGAGCTAAAGTATATCATATGTTTGTGATTGCAAGCACAATAATAAATAAATAGGTGTCCCAAAGGAAGATTTGCTTGGTACACGTAACGAAACGAAGAGGATAAGCTATTTAACTTTTAATGAACTTATAACAAAATTTTATGTGGGATACTTTAATTATGTGAGTATCCTTGATAAGTTCATCTATGTGAGTATTGGAGATGGTGCCGTTTTCTATGTAGTTTGGTTGGCTACTAGAGCATTTATGAAAAACCAGGATATAAGACACAAGGCCAATCCACGTGTCAACGAATAAAAGAACATTGGGGATAAAGAGGGCTTATGTGTGAGACATGTCCGGTTAATTGAATAAGGTCGCTGGTTCAAAGGCTTGCCTACCATGCCACCTTGGTTAACTTTGATGTGTTTTTACTAAGTAAATGTTTAAGTCCAAAAGACACATTTATTTATGCATAAGTCTTCGGAGCATACTCAAGATAAAAGTTTTCAAAACTATTTTTAAAATTATATTTCATTTTTGAAAATGGTGAGGGATTGTTAGAACATTTTCTAAAATAAAAAGACATAGCCTTTGGTTAAAAGGTTGCAATGGTTGGTAAGTGCCTTTTGGCAAAAGACATATTAAATAGTTGCAACTTTTGGAAGTGAAATACTATGTTGAAAGGTTGTGACTTAAGTAAAAGGATATGACTTTTTGATAGGTTGTAATTGTTATGAACAATTACATATGTTCTAAAAGATATGACTTTTGAAAAAGTCACAATTCATCAAAGAGTTGTAACCCAATTGAAGGGAATTCTATAAATAGGCCACTCATTTAGGCCATTAGAAGAAGAATAAGAGAGAATAAGAAATGGATAATAAATGTTCTAACATTTTTCACTACAATTATGTACAAATAAAATTAGTGTTCTAAATACTGCAGATTTAGAATATTAATTATCTTGAGTGCTCTTTAAAGTCAAAGGTGTCCTTGAGTTGTCTTCGTGAATGCACACCGCAGACAACAAGAGGCTTTATTGTATCTTGGAGGCGTATTTACTGAATCCTAATGCTTCACCGAATTGATGGGGGCAAATAGTGTCTTAAGGACAACGACTTATAGTCGTGCCTTGAAGCCAAATTCAAATGCAATATTATTTATAGTGATTTTGCAGTATCACAATTGGATCTTATAAAGACTTGAGTTGAAGATCGTGGAAATCAACATTCAACAAGTTTAAGAAAATTTTCCCAACAAAATATTGATAAAATATTTTGGAAATATAAATCTTTTGGAAAGAAGTCATCTACATCATTTGATATCATTTTATTTCTTCACTGTACAAGCTTCTTGATTCTATTTCTTTTTTCTTTTTTTTTTATATGATTTTATCACTTCCAATAATAAACTACTAATTTAAATATTGATCATATATGAGTTTGAATTATTGAATTTTTTACACATATTATTAGCTTTTAAACATCAATTTATGTATGAATAAGGATTTGTATGTATTATATAGTTATGGTTATAATAAAGTAGAGAATATTTGCTTTTTTTTATTTTTTTTTATTTTTGAAATTTAAGTTATACTAGTAGACAAGCACATGCTTTGCACGAGTGTTAGCTATAAAATAAAACTTTCCTTTAATAAGAAATAAAACTTAAAAATGTGTAAAATTATGTGAAATATTTTTAGAATTAATTATTATGATTATATTAATTCTTGTAACTTATATTAAAGTGATTCTCGTAATTTATTGTTAGCGTCATTTTTAATAAATAAATAAATAATTATTTATAAGGCTTCAAGTAATATTTTTATTTTTTGAAGTTTTTAGACAAATGTCACACTTTATCTATATAAGATACAAGTGGATATTAAGAACAAAGTAAAAAAAGAATGGAAAGTTTAGTTATTTTCTTTGCTTGCTTTATATGCCAGAGAAAAATATGGTTAACCTTCTATATTTTTTAATGTCATTTTTTTTTTGGAAAAATATTTTAATTTTAAAATATTAAAATGATTGGCTCTTCTATCTCATCATTCAAATTAGTGAAAAAAAATATAATTGCTAAATGTTTGTATTAATTTAGATTAATCAAGTAAAAATATTAGTCATGTAAAGAATATAAATCAGGTATAAATTATTTTAAAAAATTTATTAAAATAAATTAAGTTAAATTTATCTAATGTTTTGACAGTAAGACTCACATCTTCCTCATTTTAAGTCACAAATTCAAGTAGCACAAAATACTGTTTGATCTATTTAAAAAATAATTAAGTTCAATTCAATCACATTAATTAATCTTTAAAATTAATTTAAATTAATAAACTAAATAAAAGAAATAGTACTTTTGTTAAATTAATAAAAGATCAAAACAATTAAATGTCACCTCCTTCTATAAAAAATAATTAATTCTTAAAAAAAAATATTGAAGGCCAAGAGCCACAATAATAGATTATAAGTTAAATTATTTTTATTGCTATGGGAGTAACTGGTATATATCTCATAAATTCATAATTAATCACATTAATAAACTTGAGTATATTATAACACATCTCAAGAAAATGCTTACACTAAATATGCATATAATTCATTAGCCTAAAATATTACATTATTTATATTCCATGAATAAATTTTTTTTCCATGTTATAGTTTTAAATAATTATTGGGCACAATAAAATTTAAAATATTAAAATTTATTTTTTATTAATATCTAATTATATTTGAGGCAAACTTATTTTTATTTCTTCTTTTTATTCTCTGACTTTAATAATTTTTACCTAGAACAACAAAAAAGTTTAATAATTGATTAAAATTTTAGATTAATCAATATTTGTAAAATTATGATTACGAAAGTGAAAAATTAAATTTGTTTACTCTATCATAAAGAAAATATTTAAGCAACATCAATACTTACAACCAGAATATCAAAACAAACACTTTCAAACTCAGCAGAATAGCACATTTGGCTTATTAGCTAATTGATGACCCACAATATGAGCCTCTATACAGTATATAAAATTTTAACATATCTCATTTTGTCAAAATTTATCCAATTAATTTATAGAACATGAAAATAAAATAACTAATTAATCTACGGATAATTTTAGCACATTTTAAAATATTTATAAACAAATATATAAATAATTATAAGAACAAATATAAAAACTGTGTACTATACATTAAATAATTATTTCAAGCCTCGGTGAATAGGTGTATAGATTAGATAAAAATTCAATGTATATTTTACATTAGCACATGGTTCAAAAAAAAGAACAAAATAGCTAAAGATTCAAAATAGTTGAAGATATATAAAAATACCTAACGATTCAAAAGAATAGTTTAGAAGTAATATTTAACATAAAAGAATCTATAACCAAAAATTGCACATAATCTAAAGCAACCTCACTCAACTATTGAAATGCTATGAGTAATATGAGTTATAGAGAAAAAAAAAACTCTAAACTTTAGAGTAGAATGCTAAAATCTCCTTAACGTTAGAAGAGAATATGTAAAAGAAGCAGCTTTGATTAGAAAAGGAGGAAAAAATATTTTGTTTGAAAGAAATGAAGATGGAACATTATATTATTCATGCCTAATATCAACTTCGAGTCTCATAATTGTTTTTATGAGAAAAAAAAATGAATGAATTATATAACAAAGTAACAAAATCAACCTAACCTTTCACCTTTCACCTTTCACCTTTCACCTTTTCCTTTTCCTTTTCCTTTTATTTATTTATTTTTTGCATCTTTTTATAATAAATGAATTACATATAAATCTCATACATTATAAATAAAAAGTTATGAAACCGGTATTAATTCATTTTTATAATTCATATGTATTAATATTTAGCTTTTTTAAAAAATAATTAATTTTATCATCATGACTAATTGGTAGTTAAGAGCAAATGAAATTGTAATTAAATAATGACATTTAATTGATTTTAAAATAAAAATAACGGTCATTTTTTCATTCAATAGTGATTATTATTTTAATAGCCTCAAATAAATAAATTAGTAAATAATTTTTCAACATAAATTTTACCAGTTTCATTCTTTTAATTAATAATATTTACTAAATAATTAAGAAAAAATAAACATGAATATTGATATTGTAATAGACATGAATAATCAAGTTAAGATATTAAGTTTGCTTTAAAATGAAAGATAATTAATGACGTTATTTTTAATATTTATTAACATTTAAATTCTTATATTATTTATTTTTAATTCTACATTATTTTTAGGGTAACCCTATTGCCAGAGCTGATTTTGCTAATGTCAAATAGAGGTTTTATTTGCGAAATGAAAATAAAAGTTGACAATACATATTTACATATTTATGCATTATTATATATTGTAATTAATTATGATAAAATTAAATTAAAGAATTTTTTTTTACTAGTCCTTTTTAAAAATGGGTCTTTATTGAAAGGTTGCATTTATTTATCATAAAATAATAGTAAAGAAAAAATAATTACAAATGTTAAATGTAGGAAGGTTTTTTCAAATAAAAATGAAAATATTATTAGTAATAGCAACTGCAGTAGGGGTATTTACAATAACAAAATAAAAAATAAAAAATGTGCATTTAATAAAATAAGATAAATTAAAATTATAGAGGATGAAATATCACTCTAAAAATAAATAAATATAGAGAGTAAAATTTTTCTTTTAAGCCAATATAGAAGGTAAAGTTATATAATAATATATTTACAATGAAAAATATTACTCTAAAATTATGTAAATAAATTATGGTATAAATAGATTATTTCTTTTATTTATATTTTAATACGAATTGACTTGTATATGTATTGTGATATGTATCTTGAATTATGAATTTTAAATTTATGAATATGCAACTATCGTTATATCAATATTATTTATTATAATTTTTTCTCAATATCAAATCATAATTAACTCTAGTTTATTGTAATTACAGTTGATAACACCAACTAAACTTAAATTTAAAAATAATACAAATAACCTAAGCTTGAATGGATGGCAATTATGTGTAAAATATGAAAAAATAAGGTCATTATGGTAAATTTCTTTTCAAATAGAAAATATATACTTTTATAGTAGATATTAAATAATTATATAAAAATTTATGGACACACTTTTGCCTTTTCTTATTTATATATGTATCACTATTGTTAATCTGCTTAATTGGTTTTAATTTAAAAGTATTAATTTTAAAATGCTCTTCCAAAATTATAATATCTTTTCCAAATAAAAAAATGTATACTTTTACTCTTAAATTTTACTAAATTTTAAAAATAAACATTTATCAATTATATGTTTTATACAAACTCAAATTATTTAATTTAAATTATACGTAAAATTAATTTAATTTACAAATTAATAATATTTTTTTATGTCTTACACGTGCAATGCATATGTTTGTATGCTAATAATATATAAAGGAGAGTTTGCTCTCTAATACAGGCTATAATTATTTGATGTTTTTGTTTGACATATAGAGTTTGTTTGAGAAATTTTTCTTTTTATTTCAATTATGTATGGCCACCTATTTTAATAGTGTTTTTAAATTTAAGAGGATGTTGTATGCAATAAGTGATATGCCAATTTTAATTGGATGTAAAGTTAAAAATATGAGACAATGAAATGAATGTGAGATCTTTTATTAAATAAGGCCAATTAAATTGTATTATTTAAATTTATATATGTATTAAATTATAATAAAAAAAATATTTTGTAAATATAAAAGGAGACTTGTGGCTAAAGTTGAATTTTGTTGGATGTTTTAACATTTTAAAATTTTAAAATTTTTTAAAAATAAAAATAAATAAGTGGCATATAGGTCTCTAAATTGAACCTATTTCTTCCTTTGAAACATGGTTATTTCTTGATAGAATCATGGTGAATCTTGAAAAATGAAAAGAAAGCTTGAAATCTTTGAATTTACAGATTTTGTTGCTTATAAATTCTCTGTACCTCCTTGAATGAAAATATTTTCATCTCTACCTCACAAAATCCCTAGTCTTTCTACAAGGAAAATCGAGAGATGAATAGAATGAAAGAGCAAAATCAATTTTCTCTCTTTAAACGATTGAATAAGGCGTTCTTCTTCACCCACGATTTCTCCATCGAAGCTAAGAAAGAAGCTATCATTTCTTGTGTATAGGAATACTTAATTACCAAATCACTAAGTTACATCACTATTATCTCTTTATCCATTCTTATATTTTACTCATGTTTATGGGGCTTGGTACCTTTCTAGTACTCAAGTTATATCAAAAGTACCTCAAATTGACCATGTTTTCAAGTGGTTCCAGTTTAGTACCCATGTTTTCTAAATGGTTCCAGTTTAGTACCCATGTTTTTAAAATGGTTCCGAATTTAGATTTTTAGCAAATTTGGTCAGATTTATAATATTGGGCAGGGTTATTTCTGTCCATTTTTATGGTCCGCGCCTGAAAAAACTGCCTTCGTCATTTTCAGCCATTTTTACTGAAAAGAAGGTATTTTTCAGCCATTTTTCCTATTTTCATTATCACAAAACATATTTACAATCTCTTTTCTTCAATTGTCTACAAAAATTAAAAGATTTGGAGAGAAATAGAGCAAGTTAGGGATATAATTTTTTTAATTTTATTTTCCTGAGAAAAGAGATTTCACTTTCCGTTATCTGAAAAAAATAAAATGAAGGGCTGAATTAAAATAAAACAAAAAAGGACTGCCAAATGAAGGGCAGATTTCGTTATCTGAATTAAAATAAAATGAAGTGCAGATTTCGTTATCTGAATTAAAATAAAATGAAGGGCTGAATTAAAATAAAACAAAAAAGGACCGTCAAATGAAGGGTTGCTGCCAAATGAAGGGCTGATTTCATTTTTCCTATGTTTCTTTATCTGAAAAAAAAAAATAAAACAAAAAAAATAACTGAATTAAAATGAAGGGCTGCCAAATGACCAAATTACCCCTGCCCAAATCTATGAATAGTATAAAATCTGCCCTAAACCCTAAAAAGGACTAAACTGGAACCATTTGGAAAACATGGGTACTAAACTGGAACCACTTAAAAACATGGTCAATTTGGGGTACTTTTGATATAACTTGAGTACTGGAAAGGTACCAAGCCCCATGTTTATGAGTATGAATTAAGCTATATTTGTTTTTGTTAATTTTTATTTTTTATTTTTAGAGTATGGGTTTTGGTTGCAGATTTGAATTAGAGTTTCAAAATATCAAACGTCACATTTCTCCCCTTTCACTTGGCTAAGTCTCTTGTACTTTATCTTGTTTCCATTATTTTATGATTTCTCCTCTTTGTCCCTTCATTCGTACGTGCCTCAACTTTTACTTATTATGGTTTTATGATCGACAAGTATTATGTGGTTAGCTCATTTATTGAATTAATATTTACATTTGTATTCTATATCGTCAATTTGTTTGGTTGTTATAATATTTATATGTGGTTGGATACCCTCCTCCTTTGAGCTAATTTTTAGGAGTGAAACCCAGCTCATTTAACATTAGTATAAGAACAAAATTGTTAATTTGTAGGCAATGTGGGAATTGAACCCAAGCTCAACTACACGTGGAATTTTTTTGCATGATAATAATCCATATATAGTTAAGATTATATGAGTCAAACTGGAACTTATTATATCAATTTACGCTTCTCTACAAGATGATAACCCATATAATTAATTCATAAAATTAACTTTTACCTTGTTGACAAAATTAATAGCTTTATATAATTCAACGATCTTTTTGGGGGGTATCATCTTTGTTCTTAATTAATATATAAATTCGTGTTTGACAATTTTTGATAGTTCACTGGTCTATCTTATTTAAGCATTATGAGTCAAATCAGTAGTGTTTAGGGAACATTTTGATGCACTTAAAGCCATTCCCAAAAAACAAAAAACATAAGGCCTCCCTTATCTCTAGGAATTTAAAGATAATGGAATTGAAGAATATTTTTTATTTAAAAGCCATTCCAAATGTTTACGCTCTTATCTATTATGCATTTGATAGTGTTGACATAATAGGTAATTCACAAAACTGATATAGGAAATTAGTTTCACAAAACTGTTAGTTTGTTAGAGTTGCTGTTAAGGGTGGAATTGTAATTTTGTTAATTCCAAAAATATCTTGTATATAAGGGGCATTACACGAGACTTGTAAAGATAATGTAAAAAGAGGAAAATAAAGATCTCAGAGCTTCTTGACTGTTCTCACTTCTTTTCGTCTCCAGTTCTGTTCTTTCTGTTTTCTGTTTCTTGTTTCTTGACATGGTATCAGAGCGTGAAGCTCAGTGAGCTTCAAGATTTGAGTAATGGAGATTCCACCAACTAATAGAGAAAAGCTTCCATCAGATTCAGAGAGTTCAGCCAATAGAGAGGTTGCTGCTCAGTCTAAGGACATTTTTTCTTTCCACAGTGTATTAGTTACAATAAAACTAGATAGTCACAATTATATGATATGGAAACACCAAATATTAAAGATTCTTCGCAGCCTGGAGCTTGAAGAATATGTTCTTGAAAATTCACCAGTGAAATGTTTGGAAGACAGATCGGTCAATGCAAAGTACAAACTATGGAAGAGACAGGATGATATGCTTGGTTGCTGGCTTATGACATGCATGTCTGATGAAATATTAAAGCAGGTTGGGAATTTTGATACTTCTCGTGAGCCTTGGTTAATTCTGGAGAAGAACTTTGCCTCAAGATCACGTGCTAGGATCATTCAAATTAAAGAAGAGTTACAGAATTTAAAGAAAGCAGGAATGACAATCTCTGAGTATGTTTTAAAGGCTAAGGTGTTAACCGATGATCTCTTATCGGCTGGCTGTCCAGTTTCAGAGGAGGAGAAACTTATGTATGTGTTAGGAGGTCTAGATGAAACGTTCGACAATGTGTTTTCAACCATCACCGAAAAAATGTTAGCTGAAAGAGTGACTGTGGATGATGCTAAGGCGTTATTGCTGAGCCATGAAAGCCGTATAGAGAGGAGGAAGACAATGCAATTATCTCCTCTACCTACTGTTAATTTGAGTGCTAAGAATATTGTTGATAATGATGCACACAAGGTGTTTGATCCAAATCTGAATTCACAAATGTATCAAAGGCAGTTAGGAATAAATACTACGAACAATGCGCAAGTTTCTTATCCTAATAATAATTCATCTAGTTTCCATGGTGTAAATAATAATATCTTCAGAGGCAGAGGTAGAGGTCGGTGGTCCAACAATCGTCCTCAATGTCAGTTATGTGGAAGGTTAGGACATTTGGTTTCTACATGTTGGCATAGGTTTGACAAGAACTTTGCTTTGCCTCAAGGTCAACAATCAATTACTCAGGCAGCTCCTCCTCCTCCATATCAAATGAGTCGACAAGCTTTAATTTCTAACACTAATCATGGTCAGATTCCACTCATGCCTATATTTCAGGCGTCATCAGCACCATCTGCCAATATTGCTCAACATGGTTCTATTACTGACTGCTATAATGCTTCTCAACAACCACAAGTTACTCAGGGAGTTACACAGGGAGTTTTTCCTTATCAGATTGGCAGTTTTTCATTAGCTAATAGTTGTGATCCTCATGTGTCATTTCTCAATGCTTCAAGTGGTCTGAATGCAAGTGGTAATGTTGTGACAAATCCATGGGACTTAGCTGCTTCCTCTGAACCTGTTTGGTATCCGGACTCAGGAGCAAGCCATCATGTGACTGCAAATCCAGCAAATTTGGCATCATCACAGGCATATACTGGGGGTGATAAGGTCTTGATCGGCAATGGTAAGGGCTTAAGTATTTCTCATGTTGGCTCTAATTTTTTTGGTTCCAGATTGTCTGATAGAAAATCCTTAATTCTGCATAACATTTTGCTGGTTCCTCAAATTACAAAGAATTTGTTAAGTGTCTCAAAGTTTGCACAAGATAATGATGTATTTTTTGAGTTTCATCCTCTTTCTTGTTATGTTAAGGATGTGGTCTCCAAGGAAGTTCTACTTGAAGGCAAGGTTCATCAGGGACTCTATGTTTTTGATTTGCAATTGGGGCAGCAGAAATCAAGCTCTGCTAGTATGGTTCCTTTTCACTCATCTACTATTTCTAGTTTGAATAAGACAGCTTGTGTAAATAATGTTACTGATATTTCTTTGTGGCATTGTCGGCTTGCTCATGCTTCTATGTCAGTTGTAAAGAAGGTTCTTCACAATAATCAAATTTCATATACTGATTCCTCTGATAATCTGTCTTTTGTGTGTGTGGCTTGTCAATTAGGTAAGAGTCATACTCTACCTTATTCTTTTTCTGGTAGTCATGCTAAGGTTCCTTTAGAAGTTGTTCATTCTGATATTTGGGTTGCTCCGTGTATGTCTAACAATGGATATAATTATTATATTCATTTTATAGATGCATAAACGAGGTATACTTGGATTTATTTTTTAAAAACTAAATCTGCAGCAGCTCAAGCTTTTGTTCAATTTAAATCCCAAGCTGAGTTACAAACTAGTCATAAGGTTAAGGTTCTTCAGTCTGATTGGGGTGGAGAATTTCAATCTTTGGTGTCACTGTTAGCTCAGTATGGAATCAAACATCAAACTTCTTGTCCCTATGCACATCAACAAAACGGTCTGGCTGAACGTAAACATAGGCATATCGTTGAATTGGGTATGTCCATGTTGTCTCATGCCTCAATGCCAATGTCCTATTGGGATGAGGCTTTCTTTTCAAGTGTATACATCATCAATCGTTTACCTACTCCTGTGTTACATGATAGCAGTCCTTTAACAAAATTGTTTTGTTAAAAGCCAGATTATAATTTTCTTAAAGTGTTTGGCTGTCTTTGTTTTCCTTGTCTTCGGCCATATATGGCTAATAAACTTGAAAGTAAATCACTTCCTTGTACATTTTTGGGATATAGTCCTCGTCATAAGGGCTATAAATGTCTTGCTTCCACTGGTCGTCTCTATATTAGTAGGGATGTAGTATTTAATGAGTATATTTTCCCATTTACCAGTGCTTGTGTCAGCCAAAAAGTTGTCTAGTTCTTCTCAGCTATCTCTTCCTTCGATGCATGTGACTTCTCAGCGTGTGTCAGCCGAAAATCAGTTGCCTCTTTCTTTGACACATATGACTTCTCAGCGTGTGTCAGCTGAAAATATGTCTGATCCTTCTCAGTTACCGTTTGCTTTGAATCATATGAATTCTCAACGTTTCGCCTCTTCAGACTTACCTACACAAACACAATCTCGATTTTCTCAATCTCTCATCAGTCCACTTCGTCTGCAGCCTCTATTTCTGCAGCCTCGGATTCTGCTCCTGCTGCATTGTCTCAGTTTGTTCCTTCCACTTCGTCTGCAGCCTCGGATTCTGCTCTTGCTGCATTGTCTCAGTCTGTTCTTTCCACTTCGTCTGCAGCTTCGGTTTCTGCAGCTTTTGCATCCTCGGCTTCTGCTCCTGATGCATTGTCTCAGTCTCTTCCTCTAATTACTTCATCTCAGTCTTTGCCTGTGCCTTCTGCTCCTGCAGCAGCTTCTGCTTCAGCTCTTGCGGCCTTAGCTAAGTCTGTCCCGGTAAGTACTTTGTCTCACTCTTTGCCTATAGTACCCGGGTTGTCTAAAATTTCAAATACTCATACAATGAACACAAGATCTAAAATGGGTATTTTCAAGCCTAAGGCTTTTGTGTCTGTTCCTGTTGATTTGTCTCTTTCTTGAACCTTCTTCATTTAAACAAGCTTTGAGTAGTAAAGAGTGGAAAGAATCAATGCAACTTGAATATGATGCCTTAGTTAGAAATCGAACATGGACTTTGGTGCCTGCTCCTAAGGATAGAAGTGTAGTGGGTAGTAAGTGGATTTTTAAGGTCAAGAAATTGCCTTCTGGTGCTTTGGATAAACGAAAATCTCGGTTGGTTGCTCAAGGGTTTCGACAAACTGCTAGTTTTGATTTTGCAGAAACATTTAGTCCAGTGGTTAAGCAAGTGACTATGAGGGTAGTGCTTACTTTGGCTTTGTCTTATGGGTGGAAGTTGCCTCAAATAGATATTAATAATGCATTTCTGAATGGATGTTTGAAAGAGGATGTGTTTATGAAACAACCTCCAGGGTTTGAGGATCCTTCTTGTCCAACTTATGTTTGTAAGCTTCACAAAGCCATTTATGGGCTCAAACAAGCTCCCAGAGCTTGGTATGACACATTGAAGGTTTTTTTACTTGCTCTTGGTTTTTCTAATTCTCGTGCTGGTTCTTCTTTGTTCTTTAAAGTTTCTACTTCTTCAACTGTTTACCTCCTAGTTTATGTTGATTTTACCTCCTAGTTTATGTTGATGATATTATTTTAACTGGTAGTGATGAGCAGGAGGTCAAACATCTTATCTCTGTCCTCAATAAGCAGTTTGCCCTTAAGTATTTGGGCTTGTTGAGTTACTTCTTGGGTATTGAGGTTAGTCATCTTCATAATGGTGATTTATTGCTTACACAAAGCAAGTATGTGAAGGAGTTGTTAGCTAAAGTAGATATGCAGGCATGTAAGCCGTGTGCTACGCCAATGATGTCCAATGTGTCTTTTACAGCTGCCGGTGGTGAAGTATTTACTGATCCCACCTTGTATAGAAGTGTGGTAGGGGCTTTGCAGTATTTGACCATTACTAGACCTGATTTGTCGTTTGCTGTTAATAAGTGCTGTCAGTTTATGGCTAATCCTAAGGTGTGTCATTGGGTTGCTGTGAAAAGGGTGTTGCGTTATCTTAAGGGAACGATTATGCATGGTGTTGTGTTCAAGCCTTGTCGTGAGTTGTTTGTGCAAGGATTTGCTAATGCAGATTGGGGTGCAGATGTGGATGATAGGCGTTCTATGTCTGGTACTGTTGTGTTTTTAGGGGCTAATCCTGTTGCTTGGTCCTCTAGGAAGCAACCTTCTGTGTCAAGGTCTAGTACTGAGGCTGAATATCGTGCTTTGGCTAATGCGGCTTCTGAGGTGTCGTGGCTTAAGTCCTTGTTGAGTGAACTATGTGTCGTTGTGCCTGCTGTTCCGATACTCTGGTGTGATAATCAAGGGTCAGTTAGTCTTTCAGCAAATCCAGTTCTACATTCTAAAATAAAACATGTGGAACTTGATGTTCATTTTGTAAGGGAGCGTGTTTTGGCTCGGCAGTTGCAAGTCTGTTATATTCCTAGTGTGGAACAACCTGCTGACATGTTAACTAAAGCTTTATCTGCTTCTCAATTTAATTTTTTACGTGGCAAACTTAGTGTCATGATTATGCCGCTAAGTTTGAAGGGGGATGTTGACATAATAGGTAATTCACAAAACTGATATAGGAAATTAGTTTCACAAAACTGTTAGTTTGTTAGAGTTGCTGTTAAGGGTGGAATTGTAATTTTGTTAATTCCAAAAATATCTTGTATATAAGGGGCATTACACGAGACTTGTAAAGATAATGTAAAAAGAGGAAAATAAAGATCTCAGAGCTTCTTGACTGTTCTCACTTCTTTTCGTCTCCAGTTCTGTTCTTTCTGTTTTCTGTTTCTTGTTTCTTGACAGATAGCATAAGACATTACTTCCTAATCTCCCGGCTCTAATGCCTGAAACTTGGGAAGATAAAAGCTTGGAGGGGAAAGAAAGAATTATATTTGTTTACCTTAATGCAAAATTTTCTTATTATTGCTTATACAGCATTCAAAAAAAAAAAAAAAAAAGACATGTGAATCATTATTTTCATATTGCTTATTCATAGAGGCTAATCTTTTGCATCAGGTGTTTTCTCATTCCTTTGTGAAGATTGCTTAAACAAGATCTACTAGCATGACTGCTGTATATTTCATTCGCTTCAAGAGTTGCATGCAGTTGTTCAATAACTTTACACTTGATGATAGTTTTCAGACAACAATGAAATGGAATTACTCCTTATGTAAATTCAGGAGGAAAAAATTTACAAAATGCACGAGCCTTGCACGTGTTCAAAACTAATATTTATTATAAATATATGTTGGTATTTATTAGTGTAAAAAAAATTAATTATAAAAAAATATTTTTATTATGGATGCATTTTTATATTTATTAGTGTACTAAAAAATAACAAAAACTACAAAAAGGAACATAATAAAGTTAAAATAATAAATATTTATAAGAAGTGTATTTATTTTAGAAATATTTTGGTATTTTTTAGTATAAAAAGGAAGAAAAAAAAGAAATTTATCTACTATAGAAGCATTTTGCTTTGTTAGTATAAAAGAAAAATCAATTTGTAAAAAGTGTATTTATTAAAGGGGCATGTTTACATTTGTTAATGAATTAAAAAATAACAAAAACAAAAATAAAACAGAGAATAACCAAAATAGTACACAATATAACGACCAAAACAACTATTCATAAGAATTATATTTATTATACAGATATTTTGATATTTATTTGTGAATAAGAAATTAAGAAAATAACTATTCATAAAAAGTATATTTATTATAATAATATTTACGTATTTATTGGTATAAAAAAATCAATTTATAAGAAAATGCATTTATTATAAATGTATTTAAATATTTATTAATCTACTAAAAAAATAAAAAAAGCTAAAACAATTAAGAATAACAAAATAATTATTTATAAAAATTGCATTAATTTTAGGAATATTTTTAATATTTATTGGTGTAAAAAAGGAAAAAAATAATGTTCGTTGAGAAAATAATTTTATTTTCTACCCTTTAAAAAATGTTAAAAATAAAAACCTATCCTTAATAATATTTAACTAATTATTTTAACACTCTTCTTCAAATTAAAATACATATGTTTTTCATATCTAGTTTATTATAAAAATAGTGGCTATAGTACATCTGTGGATTATAATTACTTTTAGTCTAAAGTTTTTTTTTCTTTATTTTTATTTCTTTAATTTATTTTATTATTATTTTTAGTTTAGGTTTTTTTTTAAAAAAAATTATTTAGACCGATTTGCCTTTCATGATAATTTTTCTAGCAAAGTGGCAATCAATTTGATTGTCACAATACATCACAAGTGATTCCTCAAATTTAACATGTAATTATTTTTTTAAAAAGTTTATCCATATAAGCAATGTAAGCCATTGCTCTATATTCTAGTTTTGCGCTTGCCCTAGCAACCACAGCTTGTTTCTTACTTCTCTAAATAACTAAGTTGCCTCCAAGAAAGGTACAATATCTACTTATAGACTTCATGTCACTTTTAGTACTAGCCCGGTTAGTATCATCCAATAACATGAATGTGAGTTCCTTTTTTTATTTTTATTTTGTAACAAACACCTAAATCAATGGTTTGTTTCAAGTATCTCACGATCCTACAACAAACATCACAATGGAATTGGTGTAGATTTTGCATGTATTGACTTAGGCCGTGAAACAATAGGGTATATAAGTTTACTAATTAACTTCTTATATTCTCACGTCTTTTGAGGGTTAGATGGATCATAGGAGTGTAATTTGATCTATAGGAGAGTCAATAAGCTTACATCCATGGTATCTACTAGTAGACCTTATATATATACTTTTGTTGGGATAAAACCTTTCCATGCTTACTTTTAGTAATCTTAATACCTATGAAGTATGTTAGTTGACTTGTCCGAAAGGTTTTCTTCAAGTACACTTTCACTTTTTCAATATCTACTATATCACTTTCCGTCACAATAATGTCATCTACATTGACTAACACAACAATTCTATTAGTGAACACAAATACTAAGTGATTCGAATGACACTATTTGTTAAGAAATTATGGTATTCATACTAGAGTTTATTCATAAAAATAACATATAAGAACAAAACCAACAATAAAATGGATAGTAATTATTAAGAAATCCATAATAATTCATACTGTCACCATCCAATTTCATAAAAATTCTAAGAAATTCATAGTAATTAACAATACCAAAATATAATATTACAACCCATAATAATCCAATCAAATGAAAGATTGGAGCTCAAATACAAAACAATTAACCTACTAGCTGCCAAACTAAACAAATAAAAACACCCACCAAATTCCAAATTCAAGTAAACCAAATAGCTACCAAGTTTGTATAAACCTACATTATAAACAATGAAACAAAATGTTAGTTTTAAACCAAATGTAAACATAAAAAACAGAAGATGAAAGGATGATGAGATATAACCTCAGTAGTCAAAATTCAACAAATATATCACTTTCTTGGCTACTTATCTATGGTGAAACATGAAGTAGGAACCTCTAAAAGAGAGAATAAATAAGAGTTAGTAAATAAACATATTAGTAATGGTTAAAATAATAAAAATAAAGAAATAAAATAAACACGACCTAATTCAATATCTTTACATAATAACAAGTCTTCTACATCTTTCACCCACTGAATACAAATAAAAGGAGAGCTTAGCTAATTTTGAGTGCATACTAGAGCTTCTACCATCTTTGGACTTAATGAACTTTGAATGGAACAAGAATGCACCCACTAATACTAAAAACATTTTTAGATGTTGCAGATGAAACATGAACTGCTAAGACGTCCTTAGCAAGCATAGAAAGAATATGATATTTGGTCTCATTAAGCTTCCACCAACTAAAAACATCAAACTTATGATTTTTTGCATCCTCACTTAGCTCACACAAATACTTATTCAAATTAAACTTTTCCCTTAATGATTCAGTTTGTTCTTGATAATTAATGAAATCATTATCCAAATCACAATCACCATCATCATCTAAATCTACAAAGGTTTTGGAAACATCATTGCCATTTTTCACTTCATCACTTGATTGTTCTACCACATTTTTAAGTATTGAATAACAATCACAAAAATCTTTCAATGATTTTTTCAACCCTTCTATTATTGAGGGAACAAGATCACTTGCATAAATTCTTTCAAAACAAAAAACTAAGTATTTCATCTTAAAACTAGGATCGAGAATCACAACAATAAATAATAATTTATTTATATTTGTAATTTTTTCCAATACTTATCATACTTGGCTTTCATGCTTGTATCCATATTATTCAATAGTTTATTTTCCAAAGTCCCCCATTGAATCATATTTCTTCGAGTTTGAAATAATTCAGTAAAGTAAAGATTTGAAGTGACTTGTAATGATGAACCAAATTAAAGGTCACATCATAAAAACTTTTCAAAAACTTGAAAAAAACCTTGACCTTTTTCCAATTACTAGAAAGTGGAAACTTATCTACACTAGCAATATGACACATATTTTTCATTATCATCGGCCAATCTTTCAAAAGCCTTTTCAAATTTAATAGCACTGTAGCATTAGGAAAGTTGAATTCCATCTAGTACTCACATCTGATACAAGCAACCCTTTTCATTAAAATTTTTCATTTTCCATGCATGACTTAAACTTTTGAGATATTGTAGGAGATGACCTAATATATCTAACAGCATGACGAATAGCATAAATTGAGCTATTAAGTTCTTTTAACCTATCTTTAACAATCAAGTTCATAATATGTGCAGAACACTTAACATGCAAATAATCACCCACCAAAAAGCAAGCATTCCAACCAAGTAATTTTTTATTTAGATAATGTATTGCCACATCATTTGATCCAGTATTATCGACAATTATAGAAAAATATGAGTTATTCTCCAATCATTTAAACAAGCCTCAACAAATTTTCCAAGAGCTTCACACTCATGAGTAGGAACTTGACAAAAACTTAATATTCTTTTTTGCAATATCCAATTATCATCAATAAAGTGAGCAATGATACACATATAAATTATATTTTGCAAAGAACACCATAAGTCTGTGGTGATAGAAATCATTGGCTTATTTTTTGCAAAAAAATATTTTAACTTCTTCTTTTTAGCCACAAATAATTGCAATATATCCCTATCCATTGTTCTCTTAGATAGAGAATAAATTTAGGACTAGCAACTGAGCAAAAGTGTTTAAACCCTTCATATTCACCAAACCTAATTGACAACTCATCCAAAATAACTATTTTTGTCAAAGCATTTCTACATGCTTCTTTGATAAATGAAACAGCAATCGAGTTATATTTATTCTCACCATCCCCACCCAATTTACCACTAGTGAAAGACAAAATCTTTTGTCTTTTAGTCTGTACTTTAAGTGGGCTATTTTTGCATCCATTAAATAGATGATTTCACATACTAGTAGTCCAAACTCTTCTTGTATTACATGTATATTTTTTTCCACAATAATTATAAGTGGCCCTAGGATCATTGATATCTATGGGTGGAAGAATTTTTGAAAAATGATTCCAAATTTCGAAGTATTCCCTATTTTGGCTCCCATTTTTCTTTTTTGGTTTAGGCATGGGTGGTTTACATGTAGGTTTAGATGTCTCAAATTTTAAAACAATATTTTCAAGAATGGTGGGTAAATGATAAAGATCAACATCCATAACTAATAAACCTTAAGAAAATAACTGAAGGATTAAATAAAAACAATAAAATAGAGCACTAAAAAAAGGTATAACAAAACATTAAAACAAATATCAGCATAATGGCACCATAGACAACATGTTATGAAATAAATATCAACAATATAATAAACATGCATAAAAATGGTAATTACCAGTGTGAATTCAATAAAAACAATTGACACGCTTGAAATTACGCAAGTATATGTGATTGGTGTACAAGTGATAAATACTTTAAAAAACAAAGGTTGTCAAACTCACAAGTTTGTCACAATTTTTACTATTAATTACTAGTTTGTTACCAAGATTAGTGAAATGTGTTTTTTTTTTTTTTTAATAATTGAAAATAAAAGACAAAAAATAATTAAATATGATTTAAATACAATTTCAAAAAATATGTGATCATGGGTCTATTCTCATCACTAGCCTATAATTTAATCAAATAAGTCATGAATAAAATTTAATTTATTGAATCTTGAATTACTATTGTAATCTAAAATCATTCTTAATTTTTTTACGTTAGCATTAGAAATCTAGGTACGCTTAAGACTCTCATATTTTCTTATTGTTTAGTTGGCCAAAGGTATGCTTATTAACTAAATCTAAATTATGAACGACCTAGAAATACGATTACTAGATTTAATTCACTATTTGCATTGAGATCTAAAAAGAAGATAAATAAACTAGGCAAGATTATAACAATCATTTAACTTTTAACATAAGTGTCATTTATACTCATGACTCATGAACCCTTAAGGTACTACTTTGAATAATAATATTAGCTATTACATACAAATACATTAAATTAGATGTAAGCATATTCATAAAACAAATTGGTTGATCACTCTAATTCATATATGTATAACCATGACATTTAAACCTTGAATTGAACACATTAAAAATTATGAGTTGAACGCATCAAAAATGAAGAATTGAAATTAAAAATTGATCATGATATTATTCAATTAAATCATAGTCTAGAGTTTGAAATTGTCTATAATAACAAAAAATATTTAGCTAGCAATGAAAATAAAAAAAATCAACACATAAAATAAATAATTCATTATATTAAAGAAATGAGTAAGAAAGAATCTAATTTTAAAGAATTATTAGAGCCAAAGAAACTAACAAAATCAATATTCAACTTTTCTTTTAATTTTCTTTCAAGAATCTTCAACAATAGCATAAAGATGGATTCTTTACTATATTTTCCTGGTTAATTTTTGTGTTTTGTCGCTGACTGCCTCTGCATTGCCGTTGCTCCTCAAAGTCTGCGTTTCCTCTTTGATATTTTTTCTCCCCATGCTGGTTCTCTTTTCTTTTTATAAGGTTAATACCTTATAACTAATAGGTTGGGGGCCAAATGTGGACCGATAAGTTCATCCACATCTTTCTAAGTGTATCCACCTAAATCAAATAAATTAACAAATAATCCTTAAAACTCACAAAAAATTATGAATAAATTATATTTTCTCATAATTGATAAAATAAATAATCAAAATACACGAGAATAATAAAATAAATAAAAATATAGAGAAATTGACACCTAAAAATATGTATAAAATTGTACATGTCAAATTTCCTCAAACCTATTCTTTATTAGTTTTCGAGCAAAGACAAATAATTATTCCAATCTAAGTTCTCAGGCATTCTATCTTAATGGCTTAACAATGTTATGATTTCAATTTTTAATAAATGTTAGATATTATTTTTAGTCATTATTTAGCTTTAGCTATTATACAATAATTATGCTCAAAGCAGAGTTGGAAATTTGTGTCATAGCTTGATTGACCGAATCGAACTCGAATCGAATTAAATTTGGGATTGTTTCGACCCAACTCGAATAACCCAAAAAAATTGGGCTAGGTTAGGGCCAGCCCATTAGCCCGAAATAAAATAAAATAAAATTAAATTTTAAATAAAAAAAATTAAAAAAAGAAAAGACTATATTAAAATTAAAATAATATTTCATCTATTTCAGTACTTCTCTTTTATGATATATTAATTATTTTTCTTCCCTTTTCTTTCGAAAAATAAGTAATAATTATAATTTATTCATTTTGTCACAATATTATGATATATCTTTAATGTTAATGTATTTAGCGTTTAAATCTAACGAACTCTTTAAAAAAAATATAATATTCATATTTAATTCCAATTAATATTATGAAGTTTCTATTTTTAAATCGATTAGGTATTAGTTTTTGAAGTAAAAATTGTAAATCTTCTATCTACTTGTGTTATGCTATTCTCTTTTCTACTTGTTCATTGTCTTGAGAATTATGTATTATGTAATAGTCAAAGTTTATTATTATGTATATAAAAAAAGTTATGCTCCCTTGTAACATTTTAATTTACTTTAACTCTTCATTTTTTGATTGATATTTTTATTTAATTTACTTATCTCTTTTTATTTTGTTTAATAATTAGATGAAATTTTATTTAGACTTAAGAGCTATTTATTCTAAATATGAGTTTTTATGAGGGTATGACGGCTTCTAATTTTTATACGAGTGAAATTTGATGGCATTTACTCCTTATCTAATTAGTTTAAAAATTGACTTCTTGCTTTAATAATTAATTTTTTCTTATATTTATTTATTTACTATTTTACGTAATAGTGCTTGAGCTTTAATCATTAAACATATTATTTTAATATAAAAAAGTCATATTAACTAAAAAATATATATAATTAACAATTCGAACTAGTTTGAGCCAGCTCGTTTGTGTTTGATTTGGATTCGAGCTCACCTTTGCTAGCTCAAACTAGCCCAGCCTGTACGAATTGACACCCTTAGCTCGAAGTGTGTGTTTGATTTTGCATCCATTAGCAATAGTTAAATCATGTAACTTAAACATATTATAATATTATTCTTAGAGTTAAATTTGATACCATAGGCTTTTCTTTAAAGTTAATCTCCATTCACTAAAAATATTTTATAAAATCAAAAAGGTCTTTCATTTGGTTATAATATGGCTAGGCTTGTTAGTTTAACCAAAAGAAAGGAAAAAATAAAAATAAAAATTCAAGAGGCAATAGAGTAAGAGAAAGAGACTTATAAATAATATTATTTTAAGATCAAGTATGCCAACAAAATTGGGTCAAATTTTATTGTTTTGACCCAACATCATTATTAACATATTTTCTTTTCTTTTTATCACTTCCCTCCAATACATAGTACATTTGACTATTTTTCTTTCAGCTTGTCCTTTTGTTATATATATATATATATATATATATATATATATATATATATATATATTTTTTTTTTTTTTTTTTTCCTTTGTTTTTTTAGAGACTGACATTAATATAGGGAATAATTTATATGAGTTGAATATTTAATCAATTATGACACAATTGACACTCTTGAACTTATTCTAGCATTTTTTATAAAGTTCATTCTATTTTTGTGCAACTCCGCTTCCTCTTGATCTATTGGGCATGACCAAAGTATTTGGTTCAAAGGGAAATGAATGGATACAAACAATTGGCTCATGTAGGCTCAAAAAGGGTTGTTCTTATGAGGACAACAAGATTATGGGTAGGATAATTTAGCCAAGTGAGTAATCCTATTGTCTTAATTATTTTTTAAGAGATATAATTAGCATATGCTTTGATACACTAGAAAGAAAAGTTCTAGCATTCTCATTATGTTAATTAAAACCATAGTAAAGCTTTAAGGAATTTATAACATTGTTCACAAGTTCAAGTACATAAATTTTTCTATTACTAACTTAGCTATTGTGCATGCAATTTTTGAGCAAAATTATCATAGCCTTCACTTAGGAATAAGATTAAGACTCTATCAATCTATATCATCATTTGAAACCTAACATTGTTTAGTTAATGTTATTACAGATGCTAGAAAATAAAGAAACAATATGTGATGATTTCCAAGCTCGTCAACTAAACCTAAATATCCTAAGAAATGCAATAAATAAATACTAAAAATTCATGCTACCTACAATATACTAAGCTTAAAACATGATAAACTAATAAAGCAAAATAAAGATATTAAATGTTAACACTCTCTAATTCTTACATTGTCCTTAATGCAAGCTCATGCATATATATAATATATAAATATAAGTAAAAAGAAAGTACAAAATAAATTTAGTGGGTTGCCTCCAATAAAACGCTCGGTTTAACATCTTCAGCCAAACTTGACTAGTGTCATCCAAAGTCATCCCCACCATCATCTGGATATTTTATTGCTTCAAAGATATTGAAGTGAATTACCTCCCTATCAAATTCCAAGATGAGCTCTCCACTATAGGAATCAATTTTTGTTCAAGTTGTTTTCATAAAAGGTCTTCCTAATAACAATGGTGTAGATATGTGTGAGAGTCATCACTAGTGTCTAGAATATAGAAATCCATTAGAAGATCATCTCATCTACTTGCATTAGGACATCTTCAATAACACCTTTAGGGTAAACATTAATCCTGTCAGGAAGTTGTATAATAACACCAGTTTTTTTTAAATGACCAAGATTTAAAGAAGCATAAATATGATATAGCATAACATTTATAGATACTCCTAAATCTAACATGACTTTTTCAAGCCTAGTATTACTTATTTTTATCGGGATGATGAAACTAACTAGGTCCCGACATTTAGATGGAAGCTTTCTTTGTAGCACAACAGATACATTTCCGCCCACAGTTACCACTTCCTTACCTTTTAATTTGCATTGGTTGTGCACAGTTCCTTGACAACCTTTGCATACTTGGGCACTTGCTTGATAGAATCCAGAAGTGGAATATTCACTTGCACTTTTTTTAAGGTCTCTAAAACCTCTCTTTTATGTTCTTCCTTAATTGTATTCTTAAACTTGCTAGGAAAAGGCAACACGGAAATGTCATAAGAAAAAGTTTAGATTTTACCTTTAGTGCCACCTTAGCCTTTTTAAGGGTGGTCTTTTCTTCATCACATGTAGTGTCCTTGCGCCCTTGTTCGAGCTACTCCAGTTGCTTACCACTCCTCAAAGTAATGACATTGGGATTTACTATAGTCTGTGAAGGAAGCTTGCCAAATGCCAATGCTTTCAATCTTCCTATAGATGTTGCCAATTGACCTATTTGAATCTTAATATTCTCGATGGAAGTTTCAGTCTTGTAGAGTCTACTTTGTATTTCTTACTAAAACTTAATAGTGTTAGTAGCAATCTCACCAATTAAGTCTCTAAGAGACTTACCTTGAGATTTTGGTGGTGTTTGAGGTCTAGGTTGATATTGTTGTAGTGGCCTCCGATTTAGTAATCTAGGTGGATTGTAGAGGGACACTTATGACATTATTACTGGTATAGCTAAAATTTGGGTAATCCATCCATCCAGGGTTATAAGAATTGCTATAAGGATCATACTTGGACCTCTGTTGTGAAAAATCACCAATAACTTTAGTGTGTTCCTCTTGAAGGGTGGGACACATCATAGGGTATCCCCCTAAAAAGCATATGCCATATGGCTTAACCTATCCAATAGCTAGTTGTTGCACTAATGTAGTTAGATTATTCAATTTTTGTTCAAGATTATAGTTAGTGCTTATCTCATTTACCTTAACCCTTGGGTTAGCTATGGTGCCAAATTGTTAAGAATTGGCAACCATGGTTGCAATTAAGGTCCGTGCTTTAGTTGGTGTCTTGTTTACTAAAGCCCCAACACTTGCAACATCAATCATGTTTCTTTTGATGGGTGCTATCTCTTCATAAAAGTATTAGAACAAAAGTTGCTCACTTATTTGATGTTGTGAGTAGCTAGCGCATAACCTTTAAAACATTTCCCAGTATGCATATAGCGTTTCTCCATCAGATTATGCTATGCCACAAATTTGTTTTCTTATTACTGTGGTTCTTGAAGCTAGGAAGTATCCTTTTAAAATTGCCTCTTCATCTCATTCCATGTGTTGGTGGATCTAGAAGACAGATAATAGAGTCATTCCTTAGCGCTGTTACTAAAGAGAAAGGAAATACTCTAAGATTGACTTCTTTTTCTGTAATGTTTGTTGGTTTTATGCTGGAGCAGACTTTATGAAATTCCTTTATGTGTTGGTTTAGGTCTTTTCCAGTTAAATCCCTAAAAGTAGATTACAAATGAATTAGTCTAAATTTAAGCTCAAATCCTAACTCTAAGTTAGGTACACAATGCACAAGGGTTGCTGCTTCAAGTCAGGTACATGTAATTCCTTCATAGTTGGGTTAACTATTACTATCTCTTGCTATTCGGGCTTTGAATCACTTAAAAAAGTGGGTTCAACTATATCTTTGGGTAGTAGGTTAATCGGTCCTTTAGATCTTAAGTTGTAAAGATGACCTTGTTGCATTCAATATGTCTTTAAACTTAGAATTTAAAAAAAGTTAGTAAACTAAAAAGAAAAATAAATAAAACACTAAAAATAAGGAAAAAAAAATACCAAGAATTTTAAAATTAAAATTGAAACTAATAATTAATGAAAAAAATTATAGAGCCAATCTCAGGCAACGGCTCCAAAAATTTAACACATTTGAAATCACCCAAATATACATGGTTGGTGTACAAGTAATAAATAATTTAAGAACAAAGGTTATCGAACCCACAAAGATTGTCACAACTTCTACCTTTAATTACTAGTTCATTAGCAAGATTAGTGAAAAATGTTTTTTTATTTAAATAATTGCAAATAAAAGACAAAAAATAATTAAATATGAATTAAATAAAATTTCAAGAAATATGTATATCCTCTCACCACTAACCTATAATTTAATAAAAAATGTCATGATTAAAGATTTAATTTCTTAAATCTTGAATTACTGTCGTAATCTAAAATCATTAATTCTTGAATTTTAACTTATAGAAGTTTAGGTATGCTTACGACTTCTCATCTTTTTTTGTTGTGTAGTTGGTCAAAGTTATGCTTATTAACCAACTCTAAATTATGAACAACTAAGAAATACACTTACTAGATTTAATTCATTATTTACATTAAGATTTAAAAAGAAGATAACTAAACTAGGCAATATTATAACAATCGTTTAACTTTTAACGTAGGCGTCAATCCTACTCATGAACGAAGTCACAAGATATTACTTCGAATAATAATATTAGCTATTACATACTAATATATTAAATTAGATGTAGGCATATTCATGAAACAAACTAGTTGATTACTCTAATTCATACATGCATAGCCATGTCATTTAAACATAAAATTGAACACATCAAAAATCAAGAATTGAAATTAAAAATTTATCATGACATTAATTTAATTAAATTATAGCCTAGGGCTTGAAATTTCCCACAATCACATAAAATAATTAGTTAGCCATAAAAATAATAAAATTCAACAGATAAAATAAATAATTCATCATAATAAAGAAATGAGTAAAGAAAGAATCTAATTTTGAAAAATTATCAGGGCTAAAGAGACCAATAAAACCAATATTTAACTTCTTTAATCTTCCTTTAAGAATCTTCAACAATAGCATAAATATGGATTCTTTACTCTATTTTCTAACCAAGTTTTGCATTTTGTCGCTGATTGCCTCTGCATTGTTGCTCTTCCTTTTAGTATGCGTTTCTTCTTTAATATTTTTTTCTCCCTATGCCATTGGTTCTCTTTTATTTTTGTAAGGTTAACACCTTCTAACTATTATAACATGTAAGTCTTGTAAGTCCTTTTATGTCTTTATTGGCGTTTTTGTATACAAAACATGGAGTTTGTTTATTTACTTAGTGTTTTGTCTACTTCTTTTTATAGTGCTTTGCTTGTGATCAGTATTGCATACACTTACGTAAATCTTAAAACTTTTGTATATTTGTATGATACACACACTACTAAGGTGGTTGGGAGCATATTTATTATGTGTTTTTACTTGCATGTGTTTTCCTGAGTTGGTGGGTATTTATGGCATTTTAATTGGTGAAGTTTTTCCTTGAAAAAACTTCTTTTGAGCGACTCACGGGGGTCTTTCCAATGGCTTATTGAGATAGTTTGCGAAGGTCAGCAATGGTGCACAAGGTGGAACTATGACTCGTTGGACCTCGCTAACAACTCAAGGGGGTTTGTTGAGGTGGTTAGTAAAGCCTCAAGGGGGTACTCGGCGAGGTATTGACGAGGGTCCTAAAAGCTAAAAAATCAACTATAAATACCCCTCATCTTTCTTCTTAATTACACCTTCCACACATCTCTTATCATCTCTCTTCCCTCTTTCACATATATTTCTTACATTTCATATTTGACATTACATATATTTATTAACATGTGAAAAATATATTTTGGTGTGTTTGAAAAATATTTTTTTCCCATATTACTAATACGTTGAGTGTGTTTCTGTATTAGTAATTTGGAGGTAATTCGTTCACTTGGAGTTTAAATATATTTCAAAAGGTGATTCCATAGTTTCAATATATCGAGTATTTTTTTTATGCTGAATTACGAGGTATTGGTAGAGTTTGCAAACTCATTTATAAAATGAAGTTTCTGTATTCTCAATACATCGAAAGTTGTTTATGTATTGAGATACGAGGTGGTCGTGGAGTTTGTAAACTCATTTATAAAACGATATTTTTGTATTCTCAATACATTGAGTGTTATTTATGTATTGAGATACGAGATAGTAGTGAAGTTTGTTAAAAATATTTTATCAAACAGAGTTATCGTAATAACAATACATCTAGTGTATTTCAGTATTGTTAGTAGGGGTAAAGTTTTTGTATCAACATACAACGAGTGTATTTTATGTATTGTTAATACAAGGTGTTTTATTCTAAAATCATATTTTGGGTAAATTGCATATTAATTGTTCACATATACTAATTGCAAGTCTTTGCATCACATTGCGTGGTGGTGTGGCTCTAGAGGTGAGCCGGATCCAATGAGGATCAAAGTAGCTATGTTGATGATAACAACCTAGGCAGTTAGGACAAGTGGTCCTTGATTGATAGAAATATTTGGTATTTTATCTTTATCTAGTCTATAATAACTATTTTATTTTATTTAGTAAATTTAAATACTTAGTGATTGCCTTAAGTAATTCGTAGATATTACTACTTAGGATTGGAGCCTAAGTGGGTATACCACGTTATATCATTGTGTTTCTATGCTCTGTTGCATGAGTTAGTACAATTTAAGTATTCACGGTATATGTGACAATATATGTAGTATATATTAAGATTGAAAAGCATTTATTGCTTTTACTTCTATAGTTCTTTGCCTTATATATTTAACTACAATTACGTATTATCTATTAATTGCTTTTCACTGCTTATATGAGAGAGGTGAGTCTTTTAAGTGTTCGTATCACTTAGACTTAGTTGCTCACCAAGTTGAGACTTTTCTCATAACCTAATAAGCTAATAGATCAAATGAAATATGGACCGCTAAGTTCATCTACATATTAAATAAATTAACAAATAATCCCTAAAAATTACAAAAAAAAAAATATGAATAAATTATATTTTCTCATAATTAATAAAATAAACAATTAAAGCATATGAGAATAATAAAATAAGCAAAAAATGGAGAAATTGACACCTAAAAATATGTATAAAATTGTACATGTCAACAATGCGAGTAGAATTGTGTTAGTTTTTCACTCTTCAAAAGCCTCACTCGATGAACCTATAAAAATAAGAAAACACATGAAAAAATACAATTAACATTTATATAAAAAGCAAGAAGTAGAATAAATAAAGAATAGAAAAAAAATGAAATGGAGATGGTGAGAGACCAAGAGGTAGCAATAGAGTAAGATATAGAGACTAAGTAATAAGTAGAATAAACAAAGCAAAAAAAAAAAAAATTAAAGGGAGATGGTGAGAGAAAGAGAGAGAGACTAAATAATAAGTAGAATAAAAAAAACGAAAGGAAGATGGCAAGATACTAAGAGGTAGTGAGAGAAAAAGAGTTTATTCATAAACATACCTTAGAAATATAGAGAAATAATGAGGATTGGGACCTAAGAAAATATGAGCAAATATGGGTTTCACACTTTGAATGTTCAGGGACGATCCCACTGGGATAGGGAGGGAATAATATATGGTTAGGTTAAATGTAGAAGAGGGTTATTTAATAGTTTTTTTATTTTACATTTTCATTAAAAGTTAAAACCTTTTAATATATATGTAAAGCAAAACATATCACAAGTTAAAGTTATCTTGGTGGTTTAGAGCTTTACTGGTATGGAAGGGAGCTAGGGTTTGAATCCTTCGGAATTTATTTTTGAACTAAATTTGACTGGGTTGGATTACAACCCATTGTTCAAGTTCACAACCCATGTTCGGTCAGTACCTTTTGGATGGGTCGCGTTACAATCCGAATGATAGAGATATAGAGATAAACTCGACCAATGTATGACGGGTAAGGTTGGATTGGTGGGTTGATTGATAATTTGTCCAATCCTATTACATATCATACTCACCTTTCCCGAGCAATAAGCTTAGGTAGTTGTTCCATATACACTTTATCTTGTAAGTTAGCATACAAAAAAGCATTTTTGACATCAAGTTGAAATAAGAGACAGTGAAAGTTTATAGCTAAGGAAATTATGATCCATAGAGAACTTAATTGAGCTACAAAAGAAAGTGTCAAACAAGTCAACACCATAAGTTTGAGTAAATCCCTTAACTACTAACCTTAGCTTTCAACCTTTCAATTGTATCGTCAAGGAGTAATTTGATAGCAAACATTCACTTACACCCAACTATTTCTTTTCCTAAATGTAATGTTGTAAACTCCCAAGAACCTCTCTTTATAAGAGCACTCATCTTATGCAAACCAATGAACTTGAACCTTGAATCCCACAAACACGATATGCTTGAGAACCCCAAGAGAAATGGCTAAGGACACAATGAAAAATTGAAATTGATCCCAAAGAACTAATTTTTAGATCAATAGCAACACCTTGATACTATAGATATTTTACACCACGAACAAAAACTGATATGGATGCCACAAGGATTGCAAATCCTTAATAAGTTGGTTAGAAAAGAAACTAAATAGGCAAAGCTCTCAACTTTGATTAAAAATCAGTAATATTCTAGTTGTGTTCATCTGCACAATTATGAGACTTAAATACATAATAAAAATGATATAAATTTGTTCAAAACAAAAAAGAAACCCATAAAACACAAAAAATGCTAAAAATTCCACGCAGGCCGTAGAGGCCATTTTTTTAATGTCATAGTGTGGAACAAAATCTAGAAATCAACACACAAATCTAAGACCTCCATGTCATAGCATACTTTTATTTGTGCCACGACATGCTCAACGCTTCAAGAATTCCTGAGGCCTCCATGCCATAGTGAATATTTCTTTGTGCCACGGCGCGTAAGGTCTTGCTTGCCATAACACGTTGATTTCATTGATTGGTTTGTGCCATGTCTTGTTCCTTTTGTGACGACCTTTGTTCATAATTTTGCTCCTAAATCAACCTGTTCAATACATCCTTAAATTGTTTTGCCTTCGACCTCATTATTGGTCTACTTGGGAGTGTAACAATTTGTGATTCCCATCATTCCCTTCTCCTCAAAAGGATTTGATCTCAAATCTTGACTTGCATAGTCAAAAGGAGAAAGATCATAAACATTGAAAGAAGTACTAATGCTATACTCACCTGGGAGATCCAACTTGTAGGCATTGTCATTAATTCTTTCAAATACTTGAAATGGTCAATCTCCTCTAGGTTGTAACTTAGATATTCACTTTTTTCGAAAATCACTTCTTCTCATGTGTGCCCAAACTCAATCACCTAGTTCAAAGGTAACCTTTTGCCTTTTTTTGTTATCTTTGAAAGCATAATCTTTATTCTTCTTTTCATTGCATTCATGGACGCTTTCATGTAGCTACTTCACCATTTTTGCTTTCCTCTTGCCATCTAAACTATTTTTTTCTTTTTTGTATTGAATCACATGTAGAAATGTCTCTATGAATTCCATTCACTTGGCATGTGGGTATTCCATCCTCTAACACCTTCAAAATTGTCCTCATAAGGATCATCCTCAGCATAAGCTTGTCTCATCCAGCCTCTAGCATTTGGAACCTCTTGCGATACCCCCCTTTACAAGGTTGCTATTGTGGCATCTTGTCTCTCCATCCTCTCCTTCTTGACTTGGTGGTTTGTCCCCATTAGACATCATTGTAAACAACTCGTATACACACAAGGTATTAGTAATAGGAACAATTTTCTTTCAATTTCATCTCACTTGTTTTGTACTCAAGCGTCTTAAGTTCCTAAGCCAACCGATTTTTCAGTCAAGAAATTCCCAAACAGTGTAGCATTCAATATCTTCAATGGTGGTCCAAAACAACCTAGTAACCAAGGCACTAAAGAAAATTGTGTACGAAATGGGTTCAGAGGATGAAATCCACAAGCTAGAAAGTAAAGAAAGATTTCCAATTAAGGATTCGGCAATCAACAAGGACTCTAATGTAGTACAAATTTTGAAACCAATAAGGATTCTAATGAAACAATGACTTTTTTTTTTTACACAAGAACAAACGATTGAAAATTTTTATTTGCATACAATGTTAGAGAATAAGTTAGGTAAAAAATGCAATAATAATAGATCTCTGATAATTTTTTTTAAGTCATATCTTTTTTTTATTTTATCAAATCACATTCTTTTTTTTTTTTTTTTAAATACCAAGATTTTTTTTAAAAAATCAATCCCAAACAATCCAACAAAGAAAATTGAATGAAAAAACTAAATGACATAGAGATCTAAAAAATAGAACCTAGGCTCTAATATTAAATGATATGAACCCATGAACTCGAACCTTGAAACTCACGAGCATGATGTGCTTGAGAACTCTAAGAGAAACTGCCAAGGACCCAACAACAAATTGAAATCAATCCCAAAGAACTAATTTTAGATCAATAGCAACACCTTGATCCTTTAGACATTACAAACTACGAACCAAAGTGATATAAATGCCACAAGGGTTACAAATCATTAATAAATTGATTAGGAAAGGAACAAAGAGGCAAGAAGCTCTCAACTTTGATTAAAAATCAGTAATATTCTAGTTGTTTTTGTCTGCCCAGTTATGGGGAATAATACATCATAAAAATGACCTAAAATTGTTCAGAGCAAAAAAAAAAAAAAAAAAAAACCTTACAACACAAAAATTGCTAAAAATTCAATGCATGTAGTAGTGCACATTTTTCCATGCTGCAGTGCAAAAAAAAATTCTGGAAATCAACACAAACTCGAGAAATGCCACTATGTACTTTTATTCATGCCACAGCAAACGTAATCCTTCACAATTCTCAAGGCCTCCATGCTGCATTGCACATTTCTTTATGTCATCATGTGCCTTGCTTTACTAGTCTCACCCAGGAGCGTCATGCCGTAGTATCACTTCTTCATGCCACGGTGCACCTAGTACTACTTGCCATATCACGCTGATTTCATTGATTGGGTCATGCCATGTCTTCTGCTCCTTTTGTGGAGACCTTAGTTCATGATTTAGCTTTTGAGTCAACTCATTCAATGCATCCTTGAATTGTTTTCGACCTCATGACAAGCCCACTTGAAAAGTCTAATGATTCATGATTCTTATTGTCATCTCTTCCTTCGTAAAAGCACGCTAGCTAAGATGAGTGTATGCCTCCTTAATAGATATGGGTATGATAACAATGGAAAAAGCAGTAGAAAAAGTAGTTAAAGAAGGTGAAAATTTATCAAAGGTAACATATTTAGATAAAGGATACTTGGAAGGTTGTCTAATAGTTCTTATGGCTTTTGAAAAGCAATAAGGACATCAACAAGGAGTTGTGAAGGATCTGGTGTTAGGTCAAACAGTTGTGTCGTAGGAGGATCAGTTGTTGGCATATTATAATCCTACGAGTCTATGTAAACAACATCAGTATGTGATTCTTCCACTAGGACTTGTTTAGAGATTTTTGATGATGTTGATGTAGTGGGACATGAACAGAAACTGGAGGAGAAATAAGAATCTTATTAAGAGGCTGACCTTTTGTTGAAAAAATTGGGTTGATTCAAAAAAAGTAACATCTGCACTGACAAAGAATTTGTTTATGGGAGGATAGTCACATTTACATCCCTTCTGGGTTCTAGAGTAACCAAGAAAAATACATGAGAGCATAAGGAGATAATTTATTTTGTACACAAGGAGGTAAAGCAAAAACTCTTTTTTTTTTCCTGATTTTAACACTAAGTAAGGAGTTTTGAATAAAACCAATTAAGAAAGTGAGAAAACATGCAGTAAGCACATCATCACCCCAAAATCTAGGAGTATGGAACATGAAAGTCCTAGTAATGTCAAGTAAGTGTGTTTCCTCTTTTAGCAACCCCAATTTTGTTGAGAAATATCAGCATAAGATGTTTGGTGCAAAATACCATGCAATTTACAAAATTCAGATATTGTAGATGAACAATATTCTAATTCATTATCAAATTGTAAAATTTTAATAGATACACCAAAATGATTTTTTATTTCTCTATAAAAAGAGTCTAAAATACAAGGATATTCTAATGTCTCTTTCAAAAGATAAAGTCAGGTAGTCCTTAAATGATCATCAACAAAATATTTAAAGCAAATAGTAGGAATTTGAACTGGACCCTAAATATATGAATGAACTATATAAAAAATACTAGGATTTACATTATTTATACGAGCAAGAAATGAAACTCTATGGTGTTTGCCTAACTAACATGACTCATACTCTAAAGACGAGGAACTAGGTGACATAAGACCAATGTGTTGATGTCAAGTCGGTTATACCACTAAACAAGACTAATAGCATAAGATAACATAGGCTGATATGGAACAATTGAGATTGATATGATATATATGCCATTAAATTCATGACCTTTACCATTGTCTTCCCAAACACTAGATCTTGTAAAACACAATAAGAAGGAAAAATTCCACTTTGTAATTAAAACACTTAGTATTCTAACTAATTGATAAAAGATTTATTGAAAAATTAAGAATATAACAGATTGAAGAAAGAGAAGAGTTGTCATTTAGCATAATTTTTCCTTCCCATGCATTACAAGATTGGATCTATTTGCTAAGGTTACGAGGGATGATTTATTAGTTGGGTCAAGAGTATGAAATAATGATTTGTCACCACTCATGTTTTTAGTAGCACCATAATTAATACATCACACAGAATTGGTAGAGTAAATGATAAAATTACCTAATTGTGCAATTGAGGCTAAATGATCAAGGACCACTGGTGAGTTACTAGGAGGTGCTAAATACTGATAAGGGACCTAGAGTAGTAGAAGAAGTAAAACTACCTCCTGACTAAGAAGTAGCAACAATAGGATGGGCACTAATATCTCCATGGAACACCTGGGTAGCCTAATTAGGTTTACCAATTTTATCCCAACACTTCCCTAGTGGATGGTTATTATGTTGACAGTGATGACAATAGAATCTTCCACAGCCACGACCAGGACCATGATTATAACCACGACTAGTAGTGGAAGTGCAGCTGTATCATGAGAGGCTAATTAGACATTGAGGCTAGAAGCAAAGAGGTTGATCGTCTCCGAGTTTATATATTCTTGCAAGTTTGGACAATAATTTCGATCAAATCTGAGAAGAGATTTTGAGGATGGAACCTAAGCATGAACTTGAGGCAGCATATGCACATATTAAAAGAGAGAGTAATCAATAGGGAACCATGTTTGAAGCTCGTGTAACCTCCAAAGCCACAGCCTTGGTTGCTACCAAGTCCAAACAATCTCGGTCAAACAACTACAGTGTGAATCCTACTCATAACCAGCCTCCAATGAAGTGTACCAAATGTGGCTTAGATAACCATACCATAAAGGGTTGTTATGAGATCATTGGTTATCTAGAAGGATGGGTCCACAAAGGGCGCAAAAAGGATTTGACTAGAGCCTCATTTACATATGCTTAATCATCCTAGGAGACTGCATCAAAACCTCCATCAAGTACATCTAACTCCAAGGCTTTGGCCACCTCAGGCACCTTTTGCACATCTTCACTTCTAATAGATCATGGATTATTGACAATGGTACTACTGATCACATGACATCTAGTTTTATTGGGTTGCATTCTACCAAATCATCAAGCCAAACACATATTACCAGTGCCAATAGAACCACCTCCCAAGTTCTGGGAGAAGGATCTTTATCTCTTACATCCTCATTAAGTCTTGATAATGTCTTAGTTGTCCCTTCACTCATTATGACTTGTTATCTATTCCTCAAATCATTGATTCCTTTAATTGTATCGTATGTTTTTTTGCCTATGTATTGTCTATTTCAGGATCTTTTCACCAGGATCGTGATTGGATATGGTATTAGGAGGGGAAAGTTATATTATCTGGACTTGACAGAAGACATCAGTAAGAGATTGAGTCACGCACATCATGTGAGAAAAGATGAGTCTATCAAGATGAAGAAAATTTGGCAATGGCATAGGCAATTAGGGCATGCTTCTTTTAGTTATTTGAAACTTTTGTTTCTAGATTTGTTTTCCTAGTTTGTTGAATCAGACTTTTATTGTGAAACTTGTATTTTGGTGAAAAGCCATCTTAGTTCTTACCCATTAAGATTGAATAAAAGTTTCTATGCCTTTCATGATTGTCTATTATGATGTTTAGGGACCATCACGAGTTCCCATTATTAGTGGTTTTTAGAGATTTGTGACATTTATTGATGATTGCACCCAGATGACCTGGGTTTTTTCCTTAATGCAGAAAAGTGAAGTCATCGCAAAATTTAAGTTATTTTCTCAAATCTTGCTACTCAGTTTGGCAAGAAAATCATGACACTTTAATCTGATAATAGAGGAGAGTACATAATTTTTTATGTCAACATGGTATTGTTCATCAAACCACATGTGCCTATACACCACAACATAATGGTGTTGTAGAGCGTAAGAATCGTTATCTCTTGGAAGTTGTTTATGCCTCTTTATTTGAGACACGTATGCCACATCATTTTTGGGGGAGGCTCTTTGTTCTGCTACTTACCTCATTAATAGAACACCATCCAGCACTCTTCAGTATCAAACTCTATTTCAAACATTGACCACTCTCTTCACCATGCCATCCAAACCAAATCTCGAACCACGTCTCTTTGGTTGTGTTGCTTATGTTCAAGATTATCCACATCAGTGTGGCAAGCTTGATATGTGTGCAATACATTGTGTCTTTGTGGGTTATGTTGACACTCATAAAGGCTACAAGTGTTTCCATGCTCCCACTCAAACCATGCACGTTACTATAGATGTACCTTTTCCACAAGAGTGAGTTCTATTACTCAGGGGGAGTCTCTGAGCATCCTCTGTAGGGGGAGAGCTCTATCTTTGCAGAAGATACTCAGATCATCCAAATTCAACACAATGTTGTAGAACAGTAGTGTTCAAGCAACCAGATATAGTGGTGCAAAAAGGTCAAGAGTCATTGGAAACTCCAAATAATGGTTCAGATAATTTCCCTCCTACTAAAGTACCATCACCAATCATCCAATTCGGTCCTGAAGATTCCTCTCATGTAATTGAACATTTAAATTCCAACTCAAACACTTTACCTGAGTTAAGTTATATAAGAAATATAAGTTATCAATTACCCCCTCATACGACTAGAGGGATCCCTAGAAAACAGTATGACCTGAACCCTAAAACAAAAGTTAAGTACCCTATTGCTAATCATGTGTTCCTACATAGGTTGTCTCCATCATATGCATCATTTATATGTCAATTATCTACTGTATCTATTACAAGAAATGTGCATAAAGATATGAAAGATCTTAAGTAGAATCAAGCAATGAATGATGAAATGGAGGCTTCTAGAAAAATTCCACTTGGGAGATGACTATCCTTCCTAAAAGAAAGAGAACAGTGGATTGTAGATGGATATATACAGTAAATTTCAAGGTAGACGGCAGCATTGAACGATACAAAGCAAAATTGGTGGCAAAAGGTTATACTTAGACTTATGGGATTAACTATGGCGAGACCTTTGCCCCTGTAGCCAAGATAAACACAATTTGGGTACTTCTTTCTCAAGCAACAAACCTAAATTGGCCATTACACCAGTTTGATGTTAAAAATGCCTTCCTGCATGGCAACCTAGAAGAAGTCTACATGGATTCCCCTCTAGGATGCAAGATGGGGCCCAATATGGGCAACATGGTGTGTAAACTGAGAAAGTCTTTTTATGGATTGAAGCAATCACCTAAAGCATAGTTTGGAAAGTTTAGCAAATCAAATGCAATTTTTTGGATACAAGTAAAGTAACTCAGACCATGCTCTTTTCTTGAAACATAAGAAAGGTAAAGTCATTCCCCTGATTGTATATGTTCATGACATGATAGTTACCGAGAATGATCCAGAGGAAAAGGCAGCATTGCAACACCACTTGGCAAGTAAGTTTGAAATGAAAGATCTTGGTGCTCTGAAGTATTTCTTAGGAATCAAAGTGGCTCGTTCAGGACAAAGAATATTTCTATCACAACAAAAATATATCCTTGACATTTTGACTAACACTAGAATGTTAGCTAGCAAACCAGCAGATACGCCAATGGAGTTGAATCATCAACTTGGTGAATATCTTGATCAAGTACCTACCAATAAAGAAATATATCAACTCCTTGTGGGTAAGTTAATTTATCTATGAAATACTAGACCTGATATAGCATATGCCATAAGTGTGGTAAGTCAGTTCATGCATGCACCAAGTGAAGCCCACATGGATGCGGTAAACCAAATTCTGATATACTTGAAGTCATATCCTGGAAAAGGATTAATGTTCTCATGACATGGCCATCTAGATGTTGAGGGTCACTCTGATGCAAACTGGGCGAACTCTGTTATTGATAGACGGATACTTTACCTTTGTGGGATGCAATCTAGTATCATGGCGAAGTAAAAAAATAAAAAGTAGTGTCAAGATCAAGTGCTGGAGCAGAATATCGAGGTATGGCACACGGAGTATGTGAGCTACTCTAAATAAGGAATTTGTTAGGGGAATTAGGGTTCAAACCCAAACATGCCATGCAATTGAATTGTGACATAAAGCCCCAATAGACATTCCACATAATCCAGTGCAATATGATAGAACCAAGCATGTTGAAGTTGACAGACATTTCATCAAGGAGACTCAAGGAAAAGATCATTAAGGTATCATTTGTTAAATCTAAAGATCAACTGCCAAACCTCCTCACCAAAGCAATCACAGGCAAAGTCTTTCACAACTCTCTTAGCAAGTTGATCATTGATGACATATATGCTCCAACTTGAGGGGGAGTGTCAATGAACTGTACATGTCAATGAACTATACATGTTAATGAGTTGTACATTCCTAATTAGTTTATGTCAACTATTTGATTATAAAAGATTATAAGCTCATAATTACATTCCTTCAATAGTTTATATGCTCATAATTACATTCCTTAAATAGTTTTCTAAACTCTGTATATATAACTTCCTATTGTTATACATAAAGATGTAATGAACGAAATATTATTTTTTACCCAATCTGATAATATGTTAATAGCTCATGGTTTAGAAACAATAGATAACCATTGAGTTTTAAATAAGCCAAATTATCTATGGTGTTATCTTTGTTTATGAGACAAGTATTATCATATAGGAGAGGTTGATCTAGCATATGTCACAGTGCAACTAGAGTAATAGTAGTGATACAATGTTGTGAGTAGATATTTAACATTTTTAAAACTAATTCACATAAGTTTACATTCTTATTTGACTATTTAATTTTAGTAGCTTATTAATTTAAATATTTAGTAAAGTTTATGCATATGGATATGAGATTATCAATTTAATCATAATGTATTTTTCATAAGCACATATTAGTTATTTTCTAGCAATGTGGTTTTCATGCTAAAACTTTACTACTAAAGTTATTCATATCAAGTTTAAAAATGTATGTCTTATGTTAATACATTTTATGTGTCTATGCACCAAACCATATTATTGAAACGCATTTTCCTTTGGACTCTTGAACTAGCACAATACATAGTCAATAGATCAAAAAAAAAAAAAATGTTTTACAAGTTATATTAATTTTAAATATAAGTTTGTAAAGTAATACTAGTTTTGCTTTTCTTAAAAAAAAAAAAAAATTAGCATCATTGCGAACTTTATTCACGTTTAAGTAAATTCAGTTGATATTAGTTGCATGTTTTTAAAGAGTAAAGTTGAAAGTGTTAACTAGAATTTAAAGAACATATTATATGTTTGTTTCCAAACACTTCTAGTATGATAGCATTATAAGAATATATTTTATTTTCATTATCATTAACCAACTAGTTAAAAGTAGGATAATTTGCAATTAAGTTAAAGATTAAATCTATTTTATTACTTGTACTAGTTTCTATACAAGCTTGCAAGTTCAATAAATATTTTAAAAATACTAACATACTTTTCTCTACTCAGTATTTAGATTATTTAGTTAACTTGTATGATATTATGACCAACAAATTTGGTTTTGTTCAACTTAGTATTATGTTGACTAACTCAATATAATATATTAGTTCATTTTAGTATGAAATGTATTGGCTCAGTTAAGTAATACGCACATGACACATATAAACAAAGCCAATTGAGTCATTTTAATAGCTATATCAAGTAAATTTTTCACACATATAATTGAGAGCTTGCATCAGTGCTAAAAATCTCTTACATATGCTACCATATACCTATATCTATGTGCTCTTGCATAATAAAATCAAAGTACATTTCATATAGTTATACATTTTATTTGTATACTTGTTATAGCACATTACTATATTATAAAGATCAAACATATTATTTTTATCAAAATGTTATTTCATGGTAACTCATAAGATATTACATTATTTTACTTTTAAAGATCATAAGCAGATTATTTTTACCAACATGTTATTTTATTGCAAGTCATGAGCAATTCGTTCACAATTTTAACAAGTACAATATTACAGTTATTTTATTAAATTTATCCACTTTATAGTTGTGTAAAAATTATGATATTTGTTAGTCTGTGAAAAATAACCATATGAGAATTGTTATCATTTTACTCCTGGAAAGTTAGTTATGAAATTAAATGAAACTCTGCTAAATTTTTTTTTATGAAACTTAATTAATTATGGTTTTTAAACAACCCACAATTAATCAAGAAAATAAGTTAGTCAGTTCAGTACATATTTTCAAGATGCGTCTCGTGTTCTAAGGTGAGTCGAGGTCGACCCTGACATGTTTTTAAAGATTGGATGTGAGAAATTTATCTCTCCCCTAACTGGCATCAACTTTAGGATAGCCACAGCTAATAACGCAATTGGACTATATACACGAGATCATGGGACAAAAGCTGGTAAAAAGGTACGTAATGGTTACTAAAATTCCTTGACGATAGCCTTTAATGTTAGCTCACTTCGGTGCCCTCTACAGAGTGCCAAATCCAAGTTTTAACTTAAGCACCCTTCATGTTTATCACTAGCAGAAGGCATGTCGGAAAATTTTCCTCATATAATTTGACTAATGTAATTGAATGACCAATCCCAAGAGGATTATTGGATTGCTCTGAATCGGTAAGGAAGGCCATTGTGACAAGAGATGAACAGCTTTGACAAACAAATATTAATCACGGGTTGTTGAGTAACTTACGTGTGGAGCTTAGCAGAAAAGAAAATATTAATCTCCCAATAAATGCAAGGCCAAATAATAACAAGTTCTTATTTATTTTATCTGAATAGATCATCCACTCCACAAAAACATTGTTGGTATACCCGTCAATGGTCGAACAGATTAACATACCATCTCAATCCTGGTGAAGAACAAAGTGATAGCTTGTGGCCTACGTTGATGGTAGTGCTTGGTTTGAGAATGAAGGCGAGGAGGAAGACAATGTGGTTTGGTAATGCAGAAGGCAGAATTTGGTGGCAACGCTCAGTCTAGAAACGCTAATGATGGAGGCAGCATGGTCTAGTAATGCTGAAGGCAAGACTTGGTGGCGATGTTCAATTTGGAAACACGAAGGAGGGACACTAGAAGGTTGTGTGGTGCTTGTGTTGGCTAAGATAGTAGGGGCGACTGGTTTGGGTTCTTGGGTAGGTTTCAGCTTGGTGGTGGGTAAGGGTTTTGTATGGTGGTGGTGGGTGGGGTTTTATGTGGTGGCTAGGGTTTGTGAGCAAATATGCTCTTAAAAAATAAGTTTTATCTTCTATGCTCTAAAAAGAGGTGAGTACATCATATACTCTAGAGCCTTCATTTCATTAATTGATTCTTCAATATTAATGTTTGGAGAAGAACGAACCCAATTTTGAGTGCAAATCAACGTTTGCACACTCTTACAAGATAAAGAACTCCTATATGGACAGTAGATACTAGTATGAAAAATACATCTCAAGTTATCAAAGATAAAATCTTAAATCTTAATAAGTGAACTATTCCACCAACTTAAAAGATCAAATCTCTTATCATCCATATCAATCAATGTTCCTTACAAATATTTTTTCACCTCGAATTTGTTTTCCATGATATGAACTTCTTTTAAATACTTTTTCTTACAAAAAGCATAAAGTTGAAATGCATTTGCTTCTAAACTATCACCATTCACACCTCTTTCTAAACGTTGAGAATCTTCTTCATCACTTGAAAAAAAAAAAAAACTTTACAATACTCCTCATATATATATTCCAAAGTCTTTTTTACCCTTTTAGAACTCATTGATGCTTCAATCTCATCTTCATTACACAATTCAAGCAAACTTAGATTTAAAGAGAACTTTTTATGCATAGGATCAAGTGAAACAGATACAAATAATATCATATTCATTTTAGCTACTCCTCCCCAATATTGGTCAAACTTTACCTTCATATTCAGAAGTCATTTTTATCATAACGTAATCATCACATTTGTTCCATGTGTTAATTTGATTATTAATAAAATAAATATAATCTAAGAAATTAGAAGTCACGTACAAAGACCCAAAAAACAATAAATTTGCCTTATAAAAAACTTTTAGAAAGTGGACAACATGTTTTGTACTATCCCAATCAATTGTAGTTGGAACTTATTTGATTTTACCTTGACAAAACTCTTGATAGTATCCTAAATTAGTGATCTCTAATCTTTCAAATGCCTTTTGAAAATTGTTGCAAAATCTAACATCAAATAAGTTGAATTCCACCTTGTCGAAACATCTAAGCAAACAAATTTTTTAATAGAGTTTTTCCATCTCAACAACACTCTTAAATTTTTGAAGTATAATTGGTGATCCTCTCACATATCTTACAATAGCATGTATCCTACTTATCGATATGTTATAATCTTTCAAGTCCTGCTTAACAATTAAATTCAAATTGTGTGCACCACATAGCATGTGTAAGTGTTTAGACTCTAAAATTCTACCATTCAACCATTGATACATTTCTTCACATAAGGGTAGTATCATTAGAACTTGCATTATCAACTGTAATGCAAAATACCCTATCAATGCCCCAATCTAACAAACACGCTTCAATAGCTCTACCAAGTATATTACCTTTGTGATTTAGAACTTGACAAAAGTTCAAGATTCTTTTTTACAAATTCCAACCACCATCAACAAAATAAGCAGTTAAACACATAACATAAATTCTGACATGATGCCCATGTATTAAGACAAATTCTTGGATTAGTTCTGTTCAACAACTCTTTCAATATTACTCTTTCTTTAACATACAAATTCAAACAACTTCTTGCAATAATCAATCGAGAAGAGGCTTTAAACAAAGGTTGCAACTCTTAAAGATACTCCTTAAATCCTTCACCCTTTACAATAATAAATGGCAAATAATCTTTTATTATCATTCTTGCCAATTTTTTCCTACATCTTTCAACATTAAAAGTGTGAAGTGCAGGACTTCCTACACCATCTACTCCTTTCTAAGAAAAAGTTAAAATTTTTTGCTTCTTAAGAATTCCACCGGGAAACTTATCACATTGAATGGCAATATGTGCAAGCAAATTTGATGTGCTAGATTTGCTTAACATGTACTTATATTATTTCTTACAATATTTGCATATAGCTTTGCAATTTTACCCAACTCCTTGTATAATAAAATGTGCTCATGCTTCACTAGCAAATCTTGAAAAAACGTATTTACCTTCTTTTGCTATAGAAGGAAGAGTGTCAGAATCAAGAAGTGGAATACTCCCTAGATCTTCTGCCTGAGTTGGTTGGGTTGCACTTTCCCTTTTAATTACTTCCTCGGCCACGTGAGGTGTATCTTTATCTTGATATACGTGAGATGTATCTTTATCTTGATCTAAAGTCATTTGTATATGTTGTTAAAAAAGTATTAGACATTAGTAATTGATTATATAATTCTTTAAATAGATAATAGAACACATCATAAGATGCATACAGATGTAAATGCAGATACAACTGATGAAGAATCCGTTGTCTTACTCTAAATTGGTCTAACTAAACAATTGTCATCAAATGATAGCCAATTAACAATTTAATAATGTTATAACATAGTAAAATAATGAATATATTTAGTTAAAGTGTTAAGGCATAAATAATATAAATTTGATAAGTCAAAAGATAAGCCAAGAAGATCCCAAAGAATGCCAATAAAGAATCCAAAGTATTTGGACTAAGAACTATCATGACTTGTACTTCATTTAAATGCATTACACATTGCATTTACCATGATCACATGTTATTATGTTCATGTGTCCACAGGCTGGCTTACTTAAGAATAGGTCAAGTAGTTAGTATTTAATTTTGATTAAGCTGTGTATGTTAGTCATCATGGGTCGTTAGTGTTCTATTTCTTAGGGGATATAATCTAAGAATTAGGAACAGATGTTAATTCTTTTTTGTATTTAAACTCTAGATTGTCAATAATAAAGCAAACTTATTCCAATTAAATACATCTGTGGTTTATTCTCGCCCCAAGTAGAATACTGTTTTCATTATCTCCATAGATATACATATATTTATTAATAGTTCTGACTGGGACCTATCATTGGTATCAGAGCTACAATGACTACAAATAAAGAAAGGATCGAAAATTTAGAGGCTGGACTTGGAGGACTGCAAGATAGCCATAGTCGAGTGGAGGTGGGTGTATCTGATAAGTTGCACCAACTAGAAGATGCCATCAGCAAATTATCTGAAGTTCTACTATCCAATTGAGCTGCATCCACTAGTAACAATTCTGAACTTAATGCAAACTCTCTTAATGGGCGTTCTCGTAACATAAGAGAAGAATGTCGAGACAACTCTGATAGAGGATGACAATTGTTCACTTCCAGATTAACCAACTAGAAGATGCCATCAGCAAATTATCTGAAGTTCTACTATCCAATCGAGCTGCATCCACTAGTAACAATTCTGAACTTAATGCAAACTCTCTTAATGGGCGTTCTCGTAACATAAGAGAAGAATGTCGAGAAAACTCTGATAGAGGACGACAATTGTTCACTTCCAGATTAGCCAAATTGGAGTTTCCTCGATTTTTTGGTGATGACCCCACTGAATGGTTCACAAAAGTGGATCAATTTTTTGAGTATCAAGGCACCCTTGAATCACAAAAGGTGTCCTTGGCTTCTTTCCACTTGGAAGGCCAAGCTAATCAATGGTGGCAATGGTTAAGAAAATCCTATAAGGAAGAAGACAAGGAGATGACTTCGGAAATTATTCAAGAAGAATTGTGGGCCAGATTTGGTCCTACTAATTGTGAAGACTTTGATGAAGCATTGTCAAAAGTTAAACAAGTGGGCTCCTTACGTGATTATCAAAAAGAGTTTGAACGGCTTGGAAATCGAGTACAAGGTTGGACACAAAAAGCTTTGGTAGGGACATTCATGGGAGACCTCAAACCAGAAATAGCTGATGGCATACGAATGTTCAAGCCCAAATCGTTAAAAGAACCTATTAGTCTTGCACGAATGAGAGATGAGCAGATGATTTGCCAAAGGCAAGCCACACGATCTTTCAATCGATCCATTGCCGACTTCCCACCTTCAACAAAATTCAAGACAGCTTCGCCTATGAAAAGGCTCACTTGGGATGAGATGCAAAAAAGATGGGCACAAGGACTATGCTTTAATTGTGTTGAGACATTCACACCTGGTCATACGTGTAAAGGGCCACAACTCCTACTGTTAGAAGGCAACAATGAATATTTAGATGAGGAAGAAATTGAGGGCTTAATGGAATCACAACTTGAAATATCACTTCATGCACTCTCAAGATGGACAGCCTACAAAGCAATGCGGGTAATGGCAAAGATTGGACCCTATGAACTGGTTGTTTTAATTGATAGCAGCTCTACTCATAATTTTATTAGTGAAAGGATGGCCAATATTTTGCAATTACCTGTAGTACCAACCCAACCTTTCAATGTTAAGGTGGCTAATGGAAAGCCATTAAAATGCCAAGGAAGATTCGAAAATGTCCAAATTCTACTCCAAGGTATTCCTTTTACTCTCACTCTATATGCCTTACCTTTAATTGGCTGGATTTGGTTTTAAGTGTTCATTGGTTGGAACGATTGGGAACGGTGGTCTGTAATTGGAAGCAATTAACAATGGAATTCCAATGGTGCAACCAAACTCACAAATTGCAAGGGATTGATACACAATCAATTCAGCCTGCTTCAATGAAAGCTATTTCCAAAGAAATACGGCAAGGGAGCTCCATGTTTGCTATTTGTCTTCAATCAGCAACCGATCCTACCTCTTAAGAGGTCAATCTTGAGATGCAACAATTATTGGACAAATTTGAAGACTTGTTCCAAGAGCCAACGCACCTCCCTCCTACAAGAGAAATAGATCATCACATCAATTTGAAGGAAGGAATTGAGCCCATTAATGTGAGACCATACAGGTATGCCTATTTTCAAAAAGCTAAAATTGAAAAACAAGTTCATGACATGTTAAAATTAGGGCTTATAAGATCTAGCACTAGTCCTTGTTCATCTCCTGTTTTACTAGTCAAAAAGAAAGATGGTTCATGGCGTTTTTGCACTGACTATAGAGCACTTAATGCTGTAACCATCAAAGATAGATTTCCAATTCCTACAGTTGAGGACATGCTTGATGAGCTCCATGGAGCTACTTATTTCACCAAACTTGACTTACGGGCAGGATACCACCAAGTACGATTGCACCCCACAGACATTCATAAAACTGCCTTTCGAACTCATAATGGTCATTACAAATATTTAGTTATGCCTTTTGGTCTTTGTAATGCTCCATCTACCTTTCAAGCGATTATGAATTCAATATTTCGCCCTCACCTTCGCAAATTTATACTAGTTTTCTTTGATGACATTTTGATTTATAGCCCCAATTGGACCATGCATCTTGAACATGTTCAAAAGGCTTTGGAAATATTAAGGCAGCATCAATTTTTTGTCAAACTCAACAAATGTGCTTTCAATCTACAAGAATTGGAATACTTAAGGCATATTGTAACTCCACAAGGAGTTAAGGTAGATCAAGGAAAAATTAAAACTATGTTGAATTGGCCCCAACCTACTAATGTCTCTGAGTTGCGTGGATTTTTAGGTCTTACAGGTTATTATTGAAAATTTGTTTGCAATTATGGCATCATTGCACGTCCTCTCACCAACCTCCTAAAAAAGGGACAACTTCGATGGTCAGATGAAGTAGAAAATTCCTTCCAAGAACTTAAAAAGGCCATGACTACTACACCAACACTTGCAATGCCAAATTTCAATGAACCATTTATCATTGAATCAGATGCTTCAGGAGCCGGCATAGGGGCTGTTCTAACTCAACAAGGAAGGCCTATTGCATTCATGAGCTGGGCCTTGGGCACCACCAAACATTCGTGGTCTGTTTATGCAAAAGAAATGCTAGCAATCATTCATGCAATTCAAACATGGAGACCACATTTGCTTGGCCGGAAGTTTTACATTCAAACTGATCAACGTAGCCTCAAGTACTTGTTGAAGCAACGCATAGCAACACCTGAGCAACAAAAGTGGGTGACTAAACTGCTTGGCTATGACTATGAGATCAAATATAAGTCAAGCCGGGAGAATACGGCAGCTGACGCACTATCACGGATGGCGAATAGTCCTACTCTTGATGTCTTGTTTGTGTCTCAAACTCCATTATGGGATACAATCAAAGCCGAGGTTAGTGATAACCCTTACATGAAAAGAATTAGCAAACAAGCCGGGAGATCAAATATAAGTCAGGCCGGGAGAATACGGCAGCTGACGCACTATCACGGATGGCGAATAGTCTTACTCTTGATGTCTTGTTTGTGTCTCAAACTCCATTATGGGATACAATCAAAGTCGAGGCTAGTGATAACCCTTACATGAAAAGAATTAGCAAACAAGCAACCGAAAAACCAGATGCTCCTTACAGCTAGCGCAATGGGTTGATCTATTACAAAAATCAAGTGGTGGTGCCTCTACATTCCAACACCATCCAACAACTTTTGCGAGAATTCCATAACTCTCCAATTAGGGAGCATTTGAGTGTATTGAGAACCTACAAGAGACTAGCACAAGAATTTTATTGGCCATCCATGCACCAAGCAATGAAGAATTATGTTGCCTCTTGTGACGTGTGCCAACGAACTAAAAATGAGACTCTGTCACCTGCTGGACTTTTACAGCCACTTCCAATTCCTTGTCAAGTATGGGATGATGTCACTATGAACTTCATCGATGGCCTTCCACATTCAAATGGTAAAAATTCAAATTTTGTTGTGGTTGACAAGTTGAGCAAATCAGCACATTTTTTGGCTTTCTCCCATCCGTATACAGCAAAATTGGTGGCTGAAAAATTCATTGAAGGAGTTGTAAAGCTTCATGGTATGCCTCAATCCATCATAAGTAATCGAGACCCGGTATTCATGAGTTGATTTTGGCAAAAGTTCTTCAAACTATCAGGCACCCAGTTGAAGATGAGCACCGCTTACCATCCATAAACAGATGGACAAATAGAAGTGGTCAATCGTTGTATTGAACAATATCTTCAGTGCTTTGCTTACCAACAACCTTGTAAATGGCATTCTTTCCTTCCATGGGCTGAGTTTTGGTACAATACTACCTATCATGTGTCTACAGGAATGACTCCCTTCCAGGCTCTATATGGAAGGCCCCCACCAACAATTCCACACTATCATGAAGGTTCTTGCCCGGTAAATGAAGTTGACCAAAGATTAGCTTCTTGTGATGCCTTGCTACGACAACTGAAAGGAAATTTACATGCAGCAAATAATCGAATGAAACAACAAGCAGATTCCAAACGTCGGGACCTTGAATATTAAGTGGAGGACTTGGTGTTTTTAAAGCTTCATCCTTATCGCCAACAATCTGTTTTTAATCGAGCTTATCAAAAGCTTGCAAGCAGATTCTATGGGCAATATCAGATTGAAGAAAAAATAGGAAAGGTAGCCTACAAGCTCAAGCTTCCTCAAGGTTCTCGCATTCACCCGGTCTTTCATGTGTCTCTTCTGAAGAAGAAATTAGGTGAAACAGTAGCTGCTAGTACTGACTTACCTCCGTTGACTGAAGATGGTGATTTGACTATGGAACCAAAGGTAATATTAGATACTCGTTGGGTCAAAAAAGGGTCCAAAATTGTAGAAAAAAGCCTAATCAAATGGAAAAGACTTCTAGTGGATGATGCTACGTGGGAAAACACTAGAGAAATGAAGGAAAAGTTCATAAATGTGAACCTTGAGGACAAGGTTCCAATCAAAGGAAGGGATGTTGATAAGTCAAAAGATAAGCCAAGAAGATCCCAAAGAATGCCAATAAGAATCCAAAGTATTTGGACTAATAGCTATCATGACTTGCACTTCATTTAAATGCATTACACGTTGCATTTACCATGACCACATGTTATTATGTCCATGTGTCCACAAGCTAGCTTGCTTAAGAATAGGTCAAGGAGTTAGTATTTAATTTTGAATAAGCTGTGTATGCTTAGTCATCATGGGCCGTTAGTGTTCTATTTCTTAGGGGATATAATCTAAGAATTAGGAACAGATGTTAATTCTTTTTTGTATTTAAACTCTAGATTGTCAATAATAAAGCAAGCTTATTCTAATTAAATACATTTGTGGTTTATTCTCGCCCCAAGTAGAATATTGTTTTCATTATCTCCATAGATATACATATATTTATTAATAGTTCTGACTGGGACCTATCAAAATCAGTTATAAAGCTAATTTAAATTACTTAAGGATTGGGTAACAACATCATAAGCCCACAAGAATACATAAGAGAAGCATTATTTATGAATATATGATTATCTCTATCAAACTTAATTTATTATTCTGCATCACAAATTACAAATTATAGTAACATAATTATTCTTCGGGCAAGTCATATATAGAAGCAACTAATTGTTATTATACTCATCTTGATTTGAATGAGTATAAATCTATTTTTTACTTAAAAAGTAGCAATTAATTATTAAATTTATAAAGCAGATTATCTATTAAAATAGTTTATTATATTTCTTATTCCTTGAAAGCTAGCTAATAAATAAATAAAAGCTATATAATTTATATTCTTTTTTATTTCCAAAATTTTTTATTTTTAATTAATTAATAATTTTAATTTCGTGAACAAAATATATGATAATACTGAGACAATAATATACTGTAATTTAGTTAATTTCTACAAAATGGAAGGTTATTGGTCCCTACAATTTTCTTATTATATGAATGTTATAAATTTAAAAAGACCAAAGCTAATAATAATGTTCTCTGTGCAGTGAAAGATGTTAAATACTTAAAAGTCTGAAAAAAGGGGAAAGATGTTAACAATTTAATTAATTTCAAAGGATCGTTTCTATTGTTTTGGTTAATTCACTAAGGAAATTATGTTGTTTTAAGTAGCTATTTAACTATTAATTTACATAAATACCATATAATTGTCAACTATTTAGCCAAGAAAAAAAGTTAAAATCCCAATATTTCACATATACTGTACACAATAAGTTAATAACCGTTCACTTCCAGCTCCAACCACAAATTTATATCCATTTACTTCTATTTTTGAGTCCCACAAATCATTTCTTAAAAGAAATCAGTATAGAAAATTAAAAATCAATACATAAATCAGTAAGGAAACCATTTGTTAGAAGAAATCAAACCTTTAGATTGAGTTATGGTGAACGACAGCTCGAATTGGCTATGGTGAACGACTGAGGGTGATTGTGGCTCGAGTGAACGACGACTGGGGTTTTTGTGGCTGCTCAGAGTGAAGACGACTGTGGTTCTTGTGGCAGCTCGGAGTGATGATGGCTTGGGTTACTGTCGCAGCTCCGAGTGACGACGCCTGGTTCCTGTGGCTGCTCCGGTGACGACAACACATAGTTCCTTGGCCCCTGCCTGCTCAAAATTTACGATGGCTGGAGTCTGAAGAAGTTCTAGGGCTAGGAAAGTTATGTATTTTATATTTTTATTCTAAAATATATATATTTCATTAATACTTTTTTTTTTTTAGGAGTTTTTTTTTTTTACTAGAGTTTAATAAATATATTATAAACTTATAATACAATTACGTACTGTGCATTAATTTATAATACATATATTAAATTAATAAGTATTATATATATACATATAAATTATTAAATTAATACTAATTAAATATATCGGATCGAATATATATAGATATGAAAATTTTCAATTCCAAATTTGAATTTAATTAGATTAGTTAAAATTTAATTTAAATTTAATTCGAATTCGATTTAAAACTAATCTACAACTATTAATTGGATTCAATTTTTTAATTTTATTAAATTGATCGAATATTTTATTTATTCATTCATTATATTAGTGTTAAATATATAAAAGTATCAAATTACTCTTTAAAAATATTTGACTAGTTATTCTATTAATAATAAATCATAAAATGTCCGAATGAACAAAACAATGGAATTTTATAAGTAAATAAAAAAATTGATCAATTTTAATCATGAGTGGATCGTTTTGGAGTGTTAGGGAGAGCTGTAACTACGTTAGAAATTTTACATGAAAAATATATTAACATTAATTTTAGATATTTAGGAAAAAAAAACTTATTATTTAGACCAAAGGCAGATTTACGTGGGACTAGATAGGACTACAACTCCAGCTAATTTTTTTATAAAAAATTAATTACGTATATATTTTTAGCATTAAATAAATATTTTATTTGTAGTAATATATTGTGTCTAATTTTTATGTACATATTTAGTATATATTAACAATGTTTAACAAATATGTAGATAAAAATGACATAAATTATAAATAAAGTGGTTGAATATATATATATATATATATATTCATATATTTAGTAACAGAAATAAAATTAGAGTAATATACTATGTAAAAATTATTCTTAAATATAATAATCTAAATAATGTTTAAATATTTTTAAACTCAACATTATAAAAATAAAATTAAAAAAATAAATATATGATAAGCTTCGTATTAAAGTTTTTTAAGTTTATGTTTATTATATTTTATTTCAATCCAAATTTTAACTTTATTTAATATTATATTATTTGACATTTTATTTTAATAATCTTTTAGAATTTATTTGAAATTTTGTTTATATAATTTTTTTTATTATTTTTATTATTATTAGTTATTATTATATTATTTATAAACATATATTTTTAAATATAGTCTCAAACTTAAAATTATAAATCATATTTTACTTTTTACATTTTCATATATTTATTTTAGTTTTAACAATTATAAATCTTAATGTATTTGGTTTAGCTTTTTATTTGCTTAAATTTTTTAGTTAATAAATTTATTTTATTCATGAATAATATTAATACTTATTAACTTATTATATTTTTGTTTAATTTTAGTTATAAGTTAATTATAATGTGTTAATTTTATGTCTCTATTATAATATAATATGAAAAAATTTAGTGTTAGATTAAGTATAATTTATTATAATTCTTATTAATTTTTTACTTTATATAAAAAAAAATTGAATCCCTTAATTTTTTTTTTGACTCCGCCCCTAATTTAGACAACCTATTACTCTATTTTGATCAATTTAGTAACAAATTTATTCAATTGACCACATTAAAAATAGCTAGATTGGTCAAGCTTGATTTAAATAATTTTTTAAATTAGTGAAAGATTCCTAAAAATTTACATTCTTTGATTTAAGTAAGAATATTAATGATGAGACATGTAACTTATATATATATGTGATAACTACAAATAAGTTTTAAATATTATAACTATAAAAGTATACAATCAATTTAGTTTAAGTTGAAGTTGTTAGTTGTATTAGTAAAAAAAAAATATAGTGTCATTTACAAAGTATTTAACATCAAATTGATAATTACAATAAAATTGATTAAAATACTTGTAAAATTATGAATATAGTGAATAGTTTTACATTAAATTAAGTAAATAATATTAAGATTTGAGAGATTATTGCATATAATAGAACGTTGAAATGTAGTAAAATGAATTTTTCGTAATCTTTTATTGTCATAAAAAATAAAATATATTAATTGTATTTCATTAATCTAACATATAAAATAGTACAAATATTTAAGAAAATATTCAAATTTTAATTTTATTGACAATCTTAAATTTATAATGTGGTCAGAAGAGTAGATTTAAAAGTAAATACAAACAAGTCCAGAAATACATCTATTTTATTTATTTTTTTGGTAATAAAGAGAGGCTTACTAAGATTTAGGGAGGATAGGGCTATACCATACATCATCGAACCATCAAGAATCACTGCAAATTGGGGTGAGCTCCTCAACCACAAAGTGATTTATACCCCTCACAAGGTCAGTAGAGGGTAGTGGTAAAAAGCTTGACTTCAAAGCTCATGCTCAAAGCTTCAAATCCATAACATGCTCCGAGCTTCAAACTCATGCGTTTCACTGTCCAATAAAGTCTACAATACCCCATATTAAGCTACCTTGGCTAGGTGAAAGACATATTTATTTGATACATAATCTAAGTAAGATAAGAATTTGGTTCATATTTTGATACTTTTTTTTTTGGAAAGGAATGTATAGTCTTCATTAGTTAGATAAAGGTTCCCATATTGTTTTTAAAAATGCTCACACAATTTAATTTTTAATATTTTTAAATTTAGCTCAAAATTGTAATTTATATAAAATTTATTTAACAACTTTATATTTAACTATCACATATTTTAAAAGTTAAAGATAAAATTATAAATTTTGTCATAGTTAAGAAACTAAATTATATATTTTGAAATAAGTTGGGAAGAAATAAATTAAAAAATTAAGTGTAAAGCCATATGAAAATTAAAATTTTAGATTAAATATATTAAATTTTTTTTAAAAATTAGGGTTTAAATTTGTGAGATTTGGTACCTAACTAAGTTAATGCATTAATATTTCCTTTAAGTGCCCTTTTTGTCTTATCATATTAAAAGTTTCCGTTTAAATACCCTAATTCAATTATTGGTACCCTTATTAGCCATTTTAAATAACATTTTTTTTTTCCAAGTATACCACATTTTAAGTGGCAAATTAAGAAAAAGGCAATAGATTTTTTTTTCATGGCCATAAGTCATGTAAATAATAATATTAATAATAATATAACTACTTATTTTATAATAAAAAATGCTATATATTTTAAGTTTAAGATATATCATGAATAGTGTGGTAGTATGTTATTAGTAAGTATAATCAGGTCATAAAAATACATAAAATAAAAACTATCATATTAATTAAAATTGTGATAAATTTATGATATATAACAATATTCTTGTTGTAATATATGAAAGTTTCAATGAAGTAATATCTATTTATAATCCTATCAAATTAAGCAATTATATAATATCATATGTTATTTATTTGTTGTGTTTTATTTACAAATTATATTTAAATAAAAGTGCAAATGTTTTGCTAAAGTCTTATAATTTTAGGAATTATTCGTGGCTCAAATGATAAGACTCTTAGTTCTCTCACCAAGAACTCAAGTTTATATTCACCCAAGTGTGTAAGACTGTGAGTGTATTTTCTCTTATTAATAAAAAAAATGGAGACTTTAATATTCCTTTTTTTTTAATAAAAAAAAGTAGGTATAATTTTTAATTTTTTACGGTAAATATAATCATAATTTTTTTTCTTTCTTCCGTTTCATTTTTCTTAATTTAAAATTCACACAATGCTCTTATAAAATTTACTACATAAAATTCATGTTGCGTATTTTGAAAAAAAAAAAAAAATTATAATGGTTAAAAGGGTATCAATAATTAAATTGAGTAATAAATTTAATTTAAAATATTACAATTAATCATAATATAGTAAACAACATATAAAAGTTTAATTTAAAAATGCATAAAATTTAATAGTGATTTGGTTCTTGAAATTTTACTTTTTTTTATTTTGTGATACTATCTACTAAAAAAAGTAAAAAATGCATAAAATAAAAATTCAAAATTAAAAAACTTGATAAGTTAAATTAAAAATAAGGAGGGAAGGAAAAAATATATAAAATGATTAATTTTATACTAAGAGTACAGAAGCACGAATAATAACAATAATATTTATTAATTTCTGCAACTTTAAGATTTTTTTAATTAAATGAAACTTTATTTATTTATCAAAATACTTAAATTTTACATTTATTAAATTATTAAATTTCACATTTATAAAAATGACTATATATATATATGTGTGTGTATGAATACACAATACATTTCAAACTAAAACATAAAACAGAGAATTACGTTAATATTATTTTACTTATTTGCAATATATGTATTAATAACTAAATCAGGAGAAATGTGAAAAGTATTGAAAACTTGAAAATATTTGACACATTATAAAAATATAGAAGCAAGTAAAAGGATATTATAGCTTTTTATAAATTTTTTAATCACATTTTGTAAATTGTAATTTTTAATTATATTAATTTAGCACATATTTAAAAGAATTTTGATTTTTTTATTTTAATTTAATAAAAATAGACAATTATTATAATATGCACGAATCTTTAGATTTTCTTTATAATTATAAATTTCATGAACTCTTTAACATAGAATCAAATACTTGAGTAAAAAAAATCAAATATTTTAGGAGCCTTTTGGTTATCACTTTCAATTCTAATTAATACATATAATTAATTATTTTTATACTAAATATAAATTAGACTTAAATTTAACACATATTTAGGAGACTTTGATTTTCTCTTTTAATTCCATAATAATATACAATTATTATAATATTCATGAGTCTTTTAATTATTTGTAATTATTAATTTCATTAATTCTTTCAAATATAATCAAATATTTTAGCAAAAAAGGAAATATTCTAGGATTATTTTGGTTTTTCTTTCTAGTTCTTCTAATTAATACATATAATCAGTAATTTTAATACTAAATATAGTTCAAAATAAATTAAAATTTAGCACATATTTACAAGATTTTTAATTTTATCTTTTAATTTCAAAACAATAGACAATTATTATAATGATCGTGAGCCTTTTATTTTTTTCATTTATATTAAATTTATTCATGTATAATCAATTATTTTAAAAATATTTTGGTTTTCTCTTTTATTTTTCTCACTAAAAGATAATAATTATTTTTTATACTTAATATAATTTGGAAAATAAATTAATTAAAATTTATTTATAGTTTAATTATATTATGTGAGAAAATATATAGATATACAGTAGACCTCACTAATTAAAACATGACAAGTCATTTATAAGGTTAAGATGAACATTTTCATTTGAAATACTAATTTAGCACATATTTAGGTGCCTTTTATTTTTTCTTTTAATTTTATAATAGTAGACAATTATTATAATGTTAATGGGTCTTTTGATTTTTTTTTTTAATTACCAATTTTATTAGCTCTCCCAAATAAAATAAAATATTTCAGAAAAAAAAAAAACTCAAATGTTTTAGGAGTGTTTTGGTTTTTCCTTTTAAGTATTCAACTAAAAGATAATTAATACATTTAATCAATTGTTTTTATTATAAATATAATTTAAAAATAAATTAAAATTTATCATATATTTTTTAAAAAATTATTATTTTTAATTTTTTAATAATAAATTATTATTATAATGTGTATGAGTCTTTTTATTTTATTTTATTTATAATTATTAATTTTATTAAATCTTTCATTTAAAATCAAATATTCTAATAAAAAAATATTTTTAGGAGTAGTTTGGTTATTCCTTTTTAGTAGAAAAGATAATTAACCCGTATATTCAACTTTTTTTTTTATTTTTTATACTAAATATAATTTAAATAATAAATTAAAATTTAACAAGGTAACTTTTTTTTTTCCTCTTTTAATTTCATAATAATTGACAATTAAATTTAAAGAATATATAAATTTTAAATTTATTCATATTGAACTAATTATTTTACGAGTATTTTGAAATTTTCTTTTAACTCCATGACTAAAACATAATTAACATATATAATCAATTATTTTTACATTAAATATAATTTAGAAAATAAATTAACTAAAATTTATTTATTGTTAAATTATGTTATATGAGATAATACATTGATATTTATAATAGATCTCATTAATTAAAATATGACATAATTTTTATGAAATTAGGATTATCATTTTACACATTAATATAAACCTATTTTGTTATAATAGTTATAAGATGAGGCATAAAGGATAACAATGCATTACTTGATTAACTTGAGTCAATTTTAGGATACCAAATCTAATTATGTGAATTTTAGGGAGTGTACTTATTTATGATTTTAATAAATTTTTAAAGAATTATAAATTTAAAAAAAATATATAAGCAAAAATAAATATGGAAAGTGTTGGAGAGAAAAGATAAAAATAAAATCATTGAAAATGCTTAAAATTTTTGGAAAAATAATAAAACTAGCACCCCTTAAATTTGTAATAACAAAACTAGCACTCTTTGTACTCAAACTTATATTTTTACAATTAAAAAAAATGATTAATATGTCATTTTTTTTGAACACTCATTCAATTAGAATTGAATTAAACCCGTTTAATATTTCACGTTCAATATTATTAGAGGTGCTAGTTTTGTTACTATAAATTTTAGGGATGTTATTTTTAATAAATTCCCAAAAATCTTTAAGAGGTGAGAATTAAGAATGAGTAAAAATATATATATACATATATATATATTTACGTATAAATTTATCTAAAAAAATTAATAAAAACTAATAAAAATTCTCAATTTTTAAAATATTTTGAAATAAAAGACTTTTTGAATATATTTATACGTAAAAATACTTTTATAAAATATTAATTGATTATATTTCATTTTTATTGGTTTTTAATTTTTTTAAAAAATTTCAATTAATACACTTTAATTTTAAATAATTATTAATTTTTTAATTAAATATACCTAAATTTTAAAATTTTATATGAAATATTCTGAAAATATTATAAACTAAATTATATATATAATATCTTAAATAACTTAATAACTATCTAATAGACAAGCTTAAATGAAAAGGAAATTTTTTTCGAAATTAGGAAAATAATAAATGAAAAATCCAAAGAGCGTAAGAAAAAACTAAATCATAGAAAGCGCTACGAGGCAATCTACTATCCTTCCGTTATAGAATTTTGGTTTGTATCTTTCAAGTCTCCTTTTCACCTCTCTTTTTTCTCTGTGTTCAAAACCCTAATTTTATCGCATCTGATTCAGTTTTGTCCCTCGGAAATTACACCCCTTTCTTCATCTTCCTCGACGATTTGAATTTCCTGACCGATCAAGCTTCCCTTCCCTGGTACGTCTCGTTTTATCGTTCTGATTGGCCAAAGTTTTTTTCTTTCCTTGATTAATTTCGTTTCTTTGATATTTTTAGCATTTTGTATAGAGGCATTTTTTTTTATAGAACGTTGTTTATTGTTTTATGTATTGAAGCCTTTTTTATTAAAAAAAAATTATTTTTTTTGACGAAGTTAGGGGCTTGATTTTTTGTGGATTTTATTGTATTTTAATTGAGGAATTGGAAAATTTTGAGTTTATTGTCTTTACGATTTGGTCTTTGTACGAGGCTTTGGATCTTTGATCGAATTCTGGGTGACGTGATCTGAATACTCTGACATTGTTCGTGGCTTATTCAATGTGCAATTTTGGTTATTTTGGATGTCATATATATGACATGATTCTTAATTTTGATTGATGTTGAATGAATGGATGGTAGTCCGAAGGAGTAGCTATATTTCCTTATTTTTATCAATATTGTGGGTTTTCAGTGTTATTGGGTTCGAGAAGATTTTTCTCAACCAATGGCAAAAGCAGAATTATTGAATTTGGCTTGTGAGAGGAGAATGTGGTATATAGTATCATGCTTCATTAATATAGTTGTTTTGCTATCATGGTTTTAGAAAACTAAGGCCAGTCTTAAGGCTTGCTTTGACGCTTTCCTAGCAGACTTGCATCAAGGCTAGTAGTTTGAATGTTTTCTAAGGCTTACGCCTCACTTGTTGCATCTCAAGGCTTAAGTTTCAAAGCATGGAAAGGTTTACACCTTCAAATTTTGCTGAAATTGAGTTAATGGACTTGGGAATGATAAACTAGAAAAACTAGATAAAAATGTCAACTTTTCTTTCCTCTTTCTTCCTCCTCCTTCCAGAAGCAGCTAGCAACCCTTCATTTTTATTGTGATTTTTTCCCTTCTTCTTTTCGAATCTCTTTTCCTTTTCTCTATTGTGCATATAATGAGTGTTGATATGTTCATATCCCATCTTCTCTGCATATTTTTTGCTTGTCTTCTCCCACTCAGTAAGGTTGAAAGCTTACTAAGGCTATATTTTAGTTCCTTTTTTATGGCCTTCTCTCTCATTATTTTAGTTCTCGTCATTCCAAACAATGACCTAATTTTCTAGCTATTGCTGATTGTTTATTGCTTTGCCTGTTAATTGTTGCTGATTACTTTTGTAGCTTTTTTTAAGTTATGGATTTACTAGGAATTGTGAATGTCTTGTTTATTTATTTTAATTTTTTTTTTTTAAAATTTTGCCTTGAGGCTTAAGCCTCAAACCACCTTGAGGCATATGCCTTGCGGTAGAAGTTTGGAAGGCTAGTTATGGCCTCTTATAACCTTGTTTACTATTTTTGGAATGTTTTATAAAAATACTAATAAGGTATAAATTGTTAGAAGGACAATTCTTTGGAATTCTTTAGTGAGCACATATCAATCCCACTCTAGATTGGAGAAGTTAATTGTATGTCCATTGTTGCCTTGTTGTTGATTATATAAATTTAATTTATTGGTTGTTCTATCTAATGTACTGGATGTGAAAAGCATGATTTTGGTGGTCAGCCACAGGGATATAGATAATGTCAAATGTTAAGAATCGTTTCATTGATTTTCTAGAGTTCAACACTACTGTTTTACTTTCTATAAGATTTAGTTGCAAATTCATGAAACTAATATGTTAGTTTGAGACATTATAGAAATTTTCCCTTTTAATTTATTCGAATAAGTATTGATGATATCACACATTTGGCTGTGCCTGTGGTTATTGTTTGTTATAACCTTGCATGTTATACTATTAACTTTACTGTCTTCTTTTTGTGCACTGCCATTTCCTTGAATGTCTGAATACACTAATAAAACAGCTCTCCAATGGTTGCTAACGAGCACTCTGGAAACACTTTTTTTTTTTTTCCCTGCAACTGGACTTTCTGGATGATTTTAAGTAAATACAATTATCTAGTGTTAGATTGAGGCATTATTGTGAAGGGCATGCTTATTGTTTCTGTATTATACTGGCTGAGTAACACCTTGATTGTTCGTTGTGTTGGCAACTTCTCTTGTATCCTTTTTTTCCTCCCTTTAATTTTCAGTTCTTTAATGACCTGCCTCAGGACCCATTCCAACTCTTAAGCTGTTGTTCTATTCATATCCTCAATGTTTTTTATTAATATTTTATTTTCAGTCCTTTTCTTCTTTTGCTCAACCTTTCCTTACTCTGACAAACAAATAACCAATAGTGTTTCCTGTGTTCATGCTGGCATGGAGTAGAAATTGGGGTTGTTCAACTGGTTGGCATTTTGTTGATTGCTATTTTAGATTGTTTAAGATATTTGCATTTTATGAACATTTCAATGTGCCTGTATTTGGTTTGAGATCAGTGATATATTTCCAGGTGAATATGATTTCAATTCCTGCTTTTTATTTGCCTCTTCCTCCATATAGATGTATATGTGCACGTTACTCATGAATGTCATTATGATGTTTGCTGTGTACATGGAGTAGCATATTAATGTATGTTGTTGATTTTCGTTGTGAAAGAATTTGGTTGCCCTCTATTACTATTAATTGAATTCTTTACCTTGGGCATTACAGGATTATATACGATTATAAAGATGTCTCCAGCATCAAGGTCTAAATCAAAAGATAAAAAGGCTAGCAAGGAGTCCCAAAAAGCTTCTTCAAAGCCTCCAGCTGGCAATGCAGCTACTGGCATTCCAGCTAGTGCCTACAATCCACTTTTAGGAACATTCCATACCCTCGAGTTATCACCAACATCCACTGCATCATCAGTTCAGACTAATGGCCGTTTCCGGAATATAGATGAAACAGATGATCATTCTGGGGGTTCTCTGGCTGCCGTGGTTGAGTATGATTCTGTTTCTAATAATGACAGCTGGTCTGGTGAGTCAGAAGATCACAAAGAGAAAGTACTACAACTTGGACTTCGGCTGGAATCAGTACCTGGAGCTGACAATGACAAGCGAGAAAAAATCCGCCAGAAAAATGAAAGAAAGCATCAACGCCAAAAGGAGAAGCGAGCTCAGGAGCTGCATGAGCAGTGCAGTGGCTATCTTATGTCTAGAAAACTTGAAGCACTTGCTCAGCAGCTTGTGGCAATGGGGTTCTCTCAAGAGCGTGCAACAATGGCTCTTATACTTAATGAAGGTAGAGTAGAAGAATCAGTTGCATGGCTATTTGAAGGCGGTGAAGCAGTTGATGAGGCCAGGGATCAACACCTTTGTGGGACTAATCTTAAAATTGACATATCGGAAGAGCTTGCTCGAATTGCAGATATGGAAGTAAAGTTTAAGTGCTCAAAACAGGATGTTGAAAGAGCTATTGTCACCTTTGAGGGTGATCTTGAGAAGGCTGCAGAAAGCTTAAGAACGTCAAAGCAAGATCCACCTTCTGCTTCATCTAAGCCAGAAGAAACTGGTGATCCTCCAATTTTCAATAATGGCAGGGTTCCAGCCACGGGTAATCAGATCTTGAGACAACAAGCTAAGGTTACTGCTCCAACATTACAACATAGAAAGGATGATAAGGATTTCAACTACACAAAGCAACCAGTAACAGCTTTAGGGTCTTTGGAGGGTGCAAGTAAAAATTTGCAGCCTCTGAAGAGAGTTCAGCCGAAGCCAGAATGGGCTACACTGCATCAAGCAGCACTGCCAGTTGATAACAGATGGCCGAATACAGGATCAAATCTTCCTGTCTCCTATTCATTGGTATCATCATTTCAAGTGTCCTCTTCACCTGCCAAGACAGAAACTCATTTGGGAAATGAATTAAAGTACCTTGAGGCTGGAACAATGAAGGAGCCGATTATAGTGATGCAGCGTCCTCAATCTCTTATGAAACAGGTTCCAGCAAGCATGAGTTCATCCCTTCCTGGCACAGCACCCAGTTTGTATCCCAGTACTAATATTGAAGCTATGAGGTCTAATGGTTTTATGCCCCAAATTCCTTACACTAGAAACACCAACCCAAACAATTTAAGCTCAAATCAGATGTTCCACCAATTTCAACATCAACAGCAACAACACCCTCTTCCTGATAGCAGTCAAGGGGATTATTCCCCTGGCAGTAGTCGAGGAGGGAATGGTTTAGGGAGTAGAACTAGTGCATCTCCAACCCTTGCTGCTGCTTCCTCCCTAGGGCTTTTCTCTGGTTTGGGTTTGGCTGCTTCATCAGGGGCATCCTCTCCTGTAGACTGGAATACTGGTGGCTCGATGCTGCAGTTAGATTATGCCAACATAGACTGGACTTTGGACAGAGGACTATCAACATCAAGGCCTAGTGGATTGTGGGTAGGGCTGAGTTCTTTTATGAAGAATAAGACCAACATGTATGACTCTAAAGCATCAGGTGTCGGTGCTCAAGTGACAATGAGATCATCCTCTAATGTGAATGGTGTTTCCATTGCGGGACTGCAAGATCGTGGAGCTGCTAGTTCTGAAACATCAGCTGTCGGTTCTCGGGAATGGACATCTCCATTTGAAGGGGAGGATCTTTTTAGCTTACCCAGACAGTTTGTTTCTTCTCCTTCTCTTTAGGCGAGGAAAGTATTTCAATGAATAAAAAAGAAAAAAATTGAAAGACCGAAAAAAAAAATTGAGTGGATTTAATGTTGGTGTTCTTTCTTATGATGCTGCAGTGTTGATTGTTGGTGGATAAGCTGAGTGCAGAAAGAATCTTCGTCTTTTTGCTTATTCCTTTATGTTTAGCTGCTGCATTTACCTTTTGCATGGGAGAGACATTATTGATGATTAAAATGAGGAGATTTTGTGATCTTGAACCTAAAATATTCAACATAACCTTAGGACTAGAATATATTCATTAGTATAGAACTTACATTTATGTTTTTTTTTCTTTCCCTGTGTCAAAGTCAAGTTTAGCTTAATCTAACTTATGAGAATCTGGGAAAGAGAATTTGCGTTAGCAAAGCTAGATTCTCACAGTGAGGTGCTTCTAGTTAGCAAAGCGCTGTAGTAGTATGGAAGCCTATGTGCCATAATGTTGAGCGAAGGACGATGCTCCTCCATGTGTACAGTAGTCAACAGTGTTATGAATGAATTAGCTCCTTGGTAATGGCTTAACCTTGGAAACTACTACATAAGGTTTGGAGAGAGATGGGAACGGTAATAATACGGTAGTAAATGTAAGTTTTTTTTTTAGCACATAAAAATGCAAGATTTTTTTTTTTTCAATAGCCAATCAAATGATTACTAGTCATCATTTTACTTAATTAATTCATCATTTTGAACTTTATACACAGAACATTTTTCCATACTAGTTTCTACCTATATTGCAGTTGAAGCACCTAAAAGAGAATTTAGTATTTTTCTGGTCAATAATGGAAGCAATTGTCTCTGTCGTCGTAAAATAAGTGCACTTCGCTATGTCCATTCACAAGGACTTAATTTTATGTTCAAACATCACATGCCAATAAATGTGGTCATCATTATAGCTACTTAAGATATTGCGTTTGAAGAGGTGGACAGATAAGACTACTAGTTGCTCGATCAGGACCCTAGTTTGATTGTGAACAACCTTGATGGATTCTCTTTCCTCTTTCACGAGTTCTTCTAAGCACTTACAGTTTTTAACGTTAGAGTTAGACTGGATGATATATTCTTTTTAGCGCTTGAGCTCCTTTTAGAGCGCTACAGAATAACTCTATTATTGTACTTAATTTGGTGTGCTTTCAAATCCACTCTGGTTTCGTCTCGAGCCTTTCCTTGACCCCTTCATATTTTGTTTTGATTGCGGGGAATTTAGGAAGGGGTTTGGAATAAAGATTCTTGCCACCAAGAATGAGAGATTGATTCTAGCCAGAGAGTAAGAAAGTATTTGATTGACGCCAAGGAAGAATCAAGATTGAGAGAGATGGATTAACAATCCTTTACAATTTTGACCTAGTTGAAGGGGTCATCTTGTTGGTTATTAGGTCTTTGACTACATTGAACAGACTAGAATGCCTTCAATTTCTTCTTGCATCTGTTAGTTCTTCATTCTCTTCTTGGTTTAGCTCTCAGTTGGCCAAACACGAGCAACACCTATGAATTCTTGTTTCAATTCCATTAGCCCTTTGTATTATGATGTATGGAACCCATCACCTGTGCCTTTTCTATAAGATTATAACATTCCTTTCTTTGAACTAATTCATAGGGGGTTAGAAAAAAGCTCGTTTATGGATGATGTATTTCATTATTAAAAAAAGAATTAATTACGTACAAACCTTACTAGATTGGGGCTTCACTTTTGGTTGTGTCAACAAAATCCTTCGGTCAGAAAGCATTTTCTTCGCCAGCAATAGTATGATTGTCAAGCCTTTTCCTTGTTCTGCTCACTGGCCTATTGGGATAAAAGCCTTCGGGCTTTGCCTGCCATTTCTAATAAAAAGTTCTTAGGTTGAAAAACTTTCAATTGTATCAATGGTAGTGTATTTTGTGCCAATCCAATGAAAATGGATGGATGGATGAGTTAGATATTTACTCTCTTTTTTTCCCTTTCGATTTTTTAATATATTACATGTGGTAATTTAAAACAGAAAGCTTCTGAAAAAAATGTCAAGTATTTACTAGCCCATAGTGCATAAGTATTACATAGCAGACATTGTATTAGGTCGGGCATTTTATGTGTTGAAATTAATTGTAACTAATTGAGCGTGAGACGAGATGATTATTATAATTTTGAAATATGGTTAATCAAAACTAAACATATATTAATTTTTATATGCATATAAAATAAACTTTTAATATAAAATACACAATATTTTGAATAATTAAATCGAATTTTCTTTATATATATAATTAGTGGTAGTGTAAACTTATGTACCATGACGCAATGACGTACCTGTTTGGTGGGCTGTACCGGGCTTCAGCCCGGACAGCTTTTTTTTTTTAATTTTTTTTAATAAATTTTAATAATATAAATATAATTTAATATTTTATATTAATTAAAATCTTAATTATAAACTATTATTTTCCACATATTTTCTCTTTTTTTTTTTTTATTATTATTATTGGCTTGTTACTTTATTCTCAAACTTTACAACGATGTGTATCTGATATTTAAAAAAAAAAAAAATTATTATAATTATATATTCTCTTTTAAAAATATTAAATATTAAAATATTTATATTTTAATTTATACTCATATTAATAATTATGTATTATATATTTCTAAAAATTATAGCTTTTAAACTTTTGATCGATAAATATTTTATAATTATTAATTTAAGTGCTTATTTAAGTATAAATTTATATGTATTTAGTACTCATTTTTTTCATAATAATTCACCATTATTTCATTAAATATGTTATTTTTTATTCTTTAAATTATTAATTAGAATTCTTTATTTTAAAATATATATTATCTCATTGCTATATTAGAACATTAAATTTATTTTAAATTTCTATACTTATCAATTACTATTAATAGGTAAAAAAATGATTGACATATAACTTTTTGTTTGCTTGTTGTTAGGTATTTGTAATTTTTAATTTATATACTTTAATTTGTATTAAATTCTTTTATCGTAGGTTATAATAAATAAAATTTACTAAAATTCTAAATCATTTAAAATTTTTTATTCATTTTTTAAGAAAATAGATGATCAATAATCAACAAAAAATACTTCTATTAAGGTTACCAATAAAAAAAGTAAGTGATCTCAAGAACCACTTATTGATGATAATGCACATATTTTAAAATAAATTAAAATAATTTTTTAATATATATCAGCCCTCCTAGAAAAATATTTCTGGGTACGTCCCTGTCATGACGTATTATTCATTGTTTCTGAAATATACTTCCTAGCAATATTATTAGTTTCTAATTATTAAACATTTGATAGTTATGTTATTTTAAAAAATAATAATAATAATTACTCGACTATTACATTTTATTAGTTTTGAGTATTACATAGTTACTTATTTCGAGAGCATCGAATAATTTCTCATATATCATTAGCATTTTTTTGATTATTAATTGATCCCACATTTTGAAAAATTTTTAAAGCAAAGGGTTTGAAGGCAAGAAGTAAAGAGAAATTATTCAAGTAAAACATAATAATTTGATATTTTAATTTAATAAAATATATAATTAGAATAACTATTTTTTTTTCGTGATAATGAATCACACGTCGAAATTAAATGAGTCTAGCCTTATTTTTGGAGCTTCTCTTTTGGCGAATTAATGAAAGGATGAGGATTTGGACATCTCTCTCTCTTAAATGGCTTACCATTACGCAATTGTAAAAAAAAATTAGAAAAATTCCTAAAAATAATATTTTAAAATTTATAATAATAAAATTAATACTCTAATAATATTGAACGTTCAATATTAAACGAATCTAAATTATCATCGTTCAATTCCAATTGAACGAGTGTTTAAAGAAAAATAACATATTAGTTATTTTTTTAATTGTGAAAATATAAGTTTAAACACAATGAGTACTAGTTTTATTATTACAAATTTTAAGAGGTGTTATTTTTATTGTTTTTCCAAAAAAGTACTTTTATTATAGATGCATATACCAATTTAAATATTACAATTATTATTATTATTATTTAATAAATAATTTTATAATTATTTTATTGTATTTTATTTTAATTTTATATTTAATTAATAAATAATATAATAATATATTGCAATACTCTTAATTAAAACTTTATTCACTCTATGAATTTAATTATTTTTCATTGGGCTGATTATTAATTATATATTTTTATTTCCTTAAATGATAGTAAATTTTGTTGAAAAAATAAAGAAATTATAACTATGCATGAAAAAGGGTATGGTTACTACTTTATTAGTCTCTTTGATCAACTCAATTTATAGGCATTCAAAATTTTAAAATATATGATATAATTATTAAATTTATAAAAATTTACCAATAGATCCCAAATCTTTATAGAAGTCTTCGAAGTTTTTAAACTCACAAATTAGCTTGATAACTAACATACACATTTGTGATTAAAAGTTACAAAATTTGTGCATAAATTTTTAAAATTTGAGAATTAAATTATTCGATTTAAAAATTTATATACCTATATGTGAAAGTTCTAAATATTTAAAATGAGAGTCTTAAATATATACAATACCCTAAAAAGGCTATACATGAATATGAATAAGAATAAGATGTAAAATATTTTTTTTGATATTATTTACTTAAAAAGTTTTTATAATATTCATTATCCGTCATGAAATATATTTATTTTTTATTTTAAAGGTTTTTTTTTATGATAGTTGTTATTAAAACGACTATCATAAAAAATATTTATTTATTATTTTGAAGTTTTTATGACGATAACAGTTAAAACGAATGTCATTATAACTTTAAAACTTTTAATCGTCATCGAAACTTTAGCTATACATTTTCAATGATGGTCAATTTAAAAAAAAAAAAAAAAAAAAACTGTTCGACCATCCTATTTTAGCATGGTGAATGTTTAATAAATATGTTAAGAAATTATGTTTTATACAAACTTAGACGACATATAATTCTTATTAAATTATATTAGTTATTTAATTTAATGGGCTAAAATTAAATGATCTAATTTTGGTAGGCCCATAGACTGCTCAGTTTTAACATGGGCTTATTGAGTAGATGCTAATTTTATTTTAATTAAGAGATTATGAGAACTCTAATTAAAACAATATATAAAGACTCTTTAGGGTCCCATTGAGGAATTAAGGCAATTTGGTTGAGGAAGATCACAAACTACTTTGCTACAAAATCAATTGGTTGCAATGGATTTAATTAAGTTTGTACATATTTGTTTTAATTCTTAATGATTTCATATGAATATTTCTAGATTTGTTATTGGTGATGGTTCTCACAAAAAAAGTTAAATTCTAACAAATTGTATTAAAGCTTTTTCATGTTAAATCATTACGAATTAAATTTATTTTCAATACATGATTTTTTTTTTTGGTGTATTTTGAAAGATTTGTGTTTTTGAAAAATTTAAATTTGATCGCCTGGCACTTGTAAATAAATAATCTTTAAAGGATTTCTTATGGTAGCATCCACTGATAATATAAGTATTAATAACTTGCTGCTAATTACCAGTCATGGCGGCATGGGTATTGGGAATATAGTAGAGTCAGTCTGAGTTGAATATAATGTGAATGAAAATATATTTCTTGTGGTTATTCTTACCTCACAATAGAGGTATATATAGAAAATAAAATACAATAGTCCTAAATAAATTAGAATCATGTACAACATAGAATTCTATTACAGATAGACACATATTAATTACAATATATTATACACTAATTACATGACTCACGCTAACACTCTCTCTCAAGTTGGCACATACATATCGACCATGCCCAACTTGCTTAGTGAGTCATAAAATGCCTTCTTGAAAACTCCTTTCGTGAGCACATCTGCAAGTTGCTTCTCAGTGGGAATAAAAGGAAATCTAATGAGTTTGACATCTAGCTTCTCTTTTATAAAATGACGATAACCTCTACATGCTTAGTGCGATCATGATGTACTGGATTTTGTGATATGTCAATGGCTGCTCGACTGTCGCAATACAACTGCATAATATTTTTTAGTTCGAAACCCAAATCAAATAGCAAACTTTTTATCCATAGCAATTCACAAACACCATGAGCCATACCTCTGTACTCAACCTCAGCACTAGATCGTGCCACAACTTTTTGCTTCTTACTTTTCCATGTAACCAAATTACCTCCCACAAAGGTGAAGTAACCCGATGTCAACCTTCTATCTGTAATACTTCCTGCCCAATCTGCATTTGTGAATCCAAAAACTTCAAGAGGATTGTTGTGTTTGGTGATATTACTCCTCTCCTTGGAGTTGACTTCAAATATCTTAAAATTCTCACAACTGCATCCATGTGACTCTCACTCGAGTTATGCATGAACTGACTTACCACACTTACTGTATATGCTACATTTGGTCTTGTATGTGCCAAATAAATTAGGCACCCAACCAATCTCTGATAGCGAGCTCGATCAGTTGGTACTTGATCTGGATACTCTGCTAGACAACGGTTTTGCTCAATAGGAGTGTCAATAAGTTTACAATTCAACATACCTCTTTCAGTTAGTAGGTTAAGAATGTACTTTCTCTGACATAGAAAAATTCCTTCGCTCCCCTTAGCTACCTCAATTCTTAAGAAGTACTTCAGTTTACCTAAATCCTTCATATTGAACTCAGAGGCAAGCTGCCTCTATAATTTATCCATCTTAACAGTATCATCTCCAGTAATTACAATATCATCAACATAAATAATTAGAGCTGTTACCTTCCCATGTTGATGTTCGAGAAACAGCGTGTGGTCTGAATTGCTCTGTCTGTAACCAATCTTCTGCATAAATTGTGAAAACCTTCCAAACTAGATTCGAGAGGATTGCTTGAGACCATACAAAGTCTTCCTCAATTAGCATACAAAATTACCAGGAGAAGTAGTTACATACCCAGGTGGAAGACTCATGTACACCTTCTCGACTAACTCCCTATGAAGGAACGTATTCTTGACATCAAACTGCTGAAGTGGCCAATTTAAGCTTGTGGCAAGCGAAAGCAGAACCCAAATAGTATTCATTATGAAAATCGGAGCAAAATTCTCATCGTAGTCTACACCATACGTCTGAGTGAATCCTTTTGCTACAAGGCGGGCTTTATACCGATTCACAGATCCATTAGCATTATGTTTCATAGTAAACACCCATTGACAACCAACTGCCTTCTTGCCTTGTAGTGGAGGCACAAGTTGCCAAGTATCATTCTTCTGTAATGCCTTCATCTCTCCATTGCCTTCCTCTATTTTGGGTCTCCCAACACATCCTACACTTTGTTAGGTATTGATATAGCAAATATTTGATTTACAAATGATTCATATGGCTTAGACAATCTTTTAGTGGACATGTAGTTGGCTACTAGATATTTTGCTTTTTGCATGGATATCTAGTTCATATCTTTTGGGTGGTTGATCTCGAGTAGACCTATTTGGTAACACATATTGTCCAACACTAGACTCAATGGTATTAGTATTAGTAGGTGTACATACCTCAGATGAGTCAGATGAGTGACCTTCAGTACCAGGGAGTTGTTGATCAAGGGTATGAGTGATGCTTGAGGGAACAACAGTGTCTTCATTTTCATTCTCAATTATCAGAACTGGTGCTTGGATACTTGAAGCATCTACTTCTTCCACTACTAGATTCAATGGATTAAGAATCTCAACTGGACCCATCGAAATATCAGTAGGTGATTCTTTTGATTTCTTCCCTTCACCATGATACAGTTCTTCAAAATATGAATTCTCCCCTTGATGAACAGTATCAGGTGAGGAAAAATAACTCATGTCCTCAAAGAAGGTAACATCCATAGTGACATAATACTTTCTGGTCGGTGGATGGAAGCACTTGTACCCTTTTTGATACCTCCATAACCAAAAACACACACTTAATTGCCTAGGCATCTAACTTGGACCTCTGATTTTTAGGAACATGTACAAAAACAACACAGGCAAATACACGGGCAGGAAGATTATGAAATGATAACAAGGATACATGAGATGCGAGAACCTCGAATGGGATTTTTTCATGAAGGACACTAGATGAAAGACGATTGATGAGATGGACGGAAGCTTGAATAGCATCGTCTCAAAGATATTTTGGCATATGAGCACTAAATAGGAGTGCATGAGCTATATCAAGTAAATGACAGTTTTTTCTTTCGGACACCCCATTTTGTTCTGGTATTTGTGGGCAAGTAGTTTGATGAACAATCCCATGTGTTTTCAAAAAATCTTGAAAAACATGATTAACATATTCTCCCCCATTGTCAGAATGTAGGACTCTAATGATGCTATTGTATTGTATTTGAACATGAGTACGAAAATTTTAAAAAATTGAAAAAACTTCATCTTTGGTTCTAAGAAGAGAAACTCATGACAATCTTATACAGTTATCAATAAACGATATAAAATACCTCATACTCGATACAGTGGGCTCTTTACACGGTCCCCAAACATTAGAATTAATTAATTCAAAAAGAATAACACTTTTATTATAAATACTAGGAGAATAAGTAATACGATGGCTCTTGCCAAAACACATGTTTCACAATGTAAAACAGACTCACTAACACCAATAAACAAAGTAGGCATAGATTTTTTCATAAGACTAAAAGAAGGATGCCCTAAACGGTGATGCCACTACCAAATTTCACTTAACTTGTTAGAACTTGAAGTCAATGTAGTGCGAGATTGTGCTCCTGGTTTCTCCCTTGCGTAGTTCTGATCCAGACGGAAAAATCTGCCTCTCAGATACCCTCGACCAATTATTTCCCTTGTAAGAAGATCCTGAAAAAATCACATACATAGGATAAAACGTTACAGAACATTTAGACTCAGTATTTAACTATGCGACAGATATTAAGTGATGAGATAAGTCAGGCACATATAAAACATTATGGAACTGTAAAGTTGGAGTGATACGGACCGACTCTTTTCCTAAGATAGGAAAAGTCTCACCTTTAGCATTCATAATATAAGACACTGGTGGGGAAGATAACTCAGTAAAATAAGATTTGTCATAAGTCATATGATCAGACGCACCATAATCAATAATCCAAGTATTAGACCCAATAAAGTGAGAAACGTTTAAGGCCATACCAATCTTACCACAACTAGCTATTGAAGCTATAGGGGTAACTCCACATGTTACATGATGATCCGATCCAGTCACTCCATAGAAATCTGGTTGAATCTTCTCCACTTGAGTTCTTGAACCTTTTCTTTAATCTCTCTTAATCTTGGCTGTTGGATTTTTTTGTAAATGACTAATTGTGTTTTTCTCCCTTAGGAGATTAGGTTTAATTAGATGGAAAATGAAATAATATGGACCATTGGATCAAATCCTAAAAAATCCAAGGGTTGAAGATGAAAGTTGGACTTAAAATGAATTTGATTTGGCATTTAACGATTAGGAAAACAAAGCTCGTCGTGGCCTGAAAAAGTGTGCACCGTGGCCTAAGCTCCTCGCTACATCTGGTGAACTATGTGAGCTGTGACATAAGAAAGTGAGCTTCATGGTGTAGATTTCTTGGTTTGTCTGGTGAAATATGTGCGCTGCGTCCCAATGCTTTCGTATTTGATAGTGAAAATGGCATACCACAACATAAATTAACGTCCACTATGGCACAAATTAATGCCCACAGTGGCACGGATCACTCAGGTTTCAATGTGTAATCCAACTTTTTGCTTGCACCGCGGCATGGACTCTTTTTCCCTTTTATCTTGTTTTCCCTCGGTTTGCTATCATTCCACTTATATTGATATAATTAAATACAAATTAAGCATTTTCATGACATTTAGCGCAAAACAAGACAAATAGTTTGCTTAAAAATGACCAAATAACTCTACTTTCTTAAAGTTATCAATACTAGTAGAAAATCTCAAGAGGCTCAACCAAATAGGCCTCAGGTTCATGATGAACACTATTTTGACATACTATTTGTTACGTTTTTAAGTATTTATTTTGCATTTAATCTCGATATAATCTTGTTTTGGAGGGTATTCTATTGTTTTGCAGGTCAAAGTTGGTTTGGAAAGAAATGTGGAAAAGAGAGCAAAAGTGTTAAAGAATGTAAGCCTTACATTGGGTGCAATTCACTATGTAAGGGGGACTAACAAGAGCTTAAGAATGTAAGCCCTTACATTGAGAATCAGCAAATTATGTAAGGGCATTTACATAGCATTACAAAGACTCGTGCCGAGGCATGGAAAAGTGCGCTTCGTGGCCCATGCGCGCGAATTGCAAACTCTCCCTCAGTCACACACGCACAAATCCCTTGGAAACCCTTACATAAGAGAGACCTAATGCAATACAACCCTAAGTAACCCAAGAGATATTCAGCCTCCTACGAACACACGAGACACCACAGGTGAACAGTGCGAGAACAGTGCCGAATTCAGGTTTTTCATACAATTTTGGGAGAGAACTTACTTCATCAAAGGCTATTCAATTGGAGCTTCATCAAGAGACTTGAAATAGGTGATCGTCCAACATCAAAGATCTTGTTGCAAGAGTGAAAATTGGTAGATTCTTATTTGTAATCCTTCTCCTTCTCATTCTCATTAGAATTCTTTTGATGTCATTTATAATGAAAAATCTGGATTTGAGTTTGATTATGTGTAGCTAAACTCTTGTGTGTGGGATTTTAGGGATGTGACTTTGAATGGATATTGTTTATGTGGTTTTATTATTATTTGAGTGATTTGTTTCATGCTCATTGTTCTTGACATCTATATTCATTAATTATTTTTGGCCAATTTAGTTTATGAATATTTGAGACTATTTTAGGGTTGAACTTTAGAAACGTCATCTAAGTTTAATCGGGCATTTTTGAGCATGAGCCTAAATTAAGTGCATTGACTTGTCTTAATTTAGGTGATTAAATTACCTTTTCTAAGATTAATGCTAATTAACTAATTAATGGTCCGGATCAAAGAAGCTAATTAGTTAATTAAGGGAAAACCGTCATTGATTTGGGATTTTCTAGGATTTAATGAAAAGAATCAATAAAATTCACTCTATACGCTTGACTGAGGAGACCACGTAAACCAATTTATCCATACTTAGTTTACTAACTAACTTCCCACACTAGTTCATCATATAATTTCGACATCGTTCTTTATTTGTTGATTTATTTATTTTAAGTAATCACACTTTTAGCAACTGTTTTCCAAATCAATCTTTGATTAGAGTGTTTAGGATTTATTTTAGTGTCACGTTTTAGATTACATTTAACTCTTTTAAAAACCACTACAATTCTTTTGAGAGACGATCTTGGGAGTATACTTGTTGCTTACTATAAGTGACTCGTGCACTTGCGAGCTTTTACTAATACAAAATTTGGTTATCAAGTTTTTGTGCATCAGTTCACATCTGCCAACAACAAATTTATAGACCTAAGGTTATTACTACTAACAATACCATTATGGTATATAATGATTTTGCAGCCTTCAATGCACTAGGTACAGATGATAATATCCATATCCCTTCTACACTGAACATACCTATTAACACATGTTATAACAACTACAACCTCTGCTCCTATAATCACCACTTGCACTTCTATTGCTCGCATTGCCTCAACCTCCCACACGGATGATTTGAACCCATTTATTTGGTTGCTAAGAGTTGTATTTATAAGCATGAGTGTTTTAGGGCACAAAGAATTATATTCTAAGTAAGAAACTGGACATTTGGCATATTTTCTGCACAAAAAAATAGTGCACATCGAGGCCTAAAATAATAGACATTGCGGTGCAAGGCTCTTGGATAACCAGTGTAACAACGCGTGCTACGTCGTAACTTTTTCTCCACCTAGGTGCAGGGCTGCACTGCTGCCCAAATAATTCTCTGCCTAGGTGAAAAACTGATTGTGTTGATTTGTGTCCAACAACGTGTGCACCATAGCCCAAATAAATCTCCACTGCAACTTAGACTAATTTTTACCCATTTTAACTTGTTTTCACTCCTTTTGCCATTCTTCCACCTACATTGACACAATTAAACATAAATTATGTCATCTGAGCCATTTTAAGTGCAAAACAACACAAATGCTAGCTTAAAAGTAGTTAAATAACTTTACTTTTGTAGAGTTATCATAACCCATAGTCAGCTCCTACATGCCAATTTTAGCCTATCAACCCATTTGATATCTTTGATACTAAAATTCACATCTAGCAGTTGCTGCAGTACCCATAGATACAATTTTCTCGAAGGTTCACCCTATCCCCTCTACTAATGCTCTGACGATATATGGATCTATTGTTCCCACATTTGGTACTTTAGCTACATCTACCACAGGATCTATACCCCCTCTTGCCTCACCGAGGGTCTAGGTTGTAAAATTGTAACGAGAAGAAGCCACCGAGCTCAATCAACTAGCCCTCATCTTTAGCCTATGAGATACACACCATTTGCAGGGGACTTTAATAATAACTCATAATGATAGTTCTTTATTGGAACTATAGGTTTATTTACAATAGGAATACCCAAAATACTTTGCAAAATTTTTGTAAAAAGAAACAATTAGACTTTCTTTGTATAGCAGAACCAATGCTTGACCTCAGCTTTCTAGAAGATCACTCTTGGCAAAATTTGGGTAATACCTTTATCGTCTCAAATTCCACATCGGTTAGTAAGCTCTGGCTTTTCTCAGCCCTTATAGTGGAAAATGACACTACGATTGTTATGCAGTATTAACAACACATAACGGTTACTTACAGTTTAGATGCCAAGATTTATCTATTAACATTTGTTTATGGTAAGGGAACCTATTTTAGGAGAAATGACTTATGGGATTCACTAAGAGCTTTTTTGGATACTCCAACCCCATGGCTTGTGCATGGGACTTTAATTCTGTTCTTAGATCCCATGAAATTATAAGTTTGACTCGCAGTACTAACTTGATTGAGGGCTTTAACTCTATGATCTCTTCTTATAACTTGGTTGAAATTGATACTAAAGTGGCCTTTTATACTTACTCTAAAGGTCGATTATCTCAAATACAGTCGCGATTAAAATGTGGGTTATGTTTAGAATCCTTCCTTGATTCCTAGTCTTCATTCTCCTACTATATCCTTCCTCGAGGCTGCTTCGATGATCATCCACTTTTCTTACTACTTCTACGGCAAGCCCTGGGGGTCAAGGCCATTTTGGTTTCATGGTGTGTGGTTGGAGCACCCTAGTTTTCTGGAGCTAGTGCGTACCACCTAATCGGCACCTGTTCAGGCTAGCCCCTATGGATATTATTATTGGTAAACTTAAGGCTCTCAAATTGGGTCTTAGAACTTGGAATAAAACTATTTTTGGTATTTTGGATCAAAGTATTGCAACAGCTTAAACTACACTTGCCGACATTTAACAACACTATAATGATGACTCTTTCTCCGAAGAATTGCTCCAATTGGAGTTTGATGCTCATACTGACTTGGATAGATTACTGCGTCAGCAAGATAATTTTTTAAGAGAAAATATCTAATTAAAATGGCTGAAGGGTGATGAGAAAAACTCTACTTTTTTTTTCACTCGCTTATTCGTCATTTAAGGCCCTTAAAACCTTTGACCCACTTAAAAATTAATGAAGAATTACCCAAGATCCAAAGACGATAGCTAGCTATATTTTGGACTACTATAAGTATCTCTTTTCAGCTTAGTCGATTGGAACAACGAAATTGACTCTCATCAAGTCAATGGTGCTCTATGTGGTTACTTTTGTGAATAATGGCAATTTTGATGCGTACCGTCATTAGAAGATATACTTGCTACAGTTTTTCACAAGGAACCAATGAGTGCCTTTGGGCTAGACAGCTTTGCAGGTAAATTTTTTCAATAGTGTTAGGATATCATTAATACAGACATTGTGCGAGTGGTTCAGGACTATTTTAAAATAGGTCAAACTCAAACTTTTTAACCCTTATACCTAAAAACCGACAAGCAACCACTATTGATCAGTACTGGCCTATTGCTCTAGGCAACTTCATGTTCAAGTAAATAACGAAGATTGTTGCCAGTCGCCTAGGACACATTTGCTCTCGTATTCTATCAAAGAATCAATTTGGATTCATTTTCGGTTGAAACATTGGCGATTGCATAGTAGGTTCTTTTAAATGTTTTAATACAATGTAACTCTCTAGCTGAGGGGGTAAAATTGCTCTCAAAATTGATATTTGCAAGGCTTTTGATACCATGTGATGGGATTTTATTTTACAGGTGATGTAGTGCTTTAGCTTTGACAACATCTTTTTGGGTTGGATCCAAGATCTCTTCACATCAACAAAAATCTCAAACCTGGTTAATGGTTCCCCCAGGGGTTATTTTCGTTGCTCTAGAGGCATCTGACAAGGAGATCTTTTGTCTCAACTATTGTTTTATGTAGCTAAAGATTTCCTCAACAGATACCTTGGGAAGTTGGTTGAACTCGTGTTCCAATGCACTTTTTATATGTACATGATCTTCTTCTTTTTGGTCTAGCATGTGAGTCCAATCTCTAAGTTTTATTTGAGGTTTTTTTCACTGTATGGTCAGCTTTTGGGTCAAATGGTAAATTTAGAAAAATTCCTCATTTACTTTGGCACAGGTGTTCCTCTTGGCAATATATTATCACTTCTTGATATAGCTAGGATGCACACTAAAGGCTCATCTTTGTCTTACTTGGACATCAATCTTTTCTAGGACACTAGAGAAAGCATTGGTTTCAAGGTTTAGCCAATAAAATTTGTGCGAAGATAAAGGCATGGAAAAGGTTGACGCTTTCTTTGGCTGGACTTAAATGCTTGACTTCTTTGATCATTCAAAGTATCTTCTTCCATTTATTTCAAATATATAAATGGCCAAAAGTAGTCTTAGAACTTACAAAAATGATTCACAATTTCTTTTGGTTGGGTAAGACGAATACATTTAAGCAAGTTCAGGTTGCTTGGAGGGATTACTGTTGCTCACTGGAGGAAGGAGGTCTCGATTTGCATGACCTAAGTCTCTTAAATGAGGATATGTTAAGAAAGTTTGCCTTATCATAGGGAACTCTAACACTACTTTACTTGTGGAGTCGATATCTGGCTAGAGATGATTTTCCACGGAGATACTATGTTTGCTCGTTAGTCTGGTCTAGTTTACGACCTCATTATTTGATTCTCTTAAAGGAGTCTACGTAGTTTGAAGGTATTATAGGGAAAGGTTTTGGATTGACAATTGGTTGGGCACTCCTCTAATTGAAAGGATGGATAGCCTTCAAATGGACCCACTGATACACTCGCTAGTTATCTATGAGATAATTAATGACATCTGCCATAACCTTCGAGGACTATTTTCTGGATATTCTATCAACAGTTTCCTATATTGGTTAGGACACCAGAGCTTCGACACGCTCAATAAAAGGTAGCGTCACAACCAGCGATGCTTATGATTCACTATGTGTGATTGGAGAATGTAAGAGTTAGGTAGGGCTATATGGGCCCCTTTTATACTGCCCTCATGGTCTATTTTGTTCTAGAGTGCTAATTAGAATAAAGCCCCCATAGATTGCCAATTAAAGAGGATGGGACATTCTTTTCCTTCCAACTGCTTATTATGTGGGTATGTAGAGGAAACTATATCTCATCTTTTTTTGAGTTTTCATTTTCCAGGCACTCTTTAGGACCTCTTATACTCTTTCTTTGAGAGACAACCATGTACAAACTTTTATATCCTTAACTTACGAATGAATGTAATGGCAATTAATTTTTGGTTATAGCTAGATAATTTTTGGAAAGTAGGGATTGATTCTGTCATCTGGGTGATATGGATAGCTAAAAATGATTTTCAGTTTGATAGTAGGCAAACAACTTGGAGTTCTACTTTTGCCACAATTTGGCATTTTATTGGTGAGGTGGGTCTATCACAGAGTGGTTCCATGCAGAATACATTAGGAGATCTTCAGGTCCTTAGGTGTCTCCGGATACCAGGCATCCCATGATGAGTTCCAAAGATTATAAAGGTTATTTGGAGGGCACCAACTTTAGAATGGTTAAAGGTAAATGCGGGTGGTGCGGCTTTTGGGGCGCCTAATTTATTTGGTTGTGCGGGTGTTTTCAAACTTAAAGAAAATTTGCTAAGGGTTGTTTCTGTATCTCGCTTGGAGTCTCATATGCTTTTGAGACAGGATTGCAGTAGCCATTCATGTGGTGATGTATGCTAACAACTTTGGGTGGAGGCAGCTTTGGTTGGAGTTAGACTCAACGTATGTTTTTGCTCTTTTTCAGACTAGGTATTTTTTGGTGCCTCTGAGAGGGTATTTAGTTTGGAGTGATTTTTTAGAGAAAGTTACTCACATAGAGTTGTATTGTTCACACATTTATTGAGAAGGTAATGTTGCAGCTAATAATATAGCCATTAGGGCTCTTAGTTTTTGTATATTTACTTGGTGGTAGGGTGCCCTATCTTTTGCTATTCTTTCATTTTCTCGAATGCTAACAACAAACCTAATTATAAGTTTTATTGATAATTGATTTGTATTCTTTTTCTTAATATTTAATAATACTAGTAGTTGAGAGGCTGTATGAAGAAGGTACTAAAGGAGTGTCAATCTATTGAGATTCCAGTACGGCCCTAGGACACATTTGCTCTCGTATTCTATTCAAAGAATCAAGCTTGTTCACTTAAGGTTGAAACATTGACTTCATATAAGTCTCCTTAAATGTTTTTAATACAATGTTAACTCTCAAAATGAGGGGGTAATATTGCTCTCAAAATTGATATTTGCAAAGCTTTTGAACCATCTCATTGGATTTTAATTTTACAGGTGAGGTCCTAATTTAATTAAAACATTTTTTTGTGCTGGATCCAAGATATCTTCATTCAACAAAAATCTCAAAACAATGTAAAAACCTTAGGGCTATTTTCGTTGCTCTAAAAGGCATCTGACAAGGAGAAATTGTTGTCTCAAAGTTGTTTTATATAGCTAAAGATTGCCTTCAACAGATACCTTGGGAATATAGGTTAACCATTGTTCCAATGCATATATATCTACATGATCTTGCTTAAATGGAGTAGCATGAAGTCAAATCTAAGTTTGTTAAGGATAATCACTGAAAGGAAAAATTAGGGTCAAATGGTAAAGGTTCGAAAAATAATCATTTAAATTGGCACAGTAACTTGAATATATAAAAATACTAGATATAGCTAGGATGCACACCAAAGGCTCATCATTTGTGTCACTTGGACATCAAATTTTGTAGGACATGAACACATTGGTTTCAAGGTTTAGCCAATAAAATTTGTGCGAAGAAAAGGCATGGAAAAGGTTGACAACTATAGTGGAGGTTAATGCTTGACTTCTTTGATCATAAAGAATTTTACATTTATAACAAATATAAAAATGGCAAAATTCTTAAATGCGAAAAATGATTCACAATGGCTCTTAACGTAAGACGAATACATGTTAAGCAAGTTCAATTGCTTGGAGGGATTACTTTGCTCACTGGAGGATGTGGTCTCGATTTGCACTTAATAGTCTCTTAACGAGGACATGATTAAAAAAGTTTCGTTATCATGGGAACTCTAACACTTCATTTACTTATGGAGAATATCTGGCTAGAGATGATTTTCCACGGAGATACTAACTTTGCTCGTTAAGTATAAGGTTGTTTACACCATTATTTGATTAAGTTAAAGGATAATCGTTTAGATGAATTATTGGAAAGTTTTGGATTGACAATTGTTGGACCCTATAATAGAAAGGATGGATAACCTTCAAATGGACCCACTTTACAATAGCTAGTTATCTTAAAAGATAATTTAATGAAAAATGCCATAACCTTAGACAATTTTCTGGATATTCTATTTAATAGTTTCTATATTGGTTTAAGAAACAAGCTTCCAATGATCAACAAAAGGTAGCGTCACAACCAGCGATGCTTATGATTCATTTGTGATTGGAGAAAAAAAATATAAGGGCTAATGGGCCTTTTAACTGCCAAATGGTCTATTTTGTTCTAGACAGAAAATAAGAATAAAGTAACCATAGATTTCTAATTAAAGAGGATGGGCACTACGCCAAAAATGCTTATATGGTATGAGTTTTTTTTATTAAATGACCGTCTTTTAGAATATTGTACATGTAAGCAACGATGAGTCATAAATTTTTAAAACTTATTTAACGGTCGGTTTTAAATCATCTGGACCGTGCATTAAAACTTCAAATAAAAAATAAGATAATTTTTATGTAGTTTTGTCAATTTAGATTTATTGATAGTGGTATAAAGATTTTAAAATTGAGAATAATTAGAATATTTGATAACGGTTATTAAAAGAACGACCGGTCCAGTTAAAAACTTTTTGAGAAATGTTTAACAATGTAGTAAACTAATTAGGGGTTATGAGCTGTTTCTACTCCTCCAGTATTTGATTCAGTTAAACTCATACTATATCTCTTTTGTCTCGCTCAGTCATAGCTTGCTCTAGATAGCTTTCCTCTCTCGTGCGTGTAGCTCATTTGGCTCGCCGATCGCCGTCTACTCGCAGTTCCCTTCGCGCCGTTGGTCCTCGCCTCCTCCTCTGCGCGTCCTTGCCGGTGTTTCCTCCTCCACGATTCTTTAAGACATTACGCTCGATCAGGTATGTATGAATTAATTTACTGTTAAGCCTATATTCACTTATGTTAGCCATATATCTTCTGTATGAATTTTATATACTGTGATAGGTATTATATGGTTTCATGAATTTTGCAAAACCTATTGAAACTTGCAATTGTCTAATATAAACAATTTTGAACTGCAATAATCTAAATTAAAAGCTAAATGTAGAAGTAATAAAACTAATTATTATGCCCTAACTAGGCATAAAGCCTTCATACAACTTTAACAATTATAACTTCAAAGTTTTATCATAAGCTCCAAAATTTTAAAACAATTAATGCCAAAATTTATAAATCAATAAATTTGGATGCTCACTTAATCCTCAAATTTAAATATGCATAGTCTAAACATTTATAAAGCATTTGTAGTATATTGATCCAGAATGCTAATTTTTTTGAGTATTGTCAAAGTCCATTCAAATCCACTGTCTGCTAGATTCTTCATTAAAACTCTGCAGTTCATAGAGAACAACAACAGTTAAAATTATATAAATAATAATAATAATAAAATAGATATTAATTATGTTATTAAATTCAATGATGTGTTTCAATCATATGTTACCTTAACTTTTTCAAAAGTAAGGAATTGAACTGGAGAGTTTGAGAGACATTTGGGATCCATAGAGCTTGAAGTAAAAATAACCAAGTTCTTATAAGGTCCAATATATTTGTACCAGGATTGTTTAAACAAATGATACCCAGAAAATGATTTATTTTAATCTTAAGCAAAGCAAAGCAACCCTTATATTTTTAAATTGTTAATTCAAAATTGCAGAGGTACATATTGGATGATGACTGATTGTATGACTTATTTCTGATAAATATCTGTGCTTAATCTAGTCCTCCCTCTTCTCTTCTCAATAAATGTTGGAGATTTTTCTTATTGTGCAATGCAGCCTAAACCCTGTTGTTCAACTTGCAGAGGATGAATTGATTTCCCCTTGCCTGTGCAAAGGTACCCAGCAGTTTGTTCATCGATCCTGTCTTGATCATTGGCGCACTGTCAAGGTATTCACACTTTTTTTAGTCCCTTACAAGTACGCGTGAATGCTGAATTGCTGAAGTTAATTTATGCCAATTTTCTGACAAAGTTTAATGTTTTTTTTTCCTTCCTTTGTAGGAAGGGTTTTCTTTCTCACATTGCACAACTTGCAAAGCTCAATTTCATCTTCAAGTTGACCTGACCTAGTTGAGGAAACTTCCTGGCGTAAAATAAAATTCAGACTGTTTGTTGCCAGGGACGTTTTTCTTGTATTTTTGGCTGTACAAACGGTAAGTTCATAAAATGTATTTTTTTTTACACAAGACACGTTTTTGTTTTTCCCACCTTTGGGACTCTTCCCCAGCTGCTCTGAACTTTTAGTTATTTTCCAGGTAATTGCAGCAACAGGTGGCTTTGCATATATCATGGACAAAGATGGGGCCTTCAGAAATTCATTCAGTGATGGCTGGGATCGTATCTTATCAAAGCATCCTATAGCATTTTATTATTGTATAGGTGAACTAAAATTTCTGAAACGATTATATATTTATTTAGTTTTCCTGTGGAAGTTGAAATCTGTATTCAAGTTTTCTGCTGCCAAACAGTTATCTCAAACTTTAGGGTGTAGATCACAAATTTGGGGGTAACAAACATTAATGTTTTTTTGGATAAAGAGATCATTATTATTTTCGAAGCTGTTCAAGTACAAGGTGGTATGTTATGCATTGTTAACTTGTTGCTGACTCTGCTTGTACAATTATATGGTACAATGTCTTTATGTTGTATATTAAGTTTGGTTAGTTTGAGCCCTTCATAGAAAAATGGAATCCTGATTCTTCTTTTCTGTTTCCTTGTTATTTGAATAACCGTCATTGAATAATGTACTAGTCGTTATTTTCAAATTTTATTTAATATTTTTAATGACGGTCAATGTCAGTTTACAATGATGGTCATGAAATAACAACCGTCATAGAATATATTTTTTATGACGGTCGCTTATTTTTTTACGATTTTTAATGACGGTCGTTTTTTATTTTTAATGACGGTCACGACCGTCATTAAAAAGGCTTATTTACGATGACGCCTGAATAGATGACGGTCACTATATTTTTTTTGAAGCATCATCGTAGCTTTATAATGACGGTTAATGACCGTCTTTAAAGCCATTTTTTGGAGTAGTGTTGGCACATATATTGAAGATACTATGATTGTACCAACGCATGTAACAGAGCAAACAAAAATATCTATATCACGCAGTAAACCACTTAGGCTCTAATCCTAAGTGGCAATATTAAGCAACCACTCAACAAAAAAACTCACTAAAAGTAATAAACAGTTATACAAATTCGATAAGGTAAACATCAATACCTCTATCAGTCAGGATCACTTGTCCTAACTGCCTAAGTTGCTCTCACCAACAGTCACTACAGCTGCTTTAATCAAAACTAAATCTAGCTCACCTACAGAGCCAGACAACCATGTAGTATGATATTAGTACCTATAATCAGTATGTGTGAATAATATATATAATTTTTACCCAAAAATGATTTTATGAAAATTTCTACATTGTAATAACAATATAAAAAAACACTCGATATATTGTTATACTGTAACTCTGTTTGATAAAAGAATTTAACAAACACCACTACGGCCTCATATTTTAATACAGAAAAATACTCAATGAATTAAGACTACGAAAATTTCTTTTAAAAATAATATATCACAAAAAATATCCAAGTGATATTATCACCTTCGAATCCCTAATATGGAATAACACTCAATGTATTAGTGATACAAAAAAAGTAAAATGATTTTCCAACACTTTAGAAAATATTTTTCACAATAACAAAAAATTGTACATGACACAAAAATTAGTTTTTAGAAATATGTAGTGAGAAATATGAGAGATAGTGTAATAAAATGGTGTAAGATAGGTGTATTACATGAGAGAGAGAAGGGGATTTTATAGCATATTTTCGAGTTACCTGGTTGCCTGGACCTTGTTGACCCCTCACATCTACCTCGCTGCGTACCTCCGAGAGGCTTCGTTGACCATCACAGTGAACCTCATACGAGATATCGATGAGATCCAACGAGCCACAAATTCACCCTGTGTATGCTTGCCTATCTTTCGTTGATCACCTCAGCGAGTCATTTACGAGGTCCCCAACGAGCTACTTAAAATAATTTTTTTAAGGCAAAAATTCACCAAATAAAAAGCCATAAATACTTACAAACTCAAGAAAACATATACAAGTAAAAATACATTTTAACATACAAGCAACAAGCTTCCAACCATCCCGGGATTTGTGTACCATGCAAATATACAAAATATTAGAATCTACTTGAGCGTGTGCGATACTGTTCACAAGCAAATTAGCGTACAAAAAGGTAGACAAAAATATTAAGTAAAAAGAAAAAAACAGACTTCGTTTTGCACACAGAAACACCAATAAAGACACAAAGAGATTTACAAGACTTTAAAAAAATATTATTTTTAATTTGAGATAAAAGAAAAAGTTAAGACATATAATTTATAATTGAAAATTTATGCAGACTAAGTTAATCTTATTGGTTCTTCTCTTTATCAAATATTAGGTAATTGTATTTTTTAAAAAATAGTTACACTAATATCATTTTTTTAATGATTTAAAATATCATATAATTACTTATTCCGAAAATAAGGAACAATTTTCTAAAAAACAAAAACAAGAGAGATGGAAATAGCCTAAAAAGCCGAATTGAATAATAATAATAATATAAAAAAGGATGATAAGAATATATATTTAAAAAATGATAATAATATATATTTAACAAATAAAAATTGGTAAAATACAAAAATAAAAGCTTAAAATTTGTAATATGTATTATATTTCTGTTATATATTTCAAAAAAAATTTAATTTATTATTTTATATTAAATACCGTTTAAATTGAATCACAATCATTTATATTCGTTCTTATTAAATTTTATTCAATTAGTTCCTCGGTTATTTTTTAAAAATTTTCCATAAAAACAAAAATGGTTCATGACCGATCAATTATCCAATTAGATATAGTAACCACGTCAAGTAACATTTGATAAAAACTAAAAAATTACCCAATTGGTTGGGAGACCAAGAAAAAAAAAACTAAAGCTATGTCGGCTCTAGTTAAAATGAAAAATAAAAATAAAATCTCATTCACCCACTAGATAGGTTGAACGTTGTATTATCCAAATGACCAAATCCTTAACACAGCATTCATTGTTTGACACTTGTACTCAACCACATCTCGAAAAGCAATTTATCCAAAATAGTCCAAACCTCATAAATAAGCCCCAACCAATTCTATTGACCGAAAACACACACACACAAATATATTTTGCTCAGATAATTAATGGAAATAACTAGTGCACATGCTCTTTGTCATGCTAAGCTTTCAAACCCTACAAAAAGGTTTTCTTCCTATAATCCATATTTGTTTCATTCTAAGTCATCGGTCATTTCCTTTCAATCCTCCAAAAGCATTCTTACAAACCTAAAAGCAGTTAAGTTTATATCGACACACAAGCAGAAGAATGTTGGAGAAGTACTTGCTTCTTCTTCTGCAGATCAAGATCCTCCAACAACAGCAGACATTGTCTCAGATAGATGGATTCTTGAACCAGTTGGTTAGTGACTTCTCTTTCTTATAAAATGACAAGCTATTAAATTTATTTAAGGGTGGGTGACCGCACACAGTTTAGTCAGTTTTAATAAAGTGATACCACATAGACAATTAATGCAGTGATTGTACTTTTGGTGTTAAATATAATTGGATTAGATTGTATTATATTAAGTTGAATTATAATTAATTTGTATAATATTTTGTAAAAAGTTGTACAATATAATCGAATTAAATTGATTATATATATATATTTTATTAAAATAATTTATATTTGTATTAATTTTTTATTATAAATTTATTTAAATTAATATTTAATTTATTTTTATATTGTTATTATATTTTTAAAAATAATAAAAAATATTATTTTTAATTTAAGATAAAAAAAGTTAAGACATATAATTTTATAATTAAAAATTTAGACAGACTAAGTTGATTCTCCAGTAGAGTTTAGACTCATATTTTTTAGTTCGTACAAAATTTCTATATAATCGTACTATTTTTATACTATACGATACGGTCTGATTTTACAATTAAGAGCATGACTGTAAATAAATTATATAGTCAAGGTTTTTAATACGGTGTAATAAACATGCTGTTAGTGTCTTAATATCTATTTTTTTTTAAATTTTATTTTATTTATTTTTTTAAATATATTTAACAAAAATTATTTTAACATGAATAATAGCTGAAATATCTAAACAATAGGGAAAAAAATGGAAAAAATATAAAAATCTACTATTTATCTTATCTTTGTAGTGTCACTTTTAAAAAACTAAACTACTTACAAAATAGTTATTAGATTTAAGTACTCTAGGTGTAATAGTATTTTTATTTTATTTTATAGAAAGGTACGGTAGTATCATTACACTTGAATTTTTTTAATAATTATTTTAGCATTTTAATTAATATTTTCCTCATACAAGCATTTATTGTTTAATTTGTGTGTTCTACTTCATGGTTCTTTAATGCTTTGTGTTTTCAGCAGCTACCTTTCCTTGTGAAGTTCCTTGGTTCCCCCCTCCTCCCCCTTAAATTACAGGGATACTTGGTCCTAGTACTTATCACAAGGACATTTTAATCTCTTAATTTTTAAACATAGGGACAAAAGTGTCTTATTTTTAATGTTGTTAAGCGACTAAAGTATACTAAACTTTTTTAAAGTATTATCCTAATCCCTTTATATCCAAGGTAAGTGTTCATTATTGTGTTTAAACCACAAGCACTAAAGTAAATTTTCCCGAACCCAGAAAACAAAACACATAAACATAATTTGTTTTAAAAAATGAAAAACATAAAAACCACTCTTATTGATTTGCAGGTGATGGGGATAGCAGACACTTGAGTTTAAGTGTTGAAATGGCAAAGGCCTTTGAAATTGCTTCTGTAAGTATCTTTAGCATAAGTACTTACTTGTGAGGCACAGTTCTAGTCAATACTGAAATGAACGATCAATGATGGAGCTAACTCTTTCTTTTCTTTGTTTTTACATTCTTGACCTTCAGGATGAGGTGACAGTTGGTCGTCTTCCTGATGAAGCAGATGTAGTGATACCAATTGCTACCGGTACAAATGAAACTCTTATTTTTAAAACACTTCTATTTAAAGCGCTTTGCAAATAATCACTTTTGTAATTAGAAATTAATTGGATGAAGTAATAAGATTACTTGTTTGTTGTTAACAGTTTCAGGCCTGCATGCCAGAATTCAAAAGAAAGACGGGAATCTTTTAGTCACAGATTTAGACAGCACCAATGGAACTTTCATCGATGGCAAGAGACTGAAACCTGGAGTTGCTGCATCTGTATCTTCTGGAAGTTGCATTACATTTGGTACTTAATTGGTCTCTAAATCTACCATTGAAATATTGAGAAAGTTACAACCTAACATTTATTTTATGGAGTGACAAAAATATCACTAAAGTATAATTATTGCGACAAATATACACTCCGTTTGATTGGCCGTCAAAAACTAACGCAAAGTATACGGTAGATTTGCAAAACTCAAAGAAAAATTGGGATTGGTTTACAAATCTACCATTGGATGTGACTATTTCGGTTAGTATTTGATGGCAAATCAAACAGATGGTAGTTTTGTTCCACTAATTATATTTTTGTGATATTTTTGTCTCCCTATAAAATTAAAAGATAGATTTACAACTTTTTTCAATAGTTCGGTGGTAGATTTGTTAGTTTACGCTGAAGTTTACTCTATCTACTAATGAGAGAGTAGTAATTTTTCCTTTTATCTGCTCAAATGAAACTCTGTTTGTTTCCAGGAGATACCCATCTTGCTATGTTTCGCGTCTCGAAACCAAAGCAGTTGAAAACCAATGGCAACCAAGAAGGATCTGAAGACTGATGACTCTAGTGATAATACTGTAAAACCTTAAGATTGAGTATATGTCTAGCATATAAAACCAATGGCCATTCTACCTCTTCTAGCAAAGTACAAATAATACCGATAACATCAGGAAGACTATGGAGAAAATATTTGTATTGAATGATAGAGTTAACTTAATAAGGTTTGGATATTGATGAATATTGGATATTGAGAGTCTCAGCTTAGCTATTTATAATGAAAATTAAGAAAATAAAATAAAATGAAAAAAATAAGAAAATCTTCTTAAAGTCGATGGTTAGATTTTACGTGAAGATAATGTGCTGACAATTAAACAATGTATTCATTATTGTGTTAAAAGTTAGGAAATGTATTGATATCTTTCATGCATTAGTTCGTCCCTTCTTTGAAAATAACTTGTCCTTAGAGTTGACTATAGTAATGGTTTAAGTCCATGATACTTATGTAGGTCTTGGATGTTGAATATCTTAAAAATTGCATAGGTATTAGGAAGATCATTACATAGGTATTATCAATGATCTTTTGAAGAATGCAAAATGATCTGATCTTTTGTTTGATTTTGCTATGCACTTCATCTAGAATTCATTCTTTGCCCAAGTGAAACATCATGAGTGACGGCCTCTTGTTGTTTCAATCGCACTCTTTACTTTCTTGTTTTATCCATTCAATCATTGTCTTTAGGATCACTGTACGATCATCTTCAACTTTAGTAGGGTGCTCCTAACCATGTTGAACCTGGTACCAAACTAGGTCACCCATGGATCGAAAGAAGGCACACATCTAAGGTTTCAATAGCCATAGTTATGCCCATTAAGAAGTGAAGGTTTGTCAACTTTTCCTCCCTCACTAGAGTCCATCCTAATGATTGTGATTGTGTGAAAGATACGAGAGAAAGATTAACAACAGGGTGATGAAGCCCAATAGGGTATACCCGGATTGATACCAATTGAGAGAGTTCGAGACCTAATGCACACCTCAGTAAGATGATACAAATATCTTAAGACTCATGCCTTTCGTACAAGTAACAAAAACAAAACACAGAAAATTTAACAAGCAATAAACAGATAAGAAAAAAAAAAAGCCAGATTAAAGTATCACAACACAGCAGTAAGAAAGCAATAGAACAATAAATACTTTTCAATCACAGAGAAATTTTTATATGTTGGTATATACTCGAATAATTCAATTATTGTACTAACTGAATCACAAAGCATACAAACATAGCATATAATGTGGTAACCCACTTAGGTACCGTCTCTAAGTGGCAACATTCATGAGTTGCTGAAAGCAACCACTTGATAGCAAGCAATTTACTATATAAGTAAATCAACAGTTTACAACATAGAAATGTATACTAATACCTTTATCAGTTGGAGTCATGCTCAATTGCTCCTAAGCTGCCCTCTAGCTCTTCTCCAAAACCCCACTACCACGTGGTATGGTACAATCATCTACGATTAGTTTATTGAAAACCTAGTGTAATAAAAAAATCTCATGCACATATACCTATAATACAAATCTATGTCTTGGTAATTAATTCAATTTAATTAAACCACCCAAAAACATGTTTTCACTAAAAATGTTTTCTCATAATTATTGATATAAAACACTCAAAATCATAAATTACTAATACAAAAATACACTCAATGTATTAATGATTCGAAAGTTAGAAAATAAATTTCCTTACTAAAAATATTAAGTTTGCAATCGAACAGAGTTTGCCCATGTTTTTTTAATTTTTCAAAAAATCAAATTTATAGGAGAATTTATAGAAAGCCCTTGAGCTTTGGGTGAGGTCGATGACCCATTGTTAGAGACCCCATTGACCCCTTCACTAGATATTTTGCAAGGCCATCAAGAAACTCTCGTTGAACACATCCGCAAAAATAATAGCTGTAACAATAAGGGTAAAGGCCTCCAGCTTCAATAACCCTTCACTACTGTCTCGTTGATAGCTTGCTGACATCTCAATTAGCATACCAAAAATAGTCGTTTTAATTTTTAAAAATTACTTAAGTCATTTTCACAAATACCATTTTTGTGAAAAAAATAGATGCAACTAAAAACACAACTTAGCATACATATTACTTGCTTTCAACCACCCCATTGTGTGTGTATCATGCAAATATACAAAGCTTTAAGTTTTATGTAAGTGTGTGCAATAATGAAATAACAGTAATTAATATTACATAAAGAAAGACAAAATACTAAGTAAAATAAACATACTTTGTATTCTGTATATGAGAATGCCAACAAAGAAGCAAAGTCCTTATAGGACTTACAAGATTTTAAAGTTAATTCCTAAGATTTTGGGAATGAAAAAGAGATGGGAAAGGCCAGGAAGGATAAGGGTTGACTCGACCGCGCACTGAACTGAAAAGATTTTGTATGAGTCTGGTTTATGAAGGATAGCCCCAACTTCCATTGGTCTTTGGTTTAATCTCCTAATGAGAATTTAGGTTCTTGTACAGGTGTCTTACCCCCTAAGACTTGCTTGCTCTATATGGAGTGCCCCATTCCTTAAGTGCTAGCTCTAGAGAAAAATGCCATCAACTAGGGCATTATTGGCCACTAACCACTTGATCGACACTGCTCGAGCTATGCATTTCAAGTTTGTTACTCTAACCGTCTTCTTTGCTCCATCGGGAGCTTAGACCCTTCTTCTATCTTATCCACGAGTTGACTTCTTTGCTATTATAGTGATGTATTGTGCCTTGATAATTTTAAGATAATATTATTAGTACATAAATAAAATAGGGCCTTCTATATGTAAATAAATACATTCATGTAAGGTAATCAATGGAATGGTTCTACATATCATCCATTAGCCTAGCTTATATAAAAATTTATAACCCTTTCACTCAAACAAAATTTTAGATATAACATCGAGGCTAGGGTCCTTTGACTTCTAATGTAATTTCCAATGAGGATTTAAAACACTAAAATAGTGCAATTTTTACACTAAAAAGCTCCAAAGAGGCTTTATAGTAATGCACTAAAAAAGCGTGATAAATATTATTGCGCTTTGGTGTGACACTATTCACCAACTTTTTTTAAAAAAATTAAAATATTTTTTTAATTTGATATTTAGTATAATGAGTTAGAGATTAAAAAAAAATGTGGTGCAAAAAGTGTTATTAAAAGAAAAAATAACAAGAATATTTGGAAATGAAAAAAAGAGTTCAGCTTTTACTTTGGCGCAAAAGTTGAAATAAAGTGGATTTTTTGTTGTTGTTGTTGTTGTTGGAGATGGTCTAAGAGCAATTTAGGTGTAATTTTTAAAGAGTATCGATCTATGACAAATTTTTAAAGAGTATCGATCTATGACAAATTTTTCAAAAAAATTCATTTAGATGTTATTTGCTCAAAATGGAAATTAAATGAGAGCATTTTTGGTTTTTAATTATCTTTTCAAAAATATATTACATTTTTCTTTTTAGAAAAGCAAATAGAAGAATGAAATCAGTAAGCGCATCAAGATGCCCTATCAGAATAGAAAGCAGTCCTTAGCACCTCTTCATTTTTCAAACACCTACAAATATTATTAAATAAATAAAAAGTAATAAGTACAGATTTGCATCAATAGAACCTATAAGAAAGTTTGTCGACCATATCAAAAATAGTAAAGTGATATGCAAAAGATAGTACATCCTACCATCAAGTCGCGGAACAAAAACTAAGAGATTCAGAAGCCAAGCTATCAGCAGCAGAATTACCCTCTCGGTAAATATGAGAACAGTGGAAGTCCATACGTGCAATCCGAGCCAAACAATCTGTCTAGGATGAGAGCCATCGCCATGGCACTATATGAGATCTAGTGCGGAATAAATTCACAACATATGCAGAGTCAGACTTCAACCAAATCTTCTTCCAACCAAACCTGTCTGCATATTTTATTGCATGAATAGCCCCTACTAGCTCAGTCTCAAAGGCATAAGAAACCCCTAAAGGAGCACAGAAACAACCCTTGACAAAAGATCCGGAGGTTCGAAAAATTCTTGCACAACCTGAAAGACCAAAAATGCCCTAAAAGCAACCCCATCCGTGTTTACCTTTAACCAACATGGAGGAGGAGAATGCCACTTAACTTCAATCACTCTTGGGCTCGTGACGGTATGACACTATTTACAAAAACCAAAATCAAACTTTATAACTCCGACAAAAATATCCTAATAGAGTTTCTTAATTATCACTATATAATATTTGTTCATCAATTATATGATAAATTATTAGTAGTTTAGTTAATTATCGAGGCATTACGGTTATTAATACGTAAACCTTTCTTACGATAAGTATATTTGTTTATTAAGTATTTAAAATTACGTATCAACTTTAATACCTTGACTAGTTAATATAAATAATAAAAAAAATCAAATCCCAACCAAAATAGTAAAAATAAATAAATAAATAAATAAAAATTGAAAAAATCTATATATTATATATAAAAATTTGAATCACGCATAGTATTTTTAGGATAAAATTATTCCTATATTTTAAGCTATTGACATTAGTTATCTTTTTATGATATATTATCATATTAAATAAGTTATATATATCATTAGTCCATAAACTTTAATTAAATTTATAAATCTTTAAACTTTTATATTATATAATTTAGTCCTCAAACTTTTAAAATTTCATGCATAGGTTCTTTAACTTTTAAAACCCTACAATTTAATCCCCAAATTTTTAAAAATTTACATATAAATTCACAAATTTTGATTCAAAAACATGTATTTCAGTACTAAAAGATAAGACTTATGTGTAAATTTTTAAAAATCTAAGAATTAAATTGTAAATTTTAAAAGTTTTAAAACATAAGTATAAAATTTTAAAATTTTTGAAACTAATTATAGAAAAGGTTTGAAAACCTAAGCGAAAATTTAGTTAAAGTTTAAAGACTAATAGAATAATTAAGCCTATTAAATAAGAATTCTAAACATAATAATGAAATAAAAATTATATGTAGTAAAGACTAATAATTTAATGATTATTACATCTAATAAAATTTTTAAATATTATTTTATTTTTACAATTAATATAAAAGCATAAAAAAATTAATTTAATATTTATTTCAAATATATTATATAAATTAAGTAAAAATTAAAATAATATTAAGCATGTATTTTTAACTAGTACCTGAAAAAGTAAAAAAAAAAATAAAAAATGAAGGAAAATAAAAATCAACCTGTAAATTTTTTACATGGTTTCGGTTTTTTTCTTAAGCTTTTTTGGTGTTTTCCTTTTTTTTTTTTTTTTAATTTTCTTTTTTATAATAATTGGAAAATCAATAGAAACCAAAAATACCCTCACTTGTTTTTTTAAGTGAATAAAAATACCCACTTAATTTTCATACTCTAGGCACATGCAAACTAGATAAAGTTTTTTGAAATATAATAATAAAAAATAATGCTATATATATCAAGTAACATGTCACTTATAAATTGAACGTAAAATTAAAGATATGAAATAAAAAATTGATTGTTAACCCCTTACTAACTAGAAGCCATTTAAATTGTGTTATATAAATTATAATATGCATTAAATTATAATATAAAAAAGTATTCAATAATAAAAAAATTTATAAAGTATACATTCACATTCACATAAGATAACCAATTTATACAAATAGGAAAATTTTATTGTTGAGTGTTTGTGTATGACACAGACAAATAATAAACAAAAAGTCACCTCATCTCAACTTGAGATCTCAAGTAAGGTACAGTATTTATTTATTTATTTTAATAAAAAGGTGACAATATTTAATTAAGTAAAAAAAATAAGATAAATTTTATTACTCAATTAAATATTTTCACCTTGAAATCTCATGTCAACTTAAGTACTCTATTATAATAAATGACAGATAAACAAGCCGTGCACAACTAGTCTAATTATCAAACCAATCATCAATCATATTTTTTTTTTTTTTGAATTTCCAAAATGTTGACAAGGTTTGACAAATTCTTTAAGACCATCAATTTAGTCCAACTAGATATAAACAAAATTGACAAAAAAAAAGACAAAATACGAACGTCCCAAAGTAAAAAGTATGACGTTTTACAATTATTTATTACACAAATTTCAAGCAATCTCCCTCAATAAACCAACTATTAACATAACTTTATCAACTTACATATGTACTTGACCGATGAAAATTTCTGCAAATAACAAAGCACTCACTAGGGATGAGTAGAAAAAGAGTTAATTAGCTATATGGAAGATTACATCAGATATTACATTACGCAAAAAAAGAAAAAGTAAAACCTATGCCTGCAAGTTTTACTGATGATCCAGAATGCTTGCCAGTGCCAGTTTCACAGTCGGTCTCGGCATAATTTCTTTTTACAATCTCTAATGAAATTTGAAGTGACTCATCAACCATTAAATCTTCAAATGCTAATTGGGTCTAGTTTTACATTTTAAAAAATGGAAGTCAGATAAGAATTGACATTAAGTTACCAAATTATACCCTCTATACATCACTTGTCCAAAAAATCTTGTTTATGTACTGATACATGATAGAATTGACCATGAAGCCCACCGACTCGTTACTCAAAGATAAACCTCTGGTTGAAAACATAGTAAAAGTTTAAGTGAAGCATGGTAAATGGAGGAAGATACCCACCAAGTTAAGGTAGCATAAGATTAGAGCTTTGCAACCTAAATCGATGTCTCCATGATCTCTCCACTTTCACATATTTATGACCACTGATTAAGAAAACCTCCTACACCATTGATGAAGGAAATCCTCTCATCTATCACCATTAAGGCATAAACTAGTTATATATTTTTACTGCCTTCTCAAAGGTGTGACGATTCTGCACAAGATGTGTAAGAAAACAAAAATTGCAAATGAGGATATATGCTTTTCCAATAAACATACAAATTATCTAAGAGAAAGAAAGTAACACCTCAGTCAAGACGAAAACAAAAAAGAAGAAACTAGAATTAAAATATGACGAGCTGTAATTTCATGGTCTAAACACAACCAAGAAATAAATATCAAACATATTTTTGGTATTACTTGACATGCTTGACAACTGACAAGTACCATAAAGGGGCCCAGACCTGATTAGCAGTATACGCTCTTTTAGGAGCACTGTCAGAATGCTCAAGTCCAAGATACAGCTCCCAAGCACCATAAACGTCTCTTCTCTGTAGGTACGTTAACAACATAACGGTGTCACTATAATAGAAAGCAAGAACACAGTATTGTAGTAGTGACACATTTCAAGAGCCATACCTGAAAGCGAGTAGATATAATATCGGAGTCCTGCAGGTACTCTGGACGACCTAAAGAAATAAATGCATACTTCCACTGGCCAAAAAAAAAATATAACAGTTGAGTTTTCCACCAAATGGTATTTAATAAAACTATTTAATGCAGCACATTCAGCTAAGATGTCATTTAACAGTGTTTTATTGTCCATTTTTTATAAAGAGAAGTGTCAGGTTCTTTTATTTTTATAAAATGTCATTTAGTATCATATGAAAAATGTGTTTTTAAGTTCATTTACTTGTAAAAAATGTAACAAGATTAATGAAAACTGTCAAGAAAAACTTCTCTTAAATAAAACTTGGAAACTCATTATCAAGCTTTCAAGAGACTTGAAATTTCTCTAAAGAGCTAATGCTTATACAATTCCTCCATGACCACCTTCCTATAGGACTCCTCTTATATCCTCCCTCCTCCAGTGAATAGTCTAACTATTAAAGTGGTCCCCAACTCTAAAACTCCTCTTCAAGGGAAAACAAATAACAAATTTTAAAATTAGAAAATATGAAAAAAAAAGTTAACCAAAAAGTAACAATAAATCACTCATAGTGAAATCACAAACTCCCAACAAAGCCTCTCTTATGTGCATAGGTAAAACGCAATGAATGTCTAACAATACCCCCTTCCAAAACATTCACCTTGTCTTCAACGTGAAAATTTGGGAACTGTTTCTGAATAATATAGTAATCTTTCCAAGTTGCCTCAAATTCTCGTAGGTTCTTTCATTTGAGTAATACCTCCACTTCATTGATTTGCCTGCTACCTTAGCGCTCACTGCTAGTAATACATCTAGCTCCACAACCAATTCCAAATAAGGAGAAAGTTGAATAGGCAGAATTGAAGAAGAGTGTCATTCTCTTTACCTCACGTAGCTGAGAAATGTAAAAAATAGGATGAATAGATGAGGAACTTGGCACGTCAAGTTTGTAAGCTACCCATTCAACCTTTTGTAGGATCTTAAATGGCCCATAGTATCTAGCAGCAAGTTTTTCATACCTTCGTTTGGCTAAAGACTTTTGTCTAAAGAGTCGTAATTTCAAAAACACTAAGTCCCCGACCTTAAAGGTACCCTGGTGCCTCTTTTCATCTGCATATCTCTTCATTTTTTGATGGGCACGTAAGAGGTGCATCTTCAAATCCTCCAGATTAACATCTCTATCATCCAATAGTTGGTCAATAGCAAATACATTTGCTGAATTCTTTTCATATCTGACTACAGTAGGAGGATCAAGGCCATATACTGCTTTAAAGGATGTTGTGGTAGGAGGTATTATACCAGTATTCGACCTAATGCAACCATTTTGACCACATTCGAGGCTTCCTTGAAGCAAAACATCTCAAATATGTCTCCAAACTCCTATTTACTACCTCGGTTTGCCCATCTGTTTGAAGGTGGTAGGCTGCTACTCTTAATAGGTCATTGTCTCCTTGGAATGACCTCCAATTGGTGTTGCATGGAATTCTTTCAAAATATAGTCTAGGCGCTTTGAATTCTTGGGTATCACCAACCTTCCTTTATCCCATTGTTCACAATTAACCCTGTAGGTTGTGGACTTCCTTCTACAACCCAGAGTTTTACCTTTTTGATGAACTCATCCTTAGCAATCTCCTCTTGCAAGGCTATCTAGTGCTTCCACTGAGGTAGTGTAATCTCTACACACTCCACTGGTTCAGGCACTCTTGAGTGCATCAGCTACCCTATTACTAGCTCTAAGTCTGTACTAGATGTCAAAACTATAACCCATCAATTTGATAACCCACTTTTGATACTCATTACTCATAATCATCTACTCCAATAAAAATTTTAGGCTCTGTTGGGCTATTCTCACTGTGAAATGCGTTTCCAACAGATAGGGTCTCCATTTTAGCATAGCAAACACAATTGCCATTAGCTCTTTCTCATAAATGGACTTCATTCTAGCCCTGGGGCCAAAGTGACTGAAGTAGGCTACCAATCTTTGTTCTTGTAAGAGTATTGCCCCTAATCCATACCTAGATGCATCTATCTCCACACAATGTTTTTGAAAAATCAAGCATAGCCAATACTGGCACATGAGTCTTTGCCTGTTTCAATCTACCAAAGGCTCCTGTTGCCTCCTCACACCACTAAAACTTGTTCTTCAATTGCTTTGCCAGAGATAAGGCCTTTGGCCCATACTTAGTTACAAACTTCCTATAATACCCAGTTAGCCCCAAAAACCCTTTTAGCTCTCTCAAATTCTTGAGTTGTGGCCAAGCTAGCATAGCTTGAATCTTTTGAGGGTCTGCTGCCACTCCATCCCTAGAAATGACATGTCTCAAGTAAGCTATCTTCTTCTTTCCAAACTTTTTTCTATTAGCAAATAATTTGTGTTCTTGCAGCAACTCTAAAATCATAGCCACATGATTTTGGTGGGTTGGTTCACCCACACTATACACCAAAATATCATTGAAGAAAACCAAAACAAATTTTCTAAGAAATGGCCTAAGTGCCTCATTCATTAGGGACTAGAATGTGGCTAGTGCATTGGTGAGGCTAAATGGCATTACCATGAACTCATGATATCCATCATGTGTTCTAAAGCTCCCTCTCTAATTTGGTGATATCCTGACTTGAGGTCCAATTTTGAGAAGACCTAAGCATTGTTCAACTCATCCAACAACTCCTCTATGAATGGAATGGGGTATTTATTCAATATAGTAACCTTGTTGAGGACCCTGTAATCTACACAAAACTTCCATGAGCCATCTTTCTTCTTTACTAGTAACATTGGGCTAGTGCTTGCTTGAATGAACCTAGCCATTAACATTTCCAATATAATTTTCTCAAATTCATCCTTTTGTATAAGGGGGTAACGATAGGATCTTACACTTACTGGGCCACTACCTTCCTTGAGTATTATCGAGTGCTCTCTTCCTCTTAGTGGAGGCAAACCAGTTGGTAGTTCAAAAACTACTGTGAACTTTGCAACATAGGTGTCATAAACTCAAGTTCTTTGTTCCTTTCTTTTGTTGTGACTCCCAATTGATTGAGCTCAACTAGCACCCTAGCTCCTTCCTACTTCATAGATCTTATCATAGACTTCAGGGATACTCTAGATTTGCCCAAGGGTCTCCTCTCGGAGTAACAATTTGTTCCCCCATGGAAAACTTCATGATCTATGGTTTCTAGTTTGTATGAGTCATTTCTAAGTGTTTCCAGCATTGAATTCTTAATATGATGTCAGAGCTTCTCAGACTGAGAGGTAAGTCATCGATGATCGTGATGCTATGTAATTGTAGAGTGACTCCACGACAGACCCCTTCTTTTCGCACCAATTTTCCTAAGCCTAGGGTTACTCCATAACTTTTAGTTTTACTCACATGGAGATTGTGCTTGTCAACATGGTTCAAAGAGATGAAATTATGGATGGCTCTAGGGTCGATATGAGTTACTACCTCTTGCTCTCTAATGTACCCTCGTAACTTCATAGTTTTGGGTGTTGTAAAACCCACCAAAAATGACATGTCTCAAGTAAGCTATATAAATACGCATGTGACACAAGTGTTATTTCGTTATATTTAACAAAAAATTAGATGAAAAATTAATTGTTCTTGCCTGACACCTTTTTTACAATTAAAGGGATTTCAAAAAACCTTTTTCATAAGTAAAAAGATACTTTTTATAAGCTAAATAACTAAATGATACCTATTACCTAAGCAAATAGACCATTTTGGCTCTCTTTTTTATAATAGCCAAATAATATGGCCAATAGGATAGGACCCTTGCCCTAACTAAATCCTACCCTTGGTCCAGTAAACCTAAGGCCACAAAACCTACACCATGAATGAAGGCAAGGTGCCACTTTGGCTTTTGTGTTTTTATCTCTATAAAAATAGAGTTATTGCACTTTTGGCTTAATATTTATTTATTTTATTAAATAAATGGTATTATTTTGAATTTAAAATTATATATTTTCTAGCTTGAGAAAGTAGAATTAGAAATTAGTCCATGGTAAATGACACATTGCTGAAATAGCATGAAAATGTGACTAATTATATTGAACTTTAATTACATGTGAATTTAATGCATTTCATATTATTGGAAAGCATGGAAAAGTGACTAATTGCATAAGATAATTTCATGGGTGGTTGAAAAAGGTACATGAATATTTTAGGTGTACGTAATTTGTATGCAATTGGGAAAAACATTAGAGACTTGTACATAATTGGGGAAACAAGGGACTCTAGACTCTCTTATATCTTGAATCTCCTATTTTGTGCAGCATTGGTTAGATTGTTTATTTTGTAAATATTTTATATTTATTATTTTTTTCCACCAACTTTTTGATAGTCTAAATAGTATTGGTGAGACTTAATTTCGGTATTCATCAACCAAATAACTAATTATAGTGAGTTTGACATTCATTTTTCAAATACTTATAACTTGTACATGATCTGTGCACCAGCAGTTTTTCGAGTCATTCTTTCGGTGCTCAAGTCTAGAAGAGATACATGATACGCACATAGGTACACCCAAAACCAATGCACCACCAACATTGATGGAGGGAAAATACCACTTTGGCTGAACTGCTGTAGCAGCTTTCAGAACCAAATCTCTACTCTATGCATGAGGTTGTTTAGAGTCTAGTTTCCTCCATGAAGAACAAATGGTTACATGAAAATAAGGTGGCCAAGAATTACCTTGGCAAACTCCTCATCTAGGACCTGCAATTTCTTTTGTATTCGAACTTTAATGTCGGCCAATGTCTCACCCTCGCGTATGACAAACAAGAAAGGTTCCCCAAAGTTCTGAATTTGCTGTTAAAAAATTGGAAAATTTTAAAAAGGTCCAGAGTTAATTGTGCATTACATGCAAATACTTCATTCACCATGAAAATCATGGAGTCAAATAAAATAGATGCAACACAATAACACATTACCATTTGGGTCTGAGCTGTGTCTTTAGTAAAATGGTAGACATGAATTGCTTGATCGTGTGGTCCAAGATTCTTCTCTTCCTCAGGTATCTAAAGAATCAACACAATCAAATCAGATATCAAATAAAAGTCAGTCAGAAATAAAAGAAAAGGAAGAAATTAATCAAAAGAAGTGTTTAATTAATCCATATGGCACACTACACTCAGGTAGGATTGGGAGGGGGAGGGGGGGGGGGGGGGGGGGGGAGGAAAGAGAGAGACAGAGAACCTCTTCTGCTCGCAATGTCCAGTATTGATCATTTATGTTCTCAATCTTTTCATTCTGGGGAAAGACCTGCCAAAATGTGACACAAGGTAAAATAGTTGTTGATAGACGAAGAAAAAGGAAAGAAAAGGAATGTACACTCACATAATAACTTTATTTATATGGAGAAAAATGTACCAACTAGCACATAGCTGGATCAAAAGGGTCAAAATTTAAAAGACATTTTTCCAAGTTCCAACTAACTCAAGAGTAATTCAATTAACTTTGAATAATTGGCTAGGCCTGGAAAACCAAAAATATGCTAACAATAGTATTTAAATCATGCTCTAGTTGCCATATGATCAAGCAAATAATGGCACATAACACCCTGCAATAATCATTCTGGTTAACAAAAAATTTCAACAAATTAATTCTTTAGTTCTCCAACAAAACGCATTTCAAGGTGTTTTGAAGCAGGCAAGACGATCAAACAAAATAATCAAGATTCTGGATTAAAAAAACTGTGCAATATTAGTAGAACTAGAGTTGATATCTTTTATAGATAAACACCGACAGATCAGAAATAGATTTTTATTTGTAATGACCAATAAGTAGGTTCCATATCGTTTTTTTCCTTCATATATTCATCATTAATCCGATAATTTATATTTCTACATCCTGTTCCTCTTTCTTCTCTCTCCCTTGCTTAACCACTTCTACATCACAGCAGTCATCTAGTTGAAAGGAAAATAATCACATCACTCCATAGTCTTAAAATTCTGAACATGTTGGTATAAATGAAATATATTTGGCTTGCGTTGCAAAAATGGACAATCTTGGACTATAGCAGTGTGGTTATTGTAACAAAAAAATGTTAATATGTGGAAATCAAGATAAGATAGGGACTCTGTTAGTTAGTATCAAGATAAGATAGGGACTCTGTTATTTAGTTAGGATTTAAATTCTGTATATATTTGTTTAAAATATCCTTGATTATCATAGATACATTTAGATTTTATTTTATTAATTTAATCACCATAATTGTATTATAAATAAGAGTCCTATTGTATTAATTTATATACAAAAAATAAAGATTACATTTTTCCATCAATTTTACATGGTATCAGAGCAATGACAGAAATTAACCTGAAATCGGTTTCCTCTAAAAACTTAGACAGAGAAACTATAGAAACACCGACCATGAATACTGGAGGATGCGATTATTCATCCATCCAACTCACAGTCGAGAAGCTCAATGGACATAATTATCGTCAATGGGCTAAGTCCATCAAATTGGTGATCGAAGGAAAAGGAAAATTAGGCTACCTTATTTCCATAAGTTGTTGGAGGCCCATTTTGGGGAAAACCAGATGGAGGCCTGCGGACTGGAAACTAAGACAATACAACAATAAAAATCATGATTATCAGACAACTATAAAGTATCAAAGTGAGAGTTCTAGTGAATCCTTCAATCCAGCACAAATGGAACAACTTCATAAACTATTCTCTATCTTCCAAACACCTGGTCAGTCCTCTAACCATATTTCCTCAGGGTCTCTAGCACAAAAAGGTAATTTTTTAACAGCTTTAAATACCTCTTCTCGTATTAAAACTCCTTGGATTATTGATTTAGGCACTTCAGATCACATGACTGATGCGTACCATCTATTTTCCTCATATTTACCATGTGCTGGAAATCTTAAAGTAAAAATTGCAGATGGAACTCTCTCCCCTGTTGCAGGAAAAGGGAATATAAAAATTTCTCTCTATAACTCGAGTCTGTACTTCATGTTCCAAAACTATCGTGTAATTTACTGTCTATCAGTCAACTGATAAAACACTCCAATTGTTCTGCTAAATTTTTTCCCTCGTCTTGTGTTTTTCAGGACCTATCATTGGGGAAGACGATTGGCAGTGCTAGAGAGTGTGACAGACTTTATTACTTTGAGGAATCCAATGTGAGTGAACAATATCGAAATACAACTTGTGGCTCTGCATCTGTTTCTAGGGATAGTGAAATAATGTTGTGGCACTTTAGGATGGGCCACCCGAATTTTCAATATTTAAAAATGTTGTTTCCATCTATTGTTTCGAATAAAAAGTTATCTGAATTACAGTGTAAAATTTGTGAACTTGCGAAACATCATCGTACATTTTTTTCAAAACACAGCTACACACCGTCTAAACCATTTACTATCATTCATAGTGATTTGTGGGGTCCCTCTCGTATCTCAAATCGTACTCGTACAAAATGGTTTGTAACCTTTATTGATGACCACACCAGGGTGTGTTGGGTTTACTTATTGAATGACAAAACTGATGTCCGTCAAGTGTTTGAAAATTTTCACAATTTGATCCAAACCCAATTTCAAACTCAAATTCAAATTTGCGTACTGATAATGGTACGGAATATTTTAATAACACCTTGGGCAATTATCTTCTCAAGAATGGGATAGTTCACTAAAATTCCTATGTCAATACTCCCCAACAAAATGGGGTTGCCGAACGGAAAAATAAACATCTGATCGAAGTAGCTCGTGCATTAATGTTCACTACTAATATGCCAAAAATGTTTTAAGGCGATGCCATTTTGACATCGGCTTATCTCATAAACCGAATGCCTAGTCGTGTCCTTTCCTTTGAGTCACCATCCAAAAACTAAAAACATGCTTTCCGCTGCCTACCTCTCGTTTATTATCTGAGCTACCTCTTAAAGTTTCTGGGTGTGTTACTTTCGTACATATTAACTCTCAGAATCGGGATAAATTGGATCCCAGAGCACAAAAGTGTGTTTTTCTAGGATACTCACCCACTCAAAAAGGCTATCGATGTTATAATCCTACTGTGCAAAAAATTTACACTAGTCTTGATGTCACGTTCTTTAAGAACGAATCCTACTTTCATAAACCTTCTCTTCAGGGGGAGAATGCCAATAAGGAGATCATTGTTTACTCACGGAGGCCAACCTTAAAAGGACAAAAACGACCTCACACTTGAAACACTACATGAGTCAGACTTGGTGGTAGCTCCAAACACCCTTGAGTTTCCTCTCAATACAGGTAATTCTGAACTATTTATTAATGACTTACCTATTGCTCTCAGAAAACAACGCAGATCTTGTACCTTACATCCTATCTCAAAATATGTGTCTTATAGTGCTTTGTCCCCTAGATTCCAGGCTTTTACTTCTAATCTTGATAAGATAAAAACTCCAAAGGATATTGATGAAGCATGAGAAGTTTCTGAATGGAGGGAAGCAATAATGGAAGAGATGAATGCACTAATAAAAAACGATACTTGGGATGTAGTTAGCTTAACACCAAAGAAAAAACCGGTAGGGTGTAAATGGGTCTTTACCGTAAAATATAAAGCTGATGGAACAATTGAACGCTTTAAGGCTCGTTTAGTTGCAAAGGGATTCACTCAAACTTATGGAATCGACTACACATAAATATTTGCACTAGTACCAAAATTAAATACAGTTCGTGTCCTATTATCATTAGCAACAAATCTAGACTGGCCGCTACAACAACTTGATATAAAAAATGCTTTCTTCAATGGGAAATTAGATGAAGAGATCTTCATGACACTACCTCCAGGTTTTTGTAAACAGGGGGAGACAAATATGGCATGTAAGCTCAAAAAGTCTCTTTATGGTCTCAAACAATCACCCAGAGCGTGGTTTGATAGGTTTGCGAAAGTCATAAAAGGCCAAGGGTACCAACAAGGACAGTCAGATCACACCTTGTTCTTCCATCAATCCAAAGAAGGGTTAAAGACAATTTTGATTGTGCATGTCGACGATATAATCCTAACTGGAGATACCTTAGTGGAGATTGAAAGACTAAAGAGAAACCTAACCACAGAATTTGAAGCAAGAGATTTGGGACAAATGCGATACTTCCTAAGAATGGAAGTTGCAAGGTCAAGAGACGGCATTAGTGTATCTCAAAGAAAATATATTCTCAATCTCTTAACCGAGATTGGGATGCTTGGAAGCAAACTTAGTGATACTCCTATCGAAGCAGTGAAAAGATCAGAAGATGGTGAAAGACCAGTTGACAAAGATAAATACCAAAGACTAGTTGGGAAGTTAATCTACTTGTCACACACGCGACCTGACATTGCGTTTGCAGTAAGTGTTGTTAGTCAACATATGCATTCACTAACAAAAATGCACTTAGATGCTGTCTACAGAATCCTTAGGTATCTTAAAGGGTCTCCAGAAAAGGGACTATTCTTCAAAAGGAGTGAAAGCAGAGAAATAGAAATTTTTACAGATGCAGACTGAGCTGGATCAATCGAAGATAGAAGATCTACTACCGGATATTGTACTTTTGTCTGGAAAAATCTAGTAACTTGGAGGAGCAAGAAACAAAATGTAGTCGCAAGAAGTAGTGCAGAAGCAGAATTTCGAGCAGTTGCACAAGGAATATGTGAAGGGTTATGGTTAAGAAAACTATTGAAAGAACTACAAATTGAAGCCAAGGATCCTATCAAAGTCTATTGTGATAACAAAGCTGCCATCAATATTTCCCTCAATCCAGTCCAACATGATCGGACTAAACATATAGAAGTAGACAAACACTTCATCAAAGAAAAAGTTGAAAATGGAGTTATTTGTATGACTTATGTTCCTACAAATAAACAAACGGCAGATATCTTCACCAAAGGTCTACCTCGACAAATTTTTAATGATCTCATCTACAAGTTGGACATGATTAATATCTATGATCCAACTTGAGGGGGAGTGTAGAAATCAAGATAAGATAGGGACTCTGTTAGTTAGTTAGGATTTAAATTCTGTATATATCTGTTTAAAATATCCTTGATTATCATAGATATATTTAGATTTTATTTTATTAATTTAATCACCATAATTGTATTATATATAGGAGTCCTATTGTATCAATTTACATACAAGAAATAAAGATTACGTTTTTCCCTCAATTCTACATAATCTTTTGCAATTATGAGCTTATGGAACTTGTTTTAATTAGGGAGCATAGGGAATTGGAGTTTCCTTAGCATAACTAGTGTCCAATGTAATTTGATGTTTCTTCTTCTTAATACTGTATGATGTTTCTCATCCAAAAAAATACCTAATGGTTATCATCAAAAGGTCAAAAAACCTGTAAATATAAGTTGGGCAAAGCATGAACAGTAATAACGAATACAAAGCAGTAATAATGAATGCAAAATTCATGCTCAAACCTTGTAGATTTTGTGATAGAAGACTTCAAGCAACCTAAGTTCTGCCCCAGGACGAGACAATTCAACCTAATGCATGAGAGGACAGACAAAATAAGTACAGATATAGAAGCAGGAGAACATTAATTATATTTTGCACAACTGCCAATGTATCGAGTTAGATCATGAATAAAAATCAAGAAGACAGCTTTAAATTGTGGACAAAAGATATGAAGCTCAAAAAGTCACCTTTGTCTTGAGATCATCAATAACATCGCCAACAGTACTCTGCTTTGGAAGTCTTATAGTATGAACTACAACCTAGAAGCAAACGGATAATAAAATGTTACAGCATGAAAAATGCTCATCATTGGAGAGTTTGTAAAGTATACTCACTTCGTCCTTTGTAGCATGATGGAATGCTACCTTTAGGGTTTTCAAGCCTTGTAGCTCTGGCAGAGGGATATCTAGTATCTCATAGTACAATATATCTGAAGTCTGTTACAAGTTGTTAGGAGAGGAGTGGTTAAATATTTAAACTTCAACCGCTCATAGTACCTAGGCCTGAATTTTCTTTTCTTTCTTTTTTTTTTTTTCACCTGATTGTAGTGAACCAACATGTCAGATAAATGCTCCACCCCACGGTACTTAATAGGCTGAGGCTTTGGTTGCTGAGAGTAACAGTTATGCGATGTAAGCCTTATTTTGGATGAATCATCCAAGCTAAGTTGTTGGGCTACTCTTTCCACAACATCATCGTAGGTATGAAGTTTTGACCTATAAAATTCAGATGATCATAATACCAGTAAAATGGACCAGATAGTCAGAATACTTCAGCAGCATCCAATCAAGATTTTCAACAAAATTATTGCACTTACATCTCAAGGCAGAAATCGTCCTCTTTTGGTTTATCAAGAGATCGGAAGTGAACAACCTGAAAACATTAAACCATGAACTCCAATGTTACATCATCTGGCAGATATGAATTCAGCAGTTTCTAGATAAGTACAACTTCTGTAGTCAATATGAGTCAAATACATCAAAGAGTGAGAGAAGAGAGCTTAGCAATCAAATTCTACCAAGTTAGGGCTTAACTACACCATATTCAGGAATTTAGTTCCTTTTCTATTTCCTGCCTCTATTAATACTACATATAAATGCATAACTATAGATGATATTTAATAAATGCAAAACAAATAGAGATGAAGAAAGCCACTGATAAGTAAGAGGAAACCTTCAAAGGACACAGACGCAAAGCCTCCTTTTCTTTTCTTAAAAAAGAAGAAAGAAATGCATTTTGATAAAAAAAAAAATAACAAAAACAAAGAGTATTGAATCTCTAACCATTATTATTTTCAGCTAGTAAAATTCAATGATCACAGTTACACATAGGGGTGGCAATTTGTACTATAGCTCGATTGATCGAATCGAACCTGAATCGAAAAACACGAATCGAACACGAATCGAATTAAATTTGGGCTTGTTTCAGCCCAGCTCGAATAACACGAACAAATTTGGGCTGGGTTAGGGCCGGGTTAGGGCCAGCCCATTAGCCCGAACTAAAATAAAATAAAATTTTAAATAAAAAAATAAAAAATACTATATTAAAATTAAAATAATCTTTTATTTCTTTTAGTACTTCTCTTTTATGATATATTAGTTATTTTTTCCCCTTTTCTTTTGAAAAATAAGTTGATAATGAATAAATAGTTATAATTTATTCATTTTGTCACAATATTATGCTACATTCTTTGATGTTAATGCATTTAGCATTTAAATCTACCTAACTCTTTAAAAAAAAAATATTTATATTTAATTTAAATTAGTATTATGAAGTTTCTATTTTTAAATTGATACTTGTGTTATGTTATTCTCTTTTCTACTTGTTTCTTGTCTTGAGACTTAGATATTATGTAATAGTCAAAATTTTGTTCTTGTGTATATAAAAAAAGTTATGTTATCGTGTAACATTTTAATTTACTTTAACTGTACAATTTTTAATAAGTATATTCATTTAATCTACTCATCTTTATTTATTTTGTTTAATAACTAGAATAAATTTTATTTGGATTTGATAACTCTTTATTTTAAATGTGAGTTTTTATGAGGGCATGACGACTTCTAACTTTTACATGAGTATAATTTAATGCATTTACTCATTGCCAAATTAATTTATTAATTGACTTTTTACTTTAATAATTAATTTTTTTATTATATTTATATATATATATTTTTATTATTTTATGTAATTTTATTTGAGTTTTAATTATTAAACATATTTTTTTAATAAAAAAAGTCATATTAACTAAAATATATATATAATTAACAATTCGGGCTAATTTGGGCCAGTTTGAGCCAGCTCGTTTGTGTTTGGTTTGGGTTCGAGCTCACATTTGCCAGCTCGAATTAACTTTGAATTGAGCTAGAGTTGAACCAATTTAGGTTGGGCTAGTTTGGGCCAGCTCGAACTAGCCCAGCTCACACGAATTGACACCCCTAGTTACACAGGCAAAAACCAGATCTGAAAATCTGATTGGTTTATTGATTTGATAGAGCATTCATGACTGAAAATCTGAAAATTGTGCATAAAACTTCAGCCAAAACAGGAAGAAGAAAAATAATAAAAACAGACATACTAAGAAATAGTTTTACTAAGAGTGCACGATTTGGTTTGGTTCGATTTTTTCTTATTTAGTAAAACCTCGAATTGAAGTTGAACCAGCAACCAACTTAAACAGAACCAAATATAGACTAAAACCGAAATAATAGAAGCGATTGGTTTTGTATGGTTAGTTGGGTTTTAATCGGTTCTGTTTATTAAATTCAATTTTTTATCTTCTCTTTTATGCAAATAGAGACAAAAGAAAAAAACAAAAATATTTGCCATTTCTAATTTAGGGACTAATAGGTATCAATAAATAAAGGATACTAAAACAATTAACACGAGTACCTACAAGGTACCAATAAATAACTTGAAAAATATGGGTACCAAAATAACAATATGAGTACTAGTTTACCAGCCCCATTTCAAAGAACTTGTTCAATTTAAAAGGAATAGTTCGTATTCAGAAGAGGAAAAAAACACTTAAAAAATTTCACAAAACAAATTAATAAACCAAAAAGTAGTAAATGTCATTACAAACACATGATGCATATTCAATAATTATGACGAAAATCATCCCAAGTCTTTATTATTAACAAGCCAAAACTATTGTTATTATGGGCGATATTGATTGAGTTCTTTGTTAATAATGATAATAAATACAGAACATTAAAACTTGGTTTAAATTCTTTTCATATTTCTCTTTCATCTGTAACTTAAATATAAAAAATATTGAAATTGACAAGAAACTATTGCACATATGAGAACGTTTAAATTATAGGAAAAATACAAGTCTTAAAAATATTAATTATTGTTTTAAAGCATCAGTTGAGTTTTTTGGTTTAACCGAACTAAAAAAATAGAAATGAACCAAATCGAACCAAACCGAAAATTTTCAGTAAATAAAAAAACCAAACAACCGATGACACTGGCAAAAAATTAAATAAATAACCCGCTAACTTCAGTCCCATTCAATACGGTTTATCAGTTTGGTTTAGTTTTTTCAGTTTTTTGTCCACCCATATAATTGATCAGTAATTTCTTAGATTGATAGGATCTTTATGAATTTCAAATAATAACTATGGGAGAGCTTACTTGGCGATTGTGAACATAGTCCAAGAATGATGGAACATCTGGATAGAGAAATTGTTCACTATTTTCAAGTGGAGGGGATTTCTGAAAGCAAACAACATCTCCATCTTCAAGCTGCATATCACAGACAAGTCAAATCAGTAAGAAAAGTACAGTCAATTCATAAACATCAAAATTGCAGGAAAAATACCTGGCTGGATCGAAATGTGACTTTTTTATTAATGGGTTCACACATGACAGTGGGATCGAACTTAATTTCCTGGAAAAGAATATTAGTAATATATTATTGTTCAAAATAACAAACATTGACTCTGCCGTCAAATCCAAAACCAGACAAGATAATATATCACATACACTGATTCATGTCTTGATATTGACTAAAAAGCAAATATCTCCTTTTTGGTTCGAAGTTAATATGAACTTAATAAAAAGCTGGTCAAATACAAGTCTATTTCACAGAGTCTTGAAGGGAAACAAAATAAGCAAACTATTTCAATAAAAAACCCCTCAAATTTTGAATCTCCAATTCTAGCACACGTGACATTTACAACCATCAACATAAAACCTTAACACTATGCTACGTGGCAGTATAAAGTTGTGCTGCACAAATGATACGATGTCAATTTTCAGTCCAATAGCTTACACAACTCCTATTAAAAAATAAAACCGATTGAAAAGGGAAATATAGGTAAGTCCATTCAGCATGAATAAGTGTATGATAACTCTCCATGCAACACATGGCAAAAGTCAAGAAATAGGTTCAAGCTAGCACTGCATCATGGATCTATCATGGGAAAATAGAAAAAAGGGGACTCCAATTAGTTTTTGTTCTTATAGGGCCAGAATCTAAGGTGCTCCTTATATTACCTGACTATTAATTTTGAGGTTAAAGATGTACCCACTTTCCTAACCCACCAAGACAAAACCATGCTTCTGCCCTCACGTAAGAATTGAGACCATTCAACTGTAAAAGTTGTGAAAAGAGGGAAGAGGGAAGCGGGGGAGAGCAAAATAACCTCATAAAGGTCAATTTCTTCGCCAGGGGCATTACCAGCCATTTCATTCAATTTTGTCAGGATCTCAAGAGGACTACCAGAACTCTTTACAAAAAGCCTTCCCACATACCTGATACCAAACAAAGAATAAACTCGTATCAAGCTTTTCATAATGCAGATTAGAAAACATTGCACTAAAACCATTTCGATACCGTAGTTCTTTTTTCTTTGGTTCGTAAAGCTTAAAGAAAAGTAATATATCGTCCTTTGTCTTGATAGGTGGAGCAATAGGCCGTGAATCCTGTTATAAGCAAAAATTGGAAGAAATAAGAACAACTCCATGAGCAGAAAAATCTAAAGAAGGGGACAATATTACCAGCCCAATCTCAACTTCTAGAAACACCTTCAGGTCTGGATTGTTAACTTTGTTTGACACCTCCCTTAACTGCCCCACCTAGGAATAGAAATGAATATGAATATTAATCAAGGCACATACTTATCGAAGCAGAAAAAGTCAATTTGTACTTTGCCAAAAAAAAAAAGGGAGGGAGGAAAGGTGAAGCGAGGCAGGATTCAGATGAGAAAAGAAGCCTCTCAGTCCATCTTTGGCAACAAAGAAATTCTCGCACGCCCTTCTTTTCAGGGAAATAAAGAATCATTAAATAATAATAACAGGCAAAGAGGTTGATCAGATACTAATTTGTCAAAAATGTTGAACAAGAACATAGAATGATTATTTATAAAAAAAAAATATTACCACAATCAAATCCTTCAATCATATTCTTGATGCTTCAGAAAGAATCAAAAGGAACAATGGGCTTTTATCAAATCATCCAACAGGCAGCAAAATAAAAAAAAAACAAAGAATAGTGAACAAAATGGCATGCTTGCAATTAACCTTAAAGATGAGCAAATTAAAACAAAATTTGAAACAAGCTACCTTACAGCAAAGAGAGAAATCTATAATATTATCAACAACCAAGATTTACACGCATCCTACCATAAATGACACAGAAACATGTGCATAGTAACCATTAAAAAAAGAAATTTGGTTTTCAAAAATACTGTATAGATCACGCACAACAAATTAAAGAATTGAGCAAATAATAAAATACAACAGCACGTTTTTAACATTGTCTCGAGATATGCCAAACAAAAAGGACAAAATCAGCAAAAGAAATTTACAGATTGTGTCTCCTCCAAAGGGGTCAATGGCCTGTTTGGACGATATGTGTGGTTTTGACGCTTGGCCCATAACCAAAAACGCTGGAACTGTACTGGTATACCAAATTCTCTAGCAACCTCCTCCTGCAACAACCATCACTGGAAATTAATAGAATAGAAAAAAGAGAAGCCAAAACACTGAATATAGAAATAGCAATACAATCAGGATCCAACACAAGATTGAATGAAAATCAACATTAACAGAGGATTGGTTATACTCAAATTCTTTGAACAATTTGGGTAAGTTACAAGAGAAGTGGCTTTTTTATAAGCATGGATGAAAAGATAGCAATATTTCCACTGAAATTTCCATAAAATGAAAGTAGAAACAAGGGAATTAGGTTTTCAAAAAATCTTCCAGAATATAGAGAAATTTCCATGGAAATATGAGAAACTATCAAAAATTCCATTTCAGTCCTTTAGTTGAGTAGCTTCTAAAATTTTTAATGGAAATTTTGGAAATATCAAATATTCAGGAAATATCGAATTATAGTTTTTTAAAATTTTTATTCAATTACAAAGAATAAACATGACTTTTTATTTGCATTATATCTAATAAGCCAATATTTATGAAAAATGAGCAAAATTATTTTTTCTCAAAACTTCACATTTATTTCAATAATTATTAGGTAATTATAAATATATGCATATTTTATTTTATAATGTGTCATAAATAATATAAATATCACAATTACATTAAATTATAATATTAATTTAAAAAATAAATATCAATATTACATCTTTATAATAATTTAATAAATGTCCTATCCAAGCATATTTCTTATTATTTTGATTATCTTAATTGTAACTATAAATAATAAATTTTACTAAAAATGCATCAATTTAAAATTTAAACATTGTATATAATTTGTTTTATACATAACAATAATTCGTAAACAAGTTCTAACTACAATGCCATCTTATCCAATTTGAAAAAATCCAATCTGTTTGAATTTGAATTGAAAATTTTCAAATTCGATTTAAATCAAAACGGATTCAAATTCATAAAAAAGACAATTTGATCCGTTGTTCAACCCTAATTATAATTCACTATATGATACTTATTCAAAACAGAAAAAAATTATTTTTACAACAAATACAATAAGCTAAAGTTATTATATTATATGTATAGTTTATTCTAAGTTTTATTCTAGGAATATATTTTATTCCTATTTTGTGTACATCTATAGTTTAGTGTCCTTCATTAAATAGGACTTACATGTGTGTATAAGTTAGGGTTAATGAATAAAATGCTCTTCACATTTAATTTCATGCAATTTGTGATGTTTAGTAGCGCAAATCTCTCCAATTATCAATTTATTTTCTATTTTTGATGATGTTAGATTTTATTTTATTATATAATTTTCTACTTGTAATCTTCAGCTTAATTCATTAATCTTATAATACTTTTAGTTATCAAGAATTTCAAATTATATCTTTTTTTCGAAGAAAAAATGTGTTGTTAATAATATGCTAGCATTATACATATAATATTGTCCTATTTGGGTCTTAAATATATATTTTAATGAAAATAAATTTAATTAGCTTATTATTACTTTAGTATTTTCTAAAAACTTGTACAAATTCAAAAAAATTAGCTATAATTTTCTCAATTTCCATAATTTTATTAAAATATCAGCCGATATCGATAATATTCTCGACATTTCTATAAAATTAAAGTATCAATATTTTAACTAATATTGATATTTTCATCCATGATCACAAGTACCTCAACTGTTTGGCAATAAAACAATAAAAGTACTTCAGTTGTCAAATTACCATGAAGTCCTCTCAATTATTTAGAAAACAAGTGCAGATAATTTTAAATTTGTATGCAGGTTAGTTTCTTAAAATGAAGGCCATTAAAATAATAATTTTTTATCCTAAATAAACTAATGATTTGTTTTCTTGTCCTTTTAATAAAAGTGATTTAAGACAAAAGCGGTTTCAAAAAAAGAAAAGAAGGCTACAAGAAGCACATATAATGTGTTTCTATCAGCAAGAATAAAATGTTTTTTCAGAGTCCTAAAAGCACTTATGACAATTTTCTTCTTTTTCGGTCCAAAAGCGCATTTTTATTGACATAAAAGCTTTTACAAATTCCCATAAGCATAAACAAACAAAACATGAAAGTGCTTCTGAAAATTCTAAAATAACCTATCTTTGAGTTTTCCAAATACTGATGAACGCTTTCACACTTTTGAAATCACTTATAAGCACTTAAAAAAACACATTAAAACAGGTTCAGCATCTCTTCGGCCAACTGGAAAGCACAATTTCAAAGAAACACCAAGAATTGTCAGGCAATCAAAGTTACTGTCACATTAAATGATGCAAAGATCTCATTAAATGTGTCACCTCTATTGCAGGGATATCTCTTTCATATGGTTTAAACTGACCAGAAATGTCTTCCAATATAAACATTATTTAACACCATTAATTATGCCACCTGCGATGATGTCTCTTTCACAAGTTTTCATTAACATACTAGACAGTAGAATTTAGAAGAGAAATAAGAGAGAGCTTGAATTCTAGGCTTAGACAGAACCAATAAAAGGCTTGGTACCTTAGTAATACCCATATTATTACTTTGATACTCATTTCTATCATATTATTACTTTGGTACTCATTCCTACCATATTATTAAAGGATATCAATTTAGTACCAAAGTTCACCTATTGGTACCCATTTTGTAAAAAGCTATAGTAACTCAAAATTTAAGTAAAAAAATAGTGGCAGTTTTGACATTTAAGATTATTACCTAAAAAATGTAGGTAAATTTTTTAATTATTAATAACAAAAATAGATTGCAAGAAAAATGATTTTTCTAAGCACTCTATATAATTTTATAAAATAAGTAAAAAAAAAATTTGTGTAAATAAGAACAAACATTTTTGTGGAAGAAGCCATTACTCCTCAAAACAAATACATAATAATATGTTTCAGAGCTATATTATCCTGTAGATGCCCTTCTATTTTTATTGTTAACAATTAAAATTTTGTCACCCAAATTTTTTTTTTTTAAGAAAATATGTTAACAAAAATTATCTTACGAGTGTGAGTAATGTAATTATTTAAAAATAATAATTAAAAAAATTATCAATGATCATGTGGTGTCCTTATGGGCATTAAGAAGAGAGGAGTTTGAGCCTATATGTGTCTATGTGTTAGTATGTAAATGTTATTTTAAACATGTAAATGTTATTTTAAAATTTAAAAAATTTAAAATTATCACTCGATCTTTTTTCAAGAAAATAATTTGAAATGTCAAAGCTAACCTTTTTTTACTTTTTGACAAAAAGAGTACCAATAGGAGAACTTGAGTACTAAATTAAAAAAATTTAATAATATGAATGAAAATGGGTACCAAGTAATAATATGTTTAAGTACCGGATCCGCCAAGAAAACCCTAGGGTCACGTTTGGTTCACTGACGCCCTGTTTGGTTCACGGTAATTGAACCTGTAATGTAATGAGTTTTACTCATTACGTTGTTTGTTTTTCACTGAATTGGTAATGTAATGTAATGGGATTACATCATTTTCAGTAATACCGATTACAACTTTCACACTCATGAATACTCTTTACATTCCTTATCCTAATTTTTTTTTCTTCCAGGAACGCGTTTTTTTTTTTTTCTTCCAGCAACGCGTATAACAGAAGCACAGCCGTCCACCGCGTGCCGTCCCTTTGGTGGCGGCGGTGTCGTCCAGTGGCCGTCCATCGCGAGCCAGATTCCACTGCCAACCAGCGCCACCGAGAACGAGCGTCCATCGTGAGTATCCATCGCGAGCGTAGGTCCCGAACCAGCGTCCGTCGCGAGCGTCCATCGCCACCGCGAACCATGTCCATCGCGAACCAGCGCCACCGTGAACAAGCGTCCACCGCGAACCAGCGCCACCGCGAACCAGCTTCCATCTCGAACCAACGCCACCGCGTGCCGTCCCTCGCGAACAAAGCCACGGGGAACCATCGAACCAGAGTTTTTTTTTTTTTTTTTTATTAAAAGGAAATTAGTTTTAATTAATTAAAAAACTGATTAATAATTTCTTAATTAATTATTAAAAAATTAATTTAATTAATTAAAAAATTGATTAATAATTTCTAAGTTAATTCTGAAATTAATTTTTTTGTAAATTGTTTTTTTTTTTTGAAATTGCAATTTTTTTTGTTGTATTTATTTTTGTTATTGTTAATTTATTTATGTAATTAATTAAAATTTATTAATTATTGTTATTTTTTTTGTTATAATTAATTTTTATTGTTGTTAATTTATGTGATTAATTAAAATTTATTTATTAAAATTTTTGTAATTTTTTTCTATTCCATTACATTACAGTTGTCAAACCAAACACTGTAATACTGATTCTTTTTTTGATTACAGTGATTAAACCAAACACTGTAATCGTAATACTGATTCCTTTCCATTCCATTCCATTACGATTACGATTACATTCCAGCGAACCAAACGCCCCCTGAATGTAATCGTAATCGTAATGGAATATAATGTAAAGGAAACAATATTACTATTAAAGTGTTTGGTTTAGCTACTATAATTAAAGAATGAATCAGTATTACAGTGTTTGCTTTAACCACTGTAATGGAATTAAATTTAATCAAGGAAAAAAATATATTCTTTAAAATTATATAATTATTTTAAATTCAACAATTCAACAAAAAAAAATTTAGCATATACAATTTTAGCAATTCATAACTAATAAAATTTAATCACAACAAAAAAAAATTCAGCATATACAATTTCAGCAATTCATAACTAATAAAATTTAATCACAACAAAAAAAAATTCAACATATACAATTTCAGCAATTCATAACAACAAATAAAATTTAATCACAACAAAAAAAAAATCAGCATGTACAATTTCAGCAATTTATAACAATTAATAAAATTGTATCACAATAATTTCAGCAAAAACATCACAATAATGAAAAAAAAATGCTGATAAAAAATGAAAACCAAAAGTAACCAGTAATGTGCAAAACGCGTGAGGACGACAGGGCGACGGACGGCTGAACGCGACAGACAGAGGCTGGGGCGCACGAACGCAAGAGGTAGAGGCAGAACTCGAGAGGCAAAGGCGCACAAACACGACGCGACAGAAGGCACGAATGCCGACGGAAGGCACGAACACGCACAGACGGCTGAGGAGGACGGACGGCACGAACGGTTGCAAAAGAAGGAGACGCGAAAAGAGAGACGTAATGTAATGACTTTTCTTTGTTTCAACATATGTAATCACTTTTCATTCTTTACATGTAATTGATTACATTACATTACATGTGTTTAATACAACCAAACATTATAATGTACAGAATTAATTACATTACTTATTCCATTACAACTAATCAAACATCACCTAAGAACGATAAATCCAAAAAGGGAGAAATAACTTCATACAAGAAAATTCAGTGGTCATAAGGCACGAAGCGAATAATTGAAGAACACAAGTTCTCAAACATGAATAATTATAATTAAATGAACAAAAGCCTAGAATTATAATGTAAATAAGCCTATTTATAGATAAAATAATAGACTATCCTAATTCTAAAAGGACTCAAAAACTCTAATAAATCTCATCCTAATCCTATAATAAATCCTAATCTAATAACAATTATGATAAGAATAAAACTCTAAAATAACAAAATCCCAATTATTCTAACATTCTAATAAAGTGTGTATTTTGTCCTACATCAGATTTGTCGGCTGAGAAAACACTCATCCTCGAACTTGACCTGAGCTTGACAAATTTGCAATAATTGCATTCACTTCTTTTGTTTTGATGGTTCTTATTACAAATTGATCCAATAATTCGTACTTGTGATCTCTTGAATGACTTTGAACTCGTGCATGTACAGTCAAAAAAACTAAGTATGAGTCATAATTGAATTGAGAAAACGCACAAAATTTGGGACCAATAAATCCTTATCTACTTTAAGCACAAATTCAATATGCTCAACCCATTCAACTCTTTGTACTATATCAATGTCACCAGAAATTGGTCTTTATAAGAAACTTGTACCGTTGGTGATAAATCATAACTAGTATATTCAACCAAATCTATTTCACATTTATTTTTGATATTACCTTCACTGATGATTGACAATTCTTCATCATAGGTGGATACTTTGGAGTCATTAAAATGATCTTCAATAATTACTGGCTCATCATCAAATATAGATAATTTTGAATCATCAAATTACTCAAACTTGATTTCACTTTCGGCCAAGAAAATATCCCTTGACATTATTTTTCCCAAAACTATGAAAAATTTGCATCTAGGAACTCAAGAACAGGTATGAAATTGTAAGAACCAATATGAACCAGTCAGGAATCAGTCAAGATAGACAAGAACTGGACAAAATTGAATCGAACTGAACAGGGTTCAGTTAACAAACCAGATTTAAGCAAAACCTGGCAGAAGTTTGTGGTGGTGCGTGGAGGCGTGTTTCTCACATATCGGCAACAACTTTGGTACTATTGGAAAGCCCATACTACAGTGAGGCAAGCAATGGTCTTCCAGTTCAGCAAAGAGCTCCAATCGATGTTTTCTGAGAGTGGCAGCACCGGTAGAACTCATCGCATAAGTTATAGTGGCTAACGGCGGTGACTTGTCTCGAGAACACCAAGGTGTGCTAATCGGCACAGGGGGAGGAGTCTTAATTTGCTAGTGGTGTTGACGAATGACATCTGAAAAAGGTGACACAAGGGAACAGATCGAGCTACGCAACCTTGCCTGGGTTTGGTGTCTCCTCAGATTCGACGAACCCAAGATGTGGGGGCTTTTGTTGGCAACATCTTTTCAATGCTAGTGATGGTTTACATTCTAGTGATGGTGTTGGACGGTATGGTGGATGAAGGGTAGTAAGGTTGAGGGATAAGGTTTTGGTTTTTTTTTTTTTTTTCTCTGTTTTCGCATAAACAGAAGAATTTTTATTTTTTTTAAATTACTTTCACTGTAAAACAGAAAACTTTGTACTATATTCAAGTAAATAGTAACAATTTTTTTAGAAAATAGGATCTGATTTGGTATTCTTAAGCAAAATCAAAAGGCTTTGATACCAATTAACGCAAGCCAAAAGGCATGAAGGGGATAATTGAAGAAAATAATTCTCAAAAATCAATAATTACAATTAAGTAAATAAAATTCTACAATTATAATGTAAATAAGCCCATTTATAGGTAAAATAAAATATTAACCTAATTCTAAACGGACTAAAACTCTAATAAATATTATCCTAATCTAAAAACAATTATGATAAGAATTGTTCTTCAAGATTGAATAGAATTATTTCTTGTTATTCCATTGAAAAATAATACACATATATATACACAAAGCTATAATTCTATCTTAATAAACTATTTAATTAGGATCCTTATAATTAAGTTAATTAGTTATATACACCTAATATATCGCTAATCACAATTAATATATATATATCTAACACTCTCCTCAAGTTGGAGAATAGATATTAATCAAGCCCAACTTGTTACAAAGATAATCAACCCGAACTCCATTTAAAGCTTTCGTGAAGATCTCTTAATTGTTCTCTAGTCTTCACATATCCTGTAGAAATCAAACCTTGCTGAATTTTCTTACGGACGAAATGACAATCAATTTCAATGTGTTTAGTTCGCTCATGAAACACAGGATTAGAAACAATATGAAAAACAGCTTGGTTATCACACCACAATTTTGCTGGTACTGAAGTTTTAAGACCTACTTCATTCAAGAGCTAGTATATCCACATTATTTCACACACAGACTGTGCTATAGCCTTATATTCTGACTCTGCACTCAATCGTGACACAACATTCTACTTTTACTCTTCCATGAGACCAAATTTCCTCCAACAAAAATACAATAGTCTGATGTGGATCTTCTATCTACTTTGGAACCTGCCCAATCTGCATCTTGAAAACATTCAATATGAGTGTGCCCATGATTTGCATACAAGATACCACGTTCAGGTGCTCCTTTCAAGTAACACAAAATTTGCTCTAACGCTACCCAATGGTGAACTGTTGGAGATGACATAAATTGACTAACAACATTGACCGAATATGCAATGTCTAGACGAGTCACGGTAAGGTAATTCAGCTTTCCAACCAACCTTCAATATCTCTCAACATCTTTAAATAGTTCCCCATCTCTTGTAAGGTGGATGTTCAAATTCATTGAAGCACTACAAGGGCTTTGCTCCCAATTTTCCTGTCTCAGTTAATAAGTCAAGAACATATTTTCTATGAGATAAAAAGATACCTTTTTTACTCCTTGTGACTTCAACACCCAAGAAATACTTTAGCATCCCCAAATCCTTCATGTAAAATTGAGTATGTAGGAAAGACTTAAGAGATGGAATTCTCGTAGGATCACTTCCAGTAATAACAATGTCATCCACATACACAACTAAAAGAATAATACCAGCTTCTGATTGTTTGTAGAACACAAAATGGTCAGACTTGCTTTTCATCAACCAAACGTTTCTATAGCTTGACTAAATTTTTCAAACCAAGCATGAGGACTCTATTTCAAACCATACAGAGATTTGCGGAGAAGACAAACTTGCCCAAACTCCCCCTGAGCAACAAAACCAGGAGGTTGTTCCATATACACCTCCTCTTGCAGATCGCCATGAAGAAAAGCATTCTTGATATCTAGTTGATGCAAAAGCCAATTATGAGTAGCTGCCATAGAAATAAACAACCGAACAGAGGTCAATTTAACAACAGGAGAGAAAGTGTCAGAATAATCCACTCCATAAGTTTGAGCATATCTCTTAGCAACAAGACGGGCCTTTAATCGAGCAACTGACCCATCCGGATTAACCTTAACTGTGAACACCATTTGCATCCTATAGCTCGTTTTCCCGAAGGTAAATCAACCAAGTCCCAAGTACCATTGTCATCTAAAACATTCATTTCTCTATCATTGCATGATGCCAAACAGGATGAGATATGGCTTCATGGACAGTTTTAAGGATAGAAATATAATCAAGAGAGGCAATAAAAGAGCAAGATGAAGATGACAAACAGTTATAAGAAACAAAAGAAGAAATAGGATAAGTACATTGACGTTTACCTTTGCGTAATGCAATGGGAAGATCATCACTCATGACTGGATCTGAAGACGAAGGAGCAGGTGCAGGACATGAATCAGAAGGTCTATGTTTGGAGTAGACTTGAATAATAGGAGGCTTGACAAGAGCTGAATCCGAGACAGGTTCAAATGATGTAATAGAATAAACTAACAAATCATCATCCTCCCCCTGACGTGCAGGAGGTGAAGAAGACGAAAAATATGGTGTATCTTCCATGAAGGTAACATCAATTGAGACAAGATATTTGTTAAGACTAGGACAATAACATCTATAACCTTTCTAAAGACGAGAATAACCAAGGAAGATACACTTCAAAGACTTGGGATCTAATTTATTAACATGCAGACGAACATCCCAAACAAAACAAGTGCTACCAAATATCTTAGGGTCAATCGAAAACAGTGACTTATTAAGAAACAGGATGTAAGGAATCTCACCATGAAGAACAGATGAGAGCATGCGATTAATAAGAAAACATGCTGTTGAAACTGCATCGGTCCAAAAAAGTTTAGAAACATTCATTTGAAATAATAAAGCACGTGCAGTTTCAAGAAGATGTCTGTTTTTACGTTCTGCCACTCCATTTTGAGATGGAGTATCAACACAAAAAGTTTCATGAAGCATGTCATTTTGAACCATATAAGATTGAAACAAAGCGGATCTATATTCTTTAGCATTATCACTTCGCAAAGTACGAATTGAAACATTAAATTGAGTTTTAATCTCAGTACAAAATGCACAAAAAATAGAAAAACTCAAAGCGACTCTTCATTAAATATAACCAAGTTACAAAAGAATAATCATCCACAAAAGTAACAAAATACTTAAATCCAGGTTTAGACAAAATAAGACAAGGACCCCAAACATCAGAATGAACTAATTCAAAAGGAACACTAGCACGTTTATTAACTTTTGGACTTGAACTAAGACGATGTTTTGCAAACTGACAAGACTCACAATCTAATGAAGACACCTTACTAAACTGAGGACAAAGCTTCTTGAGTAAAGGAAGAGATAGATGACCCAATCTACAATGTGCCTCAAAGGGAGAGGTTACACCAAAGCAAGCAACAAATTTGATATTGGTGTGTCAAGAATATAGAGGCCTTTAGATTTATGTCCTTTACCAATAATCTTCTTCGTCATAAGATCCTAAAATAAGCTGACTTACAGAAATTAAATTAAAGGATAAGTTAGGTAAATGTAAGACAGACGATAAAGGAAGCGAAGGAGTAGGAGTGATTGTGTCAGACCCAAGAACACGAGATGGTAACCACGGCTAAGGTAACAATAGAGATGGAAGTGTGTGACTAAAGAGTAAAAAAGAGACTAGAATTACCTGTCATATGATCTGTGGCACCAGAATCAATAACCTATTTGGAAGATGAGGAAAGAAGACACGCATTTGGTTTATCTGAATCAGCAATAGCAGTGACAGAAGGTAATGAAGACTTTAGTGATTCTTGATACTGTAAGAATTTGATAAATTCACCTGCAGAGATAAAAACCGATTTTTCAGAAGTATCATAAGTGGATGCAATATGGGCCGAGTGACCTTTCTGATTCTTGGACTGAAGCTTTCTACAGTCATGTTTCGTATGTCCTGATTTGCGACAATAGTAACACACAATTCCTCCTGGATCCTGTGGTCGAGTTTCAAACCCTTGCGAGCCGCCTCCTTTGTTTCCACTCATATAGATTGACCTTCCAAGCTCATAATTATTATTTCGGACCAAAGCACCATTTAATTGAGCAGGTGGAGTGCCTTCTGTACGAAGTACTCAACTAAATACTTCTTGTAAAGAGGAGATCTCAGAACCAGAAAGAACCTGTGACTTAGCAGTCTCAAAGTCAGAGAGAAGACCAGCAAGAAAACTCATGACAACCATTTGCTCTCGTTGGCGTTGCTGAACCTTAACATCAGGACTAAAAGGCATCAAACTATTGAGCTCCTCATAAGTCTTCTTAAATTCATAAAATACCTAGTGAGGGACTGATCTTGCTTGTCTGCACGGTAAAATGCCTTGCATACCTCATACATACGAGAAAGGTTTCCTTTACCAAAATATAAAAAATTCAAATAATCCATCAATTCCTTAACAAATTCACAATGATTGATCAAGCCAATTACCTTGCTCTCAATAGAATTTCGAATCTTTAGAAATAAGCAGGCGTCTTTTCTAAGCCATATCTGCTTTGAATCATTTTTAGGAGGATCGTCGTCAAATGAGTATCTTTATCAATACTTCTCAAATAAAGTCGAATGGTCTTACTCCAATCCAAATAATTCGAGCCATTGAGCTTATGGTCTGTGATTTTAGACATCACAGGCACCATGTCCGTCACAATACTAGATTTCTTTTCAGTCATAACTCCTACAAACAACAAGACAGCGAACAAGCGAACAAAATCCAACAGGCAGTGAACAAAAAAAAAAGGCAGCGAACAAGAATACAAAATTGGCCAAAACCCAAATTGGAAGAACCCAAACCTGAACCAATGAGTGCCAAACCACCACAGACAACACAGGGGAGCGCCAGCGAGCAACATGAGGGTGACCGGAGAAGATTTTAGGCAGAGACGCGCCTTCACGCGCTGACGCTTGGGAAGACTACAGAAACTCGTGGTGGCGCGTGGGGACCACTCGAGGCTCGTCTGATCACCGAACTTTGGGGTTTTGCCGATCCGCGGCTGGGCGTCCTCCTTGTGCCGGCGGTGAGAGTAAATGTTCACTCTAAAAAGGTGTCCCAAGTTGGAACCCAAAAATGCACTAAACCCTAATTTGTATTTACCCAAAACCAAACCCTAATTTGGACGAAAAGAAAAAAAATCCCAATTTTGTAACCTAATGCTCTGATACCATGTTATTCAAGATTGAATAGAATTGTTTCTTGTTATTCCATTGAAAAGTAATACACATATATATACACAAAACTAGGATTCTATCTTAGGAAACTATTTAATTAGGACCCCTATAATTAAGTTAATTAGTTATATACACCTAATATACCGCTAATCACAATTAATATATATATCTAACAAGAATAAAACTCTAAAATAACAAAATCCTATTTATTCTAAAATTCTAATAAAATGTTAATATTGTCCTGCATCACAAGTCTTCCAATATCAACATTGTTTAACATCCAATGAACAGAAGATCAATTAGCTACATTCATTAAGAGCCTTCTGGGATTGCTTTAAATTATGCTAAATCCATATTTTGAAGAATTACTGAATTTATTTTAGAAGTCAATTGCCTAAAAATCCAGTTTTTGTTTAATGTGCAATTAGGTCAAGAGTACTGCTTATATTAGCCAATAACCACAAACAGTTAGATCGAAACATCAAATAGCCAGTAAAAAGAAGACAATAAATACACCTAAAGGAAAGAGAAATAAAAAAGTTGGTAAAAGAGAACTTAATAACTCTTTTAGAATCAGAGAAAGTTGTACCTTAAAAAGATTGAATGGCATTTGTTTTTGAATGCGAAAACTCCTAACTTTATCATGGTCTACAAGATCAAAATATATATCCTTTCCAATTTGCTCCACAAGGTCCTTGTCTCGGGCAACCTATAGGTGACATGTAAACTATCAGCATAGAATGCTAAAATCACAAGCACCTAAATATTTTGGAAAAAAAAAAACTGCTAAACAGTTAAACCTTTATAATAGTAAACAAATGTGCCTCAGCTTTTTCTTTCTTCTTGTGCTCCTTTTCTTCTTGCTCTTTCTTTAACCTCTCCTGAAAAACATTAGCAAACATTCCCAGTACTCATCAAATTGCTATAAATGCAAAAGTCATTAAATTTACCAAGATTTGCCATAAATCATACTATCAAAGCATGGGGCAATTTATGACACAGGAAAAACAAAATTCTATTTGAAGTTCATATAACAGCCAATGGCCAGATTTTTGACAAATTCAAATAAAAGAACAGGTGGGGCAGCAATACAACTTAACTCCATAACAGTGGGAAGAGCAACCAGCATCAAAAAATCAATAAGCCTAGTTTTAGTTGAATCCATCCATCCTAGCTTATGTTGGAACAACTTTTAACTTTAGCAAGATAAAAGAGGAAAAAGAAAAAAGAGACAAGCTCACTCAACCCAACTTGTCAAAGTCAATACATCATTTTCAAAAGAAGTGCAATCATTTTCCAACCTGGGTGGTCTCTTTTAACATAATTAAATAGAAGGCACCTTACCCTAAGGTGCTGAGCAATGTCCTTCTCATCCACATTGCATACTATTTTTTCTTTGTCACTTTCACGTATATAAACCAGCATGTAAGCATTGGAGTATTTGGTAAATTTGAAAGGAGTGTTATTGAATCCAGGATTTATCTGAGGTAACTGTTAAGCCATGAGTGAGTAAAACAAGGAGTAATTTATTAGCAGGAAATAACAAGCCATTATTAGCAGGAAATACCTCCTCTTCACCACCATATTGTTCCTCCAGTGCCCTCTTCACATCCTCTTTTGTGACTCTCTCGTCATCAAATTTGTACCTAACACAGAGAAAAATTGTGACAAGGGAGTATTTGGCCATAAAGGCTTAACAAAAATCTTAAAGTAATAAACAATGCATGTGTAGCAGCATAGGTTTATTTGCTCAGCTCCTGAATTGCTGCCTCCAAGAGTACCAAAGAAAATGTAGGTCAAATTCATCTGAGTAATGAAACCATTTACAGCTCGAGGCTAGTAAGCCCAAGCAATAATTTGTGTGTGCATGTGCAAGGAGATGCAGTAAGTCGGTAAAAGTGTAGCACAAGTGAGACCATGCTGCATACCATTTATCAGAGAGAGTAGGCCGGATAAAGGCATAATAATGTCCACCATGCACCCCACCACTGTGTACCAACACACTGTAAACAACCACCAAAAAGCAAAAAAATCATCCTTGACATAAAAGTCATTAAGAGCTCACGAAACTTATTAAGTAGGGTTACAAAGTGCAAGGAATCATTAATTCCCTAAAAAGTTCAAACGTACTACCTGTTTAGAAAGTAAATAAGCTGGTCATGAACAACATTAGACTTTTCTAATTCAAGACGAAAACGAAGCTCACAACAAATACCACCGTACCCACCTCAAAACCATCAAAGTACAAAAAAAATAGAGTATATATTAGGCCTAAGGGCAAAGGGTAACAAGAGTCCGTTAAGTGCACTATAAACCAGTTGTTATTTGGTGGGGCAGTACAAGTCCGTTACTTCTTCTTGGAATCCATTTGGCAATTTTAAGCCAAATTTTCAAGAGACAAAATTGGTATTTTTAAAATTATATTTCTTTACCAAAAATGATGCAGTAAATATTTTAATATTTTTTTATTCATAACTATAGTTAACGTTCTTAAGACGAACGTTTTCAATTAAAAAACTCCATATTAGCTTTTTATTTATGTATTATTTTAAATCATAAATTTTCATTTTTTATTAAAAAAAAACGTAATATTCCATCGTATTATTGATAATAAAAAATTACGTAAAATAATGTAATTATAAATCATTAATTTTTTGTTTACATGACTTGCCATGTCATCATATTCATTACTCACATTTTCATAGAAAGTAAGATCAAACTCAATAAAATATGAATTAAAAGCACAATTGAAACATTTATTAAATAATTGTGAATACCATGATTTTTCTTAGTAGGGTAATGACTATATCAATAAATAGTACTATATTTTTACTTTCTAGTTTAAAATTAAAAAAAAAAAAATGAAAACTCTTTTCAAGATTCAATGTGAAATGAAGAAATATACATTATGATGATAAAATGAAAGAAAGTTTATAATAAATTGTCAATGAAGGCATAAAACGACAAAAAAATGAGTAAATAATGGACACTAAAATCATTTATCAGACTAAGCATTAAAAATCATCTTTTGTATTGATAAAGATCTTCCATATGAATAGGAATAAAATAATAACCATAAATTTATCAATTATCCATAAATATTTTTTACGATTTTAAATAACAAGTAAATAAAAAATTAAATATTAAAAAAATTACTAAAAAAAAAATAATCATTAAATATTTCTTGTTCATTTTTGCAAAAAAGATAAATATTTTTAAAATATACCAATCTTATCCCTTAAAAATTTGACCTAAAATTGACAAATAAACTCTTGATCCTTTTACATTAACTAACGGACTTGTACTACCCAACTAAATAACATCGGGTTTAAAGTGTCCTTTAGTCATAAACAGTGGACCCCTACTGTCCTTTATCCTCAGGCCTAAATTATGCAATTTTAATATATCCACAAATAAAAGTTCAATAAAAAGAAAGAGACACCAAAAATTATTAAGACTCCTGTACAACCAAAGTATGATACAGAATTTAAAATTAAAATAAAAGGAAATTAGTACATCGCATATTGTGATCACTTGAGAGAACCGATATAGAGAAAGATGTGCAATTGGTTAAATGAGAAATCATTAATGGTTGAAAGGAGAATGAGAAAGCGGAAGAAAGTCATTGATTTTATATAACGAAGTGCATCCATATTTATAAATAGGCTGTGATATTAAAATGCTAACCAAACACTCATAAGGAAACCCAATATTTAATATTTGTTTCCGAACACTTCCCCTTCAATCACTTGAAGCTTGGAGTATTACAAAGAACATTAAAACATAATTAAATACATTGAACAAATAACAGAACCACAAATAAACAACAATGACTACACCATGCAGAGCCATTTGTTCCTGGATTTGAGAGCAGACACGAGTACTTGGAGACTGGAGTAATAAGTTGGCCAAGATATGCCTTGGCCTTGCAGTAGTATCTCTTTTCTAAGAGAATCCTAGGTAAACTGGACCACTAGTAAGTCACAAAGATGGTAGATAACTCTTGGATTTGAAACAGAGACACAAAGTTAATAGACATCATAGAAATTTTATTGGTTAAGACTTAAGAGGCCACAAAGTTAAACCCACATATAATTCACAAACAAAGAATCCATTATTTTTTACGGGCACATAGTAAAGGTTACAAATTTACCTCTTGCTAAAACCAAACATCTTCCTCAACAAGTAAATGGAAACATGAGAGAGCAAGAACCAACAACAGTATTAAGATTTATTTTTTATAACATATGATAACCATATAAGTCATTGGTGGACGACTTAAACTGAGACAAGAACGAACAAAAACCAGTACTCATACCAAAGATCATACACCATAACATTACTTAGTCCCAATAGACTAATGTTCTGCTTTTCTCTTAATTGGTGTGTGCTTTGTAAGAATAATTCGAAAGATATTGATCATTTATTGTTACATTATCTAATTGCATATCTTATTTGGTCAAACTTACTTAAGAATATGGGAATATAATGTGCTATTCCAGTATCTTGCAAACTTTATATTTGGAAACAGATTACACTTACGGGAGGAGAAATAAAGCTTTAAAGGCAATGATGTTGCGGAACTGTGGGATGGGAGAATTCTTTGCATCTTGTGAATGGAGAAAGAAGAGATTTACTTATGATAATGAAAGTGATAGCGATTTTCTGTAGGAGAAAGTTTTATTTTTAGCATCATCTTGAACGTCTCAATTTCTTATAAATTTTAGTTGAGGAGCTTGCTTATCCTAATTAGGTTATGAAGCTGTGTTTTGGATAGAAATATAACTATTATTTGGTATAGTTCAGTGCTTCTTTTTTATGTGGATTATTGGTCCACTTTGTATCTTTATAACTAGGGTGAAGAGTGTCAAGGGTCTTGTAATTTACATAAATATGGTGCATATGTCCCGTTGCTTTTTAGAGGATCAAATATGTCTTCTTGATTTCATAAAATTAACGTTGAAGTTATATTTTAAGTGTTGAGTGAAAAATTGGAACAGATAATGTAATATGTTCGTTGTGTGTTAGGCCCCACGTACAATTCGCATATGTTGGCAAGAAAAGACACGCAAGGGGACTAAAATGAAAAGCTGGTGGAAGTTTGTTACACACGGACAAACTGACCAATATATCATTTGAGTTTGTTATGCAATTTCCTTATTAGTTAATAGTTTGTCATTTTTGTTACTGCTTTTGGGGGGACCACAGAATATTTGTGATAGTGATGTTGTGGGAAGTTTTGACAGAAAAAATATATAAGAATAGGAGAAAGGCTAGAAGGGAGATATTGAAGAGTTTTGTAAGAGCTGATGCCATGTGGAGAGAACAAGCCTCTTGAAAGCTTGTGTTATCATTTCCTTGTTAAAGTTTAACGAATCCTAGAACTTGAATTCCACAGTTTCATTCCATAAGAAAATTAACACTGATTTTATTGATATTATTTTGTATTCCTATCAAATTGGTATCAGAACAGTGCGATTCTAAATGGCGAAGACACAGAATCAAGGAATAGAAGCCGTGGGTATCATACAGGGAGAACAGAGTAAGATAGCAAGTGAAATGGGGAGTTTAAAAGAAGAGATACATACTTTAACCCATCAACTTAACCAGAAATTTGAGCACATATTTAAGCTGCACGAGGAAGCCCAGAAATATTCCCCATCTTCTTTGGCTGAACCAGTTCAAGAGACCATGGTTATCAACCCAATAGCTGGAACCTCCAGAGAGGATTAATTGGGAATGGAGATCACGGTGTGGTTAATAACCCAAAACACAATTTTAGGTTTCGGAGGTTGAATGTGCCTTTGTTCGACGGGAACAACCTAAATGAGTGGATTTTATGTGCTGAACGCTATTACAACTATCATTGGATGACTGATGAAGAGCGACTGGAGGCAGCGGTTATAAGGTTTGAAGGGGATGTACTGTTGTGGTACCAGTGGGAAAGCAAGAAGAAGACCTTTCAGACTTGGGAGGAAATGAAATTGGTGCTTCTGAGACAATTTTAAACCACCCAAAACGGCTCAATGTATGAACAATGGCTAGCCTTGGAACAAATCGACATAGTGAAAGAGAACCGGAGAAGCTTCATTGAATTATCTGCACCTCTGGACAATATAACAGAGGAGATAGACTTGGGTACTTTCGTGAATGGATTGAAACCCGAAATTCGAGTTGAGCTCCGTACCTTAGGACCCACTACCTTGGGCCGAGCTATGGATTTAGCCCAAATGATAGAAAAGAAGATTTGGTGGACTCATCGAGCTTCGAAGAGCTATACAACCAAACTAGCCCATTTCATTCGTGCGAAACCAGCTCCAACAACAACCCAGCCTTCACCGAACGATCGAATGACATTGGCGTGGAAAAATGCAGGCAATATACGTCGGTTAACTGATGCTAAAATGCAAAAGAAAAGGGAGAAAGAATTGTGCTACCACTGCGATGATAAATGAGTTCCTGGGCATCGATGCAAAAGAAAGGAATTAAGTGTGCTGATCATGAATGAAGAAATCGAAGAAGAAGAAGAAGGAGACGGAGAGGAAGAAACCAAGAAGGAACTAGACACCTCCAATTTCCCTGAATTCTGTTGTGGGATTTACGGCTCCAAAAACTATGAAAATATTGGGGAAAATTGCAGGAAGAGAAGTTGTCACCCAAATTCATCCTGGATCAACCCACAATTTCATCTCTACAAAAGTTGTGAAAGCCTTGGAACTTCCAGTTTGCTAAACCAAGGCTTATGGCGTGACCCTTGGAGCTGGTAATTCAATTCGTAGTAAAGGATATGCAGAGGACTCCAATTAGAATTGCAAAGAATTGAAATTGTCACTGATTTTTTGCCAATGGAATTGGGGAATACATAAGTGATTTTGGGAATTAAGTGGTTGGAAACTCTTGGCATGACACACACCAATTAGAAGACACAAATCATGAAGTTTTCTATAGGAAACGGAACCATTACATTACAAGGAGATCCTGCACTTATGAGGACCAAAGTGTCCCTCAAGACCATGATGAAAACTCTTAGGCAGGAAGGACAAGGATTCTTAATTGAGATGAATCAAGTGGAGGTGCCCATTGAGGAAAAAGGGGAACCAGAATTTTTAAAACAGCATTTGCAAAAACATGAGATAGTTATTGACTTCCCCAAGGGATTACTACCTCTAAGGGGAAAAGAGCATGTTATTGTATTACAAGAAGGTGTTGGACCAATTAGTGTGACCTTATAGGTATCCTCATGTACAGAAGGATGAAATCGAGAGGTTTATTCAGGAAATGACGGGCACAAGAATGATCAAAAATAGCTCAAGTCTATTTTCTAGTCCTGTTTTGTTGGTAAAGAAGAAGGATGGATTTTGGAGGTTTTGCGTGAATTATAGAGCCCTCAACAAAGTTATTGTTCTTGATAAATACCCTATACTTGTCATTGAGGAACTTTTGGATGAATTACATAATGTTACAATTTTTACAAAGCTGGCCCTCAAGTCAGGATATCATTAAATTCGTGTCAAGAACGAAGATATACCAAAAACTGCATTCAGAACTCATGAAGGGCCCTATGAGTTTTTAGTCATGCCATTCGGCCTCAGTAATGCCCCAACAAAGTTTCAGTCATTGATGAACGAGGTATTTAAACCTTTTTTACGAAAGTTTGTACTTGTTTTCTTTGATGATATACTAATATACAGTGTAGATAAGACAATCCATCAAGAGCATGTCAGATTGCTTTTGGAATTGTTACAAAAACATCAGCTGTATGCTAACAAAAAGAAATGTGAATTTGGGAAGAGCAAGGTGACTTATTTGGGTCACATAATCTCAGGAGAGGGGGTTTCTGCATACCCAGAGAAGATTCAATCAATGGAAGCATGGCCACACCAACAGATTTGAGAGAACTAAGAGGGTTTCTTGGCTTGATAGGCTACTATAGGCAGTTTGTGGCTAATTATGCTCACATTGCCCACCCCTTAACAGAACAACTCAAGAAAGACAGATTTTGTTGGCAAGAAGAGGCTACTCAAGCATTCAATACTTTGAAGCAGGCCATGACACAATTACCGATTCTAGCTATGCCAGATTTCACCAAGAGCTTCTCGGTGGAAACTAATGCCTCTAGGTATGGGTTGGGAGTAGTCTTGGTACAAGAGCTTAGGCCTATGGCTTACTTCAATCAAGCATTGGGACCTAGCGCTAAGATGAAATCAATTTATGAAAAGGAATTAATGGCCATTGTCCTTGTTGTACAAAAGTGGAGACCATATTTACTACGAAGGCATTTCGTGGTAAAAATTGATCAACAAAGCTTGAAATTCTTGTTAAAACAAAGGATTATCAATTCAGATTACCAAAAGTGGGTGACCAAGTTAATGGGATACAGTTTTGAGATTCAATATAGGACTGGAGCTAGTAATCGAGTAACAGATACCTTATCTAGACCTCCTGGTTCCATAGAAATGGGAGAAATGTGTGTGCCACAGTGGAAGCATTGACAAGCCCTACAATTGGAAATCACACAAGATCCAATCCTACAGAAATTGAAGGAAGATCTTTCTGCAAGTAACGCTACTCCAGTTGGATTTACCCTTGAGGGAGGGCAAGTTTTGAACAAAGAAAGATTGGTGATCCCAAAAAATACCAAGTTGATGGAAGAGATTTTGAGTGAATTCCATAACTCTCCTATGAGAGGTCACTCAAGGGAAACCAAAACATATCAAAGAGCAACTACTGAGTTCTTTTGGGAAGGAATGCGCAAGGATATAATAAAGTTCATCCAACAATGCAATATATGTCAGCAAAACAAGTATAGTGCTACGACACCAACAGGGCTACTACAACCTCTACTTATTCCTAATCAAATTTAGGAAGATATCAGCATAGATTTCATAGGACTTCCAAAATCAGGAGTGGACACTATATTAGTAGTGGTTGATCGGCTAAGCAAATATGCTCACTTCATAGGGCTTAAACATCCTTTCACAGCTCAATCTGTAGCCTTGGAATTTGTACAGGAGATAGTGAAGTTGCATGGCTTACCTCTTTCTATAGTTTCAAATCGAGATAGGATTTTTCTCAGTCATTTTTGGGATGAATTATTCAAGCTGCAAGGAACAACCCTTAAAAGAAGTACAAGGTGAAACTAGAGACCATGGGTTCAAGGGCAAGCTAGAGACCTAGAACTGCTATTGAAATGGAAGCATCTACCTGACTTTGAAGCTAATTGGGAGGACTACTACAAAATTCAAGAGCAGTTTCCCTCCTTCCACCCTGAGCACAAGGTGAAACTTTTGGAGGGCGGTATTGTTAAGCCCCACGTGCAATTCACATATGCACGCAAGAAAAGAGACGCAAGGGGAGTGAAATGAAAAGCTGGTAGAAGTTTGTTACGTTGGACAGACGGACCAATATATCCTTTCAGTTTGTTATGCAATTTCCTTATTAGTTATTAGTTTGTTACTGCTTTTGGGAGGACCACAAAATATTTGTGATAGTGATGCTGCGGGAAGTTTTGACAAGAAAAATATATAAGAATAGGAGAAAGGCTAGAAGGGAGGTATTGAAGAGTTTTGTAACAGCTGATGCTCTTTAGAGAGAACAAGCCTCGAAGAAAGATTGTGCTATCATTTCCTTGTTAAAGTTTAACGAATCCTAGAACTTGAATTCCACAGTTTCATTCTATAAGAAAATTAACACTGATTTTATTGATATTATTTTTTTATTCCTATCATTATGTAATTAAATTTGTAAGGTTCTTTCTAGTCATTTACCATTACTCTAATGATCTTAAAAATTGTTATTTTAAAAATATCCTCACAAATTGATAACATGACCAATAAATAATAGAATTTGGTCTAATTTATCAGTCAATAATCAAAATATAACTTTTGTGTTAATTTTATGAAAGCAACAAGACATATAGTCTACTAAAAAATTGCGAGACTTATAAGCTTTATTTGTATAAGCTACAAGATCTTTGGCGCCTTCACGACTGTAACTATTATTATAATGCAAGCCAATAAAACATCATGCATTACACTTGGAAAAATTCAATTTAAAATATCGCAATTAATCATAATATAATACAATTAACTAAAATGACATAAAAGTTCAATTTAAAGATGCATAGAGTTTAATAGAGAAAATCATTTGAGTTTTTGCCATCTTAGATTTATGAGCTTTTACTTCTCCTAATTTTGTGACATTATCAATTCAAAAAGTCAAAAATGCATAAAGCAAAAAATTCAAATTCAAAATCAAAATCAAAGTAGTGAGATACAAACAAGGTTTCAAAAAACATTTAAAGGCAAGCCTCAGGGCTTGTTTTCCTCCTGAACAGTCTTGAGGCTAGCTTATTAGGAGCTGAAAAATGTCAACGCCTTTTCATGTTAAGACTAAAGAATTTTTGTAAGCACTAATATTATGCAAAACGATGGCCGAGGCATATAGCCTTTATTTCAGACCAAAAAAGAAAACATTTTGGTGGGCTTAAATGAAAAAAATATTAACGTTGATCATTAATATTTCAACCCAACAAAAAAATTAGAAGCTGAGAAGACAGAAAAAACTACCTAGTGAAAGTAAAATTAAAAAAAGGTTTTACCGAAAATTTTTAATCAATAACTCTTTCCATCTTCCTCTATATCTGCTTTGTTCCTTCTTTCAGCAACTTTGGTGGGCTTTAGCAACTTTCTTCAGGCAATTGCTGAAAACACAAGTAAGTTCATCTTTTTCTTTTCTTTTTCATCTTGTTTCATTTAATTCTTTGCTTCTCTATTCTTTCCCTAATATTTTCTCTCCATTCTTCTGTTTTTTCTTGATACTTGCTTTGTGCCGCTTTTTTTCTGAGATTTTTCCTTTGGTACTCTATTTTATATCTGATATTGCTTCTGCTTTTCTATTTTCTTGATATTTTCTCTCTGTTTTGTTTCTTATCTGCTTTTTTGTTTGTTCTGATATTTTTGTTCTCTGATGTATTTCTGACATTTCCTCTGTTTTTCTGTTTTTTTCCCTGATATTTCCTCTGCTTTTCTGTTCCTTTTCTTGATATTTCCTCAGTTATATTTGCTTTTCTAAATATTTTCCCTCTGCCGCTTCTCTTTTCTTTTTCATGATATTTCCTCTTTCTTTGATTTTTTTTCCTACTGCTTGTTCTTTTTTTTCCTTCTAATATTTCCTCTCTACTTATTTTTTTATCTTTTTGAGTATGTTATTCATTATATTCTATGTCAACATACGTTTTTAATAGATTCATACTAAGAAAACAAACCACTTGAGCACATTTAAAATGAACAAATTGGTGTACATTATGTATAACAAAAAACTAAGCATGAGACACCACAAGAAAAAGACAACAAAAAGAAATGAAGATTCTTTAATTGTTGACAATGTGGCACTTTCCAATGATGAGTGCATTGTTGGTAAAGAGATCGAGTGTGATGAGAACTTAGTAAATCATGATAGTCGTTAAGAAACAATACAATGGATCTAGAAACATTAACTTTAAGGAGAGGTAAAAAAAAAATTACAACATTACTAAAAATTCTCAAATTGTAAGTAATTTTATACTCTAAGTACTAACAATATGTTTTTTCTTCTTTTTCTTTGTAATAGGAGTAGGACAAAAGAGTCCATTGGTTGATGACGAAAAAGAATGGGTTGAATAGAGAATGATGAATTTGAGGAAAGAAATGAAAGAAATAATTACTACTTTGATGAATCTGGTGGTCATGATGATATAATGATAACCCTTTTCGTAATTATAGTAATTATCATTTTGGTGATGATTGGAACGAGAATGACAATAATACTTGTGATGATGAAAATGAAAATCAGAATCAAGAATACGATGATGGTGGACTCTAAATACTAGAGATATCTTAGTCCAATGCTAATCTGCTAGCTTTTTTATAAACTTTTAAAGTTTTTTTTTAGTTTACTTTTTATGAATCTTAAGTTCTTTATCTTGTTTAAATATTTTAGTGGTAATTGGATTGTTATATTATAAACTATAAGAAGTTATTATGATTACTATTATTATGTTATTTACTTATTTTGTGATAATTTATCATTTTTATTATTTATTTAAAAAAAAAATTATTCTTTATTTCGTTTCAATTTGAGACTTAAGCCTCATATCTCCTCAAGGCTTAAGCCTCGCCTCAAATAAAGAGTTACGCATTAGGGCTAGAACCTGCCTTTTAAAACCTTAGTTACAAAGAAGGTATAATAAAAATATGTACAATGATTAATCTCATAATAAGGCGTATAAAACCAAAAACATTTACAACTTTAAAATTTATTAATTAAATGAAATTTCATTTATCACTTAAAACACTTATTTTTCACATTATCAAAACGACTATATACTTTATGCATGGCTACACATTATGTTGCTTCAACTCGCCCCTTTGCATTGCCATACAAGTGTCGACAAAACACAACACGGATACAGACACCAATACTGGATATAAGTCAAACATGGCAATTGATATATCGAACTTGGCAACGAAGAAGAAAAAGAAGTTAAAGGCACAATTAAAAAGGAAGAAAACTTAAGACATCAAGAATCACGTGTACTATGGGCCTTGTGCTCTTTGATATTATTTTTATTCACCGCATATTGGGCATTGTAATGTGGACCTTGTGCTCTTCATTATTGTATGAATTTTTTTTTCTTATAAACAATTAATTAGATATAGAGTCTGCACGTATTACTTGTACAAACTTGCCTTTAATTTCCCAAAGTTTTTTTTATGTTTAATTTCTCAAATTTAGATGTTTTAACTATTTGAATGCATGACATATATAGTATTAGTATATATGCAATAATATATTTTGACACAAACATACAAATTCAAAAATATATATATATATTTAATAGTCGTATCCAAGAGTTTGTCCAAAAATTGGATGCATATCCATGTCCAAATGTCCCAAACGTCTTAACTTAACAAGTCTAACACCTAGACACATACCCATACCCATACTCGACACACTTATACAAGTCCGAGTAACAAAGGCTACAATATTATTTTACTTGTCTACAATATATGTATCAATACCCAACACATTCAACATAAGTAGAATTCAAAATTAGGATAAGAAAATGTGAAAAATATTAAAAATCTCAACATATTGAATGCATTATAAAATTATAGAAGCAAGTAATAAGTACTTAAAAAGCACTAATGTTTTGTGATTTAATGCACTTAATTGTTACAAATAGATTTAATTACAATAGTTCTACCAAACTATTTGCATAACTCTATCATTCGAAATTACAAGTATGTTTTGGTGTATTTTAAGTGTTTTTAAACCTCAAAACAACAAAATAATGTAAGCATTATGAAGACGGGATACTTAGAACAATCAAATAGCAACCTAAGAGCAAAAAGGACAAAAACATGTAAGTCTTACATCAAAAATCAACTAAAATATAAGGGTTCTGTACGAAGACATGAAGAACAATGCATGCCGCAATGGAGGAAAATGTGTGTCGCGACAAGTAACTCTTGGCTTTTTGTACTAGACCAGAAAATCAGCTTATGCCACAGCAAAGAGGTCACATATTTTATTATTGGGCTATTTTGAGGCTTGTGTCGTGGCAAGAAATGCAGCCCACATCTAATTTTGAAAAGTCTTATTTTTGTACAACCCTTACATCTATAAAATGCCTCTTAGGTTTCCAGCTTATAGAAAACTTTTTACGAAACTTAATCAAATTTTTAGAATTTTTCCATCCATTCAAAGTAACAAGGGATATCAATCTAAGGACTCAAGACACCATTAAAGATAGAGCTACAAGCTTTAGTGAAGGAAACATCATCTAATCCACTAGTGGGTATTTAGATCTACTACATTCTTACTGTAATTAGATCCTTCTATTTAGGATGAATTTGAGATTATGTTTGATCATGAATATTAATCTAAACATGTGTGGCTGATTTTAATATACATATTTAGTTTTATTGTCATGTTTGCTTAGATCTATTTAGGTAAATATTTTATTGTTATTTAATAAATAAATCAATAAATATTTTTTTTCATTAAGAGTTTGTTTAGAGACCTATTTTATGATGGGACAATTTAATCTTCATGAATAGGTTGAAAATTTTGAGAATTGGGTTTTAAAAACATAGACTTAATTTGAAAAAAACTAGATCAAAAGTTCAAATTAATGACTTAGTCATATCATTGGTTTAGATTGTAGTATTTTTTTTGTGCACAATTTAATTGATTAATTTATATGAATTCTCACAATTACAAGGACAACCAACAATCTTAACTTATTTGTTCATTCATGTTATGTCATCTAAATATTTTAATGCAAGCATGGTTGACTAAACTAAATCTTCCATTGATATTTTACAACCTTTTTAAGTTAGTTTCAAGTTGAATCATAATTTTGTCATTCGTTCTTTAGCAACCATCGTTCTTATTCTCGTTCATTTGATTTATAGTTTTTAATTAGTTTTAGGATTTTTAAGAAGCGTGAAAAGATTATTTAAAGCTACTTCAATTCCTTGAAAGATCAATCTTGAAAGTTTACTTATCTCGTGCTATAGGTGTTTCATACACTTGCGAATACTATAATTTGCACATTAACAAATAAAAAAAAAATGTATTTTTATAACTTTTCTAATCACATTTTGTGGATTGTAATTTTTAAGTATACTAATGTAGCATATATTTAAGAGACTACTTATTTTCTCTTTTAATTCCACAATAATAGACAATTATTCTAATATTCATGAGTCATTAGATTTTATTTGTAATTATCAATTTTATTAACTCTTTCACATAAAATCAAATATTCCAGCAAAAAATAAATGAATTTTGGTTCTCCCTTTTAATTATTCCACTAAAAGATAATTAATACATATAATCAATTATTTTTACACTGAATAATTTAAAAATAAATTAAAATTTAACAAATTTAGGAGACTTTTAGTTCTCTTTTAATTCCGCAATAACAAATAATTATTATAATGATAATCTTTTGATTTTTCTTTTTTTAAATTTCCATTGGAAGAAAATTTAAATTTTTTAAACTCATTCACATAGAATCAATTATTTTAGGTGTGTTTTGGTTTTCTCTTTTAATTCCCTCACTAAAAGATAATTAATACATATAAGCAATTATTTTCAAATAAACATAATTTAGAGAATAAATTAACTTAATTTATAATTTAATTATGTTATACGAGAAATACATTGATGCTTATAATATGCTTCACCAATTAAATTATGACGACTAGGATGGTCATTTCTATATAAAAGTGCAAACTCGCTCATTGATAATAGTTAAAGTTATAATTAATTATAATTATAATATATAAGATAACTTAATGTTTCTTATAGAAAAAAGTAGTACCAATAAACACTCTCGATTCAAATAGATAAAACCCAATGGAGAAGACATTGGAATCAAATCATACCGAGCAATGAGAGAAAATTGACCATCTAAGGTTAAAAATTTTCTAACAGACTTTTTCGTATCACCCAGTCAACAAACAAGTAAACTACTGATACAATCACAATAATAGTCCTACAACTATGAAGTGAAAGATTGACCACAAAAAAAAATTTATGAAGTGAAAGAGTGCTTTGAAGTTGTACTATAACAGAGTGACATAAGTACCATAAGATAATTCACAAAACGACATCCACTCCTGTTGTAGGCTTTCAAGTTTGCAATTTCATTTTTTGGGATGACAATGTCAGACCTTATTCTTTGGATTGCTTGAACTTGGAAGAATCATGACACCCAACGCCATGGTATTTGCAAAGTTGCAATTTTAAAAATTCAAAGGGGAAATCAAAAACTTCAAAGGACAACGACATCATCAGATTGACAATTGATGGCCAGCAACACCCAGGAGTGATAGACTGAGTTGGAAGTGACCCAACAGATGATGACGACTTGGACATACGATAATATAGAGAAGATTGGCAAGTCCATCTATAGTGGCTATGATTATCAACTGACATGATTTTTAGTTTGAGTAATGCTAGGGAGTATGACTTAAGAGTCATGTTCCATATCATTACTCAATCTATACCATTAAATTTAGAAAAGAGAGAATTAAAAAAAAATTAATAATTAAATCAATGGTCATGGTCGAGTAGTTATGTGAAACACTACACTAAAAGTCTTGTTGCATAACATTTTCCTTATAGTTTAGGATGATTTTCTGATTTTTTTTTCAAACAATAGAGACACTATATTATGGGAGAGGCCAAAGAAGGAAGACATGACTCAATGGTTAGTCTTGAATCCAGGATCAAACAATGCTCTAACACTATGTTGAGAAATCGCTATTGGTTGAGAGAAGAATGAGAAGGCAGAAGGCATATTGCTTTCATTGATACGAATCAGAGACTAAGAGAATACATCCATACTTCTAAATACGCTAAGATATTAAAAGCCTAAGGACACAGTAACCCTCATGTGACTAATAATGAAACCTAAAATTTAATATTTATTTTCCATTTTCCAACAGGTTATTCTCTAGAATTAATTCTTTTTCTTTTTTTTTTATAGTATTCTCTAGAATTAATTCAGGCACAACATAATGCTTTAAAAACTCGACCTATAAATAAACCACCAAACAACAGAACATTTAAAATGTGAAAAATCATCGTAGCTTGGCAAGATGGCTTGAAACTACAAAGCAGGCCCATGATTTATGTCAAATTAGTAGTCAACAATGGTACATACCTATGAAGAGTGTAAAGGTTGTGTACGCTCCTATCAGCTTCAGGTGACAGATATTTGCCATTCTCCCGATCAAGGTCAAGTTGCAGAGGAAACTCATAACGGTCATTAATCTACATAATAAGAGGAATAAAGAACTCTTATCATTTATGTCTAGGAAAAGAGTTACATTCTATTGGATCAAGTTGTTACTAAATACGAGAATTACATCATTCCCTTCAAATCAACCAGATTCAATATAACATGCATATCAACCCCCTGACATTATAGGATTAACAATGATAAAAATAATCATAAAACAACAGCAGTGATAAATAATGAAATTGAGAAGGTAGAACATATAAACAATAGTGCTATTGTGGAACACTAAATAATTTTTAAAAGGAAATAAACATTAGTTCAGTTCAATTTATAAGAAATAGAGACCTTGGACCAGGGGTTCCAACCAGCAGAGCTAGTATATAAGAACTAGGAAGCAAAACAGGAGTACAAGAAACATAGGATAAATAGATATCCAAAAACCTAAGTAACATTCTGAAAATTTTGAAGAATGTAAAATCTTGAAAACCCCACAAAAAGAACACAACTCAACCTCTTGTCCTTGTTTTACCAATATTTTTTCATAAGCCGTATATTAAGCCCTTTAATTGTTGAGTGTCAACAATCACTTGCAAAGTAACTCATTACCACATGGTGTAAACTTTGAGCAAAACTACAAGCATTGTAAATCAAATTATTTGATACTTCCTTTTAGTATTACTTATCCACAGTTACTTTGATGTTATTGGTTCATACAAAGAAACTCAAAATGACAAATTATTTGAGAAGTAGAAGCCCACAAAGTAGCCCAATGAACTATCCTTTTCTAGATCATCTCTTCTTTTTCTTTGTCATCAAATATTCAACTTTTTCTTTTCTAAGTATGACAGACAAAAGTAGAGCAACGGCCACACTTCCCACAATAATTTTCTTTTTTAGATCTCCCAAAATCACCAAAATCTATTGTGAATACTTGAGAATGAATGCGGTACTACCCAAACAATGTTTACATGGGAAATATCCTTCTCCATAAGCCTTCCACAAACTCTCACTCCAAAAGCAAATGGAATGGAGTCACCCACTCTCCTTAAACAAACATGCACCAAGGAAAAATTGCGTCTCCTCTGAGGCATATCACTGGTGTTAATTTTCTCATGAGCCAAAAAAAAAAAAGGTACACTCTATAGGGAGCAACAGATTTCCAAATGAAACAAACACCTACGAGCAAATCCAGGTATCGAAGAATAGCAGTCAACCAAAGGAGGAAGAATTTAAAAGAAAAACAACCTCAGTGAATGAGAGTCCAAGACAATTTATTCTCTCCTACAGATAGAAAGGAAAACTTGATCCAAAATATTGAGTATTAGTTCCTCCACCTTCCTATCATTGTGATTACGAAAAGTCAAAAATAAATTGAAATTCCAAAAAATTGTATCACTATCACTCTCTGACAAGTTAGAAATTTCAAGGTATTTGCATTAGACACATATGAGACAATAAAACAACTAAATCATGAAGTTAAGCAGGCAACTAAAAATCACAACTTCCAACAAAATCACAAATCCACAACAGAAAAGAAAAGCATCCAAAAAGAATCTAATCGAACGTGATAAAGTAGAACGTCCTAGAATTGGCAGTAACAAAGCCACTGATTTAAACTTTAACTGCCTGCACTACAGTGATAGTTTGATTCACAATCATCCTTTAGCTCAAACTATTCTAGCATGAGCAAACAAATTAACTAGACATCATGAATTTCCTAGAAATACTTTGGAATAAAGTACTTATTTTATAAGAAACGTTATATTATACTTGAAACCCTCATAAGACACACACCAAGCAGAAGCATGCATTTTTCCTGCCAAAGAGTATCCACAAAACTTTGGCAACATAATTACTATTATCCTATCAAGTAAGGTGCATTTTATATCATGCAGTAACAAAGCCACTGATTTAAACTTTAACTGCCTGCACTACAGTGATAGTTTGATTCACAATCATCCTTTAGCTCAAACTATTCTAGCATGAGCAAACAAATTAACTAGACATCATGAATTTCCTAGAAATACTTTGGAATAAAGTACTTATTTTATAAGAAACGTTATATTATACTTGAAACCCTCATAAGACACACACCAAGCAGAAGCATGCATTTTTCCTGCCAAAGAGTATCCACAAAACTTTAGCAACATAATTACTATTATCCTATCAAGTAAGGTGCATTTTATATCATGTAGTCCCTTAGATTATAAATGGTGTTATTTAGTCCATTAGCTATGGAAAAATGGGTCGATTAAAAACAAATATATTATTTAATTGATTTTTTATTAAAATATTATTATTTTATATCAAGTGGTTAAAACCTAATTAAAAATAAGTTTTTAACAAGAATAAAAGTAAAATTGAATATAAAAATGTTTAAAAAAAAAAATCAATAATAATAATAATAATAATCAAACATATAGTTATTTAAATATATTTTTCATTTTAATAAAAATTAAAAATCAATAAAACATTAAAATAAAACAGTTGAAATTAACAAACATGAAACGGATATTTTGTGAAAAAAATTTCATCCTAATTGACACTTTACCATTGTCAAAAGACTTGTGCTTTAGTGCATTTAATCACTTAACATAAAAATAATAATATTCTAATAGAAAAATAATTGAAATAATATAATTTATCCTTAATTGAACATCTTCTCCATAACTAAGAGATTAAATGACGTCATTTCTAATCTAAGGTACTCTTGTGGTATTTATTCTCTATCCTATAAATGTTGAACCACACGTTAGCTACTAATAAGAGTACAAAACGTTTATCACTGCATGAAAAAGCTCTAAAGTTCCTAAATGAACCCGATAATTTAGAGACAACTACACCAATTTGCATATTGTGAGGTCTCTATAATAACAATTGTATATTCCAACTTATAAGGTGATTAAGATACACTAGGAAAGGAAATGGCTAATGATTGGGAGTCACAGTGCTTAGGGACAATGATTAAGATATACTAGGAAACGAAATGACTAATGATTGACAGTCATTTCCTTGATGATACCCCTCAAGTACTACTTATAGATGAATATGATGTACAATGCGATTACTTGAGAGGTCCACGTATAGCCCAAATAAAACAAGATAGCTAAAAGAGGTCTTGCTACTCGCACACGTGTAGGAAGCCATGGTAGGTCGGTGACTTGGGTGAAATCCTCAGTACTAGACATGTAGACCTATATCTACGCTAGGATCCCTAGCTACTGTCCCAATTCAGAGTTTTCTTTCTAAGCGAACTTATTTCAAAGTTTTATTGTGTTATGCTATATTACCTCGACTCTGCACTTGCCCTACCATACCAATGTAGACTAGAGATGGTAAAAAAATCCACTGATATCTGCTCCGCATGATCCACTCTAAATCGGATCATTTTTTGATTGAATCGGATAATGATCCGCATACAAAATCAACGAATCGAATCGAATTGAGACAAATCAATCCGTAGACATGACCAGATCAAATCGATTCGTAGATTGATCCAAAACTAAATATTTAAAATATTTTAATTTGAAAACAAAAAAAGTCACATTCTAAATACACTTCCCAAAATTTTTATGACTATTTATTTAGAAAAATTTATAATATTATCATTTTATAATTTTAGATGAGATCAAATTAATAATGTTAAACTTATTACAAAAATATTTTTTTAAATTTACAAGTTATAACATTAATGAAAAAGTCGAATAAAAGTTTAAATATAATCATTAAAAATAACAAAAAAAAATTCTACAAACCTATAACATTCTTTTATTTTATTTTTTATTTATCAATTTAAAATATATAATTTATCACGTTAAATAATGTAAGAAAAAATGAAAAAAATAATTATATAGTTCGGATCGGATCGTGGATATCTATCTAATCCACGGTTATTGATCCGATTCATATGATCCACACATCAAAACAGATCCTTTAGAGAATGGATCGAATAGAATCATCGCCAGATCGAATCCGATCCGATCCGATCCATTGTCATCCATAGTTTCGACACAAGATATGTCTGTCAAATTGGAATCGATAGCACCACTATGGAGAAGGATAAAAGAGACGAAGAAGATGAAAACAGTAACATAACATGAAAATAGAGGTCCCTGTGGTGTGGAGAAGAAGATGAACACTAACACAACGTGAAAATGGAGGCGCTAGGCAAAAGAATAAGATAAAAAGGGAAATTAGGGTTTCACTTAAAAGTCATGTGAAATATAACATGCCTTTCCTACACCAATTGGGCTGGGCCTTATTTGTTGGTGTAATTAACTTCTCGAAACTTTTAAAAAGGGCCTAATAATAAAAACAAAGAATTCTTTTAATATAAATAATAATGTAATGGAAGGAAATAAAAACAATAATGAAGTGACTATGATTTTAGTAACAATATAAAACTTAGCTGACACTTATAAACGTAATTATCAATAATATATTATATCTATTAAACATAATTTAAATATAATAACAGTGTCCAAGTGTCCGTAACCAAAATTACACATATCCACGTATCTTAAAATTTTAATATTTATGAGTCCAACATATGGATCTGTATCCATATCTAACACTCGAATCCAAGTATGGATAACATAGGTGTTATGAATTATGATACCATAAATAGTCTATATTTGGTCTCATTCATAAGTCAGTCATTTCACCGAACTGTATCTTATTTGGCATCTGTTATTAGTGTTGTTTTCAATATGGAGAACAAATAATAAATTTTCAAAAGCTTAAGTCTATGTGCCATGTCCCATGATTTCAATAGCATATTGATGTTTGCATTTGATCTCATTTGTATTTGATCAATAACTAGTTCTGTAAATAAAAATAAAAACCTGGACTACTATTCGTGCTAATCAAACACAAAAACTGGAATTAAACAGAACAATATAGTAACAAAATAAACTGACCTTCACCATAGTGTCCCGCATAAAATCGTATTCAAATCTTTTCAGCTGAAGTTGAAGAACAGGGGGAAAGTCAATGAAGAGAACACCCTTTTTAGCATCCTGAAATAGACATGAAAATTTAGATATAATAGTTCACTGAATGGGAAAAAAACAAAGGATAACATTTAGCTGCTGACTAGATCCAAAATCAAGATGTAAGCAGGTTAAGATAATTAATTTTGTGGCCAAAAAATTATTAAAATTGCATTATGCTAGAATGCAATCTTATAGGAGGAATGTCAGATTCCAGCCACAAGATAAACAACCATTATCAGGGATCCAGCTAATTCCTTCCATAAAGTGTAATGAAAAAAACATAATATGAATCAAATCAAGTGCATAAATAATATGTTGTACATATACAATGAAATCCTCTCTGACTCAAAGAGACTACACAATAAGATCACCTAAAAAAGATATGGTCATAACACAAGGACTCAACAATATGGCTCTAGAGAGAACAGATTATTCGAATTTTAATTGAGTAGAGCATAAGTTGCAAAAAATTATAAGAAATATTCTGTAACTACCATCTAGACCCGTCACTCGAGCTGTCTTACTATTTCAAAAAGGTAAACAAACTGACTCGCTAAAGTTTAACAGAGCATTCAGTGGATGAATAGAAAAACATACCTGCAAACCATATTGTTCAGCGTGATATTTATTATCACCCTCAAGACGCTCAACTTCTACGTATTTATCAAAAGAAGCATAAACATCACGACAACCCTTGACATCAAGTTGAAGATCTGGCATATAGAGACACGAAAGAATCAACAAGTCAACATGTACAAGAAGTATCTTTAAATGAAAAGGTTAGAGTAATAAAAACCATACCATAAAATGACTCTTTCCTTGTGGACTTGTAGTTCACGTTAATACATTCAACATAGCTCATATGATGCCCTTCAAATAACTTTTGTATAGTTCCCTCTACAACAGTTCCCTTTAACAGGCCAAGGAAGAAAAAATCAACTTTAATACAGTGTTTCCACGGTCAAGAGTTACAAAATTTTGGTTTAAGTTTTACCTTCATCTTGTCTTCAAGTTTTTCACACAAAACCCTGTTAAGCTCCTGAACATCATGCTGCATAAAAGAATCATATGTGTCCCATCCAAAAGATTTGGTCAGCTCTTTCGTGGCAACACTGTTATCACTATACTGCAACTTGTAAAATAGACTCTGCAGTGCCAAAGGAATACTTGCAGATGGCAAATCATTCTCAGTCGTTGGCATATGGTAAACAGCCTGAAAAAGAGTTAAGGCTTTAGATTTCTAACAGATCTTCAATTTGTATCAGCCCTCAAATAAGAAGAGTTGCATTAATGGAGTGAAACGTATTCAGAAGTTACCTTTCTAAAGTAAGGAATATGATACAAAGTCTGAAGGAGAGAGTTCATGTAACATGTTGCTCCTTGGTTCTTCAGACCAACATAACCTGTCTCCTTTTTTGAGTCATACGTCCAGTAGTCTACTACTTCACGAACAAGAACCTCAGCTTCAATAATGAGAGTATCATTTACAAGATATCCTTTACAAGGATCATATAGTTCACTAAGGGGCATAAAGGATGTGAATCCCCAATCACTTTCTCTTGCATTAAACTGGTGTTGTGTGTCTGCAACATACAATTTGAATAAAGTTACTCTAAATTTTACAGGGAAGATGGCATCCAGTTACACATACATTCATCATCAAAACAAAAGGAACATAAGAAACAGACTGGAAAATGCGGTTTTAAAGCAATCTAGTATACGCGTGCATGCTTATGGGAAGCAATCAAATCAAATAGTGAACACTTAGAAAAGCTAATTGTGCTACAGTAAAAAATACTCAAGTACCAAGCAAAACAAATAATAAATGAAAGGAAAGAACATAACAATAAGACAACAATAAAGAAAGATAAGCATGAGGGTAAAATCACACATCCAAATGATCGTCCTTGTCTTAAAAAAGAATCTAATACACTCCCATAGTGAATACACGAAGGAAGAACACGATAAAATGAGCAATAGGATGCTCATGCTGTCTGAATACACAGTTTTCTTTCTACTAATACCAAAAATAATCTTTAATAAGTTCAATTGTAAATAACAACATCCCACAGCAAGTAATGGAACTTCAAAAGGGAAAAACGAATTTCACTAACATCTTAGCCTAATTTATGCGACGACAATGCACAACCAGGCAGAAATCCAAATCAAAACAGAAAAAAAAAAATAGTATTATACAGCTGTCTAGGCAGTACCTTTCCTCACAGAGTACTTGTTATGGATCTGATTCATCACCCCCAAGCTAAATTGTGCATACCTACTCCATCCATATGGCAAACTTGCAGAATCTGCCACATCCAGGTACATAGACAAGTGCTCTACATTGTTTCCTTTAGGAAAAATAAGCACTCGCCTATATAAGAGACAAAAAGGCAAACATTACAGATAGATAAATTTTCAGCATTAAAGTGTAAACACTTACAAATGACAACAGAACTGTCAGAGTTGAATAAACCATAATATACCATTTATAACCCCCAACAACAAAAATATCTGAGTAAAGTTTCTTCACATTCATCCTAGAAAAACTTTCAATTTTCCAGGTGAATCTCGATGATGAAGGATCCTCAACTGGCTGACTCTCAGCACTGTTGACAGTTTCAGGTTGTGCAACAACTAGTTTAGCAAGGAAAAAAATAGAAGTCAATAAGTAAAATTAATCCAGTCATACTAGCAAGTAATTGGAACTAGGAAAAAAATTGTGGCCAATTAAAAGCAAAAAAAAATACTTTGGACAAGAATAACAATTGTTCAAAAACGTAACTAAGGCATTAAACATTATCACAAATAAAAAAAATACCGAGTTATAACCCCTAATATTCTAGGCTAACAATAGAAAATCAACAAGACTTGATAACTAAACATCTAGATCAAAAATTAAAATTAAAACTACAGCACCTTGGATCTATGGATCAAATCAAAATAAATTATAGGACCAAAAAGGAGAGAAAAAGAATACCCTCCATAGGCTGGTGATTATTCTCCGCCAAATCGGATTGTGGTACTAGCATTTCTTCGTCTTCTTGCTTCTATAACACCCAAAAAAAACATGAATGAGAAAGTTTTGGATCCACACACAAAATAAACCCTAAGTTGGGAACAAAAAAATTGAAAACGGGTAATAATACGAAAAATAAACAAATTGAAGTAAATTGGAAACCCAGTAACTGAAACCAAAGCCCTAGATTAACAACTTCAATAACCCCAAAAATAAAAAATAAAAAAAAATAACCTTAATAAGGCGAGTAAACAAGTAAGCAAAATAAATGAAGCCAGCGAAATTAACATCTCCATAAGAATACAAAAATATGCATGTAATATTTATATACACAGCACAAATATTAGAGAGCGATGACTAGTAAGGGCATACATCAAGAGGAGTAGGAGTCACAACAGTCATGGTGGAAAGATTGGCAATTTAAACTGAAGAATAAGGAGGAGTAGGAGGGAATGGTGGATGTAAATACCACAAAACAGAGTGTGAGGTATTCTTAAAGAGAGAATGAAAGAGGAGAGTAGCAGTGCAATAAAAAGAGCAACACAAAGGTAAAGGAGATCAACAGAAGCAGCTGATCGAGAAGAGAGAGATGCTAAAATTGTTTCGTAAGAATGAAGGGTAATGTAGTAATTTCATCCCCTAATATAGTTATTTGTTAGACACTGGCATGTTTGGTTGATAGTAATCTAAATGTGATAGGAATCATTAAGGGTATTATTATGTTTGATTTGACTGTACTCTATAATGTAATATAAAATGATTACAACAATAGCAATAATTTTCATTACGCCTACGGTCCTTAGGAATACAGAATGCTCTATTGTTTTTAAAATTTGTATAATCTATGATTTTTTTACTCATTTTTATCTTTTTTAGTAATAAAAAATATTATTTTTTAATTTTACTTCATTTATAATTTTATAATCTTTATTTTAATATTATTATTTATTTTAATAACACTGCTTAAACAAATATTATAATAGTAATATTGTTTCATTTATATTCAATTTCATTACAATTATCATTGTTATTACTTTTATATTCAGCGAATCAAACGCTATCTTAAATCATCTTGAAAAAAAAGGGGAAAAAAAGCCTGCCAGGACGGGTAGTGCTTATCTCAAATCAACTAACACTATATTTTAAAATAATGTCAAATAATATTACTCAATGCATCACAACTTACTATAAAATTATGATTATTTAATATATGCAACAAATATTGTACAAATTCTAATAACAAATATTAAATTATTATTTAATATATAAACTTTGATAAAATCATATTTGAATAAGTAATAATACATAACATTTTTTTTTTAAATAGTACTAGCTTTGCACATGCGTAAAAAAACATATTTATAAGTTTTATAAGTCCTTTTATATTTTTGTTGAAGTTTTTGTGTGCAAAATATGGAGTCTGTTTATTTTATTTAGTGTTTTTCCTATCTCTTTGTACAGTGTTTTGCTTATGATCAATATCGCATATACTCACGTACTACTTAACACTAATGTTTATTTATATGGTACATACACCACTGGGTGGTCGGGAGCATATTTATTATATGTTAAAATGTGTTTTTACTTACATGTATTTTCCTAAATTTGTGGGTATTTATGGCATTTTATTTAATGAAGTTTTGCCTTAAAAAAACCTATTTTTATTGGCTAACCGGAGTCTGGTAAAGGTCTCGTTGAGGGCTCGCCGAAGTGGTCGTAAAGGGTTTACGAGGGTACATAGGGTGGTGTTGTGACTCATTCGACCTCACTAACATCTCGCAGGAATTCACTGAGGTAGTTAGTGAAACCTCGTGGGGTTGCAAGGCGGGGTTAACAAAGGTCCTGGAAGCTAAAAAATTAACTATAAATACTTCATCCTCTCTCGTATTTACTACTCCTTTACACACTTCTTTAATCTCCTTTCTCATACGTTTTGAGCTATTTTGTGATATTACATAAAACTTATTTTGCGTAAAATATTTTTTTATCAAAAATATATTCTATATCACTAATACGTTGAGTATTGTTCCGTATTAGTAATTCAGAGATGGTTTTTCACTTGAAATTTTTTTTGAATTAATTTTAAAAGGAGATTCTGTATTCTCAATATATCTAGTGTTATTTTTGTATTAAGATACGAGGTAATGGTAAAGTTTGTTAAAAATAATTTATCAAACAGAGTTTCTGTAATAACAATACATCGAGCATTTCTGTATTGTTATTACGATGGGTGTTTCTGTATCGACATACGTTGAGTGTTTTTCAGTATTATTGATTCGAGGTATTTTATTCTAAAATCATATTTTGGGTAAAATTGCATATATTGTTGTACAAGCATACTGATTGCAGATATTAGCATCACACTGCTTAGTAGTGTGGTTCTAGAGGTAAGTTAGATTCAATGTGGATCAAATTAACTATGAAGATAGTTGGTGCTAGCTGCCTAGACAGTTTGAACAAGTGATCCCTGATTGATCACTACAACAATAAACTCACTTATGTATGGTTCAATTATTAAAAAATGAAAAATAACTATATCTAAAAAGCTTTAGGTACTGTTGTGTGCGTATCTTGAAAGAATTAGTTTTAGACACAGTTGCTAACCGTATCTAAAAGTAAATCAAAACACATAACTTTTTTAAAAATTTAAGAAAACTAACAACTGTACCTAAAACAAGTGATTTAGATACGGTTGTTAAACGTACCTAAAGGCATTTAAGTACAGTTAACTCTCAGGCAAGTCAAAATTAATTAAGGCTCCACACGAAGGGCTCCACACAATCTTTCATTTTTTTCTCATCTTCCCCACAACTATAGTGACCTAGTAATAGTGTCGTCACCTCCTCTTCAACGCTGCCTCTATTTGTCCACTCTACAAATGCCACTCTCTTCTGTTGTCGTCACAACATTCAGCACCATTCCACCAGTTCCCACATGTAAGCGAGTCCCCTTACTGCGCTGTCAGGTCATTTCCCACATGTCTTCTCCACCAACGTAGCCGCTGCTTCCTTTTCTCCGACAAGGTATATATGTATTACACTTTTCTTTAATTATTTCGAGCAATGGTTGTGATTTTTGTGATTGTCTAACACAATTAAACTTTGTTCACCAAACGGGCATTCTCCATACTGCTAGAATTACATATAGATTTTTTGCAATCCTAAAGCTTAATCGGAGCTCAATAAACTCTATACTAAGATTCTCCTTTTTCTTAATTAGAAAAAGCTGAATTTAATACATTGTTGAACCGTGGTACTAATGTACAACACTTTTCATGTTAACACGCTTTGTATTTGTAAACTTAATTAAAGAAAAATTGTTAGGAAAAGGGTTAACGCATTAAAAATAAATCATAGATTGTCACTTATTTGAGTGACTATACTGTGGCGATTATGGCAAAATTAGTTATTGAGTGCTCAATGGAAATGCCTTGAACTTTCCTCGTTCTTTTTTTCAATTTTTTTATTATCGTTTTTTTTTTAATTATTAATAATATTCTAATAAACATATATATTGTATAATTTTTTTTGGTTATTGATTCTGCAATTTTTTAAATAACAAATTTCAATATTTAATATTTGAGTTATATATATTAGATTAATGTTTTGTATATATACATATATAAATAAACATACATATATATGTATATATAGATATGCATATACAAATATGAATATATATACATACATATATATGTATGTATGTATGTATGTATGTATGTATATGTATGTGTGTGTATATATATATATATAATACATACATATATATATATATATACAAGATTGAGTTTTCATCCCCGTATGAGATTCAATGTAGTCACTTTTAACACTCTCATTTCTCCTCGTGTTATTCCTTGGAGATAGAAACCTAGTTCTTCTCACTCTCCGGCTCGTTCTTATAATTCTTATGGTACTATTAGCCATCTTATCAACTAGCGTCCAAGATATGATTGAAATACTATTAGGAGATCTTGTGATAAGGAGCAAGCGCCTACCATTCAAACTAAAACCTTAAGGTGTCAATTGGGGCGCTACTTGTCCTTATAACCTGTTCCAGACCGCCCAGACCCTCACCCACGCCAGAGGACAGACCCTCGCCAGGACTAGTGAAAGATGGGCCAATCCTGAAACCCACTCACCCCACAAGCCAAGGGCATGATCGCATCATTCCCTCCTTCGCAAAGGAAGTTCGTCCTCGAACTTTGGCTTGCAGTTGACACCACAGCTCAAACCTGCGCTAGGCGGGACTTGAACCTGAGAGCTGGCTCTGATACTAAATGATAAGGAGTAAGCGCCTACCATTCCAACTAAAACCTTAAGGTGTCAATTGGGGCGCTACTTGTCCTTATAACCTGTTCCAGACCGCCCAGACCCTCACCCACGCCAACGGACAGACCCTCGCCAGGACTAGTGAAAGATGGGCCAATCCTGAAACCCACTCACCCCACAAGCCAAGGGCATGATCGCATCATTCGCATCATCTCGCTATCACTCTTCTCATTTTAACTTATTCATTTTTGAGTGTATTATGCACCGGTGACATAGTGAAGAACGGACAAACCTTTTTAAAAGCCTTCCTAGTTGCATGTATGACCATTCGACTGGTCATTTGAGAGTTTCAAATACTAAGAAATCTCGAGTGGTTCATACTCCTCATGCTCTTATGAACCAGAGATTACATTCTACCCCTGTTGCCCCTAATCAATTCTTTTTTAGATGGAGTGATGTAGTTTGATCACATTATTTTCGAGTTTGAGTCATTTTGATGTGAGTTGTTTCTTCTTTTCTCTCTCTATTTGTAGCATTTTTTGTATGTGTTTATTTATGTATTTTGTATTTTTCTCTAAATATTTTTATTCTTTTTCTTTGTATTATGCCTTCTTTCCTTTAAATTTGCTTAAAATAATTTTTCTATAGGGTTGCTCATCAAATACCATCGCTGGGGTCTCGTCGACCGTTCATTGGGGGTTCACAAAGATCACTCTTTAACACACTCGTGGGTATCTTGCAGCCCCCATCCGTAAAAGGTCAGTTAGATGTACGGATTATTTATATAAACCCCCTTTTTTTCTCATTTGTTTCGAACCTCAAAATTTTCTAAATACTTTCTACCATTAGATACCTTTGCCTACTATCCTCTAAACACTTTTACCCCACTTTCTCTCTCAAAATGCCACGTTAAACCAAAAGATTATGTGTTTCACAAGATGAAGTTGGTTCCTAATGTGCAAATTATAGTACTCGCAAGTGTACAAATCACTTGTAGCAAGCAATAAACAAATTTTCGAGGTCGATCTCTGAAGAAATTACAGTGGTTCTAAATAACATTTTCTTGACTTCTCTAGGGTTCTAAATCAAATAAAACACTAATTAATTGGAATCTTAGAATTACTAAAACTCTAAATAACTAGGCTCCTAAAACAACTAAAACTATAAATAATTAGAATCCTAAAACTAATAAAACTGTGAGTAATTAAAATTGTAAATGAAGTTGGATACGAGAACAAGATCAATAGTAGCAAAATAAAACAATATTTCGAACTTAAACTAGCTCAAAAAGGATGATAAATATTAATAGAAAATATATGGACGTTTAACAGAATGTTCTAATAAATAAGGATTACCTGCTTTCCTTTTGTTTATGAAAATTCTTACGATTGAGTAATTTTCTTTGTTGATTAACTAATCAATATCCTATGATCGAGGGTATTGTAAATAGCAAACAAATTATGCACAAGGAAAAATATGTCAATTATACTAATGTCATGGCTAGGTCATCAATTTGAAACTTTGATTAAGTTTTTCAAAATATAGTCAAGGTGACATTCCTAAAACTAAACTCTAAGATTTTTCAATCTATTTATGAACCTCAAATTAGACCATGAGTATTCACAAATAAACATTTAAATATATTCTTAATCAAAAGGCAATTTTATTTACTAAAGTAATAAAAATATTCACCATAACAAATCTAACAAACATGGCAACAAAAGCTAAACATCCATAGTTAAATTCAGCCAAACAAGTCTAAATTAATATTCATAGATAAATATAATTTAACATATATTCTAGAGAGGAAAGAAGAAGAAGAAATATCTAACAACAACAAGTAACCTAAATCTAGATACCACAATTGGCTTGGATGATGTTTCCTTCCCCAAAAGCTTGATCTTCAATCTTAAAAGACTTCTTGTATCCTTTAGATGAACCTCTCTTGTCTCTCTATAATGTGGCAAAGCTTCAAAACTTAGTTTAGTTTAGTAGAAAATCGTCCCCAAATTGTGTGAAAAATTGTATGTAATGCTGAAAATGTAAGAGTTTTATAGATGTAAGGGTTGTATAGAATTGAGACTCTCCAAAAATACACGCGTGTCACGGCACAACTTTTTATCCCACTGCATAAGCCTAAAAATAGCCCCTTACAAAAATTCGAGAGCAATGCGTTGCGGCATACAAAAACCTCCATTGCAGCACCAGCTAATTATGTAACCCTAAGAAACTGATTGATTTCTGATGTAAGGCTTACATGCTTTAGTCTTTTTTGCTCCTAGGTTGTTATTTGAGTGTTCCAAGTATCGCATCTTCACGTGCTTATATTATTCATCTCTTTTAAAGCTAAAAATACCTAAAATACATAAAAATATACCGTAATTCTAAATTGATAAATTTATCCAAATAATTAAATAAATTAGTTATAATCAAATCTTTTTGTCACAATTAAGCATAGTAAATCACATAATATTAGTGCTTTTTAAGCACCATCACAACCCCAACTAACTTCTTGCTAGTCTTTAATAAATGAAGTGATCTAAAAACTCAAAGAAAAATAAATAAACTAAATTAGACTAACCTAAATCACTTCCGTAGATTATCACGATTGCATTTAGCATATGCAACAAGCCTTTAAATCCTTAGGTGGCCCTAGTAGACGAGTTATAGCCTCGTGAGGGTTTCCAGTGATGATACCCACAAACATCCTAACAAACAAAATAAACTAAAATTAGTTATGAGCAAATAAAATTATTAATTTAAATCAATAAAATTTCTCATACTTTAGTTTCTTTACAGTTCATAATTAAGTTTTATGCATAATCATGTTTAACCTCTTAACATACATCAAAGTCTATCATGCAAATCAAATTCATATTGTTCATCCATATCCCAATACTCTAACATATTCATATCAAATTCTCTAAACTTAATGTCAATAATCCAAATTCGCTTCGACTCTAAGCCTAACGAGATTCACTCTTATTATCACACCGATCCTAAGAGTTCATGCACTTAACAAAGTATATGCAAACCAAAAACTATGTAAAGAAGAAGACAAATAGGTTCGCATATGCATATAAAGAATGAAAGCTCAAGTGCAACAAAATTGATCTCAAGGAAGGAATCAAATGCTAGGATTATGAAGGAATCACATTGCTCATATCATACTCTAATCAAACTCATTAAGCTAACAATATCAAGTACGTGCCTATGGATGAAAGAAAATGATTTTAACTTCAAAGGGTTATTACATATAGATTGTTATAGTCACTTTACTACTTTTAAGATTTAGGATTTTTTTAACCCCAACCATTTTTTTTTTGTAGTAAATTTTTTTTAAGTGGCTATTATAACTTTTTTTTTTGTCTAAATGAACCCCATATATAATATTATGCACTACAAGCCAAGCATGAAGATAATTAAACATTCACTTTCAATTGCTACTCAAGTCATGCAATTAGAGTTATGAAAATAAACAACATGAACTTCATTTAATTATTAAAAATCCTGACATCCAATGAAAAATCTTATAGAGATCATCTAATAATTTAGAATAATAAGGAATGTATTTAAAAGAGTAGAAAAAAATTAATCTCTCAGAATGAAACATTAAAGGCTCAAACATTTCATAAGGTAGTCTCCACTATTTCATTCTATAATATTAAACTTAGGGTCATCTCGGTTTCAATATCAACAGCATGATTTATGGATTACAAGTATGAGCTAATTCTTACGACAAACTTTTAGTATGTTAAAGAAAATCAAACATAATATGCATACTATACTCAATTACTCACTATAAATTTACTAAAAGTATGATTATTTTGTATTAAAAAGTTTTTAGTTGACCCTTATTCACACCCCTAAACCTAAATTAAACATTGTCCTTAATATTTTCAATTAAGTATATGTTTAGAAAAGTATTCAAAGGTAGCAAATATATAAGAAACACTAAAGTAACTAAAAAAAACAATAATAAATAAATTTAAAAAAAAATAAAAAGAAAATAAAGAAAAGAAAAGAAGTTAATACTACCGAATATGGTGGGTTGCCTCCCACCAAGCGCTTTCTTTAACGTCTTAGCAAGATGTTGCTAATTCGTTTCTATCCACTGTCATCAAAGATCTTGAAATGTGTGATTTTAAATTTTTGAGCTAGTATTTCATTAAGCACATACTTCCATCTTGGTAATAGGCTCATTTGAAGTACATCACACACATTCTCTCACACGTTTAACTCTTTTTTATCTTTAAGCTTAAGATGGGTCTCCTTTAAAAGGTGTGAAGAAGGATTTGGGAGTGCATAAGTCTCAAGTATCTTATGCAACATAGGAGGTAAAGATGATTCCTCCTTGTTCTTCTTGAAAGGTTGTAGAATTTGATTTTCCTTAGCTTGAGCTTCTTTGAGATTAGTTTGCTTCCGTCTATATTTTCTACAATACATGGTAAATCATTAGTATTTTCAGGAAAAATATTATTAAGAATCTTACAACTTTGAAGGATTGTGTTATCCTTCACTTGCTCAATTTGACTAGGTAACTCTTCTTGTATTTGAATTTGTTCCACTAGTTGCCCAACTAGCATTTCTATCCTTTTTATTGATGCCTTCATAGACTCTATCCTTTCACTTATAGATTCTATGTAAGTATTCAAGGTTTCCTCTAAGATTAGCTTCCTAGGTTGATTAGAAGTTCTACTTGATTGTATGAAAGAATTCAAGCTCTCCTCCAAGGTGGGCTTCCTAGATGGATAGGGTGGGTTATATGGATGAAAACTTGAGCTTTGCATTTAGTATTGAGCATAAAATGGGTCGTATGGATGAAAATTTGAGCCTTGCATTTGGTATTGGGCATAAGATGGGTCATATAGATGAAAATTTGAGCATTACATTTAGTATTGAGCATAAGATGGGTCATATGGATGAAAATTTGAGCCTTGCATTTTGTATTCGGCAAGGTGGGGTAAAGGTTGCTTCCCATGAAAAATTATAGTGATTTCTCCACTATGGATTATAGGTACTAAATAGGAATCATTCTAGGATAGGTGATATCCCTCATTAAGATTAAAGTTTGAATTAATAGATGCATAGTAATCACCTGCAAAAGTGCAAATATTAGCATAATGTTCATATAAATCACAAATGCCACATACCTACATATCTGCCATATCATGTAGCTCTTCAAAAGGCTTTGTATTTGCTCATGAATTTTAGTATCCAGCCTAATTAGGTGCACCTTGAAATTTGTTGATGTTGTCTATAAATGGTATCTTTCAAAAATTGATAAAAACAACATAGAAATCAAAACACCATAAAATATACCATTAAGCAAATAAATTAAAAAAAAAAGAAAAAAAGTTAAAAAAAAATAAAATAAAAGATAAAAAAAACTAAACCTAACCTAGAATCTCTAAAAAGTTGAAAAAAATTATTTAAAACGTCAATTCTCCGGCAATGGCTCCAAAAATTTTATGTGCAAATTATAGTACTCACAAGTGTACGAATCACTTGTAGCAAGCGATAAGCAAACTTCCAAGGTCGATCTCTCAAGAAATTGCAGTGGTTCTAAATAACATTTTCTTGACTTCTCTAGAGTTCTAAAGCAAGTAAAACACTAACTAATTGGAATTCTAAACTACTAAAACTCTAAATAACTATACTCCCAAACAAGTAAAACTATAAATAATTAGAATCCTAAAACTAATAAAACTGTGAGTAATTAAAACTATAAATGAAGTTGAACACGAGAACAAGATCAATGGTAGCAAAATAAAACAATATTCCGAACTTAAACTAGCTCAAAAAGGTTGATAAATATCAATGGAGGATATATGGACGTTTAGTTTTGTTGACCATACTTGCATCAAAATATTATTGTAAATTAACATGAATATTCCAATAAATAAAGATTACCGGCTTTCCTTTTGTTTATAAAAATTTCTACGATCGGGTAATTTTCTTTATTGATTAACTAATCAATATCCTACGATCGGGTATATTAAATAGCAAACAAATTATGCACAAGAAAAAATATGTCAATCATACCAATGCCATGGCTAGGTCATCAATTTAAAGCTTTCATTAAATTTTTTAAAATATAGTCAATGTGACATTCCTAAAACTAAACTCTAAGATTTTTCAATCTATTTATGAACCTCAAATTGGCCTATAAGTATTCACAAATAAACATTTAAACAAATTCTTAATCAAAGGGAAATTTTATTTATTTAAGTAATAAAAATATTCATCATAACAAATCTAGCAAACATGGCAACAAAAGCTAAACATCCATAGTTAAATTCAGCTAAACATGTTTAGATTAATACTTATAAACAAATATAATCTAACATACATTCTAAAGAGGAAAGAAGAAGAAGTATCTAACATCAACAAGTAACCTAAATCTAGATACCACAATTGGCTTGGATGATATTTCCTTCTCCAAAAGCTTGATCTTCAATCTTAAAAGGCTTCTTGTCTCATTTAAATGTGCCTATCTTGTCTCTCTAGAATGTGGTAAAGCTCCAAAACTTAGTTTAATTTAGTAGAAAATCATCCCCAAATTGTGTAAAAAGTTGTATGTAATGCTAAAAATGTAAGTGAGTTTTATAGATGTAAGGGTTATACAGAATTGGGACTCTCAAAAAATACACGCGTGTCGCGGCACAACTTTTTATCCGCCGTGGCACAAGCCTAAAAATTGCTCCTTACAAAAATCCAAGAGCATTGTTCCACGGCACACAAAAACCTTCGCTATGGCACAAGCTGATTATTTAACCATTACAAACTGATTAAATTCTGATGTAAGGCTTACATGTCTTAGTCCTTTTTGCTCTTGGGTTGCTATTTGAGTCTTCGAAGTGACCCATCTTCACGTGCTTATATTATTCATCTTTTTTAAAGCTAAAAATATGTGAAATATATAAAAATATACCGTGATTTCGAATTAATTGATTTATGTAAATAATTAAATAAAAGAGTTATAATCAAATCTATTTGTCGCAATTAAACACAATAAATCACAAAATATTAGTATTTTTTAAGCACTCATAAGTCCCTCTTCTCCACCTAGTGGTTTTGCTTTCCAACCAAAGAAGTCTCCATCTTGCCTGTGTGAGCATGCTATAAAGATTGAGGAGTTTCCTGTTGTCTAGGAAAAGTTTGCTTACTTTTCTCTTTGCTCTCTTGTGACCCTACTTTTGTTGTAGAGTTCTATTTTGCCATACGTACTCACCACACTCGTTGCTTCTCTATTTCTTTCACTCTAAAGGGATGTGAAGTCACCTTTTTCAGAGATAATGTCTTTAACCACTTATCTCTTCCAAACGTGAAAAATTCTTGTTTTTCCGTTCTTTCCTTTGAGTATGAAAATCTTACTACTCCTAATTTTTTTACGATCTCAGGCGTCTTAGAGCTCAAAATCAATATGACATGGCCACCAAACTTGTTGGGCTTGACAATACTTTTCATGGAGGTACTGTATCTCTTAATAGTTTCTCTCCTGGACGCTTGCTTTTGCAAGTCTTTTTTGCTTGCATCTTTCCTTGAACTCATGTCTCTTCTGTGCCTAATGCTAGGGGACGCTTTCTTTGTGCCATTCTTGATGGTAAGTCTATAGATCTTGTTGGTATGATCTTTAGGACCATCAAATTTCATTCTTTATCTTCTTCTTCTACTCTTTCTTCATTAATTACTTGCTGGGGACAATCTATCTTAGGCTATGCAATTAACATTTCTTTATATGGTCGTACTCCCCTTTTTATTATACTTCTTCAGGCTTCATGATCTACTTTGAGAAACTCTGGACCTTCTTCCTCTTCTTCTCAAAGTGCCTTTCATTCTACCCCTTATACTTCACTTTATGTTCCTCTTCCTCAATCTTTAAAGTTTATCTCTCTTACTGCAAAGGTGGATGCTTTGACTCAACGGTTGGACAAAGTACTTGAAGATCTTCCTAAAGAGCGTGAGGAACGTAGACTATACCAAAAGATGTTGTTGAACATTAATGACAGGATTAGTAGAATGGAGCGTCTTTAGTAGACCCAACATGGCTCTCCACGATCCTCTGGTTCTCGACCTTCTGTTCAGCCCTTTGCTAGAGTGGATCGTTCCCAGATTCACTCTATTGGTGTGAGCATTGGTGGCCTGTTCAGATATTTAGACATTCAGCTGCCTCACTCTTCTTATTCCTTTGCCCAAATGTTTGGTCAACTTGCGACTTTTGGTACTAAGTTTTCTAATCTAATGTAGCCTTTTTCCATCCTCCTAACCTTAGAGAGTCCGGCTTCAGTTCTCGATGTGACTCTGATAGAGATGTAGAGAGAGGAAAATCTTAGTTTTCTTTATTTCTTTGTATTTTATTACTTTTTTTAAACCCTTGTAATAAAATATTGGAATTTTAATAAAATTTGTTATTATTTGTTGTGTGCTTACTTTTGTTTCTTTTACTTATGCTTTATTTTCTTTTCTTCATGTGTTGCATGAGTGTATAGAATAATTGTATATGTATGCCTTTTCTCCCTCATATAGGGATGTTCCTTTGACTTTCTGTGTCCAAAAGGAAGAGAATTTTGTTTGTTATACAACATATTTACTTCTTTTTCTGCTATGTGTTGGGATATGAGTGTAGGTTTGCATCACATTTTTTTATCTGACTTGCATGCATTTAGGGTGAGTATTGCATGAAGTCAGGAGGGGTTTATTCGACTACTTGTATTTAGCCTATCAATGTGTACTAGTGTAAGGGTAAGATGATAGTATGTAGTTAAACTACACATGGTTCTAGATGATACGTTCACGGGTATGTGTTTGTTTCGTGTGTGTAGGTTACAAATGTAGTTTTGTACCTTATAGCTCAATTGGAGTTGGTGTTAGCCTCAAGATAGATGTGTTGATTCATGAAGATGGATGGATCACTATAAGATGAATGCACTTGGAGTATAGGTATGTTAGTGGTGTCTTGTCTGTGTCAGAGTTTGTTCTTGGGAATAAATTTTGTTAGATCATTTTACATGAATATATTAGGTTTGATGCTTGCCTTAGATAGGTTGTGTAGTATTTTGCCACGGAAAGCCAAAGGGAGAGATTGTAGTCTTGTAAGTCTCTTTGTGTATTTGTTAGTGTTCTCGTATGCAAAATATAAAATTTGTTTATTTTACTTAGTGTTTATGTCTACCGCTTTGTACGATGCTTTACTTGTGATCAGTATCACACACACTCACGTAGTACTTAACACTAAATGTATGTTTGTATGATACACACACCACGGGTTGGTTGGGAGCATATTTATTACATATTAACATGTGTTTTTACTAGCATGTGTTTTCCTGAATTGGTGGGTATTTATAACATTTTATTTGGTGAAATTTTTCCATAAAAAAACTTATTTGGATTGGCTCACCGTGGTCACGTTGAGATAGTTTGCAAAGGGTCTGCGAGGGTGTACAGGGTGGAACTGTGACTTGCTGACCTCACAACACCTCGCAGGGGGTTCGCTGAGGTAGTCAGCAAAGCTTCTTAGGAGTGCCCGGCCAGGAGTCAGCGGGGGTCTTGAAAGCTGAAAAATTAACTATAAATACTCCATTCTCTCTCCTATTTCTACTCATCTACACACTTCTTTAATCCCCTTTTTCATACTCTTTGAGCTATTTTGTGGTGTTGTATAAAATTTATTTTACGTAGAACATTTTTTATTAAAAAATATATTTTTCTGTATCACTAATATGTTTAGTGTTGTTTCATATTAGTGATTCAAAGGTAATTATTCAGTTGGAGATTTTTGTGAATTAATTTCAAAAGAAGATTCCGCATTCTCAATACATCGAGTGTTGTTTTTGTATTGAGCTATGAGGTGGTTGTGGAGTTAGTAAAAAATAATTTATCAAAAGGAGTTCCGTAGTAACAATACATCGAGTGTATTTCTGTATTGTTATTACGAGGTGTTATTTTCGTATCAACATACGTCGCGTATTTTTTCGTATTGTTAATACGAGATATTTTAGCTTAAAATCATATTTTGGATAAATTGTATATGTTGTATACGCATACTGATTGCAGATATTAGCATCACTCCACTTGATGGTATGGCTCTAGAGGTGAGTAGGATTCAGTGTTGATCAAAGTAATTGTGAAGACAGGTGGTGATAGCAGCCTAAGTAGTTAGAATAGGTAGTCTCTAATTGATAGAGGTATTTAGTGTCTTACCTTATTGAGTTTGTATTAACTATTTATTACTTTAATGAATTTGGCTACTGAGTGGTTGCCTTAAGCAACTCGTGGATGTTACTACTTAGGATTGAAGCTTAAATGGGTTTACCACGTTATATCGTCTTATTTACTTGATATGTTGCATGAGTTGGTATAATCTAAGTATATACAATATATGTGATAACATATATAATATATACAAATATTGAAAAATATTTATTACTTTTTTTATTATTATCTGTTATCTGCCTTATTTGTTTATTCTGCACTTTCTTCTTAATTGTTACTTGTTTTTGCTGCTTGTACGAGAGAGGCGAGTCCTTAAGTGTTCGTATCATCTAGACTTGTTTGTTCATTAAGTTGAGACTTCTCTCAATATTAATTTATTGATTTTTTTAAAATAAATTCTTTATGATCAAACAAAAATTTAATGAAAAACGTATAATATGATATAACTTATAATTATAAATTTACTTAATACTCATTTCATAATACATATAAGTATGATTAGGTCTCAATTATGATTTCCAAAATGATTAGAACGAAACAATAGTTATAAAAGCTAAAGTACAATTTTCAAGAAAATCAAATTATTTTTCTATTAATTGTTTTTTTAAGTGTACTATACATGGAATAAGACATTGAAATGGGATCGATAGAAAACTTTGATAATTTTTATTTTTGATAAAGTCCTTTTCTTATGTTTCAAATTTCTCAACTAATAAACAGCTTTGTATATAAATCAATTAATGGTTTTATATTTATGTAAATTTAACCAAAAAATAATAAAAATATTTCATTTTGATCTCATGTGATAACATTTTAATTAGGGGTGATAATTTTTGACACGAAACTCGATACAAAAAACCCGACAAAACTTTGAATGAATTAATTTTGGGTCAAAAATGGATCAACCCGAAATGACAAAAAAAAAACAAGTCAAATTCTAGTCGGTGCCGAGTTGATCCGAACAACCCATTTTTTTTAAAATAAAAAAAGTGCTAAATGTGCTGTACAGCTAAATGCTAACCTTAAGTAATTTCATTCTCATTTCTCACTCACAGCTCCCTCATTCTATTTTGATATTTTCTATCTTTCTCAGTTTCTTGCATAAGAGGAGTTTTTCGGCAGCAGCCATGAAACCTAGTCGCCAGTTGCCACCCCACCTAGCCACAGGTCACCCTCAGACCAGACGGTCCATACTCGATCACTCCTCAGTCCTCATCCAGTCACCCAACCACCCTCAGACTAGATGATCACAACTCGTCAATCGCTTGCGTCGCCACCCGTCGCTACTTCTTGTTGGTCAGCCTAGGTATTGCAACTTTTTCCATCCCACATATTATATTATTATATATAATATTTTCAATCACATATGTAGAGTTCTGGATGTTTACCCTACTGATCTGCAGTATTACTATTGTTGCTCACAATGGTGTATATGATTTTACGCAAGTGCACATGTCGCAAACAAGAAATATAATGATAAGAAAGATCGTTCCCACGGAGATTAGAGTACTGGAAAATATCATAAAAATTAACTATTAAAATCAATATTTTGTATTTTTGTTTATTAAAATAAAATAAATAAAATAAAATAAATAGTACGAGAGGACAAGAGTAAAGATACTGAAACAAAGTTCGATGAGAAGGATATCAAGAATCGTAAGTAGATAAATCAGTTAAGATTGCGAATGTGACAAGTGATGTAGACAAACTGCGTTGCTGCAGCAAAGTGAACCAGTAATTAGAATTGCGAAAATTACAAAGAATTTTTCCGAATCTGCAATGTTTATATATTCTATGACTCAATGAAACATATTCCTATGCACAACTGAATCTAAGAACAACGTTTCATGCACAAATTCTTTTGAGTTATGTGAGATAATTATATATTCCTATATTAATTCCTTCACACTATTCTAGCTTCATCCAACTAAAATTAACCTTTTTAGATTCAATTTCAGTTTACTATCCTATCAATTTTTGATCTAGCAATCAATAAAAATAAATCAATAAATTAAGCATAGAATAATTAGCACCATTTGTCAAGCAAAGCACAAGTTTTTAAAATTAAAGCACAAGGTCTACATACACTTGCACATCCACAACCCTAACTGAATGAAAATTTAGTCAATCATATTTATGAAATCAAATATTAATTCATCTATATTCCAAATCAGATCCTTAGAGTTATAGAAATTTGAAAAACAATAAAAGAATAATAGAAGAAGGAATAAACTAATAAAACCCCCTTTAATTGATTCTCAATCAATTGGATTCCAAATCTCTAAATCTCTCTTACTTTCTTCAATGATTATCCTTGCAAATCAAGCCTTCAATTGGTCTCTTTCCAGATCCCTCTTGCTGCCTCTGTTTTTCCTTTATTTTCTACAGAATTTCTGCCCAGATTTTCTTCTTCTCTGCTATGCCGAATTCCCTCTTTTTTTGTGCAGTTTTTGCTGCCACAAAACTGATGTATATTTTTCTCCTCTGTCTCCTCTGTTTCTGTCCAGAATTCTGCTATATATCCCTATTATTTGCTGCCACCAGTCTTGTTGTAAATCAGCCCCCTCTTTGTGTATTTACCCTAGGTTTAATTGGAGACAATTTCTTTTTGTGTTGACTTCTAAAATTATCCCTCAAAAGGTGAGTTAATGAGTGTCCAATATTGTCTTTTATTTTGAAAGTCAAAATCAGTTTTTAATATTTATTTCCAGATTAGATCTAATTTTCCACGCTATTTTCCTGGTGTGATTTTGCTGCAGCAATGCTGTAGCAAAGCTGGATTCTTGCATTTTTTGTTGTTTTATTTATCTCTTGCAAAGGGTAATGAAAATCTAATGAGTGCACATCAAAATATATTTCTTTTTAATAGATTTCATGATTGTTTTTGATTTATTATCAAAGAATTTACTTAAATCACAAAGTCCACAAATATTGTATAAATGATTGTAATGTGCAAACATTCTCAAATGAACAAGCAAGTATTTATGAATAAGAGTTAAAAATACTCTAATAAATTAGAGTTATCAATTCCCCCAAACTTAGCACATTGCTTGTCCTCAAGCAATAAATTCTATGACAATTGGCAAGTGGCAAGTGAAAACAAGAGTTTCAACCCAAGCTAAAAACATAGTTGTCAATTAATAAATAAACCAAACTTGTTTCAAATTTAGAAATAAGTAATCTCAAATTCATGATCTAAATTGAATTTTCTCAAATGTTAGCTTCAATATCTCAAACTCATTCCAAAATAACCCCATGTGTGTTTGTGTGATGTCTCATAATTTGTTATTTGATACTTCCCCCAAACTTAGGTAATTTATGTTCTTTAAGCTTAAATTCATGCCTCCATATGTTGGTCTTTTGAAACCCTCTCCACTAATGTATTCACTAATCAAAGATCAAAAGGACTTGATAAAGCTTGAAATGTAAGGCTTGGGTTAGGGTGAGGTGAAGGTTATATTTAGGCTTCATATTCCACAAGCACAAATACTATTCAAGATCTCTTTTAGACCATTTTTTTATATGAGTTGGCACCCTCAACTTTTCTTCAATTCCTTTTTTTTTTTTAATCTCTTCTTTTACTTCTTTTTTGCATAAATCTGTTTTGCTGCAGCAATGTTGTAGCAAAGCTGTTTCCAGAATTTTTTTTATTTTTTTATTTTTTTATATGCAGAGCCAATCTCAATACAATAAAGCAAGAGTGGTTTTCAACATAATAACAACCATAATTTCCTTTCTCCCAAGAGGCACCACTCCCTTCTAACAACAATTCATAAAAATAGTAGTGCACTTGTGAGGTGAAAATCAAAGGACATGCAAATAAAGAAAGGTTAAGCTGTGATGTGGGTGTTAACAACAAAATATTTTGGTCACTCATGGCTCAAATTAGATGTAGCAAAGGGAATATATTCTTAATTAAGGTTAGCATAAAAAGCACAATCGAATCGAAAGAAGGCCTTAATCATTTCTTTGATTAATAAATTTTTTAAGATTTCCCCTTGAGAAACTCTCCAAACTAATTCTAGAAGATTAAACTCTCCCATAACCTACCCTTATTCAAAATTTATATCAAACAAACAAACAAGTTGACGGTGCACATGAGTTGTGGGTGTATATCATAAAATAAGTTCTCAACATTTTTCAACTAACACTTAATCAAATCAATTCTTCTCGTAAAGCAAGATATCTCCTATAATAAATTGACAAGTAAGTCTATTTTTAGAGCCAAGATAACAACATAAAATTTGCAATTCATCATAAAAACACAGCAGATTTCTCATCATAAAATCAGAATTCAGCATATTAACTAGATAAATTTCATCAATTCCACAATTCAACACAGTAAACAAACAGTTTCCTTCCCCCAAACTCAAGATAAGCATTGTCCTCAGTGCTCATCACTAAACAGATCAGACAGCAAACAGAAAGACAAGGAAAGAAAATGACAAAGTAAAGAAATTGCCTTGTTGAGACTGGAGAGCTTCCTGTTATCCTTTGTGTTGGTGCAATTTCATTAGTATTTATGAATCTGAACCAGTATGGAAAACTGAAAAAAAAAAAAAATTTCACCCAATGTTGTTTTGTGCTGCTCGACGAGTGGTGGGTTGAATAGTATTATTTGCGGTGCCGAATGGAGGAGAGGAATATTTAGGGTGCTCAGTTTGGAGAGTCATGGCAGTGCAAGGGTGCTGGATGGCTGGTAGTGGAAGAGGTGTACAGTATAGGTTGGGGCTCATGGTTCCGAATGGAGGAAGGGGGAGGTGAATGGTTGTGTGAGTGGTGGGTTTCTCGGGTAGACTGGTGATGGTTTGTAGAGTGGGAGTGGGCGGCGCCGAGTGGGAGGAAATTTTTGAGATGTTCAGGATGAGGGAGTTGTGGGTTGTGCTGCTGGGATGTGATGTGATAAATTTAGTACTCGCAAGTGTACGAATCACTCGTAGAAAAGTGACAAGCAAACCTCCAAGGTCGATCTCTCAAGGAATTGCAGTGGTTATAAATAACCTTTTTCTTAATCTAAATAGAGTTCTAACGAAAGTAAAATACTAATTAAATAGAGTTCTAGTGAAACTAAAACTCTAAGTAACTAGAGTACTAAATCTAGTAAAACTGTAAAAAGTGTTTGTTTTGTGACGAGAACAATGGTACGAACAATTAAACAAAATCAATATCACAAATTAACAATCAATTCAGGTAGATTAAAAATCAATGGAGGATGTATGGACGTTTAGCTTGGTTGGCCATGCTTGCATCGAAAAGTAATGGTGAAATAATATGAACGTTCTAATAAATAATTTTACCGGCTTTCCTTTTAATTACGAGACTGCCTACGGTCGGGGTAAATCTCTTTGTTGATTAACTAATTAACTGCCTACGGTTGGGGTAAATCAAATAACAATCAAATTATGCGCAAAGAAATAAATGCCAATCAAACTAATGCTATGACTAAGTCACTAATTTGAAGCTTTGATTAAGTGTTTCGGAATAAAGTCAAGGTGACGTTCCTAAAATTATATTCTTAGATTTTTCAACCTAATTACGAATCTCAAATTGGCCCATGATAATTCATAATTAAATATCTAAACATGCTCATAATCAAAAGGTAATTTGTTTATATTAAATCAATAAAATATTCACCCTATACAATTCTAGCAAACATGACAACACAAACTAAACATCCATAATGAAATTAGCCGCTCATGTTCATATTAAAATTCATATACAAATATAATATGATCATACACTCAAAGAAGGAAGAAGAAAATATAATTCTATAACAATAAGGAAAACTTAGATCTAAATACTGTTAAATAGATGGGATGACGTTCTTCTCCAAAAGCTTTATCTTCGATCATCGACAGCTTCCTTGGATCCTTAGAATGGTTTCTCTTGCTTCGTTTGAGTGTGGCAAAGCTCCCAAAACTGAATGAATCTCTTGTTTGGTCGCAAAATTCTTGTGTGTAAAAGTTGTATTCGAGTTGTATGTAAGGGGGAGTCTAGGGGGTATTTATAAATGTAAGGGTTTATACAAATCCTGATTGCATTAGGAATAGGCGTGTCGCGGCATACATTTTTTCCGCCACGGCGCAACACAAATTCTGAAAATAATGGTCAAAACCCGAGAGCTCCCCGCCGCGGCATGCCTTTTCCTCGTCGCGGCGCGTGTTGCCTTTCCTTTCTTCATATTTACCCCTTACATATGTGATGGCTCGTTATGTAAGGCTTACATATTTGACTTGTTTTGCCCGTAATTAGTGATCCGAGCGCCGTAAGTGCTCCGTTATTGCGTGTTTGCATTATTCAACTCGTTTGATGCTAAAAACATCTGAAATGCACTAAAACATATCCGTGATTCCGAATTGATAGATTTATGAAATTAATCGAATAAACAACAAATAATAAATCTATTTCTAAACAATTAAGTGCAATAAACTACAAAATATTAGTACTTTTCGAGCACTCATCAGGATGTTCAGGGAGAAGGAGAGGGTAAATGAGAGTGAGGCATTGGGGAGTTATTTTTGGGATAACCCGAACAAGGTATTGGGTTGTTGACCTGAAAACATGGTTTTTTTTTTCATTGACTCTTGTGTAGTCAAAAAAAATTTATGGGCCAACCTCCATTAGAGCCCACTTTGAAGCTCAAATTTTGACAACCTCCATTGAAGCCCAATCCATAAAATTAATTATTGACTCCATGCCCAACTAACTCTGGTCTGCGATGCTTAAAGAAGAACATAACAGAACTTTGTTGTAGCGTTGCTGCAGCAAAATTTTTCATTTTTTTTTAATGATATTTCCTGGTTCTGTTGTACTTCTCCTCTTCTCCCTTCTCAGGTTCTTTAGCTACCACCAATGGAATGTTGATATGAAGTTGCTTAAGAACATCTAAAAATTTCCTGAATTGAAGGTCTTGCTACTATTTCTGAAATCTTTGAGGGAATGGAGGAGGTGGTCTGTGCTGTTGGGAACTTTGCTGTAGCAATGCTGTAGCATTTTGGGTACCAGAATTTTCTGAGTTTTTCAAAACTACTCCATATTTGTCTTGCTCTTTTTCCTCCTTATCTTGGGTTAAAATGCTTCCCCTTTGACTTATTTTCTGCCCACTTAGTCCTTCTAATTTTTTTTTTCACTCCTTAGAGTAATGGCTTTACCAAATTCCTTTCTTTCTCTCATTGGGGTTTCTGTATCACTTGGAAGTGCACCTTGTGGACGGTTCCTAAGTTCATTAGCTAGCTAGCTATCCCACTTGATTTTCTAGATTCCTCATTGAAGCAACTTGACTTTGAAGGATTGCATCATTCTTAGCCATGTATTCTTTGAGTAAAGATTCCAACGAGCTAGATGGTTCATTCGGTTGATTTCTTTGCGGTTGTTACTGAAATCCTGGTGGGAATGTAGATCGGTTAGGCATGGTATGGTTAGCTTGACCACCACCTTGATTGTTCCAAGAGAAATTTAGGTGTTGCCTCTACCCTGGGTTATATGTGTTGGAGTACGGATTGTGGTTCCTGTTGACATCACTCACAAAACAAGTTGATTCAGGATTTGAAGGGCAATTATCAAACACATGAGATCTTGAACAGTAGACACATGAAATTCTTGAATCTTGGATTGAATTCAGATTTGCTATCACATGCTGATTCTTCAAGAGATTAACCAAGGATGAAACCCGAGCTGTAAGAGCCATAATGATGAGTGCTCGAAAAGCACTAATATTTTGTGATTAATTGTGCTTAATTGTTTGATATATAGATTTATTATGATTGTTTATTCGATTATTTTCATAAATCTATCCATTCGAAGTCACGGGTATATTTTAGTGTATTTCAGGTGTTTTTAGCGTCAAATGAGTTAAATAATGCAAACACGCAAAGACGGAACACTTACGGCGCTCGGATCACGAGTTACGGGCTAAACAAGACAAATATGTAAGCCTTACATAACGAGCCATCACATATGTAAGGGGGTAAGCATGAAGAGAAGGAAAGCAATTCGCGCCGCGGCGAAGAAACTTCGTGCCGCGGCGAGGGTCTGAACAGCGTATGTAAATGTATGTACATACCATTTACATACCGTTACATACAAGGAGCGCCGCGGCGAAGAAAACATATGCCGCGGCGAGAGGCTCTCGGGTTGAATCCTGGAAAACATAGAAACATTGCGCGCCGCGGTGGGATAATTGCATGCCGCGGCGAGGAGCTCTCGGGTTTTTACATATTTTTCAGAATTTGTGTTGCGCCGCGGCGGGGAAAATGCATGCCGCGGCGCGCCTATTCGTAGGGCACACAGGATTTGCAGAAACCCTTACATCTATAAATACCCCCTTTACAACACAACTCGAAAGAACTTGACCAACTCATACACAACTCTTCCTCTTCTCAATTTTGCGACCCAAACACGACATTCAATCAGCTTTGAGAGCGTTGCCACACTATAACGAAGCGAGAGATACCATTCTAAGGATTCAAGGAAGCCAACAACGATCGAAGATAAAGCTTACGGAGGAGTACGTCAACCGATCCATAAGCGGTATTTAGATTTAGGTTTTCCTTGTTGTTATAGAATTAATTTATCTTCTCCATTTGTTAAAGTGTATGATCATATTTTATTTGTCTATGAATAACAATATGAACATGAGCGGCTAGTTTCATTATGGATGTTTAGTTTGTGTTGCCATGTTTGCTAGGATTGTGTATGGTGTATTTAATTGATTTATGAATGAATTACTTTTTGATTAAGAGCATGTTTAAATGTTTGATTATGAATAATCATGGGCCAATTTGGTGTTCGTAGTTAGACTGAAAAATCTGAGATTTTAGTTAGAGGAACGTCACCTTAACTCTTTTCCGAAACACTTAATCAAAGCTTCAAGTTAGTGACTTAGTCATAGCATTAATTTGATTGGCATAATTTCCTTGCGCATAATTTGATAGCTAGTTAATTTACCCCGGCCAAAGGCGGTTAATTAGTTAATCAACAAAGAAACCTACCCCGGCCAAAGGCGGTTAATTAGTTAATCAACAAAGAAACCTACCCCGGCCAAAAGGAGTTTCGTAATTAAAAGGAAAGCCGGTAGTTTAATTCATATAGGACGTTCATGCATATCACCATACCTTTTCGATGCAAACATGGTTAACCAAGCTAAACGTCCATACATCCTCTATTGATATTTGATTTGATTGAATCGATTGTCTGATTGCCATCTTGATTTCGTGTGATTTTCGTATAATTGTTCCCGTTACCAAAACCAAACAAACTCTTTTTACAGTTTTATTAGCATTAGGATTCTAGTTACTTAGAGTTTTAGTTTCACTAGAACTCTATTTAATTAGTCTTTATTTTCATTAGAACTCTATTTAGATTAAAAAGTTAGTTATTTAAAACCACTGCAATTCCTTGAGAGACCGACCTTGGAAGTTGCTTATCACTTTACTACGAGTGATTCGTACACTTGCGAGTACACATTTTAACACATCAAGTTTTTGGCGCCGTTGCCGGGGAATTGGCGTTTTAGATAATTTTCTTTTTAACTTTTTAGAGTTTCTTAATTTTTTTTTATTTGTTTATTTATTTTATTTGTTATCTTTTATTTATTTATTTATTTTATTTTTATTTTTATTTTATTCAAAAAAAAAAAAATTTCAAAAAAATCAGAAAATAAAAAAATCAAAAAAATAGTGTTTTTAATTGCTTAATCTGTGGTGCTTTGATTTCTCTGTTGTTTTTGTTAGTTTTTGAAAGGTACCGTTCATCAACAACATCAACAAATTTTAAAATGCACCTAATCAGGCTGGATACTGAAATCCAAGAGCCAATACAAATGAAGAGCTGCATGATATGACAGACATAGAGGTATGTAGCATTTGTGGTTTATATGGGCATTATGCTAATGTTTGCACTTTTGCAGGTGATTACTATGCATCCCCTAATCCAAACTTTGATTTTAATGAGAGATGTCACCCACCTTGGAATGATCCTTATTTCAGTACCTATAATCCTGAGTGGGGAAATCACCATAATTCTTCATGGCAAGCAAACTTTACCCCACCTTATGCCCAATACAACATGCAAAGCTCAAATTTTCAATCATATGACTCATCGTATGCCCAATACAACATGCAAAGCTCTAATTTTCAACCATATGACCCACCTTATGCACAATACCAAATGCAAAGCTCAAGTTTTCCTACATATCCATCTAGGGCCACCTTCGAAGAGAGCTTGAATTCTTTCATACAAGGAAGTAGAGTTTCTAATCAACCTAGGAAGCCAACCTTAGAGGAAACCTTGAATGCTTTCATACAATCTACTAGTGAAAGGATGGAGTCTGTGGAGGCATCAATGAAACGAATAGAAATACAAGTTGGGCAATTAGCGGAACAAATTCAAAAACAAGAAAAGTTGCCCACTCAGATTGAGCAAGTGAAGGATGACACAATTCTTCAAAGTGGTAAAAATTTTGAAAATATTTATTTTCCTGAAACTTTTGATAATTCACCACTTTGTGTAGAAAATACAGATGGGGAGCAAGCAATTCTCAAAGAATGTCAAGCTGATGAATATCAAATTCTACAAACTTCTATGGAGAACAAGGAGGAATTATCTTCACCTCCCATGCCACACAAGGCACCTAAGACTTGCACATTCCCAATTTATTCTCTATACCACTTCCACAAAAAAATGTGTGCTGTGTTTCTTAGGAAACAATTACCGAGATGGAAGGACAAGCTTAATGACATACTAGCTCGAAAAATTAATATCATACACTTCAAAATCTTTGATGACGGTGGATAGAAACGAGAGAAGCCACGTCTTGCTAAGACATTAAACTAAGCCCTTAATGGGAGGCACCCATTCGGTATTGTATTTCTTTCGTTGTCTTTATTTCTTTTATTTCTTTTTTCATTTATTTTCTTTTATTTTCCTTTATTTTTTTTGGATTGTTTAACTTTGTTTGATGTTTTTGTGTCTTCAATTGCCTTAGTTATAATTAAAAATTGGATTTGAATGTGAATTGTGTGCATACACTTTGAGGTTCAATATATGTTCATACATTCTTCATGAGAGAAGCGAGGAACAGTGAACCGGAGCATAGCGAGTAACGACACAATCTCATACGAAAGGGGGGTAACTTCTTACACTTTTTCTTATTTCTTATGTTCTTCTTTTTCACATTGAGGACAATGCAGAAATTAGGTTGGGGGTGGGAAGAATATTCCATGAGCATGAAATATGACCAATTTTAAATTTTTAACTTTGTCACTTGAATTGTTTTTAGTTAGTGTCGTGTCTACTTGATTCAATCCGGAAATCTATGATATTAACATGATTGTAATGACGATGACATGTGAGAGATGTTAGATTTTTACCTAAGCAACGAAGCACACAAATGTTGGATTCATCTAATTTGAGAATTTTGTGGTACTTGTGGTAGTTTGCATGGTTAGTTTAACTATTCTGATTTGTGGAATGTATGCATGTTCATGATATGTTTTAAGTCTCAACAATCTCTAGAACTCATTTGAAAACACGTTGAAGCGAAATAATAGAAACAAATGCCACTTAGAAAGTGATTCAGGCCATTTTTGGACCGTTTGGACCTTTCATGCCTCCCCGCAATATTTTATCAATAGCACACCCTTGAACTCAACATTGACATACATTGTACTACCCTTAGTGATAAGAGTACTCGATGTAATATTTGATTTTCATGAGCAATTATGTTATATTTGTCTTGCTTCATCATAAAAAAAAAATGAAAAAAAAAAAAAAAAAAAAAAAAATGAAAAAATGATGATGATTGAAATAACGAGCAAGAAAAGTAGAGAAAGAAAATCAAGCAAAAAGATTCAAAGAACATATGAATTTAAGGGAGGATGAAAAGGCGCAATTAGTGGAAAAAGTTGAAAATATGTTTGTGAAATAAAAAGTACTCTTATCATATGAAAACATCATTTTCGTACTTTCATAATCACACACCTAGCCATAACTTTACAAGCTTGATGAAGTCCTATTGATTCTAGGTTGTTTAGTTTCTATATTAGTGGAGATGAGTTTGAAAAATGAGCATATGGAGTTTATAAGTGCAAAAATTCACATTCATATTTTACTTGCACATTTATGAGACACTGAAATGTAACCTATGAATATCATGCATGACACGGTCAGATAGTATAACTAACGGGTTTGTGGTGTGATTGGTTGTTCAAAATTCGATTACCATGATGAGTTTGATGTTTGGACTGTTTTTGAGCTTAGGCGATGTTTAACTATTTCATGTATTATTCGTTGTTAACAATTTTTGAGACGTATGCATGGATTGATTCAAGTATTGTTAGAGTCTTCATTAGTTTTGAGTCTTTATTTGTGTCAGTTACGATGTTTGCGGGTATCATCACTGGAAACCCTCACGAGACTATAACTCGTCCACTAGGGCCACCTAGGGGTTTAAAGGCTTGTTGCATACGCTAAATGCAACCGTGACAATCTACGGAAGTGATTTAGGTTAGGTTAGTTTATTTCATTTGTTTTTAATTTTATTTTAGGTCGCTTCACTTGCTAGAGACTAGCAAGAAGCTGGTTGGGGGTTGTGATGAGTGCTCGAAAAGCACTAATATTTTGTGATTAATTGTGCTTAATTGTTTGATATATAGATTTATTATGATTGTTTATTCGATTATTTTCATAAATCTATCCATTCGAAGTCACGGGTATATTTTAGTGTATTTCAGGTGTTTTTAGCGTCAAATGAGTTAAATAATGCAAACACGCAAAGACGGAACACTTACGGCGCTCGGATCACGAGTTACGGGCTAAACAAGACAAATATGTAAGCCTTACATAACGAGCCATCACATATGTAAGGGGGTAAGCATGAAGAGAAGGAAAGCAATTCGCGCCGCGGCGAATAAACTTCGTGCCGCGGCGAGGGTCTGAACAGCGTATGTAAATGTATGTACATACCATTTACATACCGTTACATACAAGGAGCGCCGCGGCGAAGAAAACATATGCCGCGGCGAGAGGCTCTCGGGTTGAATCCTGGAAAACATAGAAACATTGCGCGCCGCGGCGGGATAATTGCATGCCGCGGCGAGGAGCTCTCGGGTTTTTACATATTTTTCAGAATTTGTGTTGCGCCGCGGCGGGGAAAATGCATGCCGCGGCGCGCCTATTCGTAGGGCACACAGGATTTGCAGAAACCCTTACATCTATAAATACCCCCTTTACAACACAACTCGAAAGAACTTGACCAACTCATACACAACTCTTCCTCTTCTCAATTTTGCGACCCAAACACGACATTCAATCAGCTTTGAGAGCGTTGCCACACTATAACGAAGCGAGAGATACCATTCTAAGGATTCAAGGAAGCCAACAACGATCGAAGATAAAGCTTACGGAGGAGTACGTCAACCGATCCATAAGCGGTATTTAGATTTAGGTTTTCCTTGTTGTTATAGAATTAATTTATCTTCTCCATTTGTTAAAGTGTATGATCATATTTTATTTGTCTATGAATAACAATATGAACATGAGCGGCTAGTTTCATTATGGATGTTTAGTTTGTGTTGCCATGTTTGCTAGGATTGTGTATGGTGTATTTAATTGATTTATGAATGAATTACTTTTTGATTAAGAGCATGTTTAAATGTTTGATTATGAATAATCATGGGCCAATTTGGTGTTCGTAGTTAGACTGAAAAATCTGAGATTTTAGTTAGAGGAACGTCACCTTAACTCTTTTCCGAAACACTTAATCAAAGCTTCAAGTTAGTGACTTAGTCATAGCATTAATTTGATTGGCATAATTTCCTTGCGCATAATTTGATAGCTAGTTAATTTACCCCGGCCAAAGGCGGTCAATTAGTTAATCAACAAAGAAACCTACCCCGGCCAAAAGGAGTTTCGTAATTAAAAGGAAAGCCGGTAGTTTAATTCATATAGGACGTTCATGCATATCACCATACCTTTTCGATGCAAACATGGTTAACCAAGCTAAACGTCCATACATCCTCTATTGATATTTGATTTGATTGAATCGATTGTCTGATTGCCATCTTGATTTCGTGTGATTTTCGTATAATTGTTCCCGTTACCAAAACCAAACAAACTCTTTTTACAGTTTTATTAGCATTAGGATTCTAGTTACTTAGAGTTTTAGTTTCACTAGAACTCTATTTAATTAGTCTTTTATTTTCATTAGAACTCTATTTAGATTAAAAAGTTAGTTATTTAAAACCACTGCAATTCCTTGAGAGACCGACCTTGGAAGTTGCTTATCACTTTACTACGAGTGATTCGTACACTTGCGAGTACACATTTTAACACATCACATAACATCATTAACCTCATGCACACCAGCCACTCTTTTTGTTGCTGTTACTCTGTCCATTGGCCATTGGTAATTATTACTAGCCATCGTCTCAAGTAAATCATAGGCTTCATTGTAAGACTTGGCTAAAAGAGCTCCATTAGCAGATGCATCAACAATAGCTCTCGTTTGAGCATAGAGACCATTGTAGAAAGTCTCCATTTGGATCCAATGAGGTATACCATGGTGAGGACATTTCCTTAAACCTTTCCCAAACTTCATATAGAGATTCTCCATCCAATTGTTGATAGGAGGTGATGTCATTCCTCAATTTAGCATTCTTTGTTGGTGGGAAGTATTTCATCAAAAATTTCTCAGCTAAATCATTCCAAGTTGCAATAGAGTCAGGTGGTAGAGAATTAAGCCACGCTCTAGCACGATCTCTTAGTGAATATGGAAATAATTTGAGCCTGAAAGCCTCCTCAGTCACACTTGTCCATTTAAAAGAATCACTGACTTCGATAAACAACCTGAGATGCAGATGAGGATCTTCTGTAGGTAACTCACTGAACTGCCCAACTGTTTGTAGCATTTGAAACATCACTGGTTTTAACTCAAAGTGAGTTGCTTGAATATTTGGTCTTGTGATGCTTGGATTCAACCCCTTTAGCATAGGCAATGCATATTCATTCAAAGCTCTGTCCCTATCATCCATTGGAGGTATTGGATTGATGCATTGTTTACATTTAGCCCATTGCCATTGTTTTTGTCCCCTACTTGTGCCATTCCTTCAATCTGAGTGAAACCTTGTTGTTCTCGCCTTCTTAATTTGAAAGTATGCTTGATCTCAGTATCTAAGGGTAAGATCTCCTCTTCTCGAAATTTGCTCATACAAAAGACACAAGGGAGATATTAGATAAACAAAAATTAAATAAAAACAAAAGTTGATTTCTTCGAATAATTTCTAACGTTGCCAATCCCCAGCAGCGGCGCCAAAAACTTGTTGCTCACAATGGTGTATATAATTTTACGCAAGTGCACGTGTCGCAAACAAGTAATATAATGATAAGAAAAATCGTTCCCACTGAGATTGGAGTACTAGAAAATATCGTAAAAATTAACTATTAAAATCAATATTTTGTGTTTTTGTTTATTAAAATAAAATAAATAAAATAAAATAAATAGTACGAGAGGACAATAGTAAAAATATTGAAACAAAATTCAACGAGAAAGATATCAAGAATCGCAAGTAGATAAATCAATTAGGATTGCGAATGTGACAAGTGATGTAGACAAACTGCATTGCTGCATATGTTAGTTTGATATGATTTATTTACGTGGGTAACATAAAAAGCATTCCTTTTTATTTATTATTTATTTATATAAGATCAAAAGCGTTCCTGCATGGCTGCATTACAACTTTACTAGGAAAGCAACATATTATTGTTTGGTACTTTGTGAATTATTTTCTTAAAATAATATGACTATGGAACAAAACTAGTGCGTTTTAAAGCATTGAAACAAAACAATATGCACTTATGCCCCTTTATTTTATTTTCAAATTGCATATAAATTATTTCTTTCTATGATATGTTGCATTTGTCTCATATGATCTTATGTGATATATAGATTCAAAGTAAAAATGATGGAATCATTAGAACAAGTAGAACAACTTCAAATTGAAGATATTGAGACTAATGATGAGGTTGATATAGATGAGGTAGTGAGTTTGGATACAAAGGAAAAAGGAAAGAAACGTTTGAAAAAGAGAGCAAAAATTTGACATTATTTTAAAGATATTCCAATTGGACCTAACAAAGAGGAGAAATCAGCGTGTATTTATTGTGGTGCTTCATTTAGATTTGAGTCATTTTATGGGATAGGCAATTTTATTCATCATTATGCAAAGTGTCTTAAGAGAGATAATCATGATGTTGGTCAGATAATTATCGATAAAACTAAGGAAGGGTATGCAATTTGCTCCACTTAATACGATCTAGAAATATTTAGGAATTTGATTGCTTGAGCAATTATAATGCATGACTTACCTTTTCAATTTGTTGAATATGAAGGTATTAGAGATTATTTTCAGCATCTTCATCCCAATGTTAAGTTAGTTTCTAGGAACACTGCTAAGACTAATGTTCTTAATATGTACTTGAGTGAAAAATCAAAGATTAGATCTATGTTAGATGCATGTCCTAGAAGAATTTGTCTAACCTCTAATTGTTGGTCTTCTTTAACCTATGATGGTTACATTTTTCTCACATGTCATTTCTTCGATAGTGAGTGAAAATTACAAAAAAGATTGTTGAATTTCTCTTTTATGCTACCTCCACACGATGCCCCATCTTTATGTAATAATATTCATTCTATGTTGCATGAGTGGGGAAATGATAAGAAAACTTTTTCAATGACATTGGACAATGCTTCTGCTAATATTAAGTTTGTTCCATTGTTGGTCAATAACTTGAGTTTGTGTGGATCTCTTGTTTGCAATGGTGAATTCTATCATATCTGATGTTGTGCACACATCATAAATTTAATTGTTCAAGATGGTCTCAAAGATGTTGATAATGCAGTTTGTAAAGTTCGTGATAGCATCAAATATGTGAGAGGGTCACAAATGAAAAAGGAAAAGTTTAAAGAATCTGTAAAATTGACAAATTTGGATTCCACTAAATGATTGAAGCTAGATGTTGCAACTAGGTGGAATTCGACCTATCTCATGCTTGAAAGCGCTTTATGCTATCGTCGAGCATTTCAGCAATTATCTTTGATTGATTCTTGTTATGTAAATTGTCCTATGACGTCTGAGTGGGAAAAGGTGGATAAAATTTGTAGTTTTTTGGCATTGTTTTATGAGATCACGCTCCAATTTTTTGGAACCAGGTATCCTACTGCAAATTTGTATTTCGCTTCTGTTAGTTCATGTTATATTTTTTTAAAGAAGAAAGTGCAGAGTGATGATGAGTATCTTAAAGATATGGTAAGTAGGATGCTTGCAAAGTTTGAGAAATATTGGACTGATTTTAGCATTATCTTGTCCATACCATTGATTTTGGACCCAAGATACAAGTTAAAATTTGTTGAATTCACCTACAAAAGGATCTATGGTCAATCAACTTTTGAATATGAGATTTCTTTAATAAATCTCAAGAATAAGTTGAATGAGATTTATAAAGAATATGCTTAAGATGTTTCTTCTCAAAATGTGTCAATATCCAGATAAACAGTAAGATTTAGGGACAACAATGATGATAAAGCAATAAGTCATGGTCATGTCCTTTATAGAAAAGAAGAAGATCTAGTGGAGGTACAATTTATAATAATTTAACTTGTTTATTTATTACTAAAAGTTTATCTTATTTATTTATAAATTATAACTTTTGTTTTGTTTCTTCATTTTAGAGTTTCAATTCTTGTAGTGATGACACTCCACAAAAAAATCAATTGGAGGCTTATTTAGAAGAACCTCTAGTGAAGCAACCGATTGAAAATGGTGATTTTAACATCCTTGAATATTGAAAAGGAAACAATATTCGATTTTCTTTTGTGGCTACTATGGCTCGTGATATCTTAGCCATTCTAGTTTCAACTGTTGCTTCAGAATCTGCGTTTAGTGTTGGTGGGAGAGTTTTAGATCAATTTCACACTTCACTTTTTCTTACCACGGTTGAGGCATTAGTTTGTACCTGAGATTGCTTTTATAGTGATAAAGGTATTGTACAATTTTTTATAACAGTTACATATTTTGGAATATTTTCATTTTCTTTACATTTTTTTTATAGATAATAAACCAAATTTGGATGAGTTAGTGCAAGATGTTATGGGCAAAGTTGTAAACGAAGCTCCTTCTCAAAGTTCCAATACTTAAAAGGTAAGGATTACTTTTATATTTAAATTTTATTTTTATAATTTAAATATATATGATTCAGGATTAGTTCTTATAATTTTTTGTTGGCTTTCGTATTACCATTACTCCAAAGCTCCATGCTTAAAACCACACCCCCTTAACTAATCTCTACAACACACTAATATAAAATTACTATCATTAATTTGCTGAACAAACCCTTTATAGAACTGAGCTTCGGTTTTATTTTAAATACTCATAACAATTACATGTGTGTTCACCTCTTATCTGACATGAGTTATTCTTCTATTTAATATAGGTAGAGAGGGAGAACTCAGATCTTGAGCATTTGATTTGGGTAATGGGTTATTGGATTTCTCATATTTGGTTATTCTGGTTGGGACAAGCAGTTGGGGTTAAGCTTCTTTTGTTTGGACTATTTTTCATTTTGAAACATTATTTATGTATTTTGTGGTTTATGTGTAATTCAAACACTTTACTTTAAAAGTGTGAACATTTTGGAACATATCGACAGATTATCTTTGTTAGGTGTATTGTAATTTTATGTGGATCATGTTTAATAGTGTGAACATTTTGGTTTTTGGACTGTTTTGTCTGTTTGGTACATTTTTCAAATTTTCAATTTGCAAGGGATGTTGCTATTAAGAGATTTTCAGAGGATCCAGAGTGCAAAATTTTTCTGATGAGCTAGAAAGCAAGAGGGGTAGCACTCAATCTTACAATTGCATCTCATGTGCATATTATTTGGCAGCTTTTGACTTTTGAGCCATATATAGCATTCAAGAAGATTGAAAAGTATTTCTTATGTGATACTTTAGAAAAAAATACTTTAATGGCTTATAGTAGTTAAATTTAAAATACTTCAATCCGGTAATGTTTCAGTTTGGCTTCTGTTTTGTCTAGATGTGCTTTTCTCTTGTTATTGTTTGATAGGGAATGGTGATGATGGCTGTTGCATTTTCCCTCTAACCAGCTTGCAGATTGGGTAATATACTCAAACCCCCCCTTTTTTATTCACTAAAATTTGCATGTTTCTTTTATATTAGGCCTTAGGTTAGTTTTACATTGAATAAGAAGTGCCTTTTTTGTATTCTATTAGAGTAATTTAGTTCATATTATTTTTCAATTCTATGATCTGGTTTGGGAATATGAATATTTCTATACTCGTTGCTAAATGAAACAATGTAATTGCTAAATTAATTTGGTCATTTTGCTGCAATTTGCAGACTGATACCTCTTTGGTTATAGAGGCTAAATTCATGCAAAGATGGGAATTTGATAGTATACCCTGTCTGCTTTCTTCTCTGTATTGTATGCTGTCTCTTTTTTATTGTTTAAAGCCAAAACCTTGTGCTCATAAACTTAGAGAATCAAAATAATATATTTGGTAGAAAAAAGGTACTTGAAAGCCCCACTTTTGGTAAACATTCTTGCATACTATAGTTAAACTATAATATGGTATAATAATTTTGTAATCAGCATAATTATAAAATAATCATTTGTTACTATCATATGTTTTATGAGCGCTTTTTAACACAACTCAAATGTAATTATGTAAATGCCTAATTGGGCTAGCTATGTGCAGGAACATAGCAATTAAAAGTATGTCTCACAACATTAACTTTTTTTAACCAGTAGAATGTTGATACCTCACTTGAAGACACATATCATGTTGAGAAACTTTTGGTAGCAGCACTGAACTAGTCAATGCTACATATATCTTATAAATCTAACAATTTTATGCATTTTAATGAAAATTATCATTGATAAAATGTGTATTCACATTGGTGGTGTTGCTTTTGAGATGTATAACATTTCTCTTTTAACTTTCAGAAACAATATCTAAAATTTACATGGGTGACACCAGTAGAAAGGAGAAGTTGATTTCACGACCAGTTTCTGATTTAGGTTGATTTTGTGCTTTTTAGATTCGGGTTGATTTAGGTTGATTTCACGACTCGTTTCTAATTCAAGTTGATTGCAGTCTTTTTAGGTTCAGGTTCGGGTTTGAGTTTCGGGGTCTAATTAGACCCGTTTAAAATATAGGTCATGCTCGAGTTGTTCGAGTTCGGATCCGGGTTTGAAATATGTGACATGTTTTCAATTCGGGTCGTGTTCGGGTTGAGCATGTTCGGATCAGGTTGCAAATAGGTTGACCCGAACTACATGAATTGCCACCACTAATTTTAATGTAATTTTTGTCTTGTATTAAAAGAGAAGTGATCTTGATATCTTATAGAAAGAAATATTGTACATACCTTCAAGTTGATTCCAAACACAAATATGAGACTTGTGTTGAGGCAAAAATGACAATGTCATCTTTCCATTCAATCGAAAAGAAAATGGAACCTCTTGATTTAATCCATAGTGATCTATGTGATTTGAAGTTTAATCAAGCAAGAGATGGCAATAAGTATTTTATTACTTTTGTTGATGATAGCACAAAACACTGCCATGTATATCTACTTAAAAGCAAAGATGAAACTATAGAGAAATTTATTGTTTATAAAGTTAAAGTTGAGAATCAACTCAACAAGAAAATTAAGGTACTATGCAATGCTCATGGTGGTGAGTATGAAGCACCTTTTGGTGAGTTCTGTGTAGAACATGGAATCATACATGAAACCACAGCCACTTATTCACCTCAGCAGAATGGAGTAATGATGAACACTATTTTGACTTACTATTTGTTACGTTTTTAAGTATTTATTTTGCATTTAATTTCAATATAATCTTGTTTTGGAGGGTATTATATTGTTTTGTAGGTCAAAGTAGGTTTGGGAAGAAATGTGAAAAAAGAGAGTAAAAAAGAAGCAAAAAGTGTTAGAGAATGTAAGCCTTACATTGGGTGCCATTCACTATGTAAGGGGGACAAACAAAAGCTTAGGAATGTAAGTCTTACATCAAGAATCAGCAAATTATGTAAGGGCATTTACATGGCATTACAACAACGCGCGCCTAGGCATAGAAAACGTGCGCCGAGGCGGAGAGGTTTCTGTCTTGATTTGAATTCCTGAAAAATATAGCCCGCCGAGGCATAGAAAACGTACGCCGAGGCGGGGAGGTTTCTGTCTTGATTTGAATTCCAGGAAAATATAGCGCGCCAAGGCATAGAAAACGTGCGCCGAGGCGGGGAGGTTTCTGTCTTGATTTGAATTCTAGGAAAATATAGTGCGTCGAGGCATAGAAAACGTGCGCCTAGGCGCGTGTACTCGGATTTTATTTCCAACCTTTCAACCCCAACACACACACACTCAAACCCTAACATATAAATACCCATTTTTAACACTCCCCACATATCCAGAGTGAACAGTGTCCGTGAATAGAGCCTTTTCTTCTTCTTCTCCACACTTTGAGAGAGAAATTACTCCATTAATGATCCTCCATTGAAGCTCCATCAACAATCTTGAAGAAGGTGACCATCTAACATCAAGAGCTTGTTTCAAGAGTGGAAGTGGGGTATTTTATTGTGTGTAATCTCTTTTCTCTTTAAGAACTCATATAATGTTATTTGTAATGAAAAATATTGATTTGGATTCTATTATGAGTAGCTAAACTCTTTGTGTGTGGGATTTTAGTAATGTAACCATGAATGGATGATTGTTTATGTGGATTATTTTATATTAAAGTGATTTATTTCATGTTCGTTGTTCTTAACATTTATGTTCATTAATTACTTTTGGCAAATTTAATTTATGAATGTATGAAATATTTTAGGGTTGAGTTTTAGAAACGCTATCTAAATTCAATTGGGCATTTTTGAGCATGAGCCTAATTTAAGTGCATTGACTTGTCTTAAATTAGGTGATTAAATTATTTTTCCTAAGTTTAATGCTAATTAACTAATTAACGGTCCGGATCAAAAAAGCTAATTAGTTAATTAAGGAAAAATTGCCATTGATTTGGGATTTTCTAGGGTTAGTGAAAACAATCATTAAATTCTACTTTTTTTATGCTTAATTGTGAAAACCACATAAATAGATCTATCCATGATTGGTTAACTAGCTAATTTCTCACACTCGTTCATCTCATTGTTTCGGTAATATTTTCATGTATTCACTTTATTTGTTTTAAGATTTTATAACTTTAGAAATAGTTTACAAAACCAACTTTTGATAGAGTGTCTAGGATTTATTTTCATAATTAATTTTTAGAAAACAATTTACTTTTTAAAACTACTGCAAATTCCTTGAGAGATCAACCTCGGAGTTGCTTATCGCTTTCTACAAGTGATTCGTACACTTGCAAGTACTAAATTTATCACATCAAGTTTTTGGCGCCGTTGCCGGAGAATTTGGCGTTTTAAATTGTTTATTTGTTTTCTTGTCAGTAAATTTTCGTATTTTGTTTGTTTTCGTGATTTTCTGTTTAGTTCTTTTATTTAATTTGTTTTGTTACTTGTTGGATTCATATAGTGTCTGGTGCTTTGATTTTGTGTTGTTTTTGATTGTGCTTGCAAGGTAGGAGATCTCTTGGAAATCCACTAGCACCATTCATAGACAACATCAATAAGAGGCGAGCACATTTGAGACAATTTGACACCAAAAATCTGAAGGAAGAGCATCCACCAATTATGGGAGATCCTTGACCTCCACCGAGAGATATGACGATGAAGGAGTATGCAAGGCCAATCATTGGCATTGCAACTTCTTGCATCCAATTAGGAGAAGCTGCTCTAAATTATGAGCTTAAAAACATACATTTTAATATGTTTCCATCTTTTTATGGGATTCCTAACGAAGATCCGCTAACTTTTATTCGTGATTTCTATGCTGTTGTGCAGACTTTTCCACTATAGGGGCTAAATGAGGATCAATTGAGAATGAGGTGTTTCCCATACACGCTTAAAGACAAGGCCAAGTCATGGCCTTATGACTCTTCCGCCTGGATCTCTTTCAACCTGGGACGCAGTGTTCAACAAGTTTATGGGAAAGTTCTATTCCCATCAAAAGACTGCCGACCTAAGAACGAAAATAGCTACATTCTCTCAAATGGACGGCGAACCATTTCATGAGGCGTAGGATCGCTACAAATTTCTTCTGATATAGTGCCCACACCATCACTTTCCTTTGCAACTCCAGAATCAATTTTTCTATGATGGGTTGACACAACAATGTCAATTTACTGTGGATAATGTTGCGGGAGGGGCCATGGGAGAAAAGACTGCTAATGAGACGTATGACCTATATGAGATGTTGGGTGCTAATTCCCAACAAAAGAGCTCTAGAGGATGGAGGATGGGAGTTAACGAGGTAGCTTCGGGTAATGAGATGGCGATGCAAATTGCGGAGCTTACAAAACAGATCGTCCTCCTCACCTCCAAGAACACACCGACTCAAGAGGTATGCGGTATTTGTAGTACTTATGGACATGGTGCTAATATTTGTCCTTTTGTTTGTGATCAAAATGTAGGTATAAACTACGAGCAAGCTAATGCTATGGAGGGATACCAACCGAGGCCAAGGAATGATCCTTACTCGAACACATATAATTCCGGTTGGAGAAGTCATCCCAATTTCTCTTGGAAGAGAAATAACAATCAGAGCTATGCTCAGAATAACTTCCAACACCATCCCAACAACAACAACAATCCAAACAATAACAACTTGTAGCTTACTCTTCCCAACAAACCAAGCTTGGAGGACAGCTTAAATGCATTCATTCAAGTTAGTCGGGAGAATCAAATGAAGAGTACTCAGAGATTGGATTCGTTAGAGGCTTCTATGAAAAGGGTTGAAGGCCAAGTGGGTCAATTGGCGGAGCACCTCCAAAGTAAAAAAAAAGGAAAATTATCGAGCAAGCAAAGGCGGTCACGGTCCTTCGCAGTGGTAAGATCGTAACTAAAAATTTACTTGAAATATCTGATGATCTACCTTTTAATGCAGGAAACATGGAAGAAGGCAGTGCAATACCAGAAGAGAGTAATGCACCCAAGGCTAAGGAAGATGAGCCTTTCAAGGAATCGAATGTAGAGTCATCCACCGCTCCCCAATTGCACAAATCATCTGAGCCTTACCATCCACCTGTACCTTTTCCACACCGTCTCAAGGACGATAAACAGGATAAGCAATTTTTTGATCTTTTTAACATGCTTTCTAAAGTTCAAATAAATCTGCCCTTACTAAATGTAATTAGAAATGTGCCTTCCTATGCAAAATTTTTCAAGGATCTAAATACTAGGAAGAGAAAGTATGGTTTAAATAAGAGGATAGTTGTTTATGAAATTTCTAGTTCAATTCTTCAACAATGTTTACCACCTAAACTTAAGGATCCTGGGAGTTTTAACATTAACATTACTTTGGGGAATAAGAAAGTGGTAAGAGCCATGCTAGACTTAGGTGCAAGCATAAACTTAATGCCATATTCGATTTATTTGCAACTAGGTCTAGGAGAATTGAAACATACTACCATGTCCCTACAATTAGCTGATAGATCTGTGAAATATCCTAATGGAATGGTAGAGGATTTGCTTGTACAGGTTGATAAGTTGATTATACCTGTAGATTTTGTTGTGTTGGATATGCAGGAGAATCCATCTATGGACAAAAAGCACACTATTCTTCTTGGTAGGCCATTTATGGTCACTACTAAGACAATTATAGATGTCCATAGTGGAAGTCTAACTATGACAGTTTTGGGAGAAACTGTCAATTTTAGAGTATTTGATTCCTCCCAAAGACCTTCTATATCCTCAATTGATGAATGTTCCTATATAGACCATATTGATACTCTTATTTATGATGCCTTTTTGCAGGATGAAATTAAAGACGGACTTGAGTATGGCTTAACAGTTGATAGGGTAGAGAGAGAATTGGATGATGAAACTGAGGGATACAGAGAGTTGTTAGATAATGTTGACCCATTAGAAGAACCAAGTATGCCCTTAGAGTTATCCAAAACCCCATCTAGGAAAGACAATACTCCACCTAAGCTTGAGTTGAAAGAATTGCCAAAACATCTTAAGTATGTGTTTTTGGGTGAGGGGGATACCTATCCGGTTATAATTTCATCTACCTTGACCCAAACCCAAGAACGAGCACTAGTGAAAATACTTAAGAAGTATACGAAAGCCATAGGATGGAGCATTGGTGATATTAGAGGTATTAGTCCCACCATGTGTATGCATAAGATAAATCTTGAGGACAATACCAAACCTGTGAGAGAAGCCCAAAGGAGACTTAACCCTATTATGCAAAAGGTAGTGAAAACGAAAATTTTAAAACTCTTAGAAGTAGGGGTTATTTATCCTATTACGGATAGCAAATGGGTTAGCCCGGTACACGTGGTACCGAAGAAATCTGAGATCACTGTGATAAAGAACAATAAAAATGAGTTAGTGCCCACAAGAGTGATCACGGGATGGAGGATGTGCATCGATTTTCGTAAATTAAATTTGTACACAAAGAAAGATCATTTTTCTCTTACTTTTATTGATCAAATGCTTGAACGTTTAGCAGGGCATGATTTTTACTGTTTTCTTGATGGTCTTTCAGGTTATTACCAAGTGCCCATTGCTCCGGAAGATCAGGAGAAGACCACATTCACATGCCCATTCGGGACATTTGCTTTCAGGAGGATGCCATTCAGTCTTTGCAATGCCCCCGCCACATTCCAACGATGCATGATTTCAATATTCTCGGATATGGTGGAGAAGTGTATAGAGGTATTTATGGATGATTTTTTGATTTTTGGAAATTCATTTGATGATTACCTGAATAATCTGACTCGTGTGCTTGAGCGTTGTATTGAGAGTAACTTGACCCTTAATTGGGAAAAAAATCATTTTATGGTTAAACATGGCATTGTATTAGGGCATGTTATTTCAAGTAGAGGTATTAAAGTGGATAAAGCAAAAATTGATCTAATAGCTAAACTTCCACCTCCCATAAATGTTAAGGGAATAAGGAGTTTTTTTGGCCATGCGGGTTTTTATAGGAGATTTATTAAGAATTTTTCTAAGATAAGTTGTCCCCTATGTAATCTGTTAGCTAAGGATGTTTCTTTTGTCTTTGATAATGATTGCTTGAATGCTTTTAATGTTTTAAAAGAAAAACTAACTTCTGCGCCCATTATCATGGCACCTGATTGGTCACTTCCCTTTGAAATTATGTGTGATGCGTCTGATTTTTTCATAGGGGTTGTTTTAGGACAACGAGTAGATAAGTGTTTGCATGTCATTTACTATGCTAGTAAAACTCTTAATGACACTCAACTTAACTACTCGACCACCGAAAAAGAATTTTTGGTTATTGTGTTTTCTCTTGATAAATTTAGGTCTTATTTGGTAGGATCTAAAGTAATTGTGCATTCGGACCATGCAGTTTTGCGGTATTTGTTAAGTAAACCGAATGCTAAGTCTAGACTAATTCGGTGGGTTTTGTTGTTACAAGAATTCGACTTAGAGATTAGGGATAAAAAGGGAACCAAAAATGTGGTAGTTGATCATTTATCTAGGTTGATTTCTAACTTTGACACTACTGAGAGTGACAAAGATATTGCTATTGTTGAGACTTTTCCTGATGAACAATTATTTTATGTGGATCCAAACCCTTGGTATGCTGATATTGTAAATTATCTTGCTAGCGGTTTGTTGAGGCCTAACATTTCTTTTCAGGAAAAGAAAAGGTTTTTTCATGTGTGCAGGCAATACTTTTGGGATGACCCGTATCTATTCAAAATCTGTCAAGACCAAGTCATCCGGAGGTGTGTGCCGGAAGAGGAACATGCGAGCATCTTAACTTTCTGTCATGGACTTCATTGTGGAGGACATTTTGGCGGTAAGAAAACCGCCATTAAGGTGCTTTAATCTGGTTTTTATTGGCCTACTCTGTTTAAAGATGCTTATGATTGTTGCATGCGCTGTGATAGATGTCAGAGGACTGGTAACTTAGGTAGACGTAATGAAATGCCTCTGACATATAATCTTGTTGTTGAGTTGTTTGATGTATGGGGGATTGACTTCATGGGTCCTTTTTCCCCTTCTTTTGGCTTTGAGTATATCTTACTTGCGGTTGATTATGTGTCCAAGTGGATAAAGGCTATACCCACTAAATCTAATGATGCTAACTGTGTTGTGAAGTTCTTGAAGGAAACAATATTTAGCAGTTTGGCACACACAGGGCGATAATCAGTGATGGAGGGAGCCATTTCTGCAACAAACATTTTGATGGATTGTTGAGACAGTACAACATCACTCATAAAGTGGCCACTCCATATCACCCACAAACATCGGGACAAGTTGAAGTGAGTAACCGGCAAATAAAGGGTATTTTGGAACGTACGGTGCGACCTTCTAGGAAGGATTGGGCTTCAAAGCTCAATGACGCATTATGGGCTTATCGTACGGCATACATGACACCTATTGGGATGAGCCCATATCGGTTAATTTATGGCAAAGCATGCCATTTGCCCGTTGAGCTTGAGCACAAGGCCTATTGGGCAATCAAGTAGCTAAACATGGATTGTTAACAAGCGGGCGAGAAACCCTTACTTCAACTTGATGAGCTTGAAGAGATTCGAAACGAAGCTTATGAGAATGCTAAGATTTACAAAGAACGCACCAAGCGTTACCATGACAAAGGGCTTGTTGGTAAGTCTTTCTGTCCTAGAATGAAAATACTCTTATTTAACTCTCGTTTTAAACTTTTTCTAGGAAAGCTTCGATCAAGATGGAGTGGACCGTACCAGATTGTGGAAGTCTTTCCATATGGAGCTACTGAGTTGCTCAATCCGAAGACACAAGTAACTTTTAAAGTGAACGGACACTGTGTAAAGCCTTACTTGGAGGGAGTCGTTCGCAATGGAGATGCGGAGTGCATTGAAGCGCATGCACCTTAGCTCTGAACATCGTCTTGCTAAGACGTTAAACTAGGCGCTTGGTGGGAGGCAACCCACCGTTTTAGGTAATATCTTTTTTTTTTTTTTTTAATTTGGTTTTCCATTTACCCTTTCTAAATGCTTTTTCTGAACTTCTGTGTTGTTGAAAACCTTGAGGACAATGTTTAGTTTAGGTTTGGGGGTGCAAATTGGCTTGTAACTGTAACAAAATTTTAATGCTTTTGGTCAATTTTTGATGAATAACTAGTCTTTGTGCATTGTTTGTCTGATTTTTAAAATATTTAAGGATTGTTATAAAGATTGGTTTTAATTTGCAATCTTTGTTTCATGCTTTTGATGTTGAAACTAAGATGAACCCAAATCTTGTGTTTAAGAATCAAATAGTGGAAACTACCTTATGAGATGATTATTGAGCCATTAACTTTTCATTCTGAGAGATAATCATTCTTCTACTCTTTTAAACACTTTTCTTATTATTTCAAATTGTTAGATGATCTCTATAGATTTTTGCATTAAATGTTAGGATTTTAAACATCTAATGAAGGATCATGTGCTTAATTGAATTGCTTAGATTAAATTATTTGAGTAAAATTTAAAAGTGTTTGCCTATTTCATTCATGCTTGACTTTAAAAGATATGAGAAAATTCCTATATCCAACACACAAAAAAAAAAGCTAAGAATTTTCCATTCACAAAATACATATGTATTTGGGTCTTCAAAAAAAAAAATTATTATCATGACCCTACAGTTCTTCAAGTGTGAGATGGTTAATACAAAAAGAAAAATAAGAAATAATTTCCCTTGAAGTCAATGCATTTTCATTCATTCTAAGGCATGCACTTGAATTGTTGCTTGAGGATTTTAATTGATGCATGAGATTAATAATGTGATTTTTTTTTCATAAATTCTATCATTTGATTCCTTTCATGAGATCAATATTATACACTATTTGAGCCGTTCTTGTTTAATCATATGCGAAATCATTAGCTCATTTCTTTATATAAATTCTATTCGCATATACTTTGTTGAGTGTTTGAACCCATAGGATCGATGTGACTTGGAGAGAAATTCTTGTGAGGAATAGAGTTGAAACGAATTCGTATTCTTGAAACCAAGTTTAGGGGAGTCAATGTTGATATATTTTTAGTATTGGGATTTAGATTTGTGAAGCGAAACAAATCTAAATGGTGAACCTTGATGTGTTAGAATGTTGGATAAATTTGTATATAAATTATTGGTTATAAATTGGAAAGAAACTGAAGCATGACAAGTTTTGTTAATTTCAATTTTAGTTTTGTTATTTGTCTTTTCAATTTTAGTTTTGCTTGAGGACTAGCAAAATGTAGGTACCTACTATTTGTTACGTTTTTAAGTATTTATTTTGCATTTAATTTCGATATAATCTTGTTTTGGAGGGTATTCTATTATTTTGTAGGTCAAAGTAGGTTTGGGAAGAAATGTGGAAAAAGAGAGTAAAAATGAAGCAAAAAGTGTTAAAGAATGTAAGCCTTACATTGGGTGCCATTCACTATGTAAGGGGGACAAACAAAAGCTTAGGAACGTAAGCCTTACATCAAGAATTAGCAAATTATGTAAGGGCATTTACATGGCATTACAACAACACGCACTTAGGCATAGAAAACGTGCGCCGAGGCGGGGAGGTTTCTATCTTGATTTGAATTCTAGGAAAATATAGCGCGCCGAGGCATAGAAAACGTGCATCGAGGCGGGGAGGTTTCTGTCTTGATTTGAATTCTAGGAGAATATAGCGCACCGAGGCATAGAAAACGTGCACCTAGGCGCACATACTCGGATTTTATTTCCAGCCTTTCAACCCCAACACACACACACACTCAAACCCTAACATATAAATACCCATTTTTTACACTCCCCACATATCCAGAGTGAACAGTGTCCGTGAATAGAGCCTTTTCTTCTTCTTCTCCACACTTTGAGAGAGAAATTACTCCATTAATGATCCTCCATTGAAGCTCCATCAACAATCTTGAAGAAGGTGACCATCTAACATCAAGAGCCTGTTTCAAGAGTGAAAGTGGGGTATTTTATTGTGTGTAATCTCTTTTCTCTTTAAGAACTCATATAATGTTATTTGTAATGAAAAATATTGATTTGGATTCTATTATGAGTAGCTAAACTCTTTGTGTGTGGGATTTTAGTAATGTAACCATGAATGGATGATTGTTTATGTGGATTATTTTATATTGAAGTGATTTATTTCATGTTCGTTGTTCTTAACATTTATGTTCATTAATTACTTTTGGCCAATTTAATTTATGAATGTATGGAATATTTTAGGGTTGAGTTTTAGAAACGCTATCTAAATTCAATTGGGCATTTTTGAGCATGAGCCTAATTTAAGTGCATTGACTTGTCTTAAATTAGGTGATTAAATTATTTTTCCTAAGTTTAATGCTAATTAACTAATTAACGGTTCGGATCAAAGAAGCTAATTAGTTAATTAAGGAAAAATCGCCATTGATTTGGGATTTTCTAGGGTTAGTGAAAACAATCATTAAATTCTACTTTTTTTTATGCTTAATTGTGAAAACCACATAAATAAATCTATCCATGATTGGTTAACTAGCTAATTTCTCACACTCGTTCATCTCATCGTTTTGGTAATATTTTCACGTATTCACTTTATTTGTTTTAAGATTTTATAACTTTAGAAACCGTTTACAAAACCAACTTTTGATAGAGTGTCTAGGATTTATTTTCATAATTAATTTTTAGAAAACAATTTACTTTTTAAAACCACCGCAAATTCCTTGAGAGATCGACTTTGGAGTTGCTTATCACTTTCTACAAGTGATTCGTACACTTGCGAGTACTAAATTTATCACATCAAGTAGCTGAGCAAAATAATCATACCTTGAAAGAGATGATGAATGCAATGCTACTAAGTTTTGGATTACCCCGAAACTTGTGGGGGGATGCAATTTTATCGGCTAACTACCTTTTATATAAGGTTTCCAAGAAAAAGGTACAAAAGGCACCGTATGAGTTATTTAAAGGAAGCAAACCTTCATATAAATATTTACAAGTGGGGGGGGTCTTGCTAAAGTAGACGTACCTATACTTAAGAAGGTGAAGATAGGTTCGAAAATGAAAGATTGTATTTTTATTGGATATGTACATAACAGTAGTGCTTATCGTTTTCTTGTGCATGAGTCAAAGATTGCAAACATGCATAAGAATCACTACTACAATTTGAGCAATATAGGACGGCTTATAATTTAGAGTGAGAAACAAATAGGACGGTCTCAAATATATGACCGTTCTATAAGAAATATAGGACGGTTATTACGGAAAAAATTAGGCGAAACTAAAAGCCGTCTTAAAAAAATTTCTTTTAGGACGGCTATTAGTCGTCTTATATATTACTATATAGGATGGCTAATAGCCGTCCTAAAATAATTTACACAATAGGTTTGGGTTCTCTTCTACCACAGTCGAGAAAGCAGATAATTATAATCTACTCAATTCATGGCGACGATTCTCTCCAAAAAGCGCAAGAAACAGAAGCAAACCACACTCTCAGACCTCAAAACTCTAGTCAACAACCTCCTCTCTTCCAGATCTCACATCAACAACCTCCCAATCCTCCTCTCTTTCATATCCCCTACCTCGCTTCCCGATTTCATTCTCAAATCTCTCCTTTCCCTTCAAGCTTTCTTCATTCCTGTTATTCCTGACCTACCTTCATCTATTTCTCACCATTGCCTTCTTGATGAGTCCCAGAACGACCAATAGTTCATATATCGAACTTGGCTGTGATCCAAGTTTGATGAGTTTGTCATTCGCTTATCGAAGTCTCGCTTTCGCCGCTATCCGATGAGGTTCTCAAGGTAGGGCTCTTATTCTTCTTCTTCTTTTTTTTCTTGAAAAAAAATTCGGAAATCTTTGTGTGTATTTTTTTTATTTCATGGGCATGTTATAGGAGGTAGCTTTGAAATACAATAATGGAGTTTGTGAAGCTAGGAAATGAGGGGAGGTTTCAATCTGCTATATACCACAGGTTTATATTTAGTATGATAAGTTACATAACTTCTCTGGTTCTTCTTATTTTGTAAATGTTGTTGGAGTACATTTACGGCTTCTTTCATATTGTAATCAGGTTCACTCTACTGACCCAGTTGAAGTCTTGGTAGATTTGCTTGCATCTAAATATTTCAAGTATATTGATGTTAGGTATAATGAAAAAGTGTCCGTTTATAATGCCTGTAAATGTGTTTCAGGAACTTCTACTTGCTATTTTAGTTCTCTTAAATGAAACTTTCTTTTAGGAATAATTCTCATATTAATCTTTTAGAAAAGTAAGGTTTTTTTTTTTTGGCTCTGGAAGAGAAAAATAACTTATCTATATGCTTCTTAATTGCAACTACATTTCTAGATTGTTTCTTCTCATTTTGACGATAGATTTAAATGAGCTTCCTGCATATTGTAGGTGGTGCTCATGAATTATTGTACTCATGACACTACAAGAATTTGAGCAATATAGGATGACCTCTATATTAGAGTGAGAAACAAATACGGCTTTTTGTTTGCTTCTTATATCGCTTAGTTGATGACTTTGAGAAAATTTCTAATTCGGATAGTATAGGCTTTTTCAGTTATTAGAAAGGCTGAGTTATGAAACTTCTTTCTATTTTTATGTTTGATCTTTTTATACTTTGTGTAGATGTATAGATTTCTTTCATATGTTTCTTTTCTTTCAATATTACATGAATTCTTCGAATTCTTCTTTGCATATGTATTAGTACTTTCTTTGAATATAGTAATTAATTAAATATATTTGATTGTGAGAATGGAATATGAATTTGAAGTGTTGAGGTTCTGAGTATTAAGTGCTCTACATGTTGTGCTTTTCTTGATGATAGACCAACTTGAATTGTTTCGATTATATTAACGAATCCTTTGTGATCTATTACTAGCTAAGTCATACATGGGAAAGAAAGTACTCAAGTAGTCACCATCTTCCTTTTATTATATCACAGTTTCTAAAAAGCTACACTTTATTTTTTCTGCAGTGACTTCAGATGGATTGGACTTCTGAACTGCACAAGAAATTTGTACAAGCTGTGGAACAACTAGGGGTTGATCAAGCTATTCCTTCACGGATACTTGAGCTGATGAAAGTTGAAGGATTAACAAGACATAATGTAGCTAGTCATCTCTAGGTTTGCATTATACTTTTAAAACTTCAATACAAATAAATTAAGATATGTTAAATAGGGGATATCCATTCTTAATTACAAAACTATATTTATATACCTATTAATACTTTCTTAATGGAATTCTAAATTCTATATTCAAAAGGCTAGTTTAATAATTTAACATTTTTAATAAAAGTACCATAAATTGACGTTATAGTTTAATACTGAAGTTATCAAATTGTTCTAGTTTAATACCCATATTATTAAATTTTAGTATATTTATTTTTGGTAAAAAAGACCAATTCGTAACTATTTTGAAAACATAAGTAGTCAAATAAAATCGCTTAAAAATATGGTCAATTTAGAATATTAAAAAGGTACTAATTCCCTTGTTGCTATTGTTTCATTGTTTGTTATGTACATGCAGGCAGATGAACTAATTGACCAAGGTGTGATGAAAGCAGTAAGTAAGCCATGGCTACCTCTTCCTATGATAATCTATGTAAATTAAAGCTAGCTAGGTTTTGAACCTTAGATTGTATGTTTCATATATATGTATGTTCTTGTAATTTAACTGTACATTATGATAATCTGTGTAAATTAATGTTAGGCAGCTTTGAACCATATATTTGTAATGTAAATTATGGATATTTTTGGAATAAAATATTATATTCTGAATTTGAATCGTGTTCTTGGAATGACTATAATTTGTTCAAGTTATATATAGATTTCATTCTGAAAAAAAAAAAAAAAAAAAAACTTATAAGACGGCTATTGACCGTCCTAAAAAAACTTTATAGGACGGTTACTGGCCGTCCTATCAGTTTTTTTTTTTTTTTTTTTTCCAGAATGAAATCTATATATAACTTGAACAAATTATAGTCATTCCAAGAACACGATTCAAATTTTTTTTTTTTTTCAGAATGAAATCTATATATAACTTGAACAAATTATAGTCATTCCAAGAACACGATTTAAATTCAGAATACAATATTTTATTCCAAAAATATCCATAATTTACATTACAAATATATGGTTCAAAGCTGCCTAACTTTAATTTACACAGATTATCATAATGTACAGTTAAATTACAAGAACATACATATATATGAAACATACAATCTAAGGTTCAAAACCTAGCTAGCTTTAATTCACATAGATTATTTTATGGCCGTCCTAAAAGAATTTTATAAGACGGTCAGTGGCCGTCCTATAAGAATTTTTTTTAAGACGTTCCGTAAACGTCTTATTTTTTCGATTCTTTTAGGAGGGACTTTATAGGACGGCCATTGGCCGTCTTATAAGACTTATAGGACGGCCAGTGACCGTCCTATAAAGGCAAATTTGTAGTAGTGAATACAATAATGGAATCAAGGAGTGCATCGTTCTTTGAACATGTATTTTCATGTAAATCTTAAGAGGAATTGAGTTCGTCTAAACAAACTTATGAGACTATGAGTGAAGACAGCAAGAGCAAGAACTTGAACAAGAGGTTAAGGGTGAACCTAGACGTAGAAAGAGGGTTACTTTGGTCCATATTTTTTGACCTACTTGTTAGAAAGTGAACATCAAACTTATGAAGAGGCTGTAAACTCTTCTGAAAGTCCTCAATGAAAAGAGGACATTAATAGTGAAATTGAGTCCATTCTACAAAAGCACACTTGGAAACTAGTTGATTTAGCTTCGGGTAGTAAAACACTAGGGTTTAAGTAGATTTTCAAGAGAAAACATAGACCAAGATGGATCAATTGAAAAATACAAGGTCAGGCTTGTAATTAAGGGTTACAAACAACGACATGGCCTTGATTACTTTGATAGGTATTCTCTTGCAACGAGAATAACATCCATTAGGATGATAATTGCTATCGCAGCTTTGCAAAATCTTGAGATACATCAAATGGATGTAAAGACAGCCTTTCTAAATGGAGATTTAGATGAAAAAATCTACATGGATTAACCCAAGAATTTTTCTACCCTAGGACAAGAAGGAAAAGTCTGTAAATTGGTGAAGTCATTATATGGCTTGAAGCAAGCACCAAAATAATGGCATAAAAAGTTTGATAATGTCATGAAGACAAATGGATTAAAGATCAACGATGTGACAAATGTGTATATCAAGGACATTGAAGATGGTTATGTCATCTTGTGTCTTTATGTCGATGACATGTTAATTGTTAGTAGTAATGATCAAATCTACCAAAAATATGTTGAATTCAAGGTTTGACATGAAAGACATGGGACCTGCTATTGTAATTCTAGGAATTAAGATATCAAGTGGTCTTATTTTTAGTTTATGTCATTATGTTGACAAAATACTTGAGAGGTTCAACAAAGGTGATTCTAGTATTATTAGAACACTGATAGGTGTTAATCTGCACCTATCCAATAATAAAGGTGAGAGTGTATCTCAACTTGAATATTCTAGAGTAATAGGAAGTTTTATGTACTTGATGAGTTGTACAAGATCGAAAATAACTTATGCTGTAAGTAAACTAAGTAGGTATACCAGCAATCTAGGATTTGATCACTGGAAAGATATAACTAGATTACTTAGATACTTGAGATACACATGTAGTTATGGACTATAATATACAAGATATCTAGCTATATTAGAAAGATACAGTGATGCAAACTGAATATCTGATATGAAAGATTCAAAGTCTACTATTGGATATGTGTTCACACTCGGTAGTGTAGTTGTTTCATGGAAATCTTCCAAACCGACTTGCATAGCTAGATCTACGATGGAATTTGAGTTCATCGCTTTGGACAAATATGGTGAAAAGGTCAAATTGTTGGGCAATTTCTTAGAAGATATTCCAAAGTGGCCAAAGCCTGTGCCTGTAATTTGTATCCATTGTGATAGTCAATCTGCAATTGGTATGGCACATAGCAACATGTATAATGGTAAGTCTCGACTTATACGTCGTAGACATAATACCATTAGACAACTACTCTCAACTAGAGTAATCTCTATTAACTATGTGAAGTTAAAGGATAACATAGCGGATCCGTTAACCAAAGGGTTAAATAAAGAGTTAGGAATGGGACTAAAAGCCCATGAATGAATAAGGCTTTTGATGAACACTATTTTGACCTATATTTTGTTATGTTTTTAAGCATTCATTTTATGTTTTATTTTATTATTTTCATGTTTTGGAAGGTATTTATGTGTTTTGTAGGCTTTTGGGATTCTACAAGAATATTGGACTTAAATGGATCAAAGTGAGTGAAATTGGAGTAGAAAGAGCTGAGCAATGTAAGCCTTACATTGAAGACCATTCATTATATAAGGGGTGCATACAAGGCAAGCACAACAAGGTGCACCGAGGCAGAAGAAATTTTGTACCGCGGTGATTCATTTTCTGTTTTTACTATGGAAGCAAAAAATTAATGTGTGTTGCGGCAGAAGAAATTGTGTTATGCGGCGGTGAACTCTTTGTTTTTACTATGGGGGTCCATTATCAACGCGTGCCACTGCAGAAGTAAATGTATGCTGCTGTGGGACAGCCTCGTGTTTGCATACCAGCCTAGAATTTCACCTAGCACCGCGATAGAAGAAAATGCTCTCTAAAGCAAGAGTACCAAAAACTGGGAAAAAACCCTATTTTGCATGTGCTTCTTCATTCACCTATAAATACCATATTATGCCTCTCCTAAACATAAGTTTTTGTAACCAAATTTCCTCATAATCTCAGTTGTTGTGGCAGCTGGAGTTTTCACCCAAAAACCCACCTAAAATTAAGAGAAACCCTCCATTTGTTAAGCTATTTCAAGGATTTGAGAAAGGGGATCAACCAACTTCAAGGAATTAGAGTTAGAAGATCAAGTAGGGTATTTCTATTGTAATATCTTTTTCTTACTTTGATTTTATGTATGCTTCTCATGACTAAATTGATTGACACCAATTTAGTTATGGTTAGCTAATTTGTGTATTTGCGATATTAGTATTGCTTCCAATAATTGGAATACTAATTTTGTAATTTAATGATATATGAGTTTTGAATTTATTTCTTCTTCATATTCTTAATATTTTATGATTATAAATTAATGATAAGCCAAATTTTGATTTATAGTTGGAAGAAAATATGTTAGAATTTAAGCATTAGAAACGTCATCTTTGCTTGATTGTGCACTATGAACAAGTGCCTAATTTGATTGCATTGAGTTGTGTTAGATTAGGTGGTTATAATATTTTCTTGAGCTAATTTCAATTAATTAATTAACTATCCGGATCAAAGAAGTTAATTAATTGATTGTAGTAAAAATTGCCATTGATTTGAGATTTTCTAGATTTAGCGAAAAAATCATTAAATTGGAGTTTTAATTGAATTTCTTAATTTGTTCTTTCCATGAATGGATAGCAAACTAAGATTCCCATATACATCAATAATCCTCCACTTGGTTGTGATTTCTTTTATTTGTAATTATTTTAGTTATTGAATTAAATTAGAATTTACAATCTTTTTTACCAACCGACAATTATTAGAGTGTTTAGGATTTTTTTTGACTGAATAAGAAAATAAGTAACATTTTTAAAACCATCGCAATTCCTTGAGAGACGATCTTGGAAGTATACTTATCATTCATTACAATTGATTCGTACACTTGCGAGCATTTTACAAATACAAAATTTGACTATCAAGTCATTGTGCATAAACTTTGCAAAGGAAACCCAATTTAGTTGCTTGGAGATCCCAAGATCTGGGTTCAAAGGGACAACCTAATTGTAAAGACTTATTGTGATCACTGTGGGGGTTTACCCTCAAGTCCATTCCTATGATGAAAGCAGTGATACCCGTAAGTATAGGTTAAGCTAATACTTTTAATGATTCTTACGAAGATAATACTAAATGAAGTACTGTGGGTTACTTCTTGCGGATTACTCTTATAGATAAGAGATCACTTATGTGGGAGAAAAGTAGGCTAGCTTCGAAAAAGAATTGTCGGGCTCAATTCTTGAGAGGCTCTCAAAGAACCAGGCGCATGTTCATGACTAAAACGAACATAATAGTGAGAACTAGATTGTATTAGATATGATTCCTGTGTGGAGTATATCATCGTTTACATAAACGGCATAACAGTTTAAGGACATCATGTCTACAGTCTGCTAGTAAAGTAAACATATTCTCACAATGGAAGGTTCAAAGGATTACACCTACCTATCTTATGCAGGTCTCAGATCGTTGAACTCTATCATCGAGTGTCAAATTAATTTAAGACAATTTTCTTTTGAAAAACTCCGTCAATTTTCATTCATGTGAGGATTGTTGGAAAAATGGGTGTTTTAACCTATAGTTAAATGCCATTTTGAGGAATCATTTTGAGTGAGACCCACGTGGTATAAGTGTGGGGTCTTGATTGATTTGGGTTCTCCTCTATGAGGGTTTCAAAATTGTTTATTTACATGCTCAAATGATATTGGGATGAATAAAAAATCGTGTCTCAAAGTTCACTCATTGAGAAGAAAAATTATAGTATATTTTGGTTTGTCCCACATGGAAAAAACATTAATATATGACATATTTTATGTAGCATTTGTTTTCCTATAAGAGATAAATTTGTGTAACATAAAGGCTCTTTACGTGCTCGCACATGGGAGGTGCAAATCTTCGGATGCTTGGCTCAAAAATTCAAAATTTTAATCGTGCGATCAGCACGTCCTATGGACACTAATTTTGTTCAATTTTGATGGGCCTTGCACGATTCGTTTTTGCAACATATAATTTTTATTTGCCCTCTCATAATAAAATTGTAACTATTGAGGAGATTTATTGCTGCAGTTTCAGCAACTCAATTGTTACAACAATTATAGTAGCAGTTGTAACAATTTTTGATAGTTTCAATAGCCATTATTGCAGTATTTTTTCTAATAATTACATATGAATGGCTATAAATTGGCTTTATAGTTGAGGGGAAAAAACACAACAAACACTTAACTTCTCTCCATAATCTTCACTGCAGCAACCTCTTAAAATTTTCAGAAATTTATACTTTAGAGTTAAGTTCAGTGTGATAGGTTGATGTTCTTAAACTGTTTTAGATCGTTGTATTCTGGGGATATTTTTTGAAGGAAAAAATTTATTTTAAAAAAATTGTTTTACAAGCCTCGATCTTCTTTAATTTATTTTTGTACTTATTTTATTGTAATTTATAGTTTTTATTTATTCTATAATTTTTTTATTCAATTTACCAATTGATAAAATACATTTTTCTTGAGCTGTAAAGATATTCTGTAGCTAAACATTCCAAAGGGAATCTCTTGTAGTCTAGTGGTAAGACTCCCCCTCCCCCCACTAGCAACCCAAGTTCGAATCCCACCACGGGTGTGTGAGTTGTTTTCTCTTTATTAATAAAAAAAAGGGCCTTTAGAGCCCTTTTAAAAAAAAAAAAAAATGTCCTACAAGCCGAACATGACGAAGGGTGAGCAATTTGATTTCTGGGTTTTTTATTCAATATTTGATTTCTGTTAATTTTTTTTTATTTTTTATTTTTTATTTTTTTCCTTTTGGGTTTGGTTTTGGTCTAATTTAGACTAATTTGGTTTTGTTTGTTTGAAGTTTGTTGTTTGATGAATACGAAGTTTTTTTTTTTTTTTTTTTGAAATTTTGATACGAATCAAATGGAAGGCTCTAATAGACACGATATTTTGGATATTCTAATTTTCTTCACAAGCCACCAGTGACAATGGCTATTAATCTTTTGATATTTTAATAGTTTATTCTCTTTCTTTTAATGAATTTTTTATGGGAATTTTTTTATAGATATATTTTTTCTTCAAATTTGGGGAATGGTAAAGAGTTCTGTTGATATTCAAAATACAAGCCAACTACCACCAATCAGATAGTCATTTGTCGATTGAGAATTTACGATGCCATCAAATGGAAAGAGAATATAAAAGAAAAGAAGAAGAGAAATTAATTTTCCGTAAATTCACCACCATAAACTAATCTATGCCATCAAATGGACAGAGAATATAAAAGAAAAGGAAAAGAGAAATTACTTCTCTGTAAATTCACCCCTTAAACTAACAATGTACTAAGCCCACCAAAATAAATTAGAGTAAACTTCAAGTTAAAAAAATAGAGTAAACTCGTTCGGTTGGAAACATATATCTTCAATGGGTCGAAGAGAATCTATTAATGAAGGCCAGTGGGGTAAACTCTGGTTGTTGTTTAAGAAACTATATACTTCAAAAATTCAAGTTTGATCGTTTGTCATGCCCACTCTGCCTTCTTCACTAAAAATACCTTACTTTAATCAGTAAAAAATTAAACTTCAAAGGGGGAGTTTAACAAAACAAATACATTGTTGGTGGATGATTTCCCCATACAAGACTATACTCAATCCGGTGAGTTTTCTAATTTTACTTGTTTATTGTTACTTATCAAATCTCACTTTTGCTTGTGAAGGTGGTCATGGTGAAGAAAGTGTTATTCCCACTCTATGGGACGCACAATTCTCCATTGCTGTCGTTGGTGGCAACCATCCAAAAGTGATTACAGTGGATGATAGAGGAAATATTTACATTGTAGACACAATGAACATGGCTATCAGGAAGACAAGTGACGCTGGTAAAACTGCAAATATTCTTTTCATTCTCAAGTTAGAAACCGACACTTACTACATTCAGTCCGTAGAGAATACAGTTGGAAAATTAAGCTCACTGTTGTTAGAAGTGAATGGACGAAATTGTTTACATGTTAAAACAAATGAAAACAAGGATATTGTTTTAGTATAAAATTGGATGTGTAGTGGATATTTATTTTTGTATTAAACAAGGGCTACCTTTTGTGTGTTGAAACAATTGAAAATAGGGGCTGTTGTGTCATTTACTTTGGAATTACTGTTTAATTAACAGTTTAAATAACATCTGTCCATAGTGAGGAGTATATGTATATATTAAACGTTGAGGGCATTCGAGTCTGTTTTTAAAGCCTTGAGGATATTATTGAAAAAACCTAAAATCTCAAGGGTATAAGTGAAACTTGAGGCCTAATTAGATTTTTTTTTTTTTTTTACATAAATCGTGACATTACTTTTTTTTTGTTTTTGTTTTTTTGTTTATACAAGTTTATGTTTTTGCCCCTTTTCTATTTTGTGTTGTCTTGTGCTCCTCAAAACTTCTCAAAGCTTTCATTTTATTTGTCACCCTCAAATCTTATCATGTTTTCTTTCATATTGTTTCTCGAATACTCAGCCTCTTCCTCCTCTCTCTTATAACATTATATTTGGTCATGTTTTTGCCAATGCTCGCGAACACGGCCAAGACACATCGTGAATTTGACTATGTGTGCAAGTTTAAAAGATTTATTTTCATGATTTTTGATATACTTAAAAAGTTAATTTTATCATGAATTCATGGTTTTATTTTTCAAAGAATTATTACTTAGTTGTAACTAAGAGTATGCATTATAGTTATTAGCAGTTGGGACAAGATTGAAAGGGGGTTTCTACTAGGTTTAAAAAAATGTTATTAACGCGCTTTGAGGAAGGGCAATACGAAAATGCTAAGAATCGTTAAAATTTGAGCATTTTGTCGGAGAATGGTACGTTTTCATGCTCGTGGTTATTAAAGGAATTTACAAAGCGCATTTTACTCCAAAGCCTAAGCTTTAAAGAGATGGATAAAAAATTTAATATAAAGTATGGAGCAAGATTGTACATGTCACCCAAATTATGTAATTTGTATTGTTTGGCCTCTTAGAGAGAGAAATTATGTCATTTAATATCCTAATTTTGACATATATGTTAATTAAAGATAAATTATATTATTTAATAATTTTTATATTAACTGCTTAAAATGTCATAAAAATATTAGCCTTTAACAAGAGAAATTTAATATGAAAATATTATAAAAGAAAATTATTTAAATATATACTTTAAGCTTTTTTTAAAAATTAAAAAAATAAATACTAAATAAAATAGTGATAACCAACAAATATTAAAATAAATATTTTATAAAAAATTGATATTAATTATTAGTTTATTATTATTAAATATTTGTATTTTAAATGCATTTAAATAACTTCATAGAAAAAGAATATTTAATAAAAATATTATTAAAATAATATAATTTATTATTAATTAATAACCTTTTCAAACGAGACCAATATTTATCCTGTAGTGTTATTGCATGTGTTATTACTTTTTAACTTTTTTTAATATTAATAATATACATCTACTTCTACAATAGTACAATCATGAAGTTTGCTGAACTTATGAGTCCTCATATTTTTTGAAAAGAAAAAAATATATATTTTAAAATTTATAATAATAAAACTAATATTTTTATTTTTAAATTATATCTTTTTATAATTAAAAAATAATTTTTATATTATTTTTCTTTGAACGTTTATTTAATTGAACGTCGTTCAAATTAAATTACTGTAATTTAAACTTGTTTAATGTTGAATGTTCAATATTATACATTCAATGTTGAACGTTCAATATTATTGAAGTGTTAGTTTTATTATTATAAATTTTAAGGGTATTATTTTTATAATTTTTTTTGATAATTTTTTATTAATTTATTTTCTATTTTGCCCTTTACTCAACGAAGTCACTATTGGTTGTGAAGTTTTTTCTTTTTTCTTTTCTAAAATGGTCCACAAGTTGCCAGTAGGTTTATATATAATATTCCAGATAAACACTTTTTACGGTTATTGAATATTGATAGTATTTTTGGAGAGAGATATAATATTAATAGTTTTCTAATGAAATATGGTTCTATTATAAGAAAATAGTTATCTACTTTTCTAATGTATTCTGTTTATTTTTAAGTTTTAACTTCAATTGTGTTGCAGCGGCACATGGAATTGTTTTTGTACACCTATATATTTATATGTGTTATGTTTAGACAAAATAAATCCATGAATTTTTTATAATTACCATATCTTTTATTTAAATATTTTTTAACTTTTATATATAAAATTTTAAACCATTTTTACATTTAAAATAGTAATGATAATTTGTGTTATAGTTCGATTGACAAAATTGAATCAAAATTGAAGAACACGAATTGAACTTAAATTATGGCCAAATTCGGACCAGCTCAAAAACTAAATAAAAAATCGAGTTGGATTGGGTCAGCCCTTTAGTCTGAAATGAAAAAAATAATTATATTTCACTAAAAAAGAAAAGGAAAGACTAAGTTAAAATCAAAACAAAATTTCATATGCTTTAGTCTTTCTTTTTTATGATATATTAGTTATTTTTTCTTCCATTTTCCTTTGGAAAATAAACTATAAGAAGAGAATAGTTGTAATTTTTTCATCATGTTATATTCTTTAATATTAATGCTTTTAACATTCAAATTTATCAATCTCTTTGAACCAAAAAAAGAAATATATCTATATTTAATTTCAATTGGTATTAAGAAATTTTTATCTTTAAAATAATTAGGCATTAGTCTTTACAGTAAAACATCAAACATTTTATCAGTCTGTGTTATGCTATTCTGTTTTTTAGGTAATCCAATCTTGGATTATGTGGTAGTGAAATTTGTGTTCTTGTGTGACATTCTGTGTTATTTGAACACTTCATTTTTCGATAATTACATACGTATCAATAATATGTGTAATTCGAGTTAGTTTAAGCTAGCTCATTTGTGTTTAATTTGGATTTGAGCTCAATTTTATTGGCTCGAATTAAATTCGATTCGAGCTAGGTAATATTAGGTTAGCTCAAATTGGTCAGCCTGTACGAATTATTACTCCTACTTTTAAACATTGATTTCTACATCAATCGTAGTTTGTTAACATTGATGATCTTAATAGCGTTATCGTTTAAGTTCTTGGTTTGGTTATGATTGAAGATAGGGCTGTATGAAAAGGGTGTTGGTTGTTGAATTGCAACACTATATGTTCGCATCAAGTGGACATTAAAATAAATGATAGTCCATTTACTTCCATTAATTTTAATATGCATGCTTTAGCAGACTCTGCAAACATTGATTAAAATTTTAGTTTCTTTATTTGCACTTAATTTTCGTGTCATTTTCTACAAATATTGACTAAAGTAGGCTTTGTTAGTTATATTATTTCTAATTTCATATTTCATCATACTTATTGGATTCTATTTCTGTCCAGCCTTCATTTTTTGACACGTTGACCTATACGTCACTAGTAAACTATGTCAGAAGGAACAACACCGTAGGGTGTTTAATCTGCTCTGATGCTTCAATTAGATTCTTGAGAGAGTAATTAAGATCAGAGATAATTTTAGTGGTTATAAAGATGAGCTTATGCGTATCTTTTCAAGTTGTGAGCCTTTATTTAAAGGATTTGGATGGATGATATTTTGGTAAATAACTCGTATTAATTAATATTTATATTATTTAATAATAATGTAAATGTTTTAAGCAATTAATATAAATTATTTAATAAAGATTTACTTAACCGTGCGCTGATTGTACTATTTGACTTTTCAACAAGTACTTGGTTTATTTTCTACCCAATGCCCCTATGCCACCGGGGCTATTTTGGTTGGATAAGTGGTCTAGATTTTCTCTTGAGGTATGAAGGCTTGGTAACAGTTGGCTTTGTAACATCTTGATTGAGATAGGAAGTTGATATCCCAAATATCTTCATGTCATAATGTTCCCATGATTATAAGCTTTCCAACGCCTTTTTTTGGGTCTCAATCTGAGTTTTGGTTAAAAAAGTTATTAAAGGTAAAAGTTTGAAAATAAAGTCAACTATGGATAAGCGGGTTTGAATTTTCAAAAGAGTTTGATTTTGAGCAGGGTTCTCCAAAACTTTTACTTATTTGATTTCTTAGATCTCTATGTGATGGGTGGTTTAGATTAAACTTGCTAGACTATTTAAAATTTTGGTTACTCTCAACCAATTCACTTTAGAATCCTAATGTTAGAGTGTTGGGGAGAAAAAGTTTTTGGAACAACAGTTAACTCCACTCCAGTAAGATGAGTAGATCGAAACTTATTTTTTTATACCTTTCTTCCTTCAATTTGCTTTAAATATATGCATGGACTTAGGAATTAGGTAGAACGACATGGACCTTTAGAAATTTTTTATTTTTCCTTTAATTTAATCCAACTTGGTAGAACTAGAAACTTTCTAAAGGGTTTGAATTTTTTTTTGTGAGCCAGGAGATAATTGTTCCTTTTGAATAATGTTTACTTGACACCCTAGGAACTTCTGATTGGTAAGAGAACACACACTCACATTCAAAAATCACAGCATAGAAGCAAAGTAAACATGGCACACTGGTATGCTGAAAATATTGGAAGTAGGAATGAGAACCTAGGTAGGAGAAGGACACAACACAAAAGTCAAACTAAGGGTCTTGCAGTCAGACAAAGAAGGGATTAAATAGGTGACATAGGGGTATGGGTGCAGAGCAGTAGTGGGGGAGGTCGACCAGTCGATTTACTAGGTGGACCTATAGTGGGGCTGGCTGGCAGCCTCCATCCTGACACTTTCGATAACTTCGACGCTAATTTGGGTCCTCTGTCCAATTTTTCTCCCCATTTTGGCCGAGCTGCTTACATTGAGGCTCCCGGTTCCATTTCTAGAGAAGATACTTATGATGGAGATCCAATGTTGACTTGGGTTATGAAGTTGATTCTTTGGTGTCTTCCACAACTAACTCTCTTTGGTAAGACACTCTCAACGCTCAAATCACAAAGAGAGACCTCAATTGACTTTAATGTACTTAGGAAGTTGTACTTGGGACTTTTTGTCCCTGCGAGATGATCACTTGTTCAATGTTGAACTTAGACCTTGTGAAGCACACTTAGCTCAATTGTCGAAATCTGTACATGATTAGCTTATTGACCTTTGAAAATTGGAATACGGGAACATCCTCTATGGTATCTTTTGGAAACTAGCCACAAACACCTCAATAACACAATTACTTTAGGAGAGCACACCTCTACTCGATAACCTCAGGATTTTTTTGTACTACTTTGTGCCATTAATAAATTCTTTAGGAGTCAAAATGACATGATCGAAGTGAGTCTGCCCTAGCCACTCGGGGAGAGAAGAGTGCCAGCCTTTAGCATGGGTCCAAAACAAATCTGTAGTGAGCAGGTGAGCCATACAATGACCTATGTAGACCAGAGGCGAGCTATGGTGTAACCGACAAGACTCCTAAAATTCTAAATAACTAGACTCCTAAAATAACTAAAATTGTAAATGAAGTTGAACACGAAAACAATATCAATGGTGGCAAACAAATAAAAAATATATTTTAAATCTAAACTAACTCAAAACGGCGATAAATATCAATGGAGGATATATGGACGTTTAGCTTGGTTGACCATGCCTGCATAAAATATTATGGTAAATTAACATGGATGTTCTAATAAATAAAGATTACCGGCTTTCCTTTTATTTACGAAAATTCCTACGATCGGGTAATTTTTTTTGTTGATTAACTAATCAATATCCTATGATCGGGTATATTAAATAGCAATCAAATTATGCATAAGGAAAAATATGCCAGTCAAACCAATGCCATGACTAGGTCATCAATTTGAAGTTTTGATTAAGTTTTTCAAAGTAGAGTCAATGTGACGTTTCTAAAACTAAACTCTATGATTTTTCAATCTATTTATGAATATCAAATTGGCCCATGAAAATTCACAAGTAAACATTTAAACAAACTCTTAATAAAAAGGAACTTTATTTATTTTATGCAATAAAATTATTCACCATAACAAATCTAGCAAACATGGCAACATAAACTAAACATCCATAGTTAAATTTAGCCAAACATGTTTAGATTAATATTTATAGATATATATAATCTAACATACATTTTAGAGAGGAAAGAAGAATAAGAAATATCTAGCAACAACAAGTAACCTAAATCTAGATACCACAATAAGCTTGGATAATGTTTCCTTCCCAAAAGCTTGATTTTCGATCTTAAAAAGCTTATTGTCTCCTTTAGATATGCCTCTCTTGCCTCCTTATGATGTGGCAAAGCTCCAAAACCTAGTTTAGTTTAGTGAAAAATCATCCCCTAATTGTGTGAAAAAATTGTATGTAATTTTGAAAATGTAAGGGGAATTTTATAGATGTAAGGGTTGTATAGAATTGGGACTCTCCAAAAATACACACGCACTACGGCACAACTTTTTATCCGCCGTGACACAAGCTAAAAAATTGCTCCTTACAGAAATTCGAGAGTAGTGCGCCACAGCACACATAAACCTCCGCCGCAGCACAAGTTGATTATGTAACCCTTATAGACTAGTTGATTTCTGATGTAAGGCTTACATGTCTTAGTCCTTTTTGCTCCTAGGTTTCTATTTAATTGTTCCAAGTGTCTCATCTTCACGTGCTTACATTATTCATATCTTTTGAAGCTAAAAATACCTAAAATACATAAAAATATTCCATGATTTTGAATTGATAGATTTATACAAATAATTAAATAAAAGAGTTATGATTAAATCTATTTGTCACACTTAAGCACAATAAATCATAAAAAATTGATACTTTTTAAGCACTCATCAGTCAGCTAAGTGGTTGGCTAGTTGACTGAGCTGGTTAGTGGTTGTAGGTAGACAGGGTGAGAGGCACGAGGGACACAAGGAGCTTGCAAGAAGGGTTGTAGATAAGGTGTGCCTGGTCGGTTGGTCTGCCCGGTGGTAGTGGCCTGTTAACTGGTTGGAGGTTTAGTCAGACCAACGGTACCCATGCTCCTATGTGACATTTTTTGTCTGATTGGTCCTCATCTTGTCGGCATTGCGACATTATACAACTTTACTTTCCTGGATTCTAACTTATTTCCTAACTCCAAATTTTTGCCAAGGCCGTCTTTTTCTATAAAGCTTTGTTTTGCTGCTGAACTCCTAAATCTTGATTCCATTTTTTGTGGAACCTTTTTGAGTCCAAAGCATGTCATTTCCCAATTCCATGAATTATCTGGTCTTCCTAAGCCCCTAGGTGGGTGGTTCCCCAAATGACTTAGGAAAATTCTCTATGTTTGAATGTTTGGCGAGTGATGATGTCTGATGACTATGATTGATGATCTAAATGTCAAATATGTCCTTCCAACCTCTTGCTAGGGAGGCTTCTTGAATACAAGAAGTAACAACTAATGTCTGGAGTCCAAATCTTATGGGATTGGCCTTGTCTTTTCATTGGGAAGCAAAATGCAAGCCCCCATTTTCGATGGTCCCAAATAACACTCCATGTGCCTAGGTCCAAAGGAGTCCCCGAGTTAGTAACTTAAGTAACTACCCAAACATGGACTAATGTCTGGATCCTGCGAAAGCCATCGTAGATGCCAATTTTCATATCGTTTCCTTGCTAGACTTTTCTCATTAAGATATTAGTGAGTCATTATTTAAATCCTGGATCAATGGCTTTAATGTACTTAGGAAGTTGTACTTGGGACTTTTTGTCCCTGCGAGATGATCACTTGTTCAATGTTGAACTTAGACCTTGTGAAGCACACTTAGCTCAATTGTCGAAATCTGTACATGATTAGCTTATTGACCTTTGAAAATTGGAATACGGGAACATCCTCTATGGTATCTTTTGGAAACTAGCCACAAACACCTCAATAACACAATTACTTTAGGAGAGCACACCTCTACTCGATAACCTCAGGATTTTTTTGTACTACTTTGTGCCATTAATAAATTCTTTAGGAGTCAAAATGACATGATCGAAGTGAGTCTGCCCTAGCCACTCGGGGAGAGAAGAGTGCCAGCCTTTAGCATGGGTCCAAAACAAATCTGTAGTGAGCAGGTGAGCCATACAATGACCTATGTAGACCAGAGGCGAGCTATGGTGTAACCGACAAGACTCCTAAAATTCTAAATAACTAGACTCCTAAAATAACTAAAATTGTAAATGAAGTTGAACACGAAAACAATATCAATGGTGGCAAACAAATAAAAAATATATTTTAAATCTAAACTAACTCAAAACGGCGATAAATATCAATGGAGGATATATGGACGTTTAGCTTGGTTGACCATGCCTGCATAAAATATTATGGTAAATTAACATGGATGTTCTAATAAATAAAGATTACCGGCTTTCCTTTTATTTACGAAAATTCCTACGATCGGGTAATTTTTTTTGTTGATTAACTAATCAATATCCTATGATCGGGTATATTAAATAGCAATCAAATTATGCATAAGGAAAAATATGCCAGTCAAACCAATGCCATGACTAGGTCATCAATTTGAAGTTTTGATTAAGTTTTTCAAAATATAGTGAAGGTGACGTTCCTAAAACTAAATTCTCAGAATTTTCAATCCATTTATGAACCTCAAATTGGCCCATAAGTATTCACAAACAAACATTTAAACAAACTCTTAATCAAAAGGAACTTTATTTATTTTATGCAATAAAATTATTCACCATAACAAATCTAGCAAACATGGCAACATAAACTAAACATCCATAGTTAAATTTAGCCAAACATGTTTAGATTAATATTTATAGATATATATAATCTAACATACATTTTAGAGAGGAAAGAAGAATAAGAAATATCTAGCAACAACAAGTAACCTAAATCTAGATACCACAATAAGCTTGGATAATGTTTCCTTCCCAAAAGCTTGATTTTCGATCTTAAAAAGCTTATTGTCTCCTTTAGATATGCCTCTCTTGCCTCCTTATGATGTGGCAAAGCTCCAAAACCTAGTTTAGTTTAGTGAAAAATCATCCCCTAATTGTGTGAAAAAATTGTATGTAATTTTGAAAATGTAAGGGGAATTTTATAGATGTAAGGGTTGTATAGAATTGGGACTCTCCAAAAATACACACGCACTACGGCACAACTTTTTATCCGCCGTGACACAAGCTAAAAAATTGCTCCTTACAGAAATTCGAGAGTAGTGCGCCACAGCACACATAAACCTCCGCCGCAGCACAAGTTGATTATGTAACCCTTATAGACTAGTTGATTTCTGATGTAAGGCTTACATGCCTTAGTCCTTTTTGCTCCTAGGTTTCTATTTAATTGTTCCAAGTGTCTCATCTTCACGTGCTTACATTATTCATATCTTTTGAAGCTAAAAATACCTAAAATACATAAAAATATTCCATGATTTTGAATTGATAGATTTATACAAATAATTAAATAAAAGAGTTATGATTAAATCTATTTGTCACACTTAAGCACAATAAATCATAAAAAATTGATACTTTTTAAGCACTCATCAGTCAGCTAAGTGGTTGGCTAGTTGACTGAGCTGGTTAGTGGTTGTAGGTAGACAGGGTGAGAGGCACGAGGGACACAAGGAGCTTGCAAGAAGGGTTGTAGATAAGGTGTGCCTGGTCGGTTGGTCTGCCCGGTGGTAGTGGCCTGTTAACTGGTTGGAGGTTTAGTCAGACCAACGGTACCCATGCTCCTATGTGACATTTTTTGTCTGATTGGTCCTCATCTTGTCGGCATTGCGACATTATACAACTTTACTTTCCTGGATTCTAACTTATTTCCTAACTCCAAATTTTTGCCAAGGCCGTCTTTTTCTATAAAGCTTTGTTTTGCTGCTGAACTCCTAAATCTTGATTCCATTTTTTGTGGAACCTTTTTGAGTCCAAAGCATGTCATTTCCCAATTCCATGAATTATCTGGTCTTCCTAAGCCCCTAGGTGGGTGGTTCCCCAAATGACTTAGGAAAATTCTCTATGTTTGAATGTTTGGCGAGTGATGATGTCTGATGACTATGATTGATGATCTAAATGTCAAATATGTCCTTCCAACCTCTTGCTAGGGAGGCTTCTTGAATACAAGAAGTAACAACTAATGTCTGGAGTCCAAATCTTATGGGATTGGCCTTGTCTTTTCATTGGGAAGCAAAATGCAAGCCCCCATTTTCGATGGTCCCAAATAACACTCCATGTGCCTAGGTCCAAAGGAGTCCCCGAGTTAGTAACTTAAGTAACTACCCAAACATGGACTAATGTCTGGATCCTGCGAAAGCCATCGTAGATGCCAATTTTCATATCGTTTCCTTGCTAGACTTTTCTCATTAAGATATTAGTGAGTCATTATTTAAATCCTGGATCAATGGCATTGTAGATGCCTAAATAGGTGTGAGCTTGCATTGACCTTGCGTAACACTAGTTCCATTATGACAATGACCAAGGGGTGGGTCCCTACACTTGGAAACTTGTTACAACTGAAAGGTTGTAGTACCCAAGTGCAGGTTGTCTCAAGTAATAAAACTCGGGAGTCCGAGTGTCGATCCTCAAGGAATTGGAAGGAAATGTATTAGATCAATAGAAATATGCAAAGTTAATTATTTGATAATAAACAAAGTTTCAATAAACGAAAGCACTATAGCTTTTAGGATCCTCTTTGACAAACTTGTAATAAATGTTCTCCATTCACAGTATAACTCAATTAAGACTCATCTAGGAAGTGATCTTAATTGGAAGATGGAGAGGTTATTGCATGACTATATTTAAAAGATAATCCATTCTTAACTATAATATATAGTATAACCTATGAACTTGAAATGTTGAGATAGTCTAAGCATTCAATGTACCATGCACAATGTTAACAATGAATCAAAGTCTCAAACAAACCAAATATAATTTTAGTACATATGATTCAATTAATTGAAGGATTTCATTGAAGAACAAAAGAAGAAATGAAGAACAACACTACAAATTCATCAAAGTATCACCCTTAGCTCTAGCAAAGGTTCTAGCAAGACATATTGTAAATTATACACAACAAAAATAAAAATGAACAAGACAAGATGAAACTCTCAAATTCTAGCTTTCCTCTCTTCCTTTGTTGTGTAAATGCCATCCTTTTATAGGCAATAAAATGAGCATATGCTAGTGTGAATGTGAGTTGTCATTGTGGGCTAATGATTCAATTAAGCATCTCTATGTCGGCCATTTTCTGCTCTTTACACTCCGAATTGGACAATATGGTCAACATGAACGTTGTAGAGAATTAATTTATCTTTACAACGCAACTTGAATCAGATTATTCCAACATCTACAGCTCAATATATGATTATTTTACTGAACCATGTGCAGTGGTGGCTGAAAAAGCGTTTTTCATGCAAGTTGCTTGAATGGTCAATACACATCAAGTTGAATGCACCTAAATTCATTCATAATTTGAAAGATAATAAATACAAGTCTCTCATATCATATTAAATCAACATTTATTCATATAGATATGTTTAATTGAAATAATGTGATGAGACTTCTTAATTGGTGCATAAGATAGCTTAATTAACAAAATAATATGTATAAATGTCTATGAAAATATATACAAGTAATGCAATTTTAGACATTTATCACACCCCCAACTAACATTTTGCTAGTCCGTAGCAATCTTTGTGATGGTCAATAAAGAGTTTTAAATTCAACTTAATCTTTGGCATAAACTTAGTTGAGTGAAAAATTTCTTCCAAATCAAGTTATTAAAACTAGCAAAGGATTAGAAAAATAACATATGCATATTAACTAGGAGAGCACATTCAATGTTATTAATTTATACGAAAAACACTTGTTATCAAAGATAAATAAAATTTATCATTGCTTAGAAATAACATGTCTATAGGTTTCTCAAATAGGATTGGTAAGTTTGACATTAGAAAATGGTTATAGAAGAATAAATGAGATAATGTCTCTTACCATACTAAAATAATAAACTGGAATAAGAATGAAATGATAGCAGGATTTGTTTACGCACAAGAAAAATAAAAGGGTGGTTTGAAAAAACGTGATGTGATATGAAATTGTAAAACTTGTACCTCTTTATTTTCTTTACTTTTTTATTTATTTATTTATTTATTTATTTATTTATTTATTTATTTATTATTACTATTTTTTTTTATATGTGTTATGAAACATAAAATAATACTAGTATTTATTTCAAACTATAGTTCTCTTAGATTCAAAAAGAAGCTTTGATTGGGATGTAACGATAGCTAACAAAATAACAATCAATATAAATAGAGGCTTCTTCTTCTTTCTTTTTTCTTTTTTTCTCTTTTTTTTTTTTTTTTTTTTTTTTTTTTAACAAGGCTCTGGTTCAATTGTCTTTCCAAAAAGGAAATAATTTGAATGTTGGCTAGCAAAACTCAAATGGTTCAAGAATTGTTTCCCAATTATTTTCTAAAGAACTTGAATAGTTATTCATATCTACTAGCAGTTAGAGTTTCAATAAACACTTCTCCTTTTTTTTTTTTTTTTTTTTTTTTTTTTTGAGGTATTGGTTACTTAAGATCATAGATTATCATCACATATATAACAGAAGTACATGAGTTGTAAGAATGGTAGGGAAATAAATGTTCACTCTAAGAAAAATTGAAAGGCTCAAACACTCACTTGAAAATTTATTCAACTTGACATGAAATTTATCAAATAATATATTTCATTTTTACTTTTCAAACTTGTGCCTTCATATTTATCAACAACTATGACATGCTATCATAAGAAAAAGTATATGTTATTTGTCTAAACCAAGATAATTTTTACTACTTGATGGTGGAAGATTTTTTGTTTTTCAACAAATATTTTGCCAAAAATAAATTAAACTTAAACTTCTTTACCCCCCAACTTAAATGAGACATTGTCCTCAATGTTAAAAGATGAATTATGCAAAATAAGAGAAGACAAGATAGGCTAAAGTAAAGAGAGTTTAGATATCACCTTGATAGATGTAGAAGCTTTTATTGAACACTGCATTAAACACACTAACAAAATATCAAAGAGAACATGTGAAAGAAAATTACACACAAAACATAAAAATGAAGGAAAATTCCTACACAACAAGAAAAATGATCTTAATCCTTATATGTAGGGTTCTCCAAAATAATGGATTCGTTCTCTTTTGAAAAATTCTCAAAAAATGGTTTCAATCGTTGCCCATTAACCTTAAAGACATTACCATTCTTTGGATTTTCAATTTCTATAGCCCCATGTGGATAAACTTGTTTAACAATGAAGGGTCCAGTCCATTTTGAACGTAACTTTCCAGGAAATAAATGTAACCTTGAATTATACAAGAGAACTTTTTGTGAAGGTTGAAAAGATCTTCTAAGAATGTGTTTATCATGAAATTCCTTCGTTCGTTCTTTGTAAATTCGAGAGTTCTCATAAGCTTCATTTCGTATTTCCTCAAGTTCATTCAACTGAAGTTTTCTTAGTGAGCCTGCCTTATCTAAATTGAAATTAAACATTTTAACAGCCCAAAAAGCTTTATGTTCCAATTCAACAGGCAAGTGACAAGCTTTTCCAAAAACAAGTCTATAAGGAGACATGCCAAGTGGTGACTTAAAAGCTGTTCTGTAAGCCCAAAGTGCATCAGTTAATCTTAGAGACCAAGCTTTATGATTTGGATTTACTGTTTTTTCCAAAATATGTTTTATTTCTCTGTTTGCAAGTTCAGCTTGTCCACTTGTTTGTGGGTGATAAGGGGTTGACACTTTGTGTGTAATTCCATATTTTTTCATCAAAGCCTCAAAAGGTCTATTACAAAAATGTAAACCCCCATCACTGATAATGGCTCGAGGTATTCCAAATCTTGATAAAATATTTTCTTTGAAAAATTTCAAAACAATTTTGTGGTCATTAGTTCTACAGGGAATAGCCTCAATCCATTTGGAAACATAATCAACTACCACTAAGATATATATATAACTGAAAGAAGAGGGAAATGGACCCATGAAGTCAATGCCCCAGCAATCAAAAATTTCAATGGTTAGAATAGGGTGCAATGGCATCATGTTTCTACGAGTTATTCCTCCCAACTTTTGACAACGATCACAAGATTTGCAAAATTCATATGTATCTTTAAAAAGAGTTGGCCAATAAAATCCACACTGCAAGATTTTTGCAGAGGTTTTTTTTGATGAAAAATGGCCACCACATGCTTGAGAATGACAAAAGGAGATTACATTATGAAATTCCTCATCAGGCACACATCTTCTTATGATTTGATCAGAACAATATTTGAAGAGATAAGGGTCATCCCAATAGAATTTTTTTACCTCACATAAGAATTTCTTCTTGTCTTGTGTACTCCAATATGATGGAATTTTTCCTGTGACAAGAAAATTAGCAATATCAGCAAACCAAGGTAATTTAGAGATATTAAAAAGTTGTTCATCTGGAAAAGTGTCCTTGATTGGTGTAGCCACAACTGATTCATCAAACACAAGTCTTGATAAGTGATTTGCCACCACATTATCTACTCCTTTCTTGTCTTGAATGGTGAGATCAAATTCTTGGAGTAAGAGAATCCACCTAATGAGTCTAGGTTTGGCATCTTTCTTTGACAAAAGATATTTCAAAGCTGCATGATCACTAAAGATAACAATTGGTGAGCCAACAAGATAAGATCTAAATTTATCTAATGCAAATACCACTGCAAGTAGTTCCTTCTCAGTAGTGGAATAATTCATTTGTGCACTATTCAAGGTTCTACTTGCATATGAAATTACAAAAGGCTTCTTATCCTTTCTTTGACCTAACACAGCTCCAACTGCAAAATCACTTGCATCACACATAATCTCAAAAGGTAAAGACCAATCAGGAGGTTGCATAATTGGAGAAGAAGTAAGCATGGATTTAAAAGTCACAAATGCTTCTTGGCACTTATCAGTCCACTCAAAAGAAGTTTCTTTTACTAAGAGATTACACAATGGTCTAGATATAACACTAAAGTTTTTGATAAATCTCCTGTAAAATCCAGCATGCCCTAAAAATGATCTCACATCTTTAACACACTTAGGAGTGGGAAGGTTTGCAATTAATTCAATCTTAGATTTATCAACTTCAATTCCTTTAGATGAAACTATATGACCAAGAACAATACCATGATTTACCATAAAATGACATTTCTCCCAATTGAGCACAAGATTATTTTCTTCACATCTAATTAAAACTTTCTCCAAATTTGATAAACAATCATCAAATGAATCACCAAAAACAGAAAAATCATCCATGAAAACTTCAAGATAACGTTCAATCATATCACTAAAAATACTAAGCATGCATCTTTGAAATGTAGCTGGTGCATTACATAATCCAAATGGCATCCTACGGTAAGCAAATGTACCAAATGGACATGTGAAAGTTGTCTTTTCTTGATCTTCAAATGCAATTACAATTTGGTTATATCCAGAATACCCATCTAGGAAACAATAAAATTCATGTCCAGCCACTCTTTCTAGAATTTGATCCAAAAAAGGTAAAGGAAAATGATCTTTCCTAGTCATTGAGTTAAGTTTCCTATAGTCAATGCACATGCGCCAACCAGAGATGGTTCTAGTTGGAATCAACTCATTATTTTCATTTTTGACTACAGTAACACCAGATTTCTTAGGAACAACTTGGGTAGCACTAACCCACTTACTATCAGAAATAGGATAAATAATTCCAGCATCTAAAAGTTTAAGAATTTCATTTCTTACCACCTCTTTCATCTTAGGATTGAGCCTTCGTTGCATTTCCCTAGAGGGCTTAGAATTTTCCTCTAGATATATATTATGTGTGCAAATCAACGGGCTAATTCCCTTTATGTCAGCTATGGTCCATCCTATTGAATTTTTGTGCAATAACAAAATTTCCAGTAACTTACTTTCTTGAGATTCATTCAGTTTAGAAGAAATTATTACCGAAAATGTGTTGTTTTCACCCAAGAAGAAATATTTAAGATCTGAAGGTAGTGTCTTTAGTTCTAAATTTGGATGTTGAACACTTGATGGTACAGGAGCCTCTTTTCTTTGTGGTAAATCTTCAAATTTTTGCCTCCAGACACCTTTTTTTTGTTCCTCAGAAAAATTCAACAAAGAAGACATGTTAGGAATTTCAAGCTTAGTATCATTACAGCTAGCTAAACTATCTTCCAAAATATCAAGAGAAGTAAAGTGATCATACACAATTTCCTCAATCAAATCTATTTCATGCACATTGTCATTATCTTGAGGTTGTTTACAAATATTAAACACATTTAATTCCAATGTCATGTTTCCAAAAGAAAGTTTTAAAACACCATTTCTACAATTTATTAAGGCATTAGAAGTTGCAAGAAACGGTCTTCCTAAAATGACAGGAATTTGAAAATCAGTATTCAACACAGGATGTATATCCAAAACAATGAAGTCAACAGGATAATAAAATTTGTCAATTTGAACTAACACATCTTTAACAATACCCCTTGGAACTTTAATAGAACGGTCAGCAAGTTGAAGTGTTGTTGTTGTTGGCATAAGTTCGCCTAACCCTAATTGGTCATACACATTATATGGCAACAAATTAACACTTGCACCTAAATCAAGTAAAGCACGTTCTATTTTAGTATTTCCAATAACACATGTGATTGTTGGACAACCAGGATCTTTGTATTTAATTGGGGTGGTTTGTTGAATGATTGCACTCATATTTTCAGTCAAAAATGCTTTCTTTTGCACATTAAGTTTTCTCTTGACAGTGCACAAGTCTTTCAAAAATTTTGCATATGATGGAATTTGCTTAATTGCATCCAACAAAGGGATGTTGATTTTAACTTGCTTAAAAAGTTCAAAAATTTCAGAATTTTGATTCAACTTTTGAAGTGGCTGTAATCTTTGAGGGAAAGGTGCAGGAATGGGGTATTTTTCAACATCACAAGACTTAGACTTATCATCTTCGTCAAGGTTTTTTAACTTTGGTGTTTCATGTGATTCTTGCTTCTTTGAAAAATTGGTTTTGTCAATAACTTTGCCACTACGAAGAGTAGAAATAGAATTGGCATTTTCAGGTTGTGTATCACAAGAACTAGAATCAGTTACATGAAATTGACCTGAAGGATTTGTGATGAACACATTTTTGACCTATATTTTGTTATGTTTTTAAGCATTCATTTTATCTTTTATTTTATTATTTTCGTGTTTTGGAAGGTATTTTTGTGTTTTGTAGGTTTGGGAAGAAATGTGGAAAAAGAGAGCAAAAGTGAGCAAAAGTGTTTAAAAATGTAAGCCTTACATTGGATGTCGTTCACTATGTTAGGGGGACAAACAAAATCTTATCAACGTAAGCCTTACATCGAGAATCAACATACTAAGTAAGGGCATTTACAGCGCAAGAAAACAAGGCGCGCTGCGGCGAGGAAATTGTGTGCCGCGGCGAGAGGCTCTCGGGTTGCATTCTGGGAAATCAAGAAAACGTTGCGCGCCGCGGCATGAAAATTGTGCGCCGCGGCGGGGATGGTTCTGCTTTGGCTCGAACATTTGAAATTCAATGCGCGCCGCGGCGGGAAAAACCTGTGCCGCGGCGGGAGGTGCCAAAACTGCCCAGAAACCCTAAAACGCGTCTCCCATTTCTCTCCCACTATAAATACAACATTATACCTCTCCAAAACACAAGTTTTCACACCCAAATTCTCTCCCACCTCTGCTGCTACTGCAGCAAGGGTTTTCCATCCATTTTCAACCCAAAATCAAGAGGAGAACCTCCATTGTTGAAGCTACTCCAAGGATTTGAAGAAGAGGATCAATCAACTTCAAGGATTTGGAGCTAGAAGATTCATTGGGGTAATTTTATTGTAATATCTTTTCTCTTCTCTGATTTTGTGGTTTGCCTTCATGACTAAATTGATTGACACCAATTTAGTTATGGTTGGCTAATTTATGTATTTGGGATGTTAGTATTGCTTCCAATTGATTGGAAGAACAATTTTGTAATTTAATTATATATGATTTGGATTTAATTCTTGTTCATGTTCTTATGAATTTCTGATTGTGAATTAATGGTGGACCAAACCTTAGTTTGTGATTAGGAAGAACATTTTAGAATTAGGCATTAGAGAATCCCTCTTTGCTTAATTGTGCATTATGAACAAGAGCCTAAATTGATTGCATTGATTTGTGTTGGTTTAGGTGGTTAGAACCATTTCCTTGAGCTAATTCCAATTAGTTAATTAATGATCCGGACCAAAGAAGTTAATTAATTGATTGTAGTGAAAATTGCCATTGATTTGGGATTTTCTAGGTTTAGCGGAAAAATCATTAAATCCAACAATTAATTGAATGCTTAATCTGTTTTTGCCATGAATGGATAGCGAACTAATATAATCCCATTTACATCCATCATCCCCCCTTGGTTGTGATTACTTATATTTCCATTTTATTTTAATCTTGAATTTAATTCCGAATTTACGATCTTTTCTGCAAAGTGACAATTGTTAGAATGTTTAGGATTGTTTGTTCTACTAAATAAGAAAATAAATAACGTTTTAGAACCACCGCAATTCCTTTGAGAGACGATCTTGGGAGTATACTTGTCGCTTACTATAAGTGACTCGTGCACTTGCGAGCTTTTACAAATATACAAAATTTGGTTAACAAGTATTTGTGCATCAATTTGGTTGAGGTTGAGCTGAAAATTTACCTTTTTCTTGAATGCGCAAAGAAGAGGTCAATGTTGAGAGTGTATTTTTGATCTCATTTAAGGCTTGTGAAGTTTGATTGTTTATGCTTGTTTGCCCTTGCATGAATGTTTGCAATGTTTCCTCAAGATTTTTTGACTTTGATTGTGTATGATATGGAGAAAAATTTGAATTCGCTTGAGAAGGCATAACATGAGTATTATTATCATTTTTCCAACTAAAATTGGGATGATTTCTCCATTCAGGATTATAAGTGTTAGAATAAGGAGAAGAAAATGGCTTTTTGAAAACATTCATAGCATTTGCTTGGTCATGTAACACTTCTTTGAAAACTGGAATAATTGGACAACTTGTTGTGGAATGTCCCATGACTTCATAAATGCTACAAATTTCTTCATTTTGCATAGATTTGACTTCTTTAACTTTTCTTAATTCCATGGCTTCAACTTTTCTAGTTAAATTTGCAATCCTAGCATTCAAATCATCTTCTTGATTAAGGTGATATTTTCCTCCATTAGAACTAGAAATATTGGATCTTATAGAATTTTCAAAAGTACTAGTTGTTTGCCAAGATTGAGAATTTTCTGCCAAATGATCTAAAAATTCAAAAGCTTCTTCAGGTTCTTTATCAAGAAATTCACCATTGCACATTGTTTCAACAAATTGTTTTGTTTCAGGTGCTAAACCTTCATAGAAAAAGCTTATAGTCCTCCATTTTTCAAAACCATGATGTGGACAAGAATTTAACAAATCCTTAAAACGTTCCCAACATTGAAAAAATTGTTCATTTAATTTTTGGGAAAAGTTTTGAATTTGTCTTTTCAAAGCATTGGTCCTATGGCTTGGAAAGAATTTTTTTAGAAATTCAGTTTGCATTTCTTGCCATGTGCCAATGGATCTTAGTTTTAAAGAATTCAACCATGTTTTTGCTTTACCTTTTAAAGAAAAAGGAAACAATTTTAGCCTAACAATTTCATCACTACATGTTTGGTCATTGAAAGTAGAACACACTTCCTCAAAATCCTTAAGATGCAAATATGGACTTTCAGATTCTAAACCATGAAAATTTGGAAGTAGTGGAATCATACCCGGCTTAAATTTAAAATTATTAGCATTAAGAGGAAAAATAAAGCAAGAAGGAGAAGAATTTCTTGGAAGTTGTAAATAATCACGCATGGTTCTTATAGGTTCATTTTCATCATGCACACTTTCATTTTCAGCCATGGTGTTAATAGTGTGTGAGTGTTGAGGTAAATCCAAAAGATTGTCAAACAAGTTTTCAGTATTAACTTTAATTAAACGACCAAAATTTTTGTCCCTGCACCAAACTATCATATATCAACAAAACATAAATTATAATAATAGTAAATAATCTATATACTTTCCTTAACGCAATTCCCCGGCAACGGCGCCAAAAACTTGCTACAACTGAAAGGTTGCAGTACCCAAGTGCAGGTTGTCTCAAGTAATAAAACTCGGGAGTCCGAGTGTCGATCCTCAAGGAATTGGAAGGAAATGTATTAGATCAATAGAAATATGCAAAGTTAATTATTTGATAATAAACAAAGTTTCAATAAACGAAAGCACTAGAGCATTTAGGATCCTCTTTGACAAACTTGTAATAAATGTTCTCCATTCACAATATAACTCAATTAAGACTCATCTAGGAAGTGATCTTAATTGGAATATGGAGAGGTTATTGCATGACTATATTTAAAAGATAATCCATTCTTAACTATAATATGTAGTAAAACCTATGAACTTGAAATGTTGAGATAGTCTAAGCATTCAATGTACCATGCACAATGTTAACAATGAATCAAAGTCTCAAACAAACCAAATATAATTTTAGTACATATGATTCAATTAATTGAAGGATTTCATTGAAGAACAAAAGAAGAAATGAAGAACAACACTACAAATTCATCAAAGTATCACCCTTAGCTCTAGCAAAGGTTCTAGCAAGACATATTGTAAATTATACACAACAAAAATAAAAATGAACAAGACAAGATGAAACTCTCAAATTCTAGCTTTCCTCCCTTCCTTTGTTGTGTAAATGCCCTCCTTTTATAGGCAATAAAATGAGCATATGCTAGTGTGAATGTGAATTGTCATTGTGGGCTAATGATTCAATTAAGCATCTCTATGTCGGCCATTTTCTGCTCTTTACACTCCGAATTGGACAATATGGTCAACATGAACGTTGTAGAGAATTAAGTTATCTTTACAACGCAACTTGAATCAGATCATTCCAACATCTACAACTCAATATATGATTATTGTACTGAACCATGTGCAGTGGTGGCTGAAAAAGCGTTTTTCATGCAAGTTGCTTGAATGGTCAATACACATCAAGTTGAATGCACCTAAATTCATTCATAATTTGAAAGATAATAAATACAAGTCTCTCATATCATATTAAATCAACATTTATTCATATAGATATGTTTAATTGAAATAATGTGATGAGACTTCTTAATTGGTGCATAAGATAGCTTAATTAACAAAATAATATGTATAAATGTCTATGAAAATATATACAAGTAATGCAATTTTAGACATTTATCATTAGGGTTAGGTAGTCCTACTGTCCCAAGTGTGGCGATGAGCTTTTGGGGGCTTCAAGTCTCCTTCCTAGAGAACTTATCCATGTGATGGTTTAGTGGAAAGTTGTAGTACCTTCCTACTTTGGTTCGTGGTTTGGCGCTATGCATTGAGAGGGCCAAGACATGAATTTACAGAGCATGATACTCTCCTAATCCATACCCAATAAAATAATATGAGATAGTTGTTCGGTGGGCAACTACTGAAATCCAGCTACGTCTTGATCCTGGATGAACTCTTTGTAAGTGCCAGCATGTATTTGTCCAGCATTGTTTCCTAGCAAGGTTTGATTCATTGAGATGCTAGTTGACCATCATCTGGATCCTGGATAATGAACATTGCATGATCCCAGTTTGATTAAGACTATGGTGTCATGAAGCATAGGATGCCCAACTTCTTGGGTAAGACTTAATCATGACTTGGTTTAGGGTAGGTGATCCTACTGTCCTAAGTATAACTATGGGACTATGTTGCCTTAAGTCTTTTCCCAGGAAGGACATACGTTGACTCGATGGAAGGTGGTGATTCCTTCCTTCCCCAGTATGTATGTAAGTTTGATGCATGAATCTATGGAAGGAGTGGCCTTTGTAATCTATGCAGGATGAGTTGGTGGAAGCTACTACTGGTTTTAAGTTTTGAGCCTCGGGTGTTCCTAGGGTAAGGTAGATGAGGCTTCGCTCACACTACAAGGTTATGCCAAGTCCAAACCCAAACTCTGGGTAGTAAAGCTTCCTGGTTCATGACTCTAGCTGATCATTAAGGCTTGATCTCGTGAGCTAGTAGCTCGCAATGGCACAAAGCTTAAGTTGGAGTATGAATTGCAAAAGTTATAGTGCCTAGATCTTTGCTAGGGCAAACACTAGCTACTAAGTTTGAGGGAGGGTGAACGCTCGCTCTTGAGACGTCGTAGTGCTTGAGAGGGAAAATATAAGATTCGATGAATGCGTTATTGAAGCTCATTCAAAGTTATAGCTCTTGGATCTTAGCTAAGGAAAAAGCTGGCCATTAAGTTTGAGGGAGATTGAGTGCTCGCTCTTGAGACGTAACAGTGCCTAAGGGCACAAAGCTAAGATTTGCCAAGTTTGCTAGTGACTTATAGCTAAGGTCCAAGGTAGATGTTGGAAGCTCTGTTTGATACTGTTTTGCAAAAATGAAGTACAAGTAATTACATTGAAGCCAAGTTGTCTATCTTGTATCTTTATTCTCATTTCTCATTGTCTTTTTTTGTGTGTTGGTGTTGACATGTTCGCGCAGGACCTCATCTATCACTTTGTGAAAAATAAATTACAAGGAAATGAAGAAAAATGAAAGCAAACTTCTAGGATCATATGTCCCACTTATGCTAATGGCTTTTCTACCAACATCTTCTGACTTTCATGGGTCCCCACATTGTAGAAGATAAGGGCACTGTCTTGATCCTGGATCACAGTAACTATGGGTGTCAAAGGGGTATGGTTTTGTTTCTTTCCTAAACTTAATGCAATCTATTGAGAAAGTCGCAAGACACAACATGTGGATGTTAGGAATCCTGGCCTGAGAGTTGAGAACTTTGGGATCCCAGGTGGACACAGGGTATCTTGGATTGAGAGTTTAGATGCCTAAGTGTAGAACTGCTAAGCCAATGTGGCTGTGAGTATGCAGGTGGATGCCCATAGAAATATTCGAGATGCCCTTAGAAATATCCAAAGATACGTGGAAGCCAACTAAGTGCTTTGTAAGTAGAGAAGACCAATTACACCACGCTGGGTGTCGCGACTATGCCAGCTCAGCTACCTCACCAAGTGTCATTTTGGTTTGTTTATGCATTTTGTAAGTTCTCCTCACCTGTGCCATATGTCAGGCCACGCAAGCCATAACTTCCAATCCATCGACGCTATATGGTGCCAGCTCAGCTAATTGATCCACGTAGCCTTCTCCAGCACACCAAGTGTCGCGCACACACAGCTTCTGCATCTTCCACGTTCCACGTGTTGCCATCTTGTGTGTTCCGTATGTTTTTGGTGCCACATGTCATCATCATTCTATTAGCCAGCACTAATTTTTAACTCATTCATCACAATCATTTATCAAAAGCTGATCGAATAGTCTAAATTTCATCTAAGCCATTTTTCAAAACCCTATCAGACCAGAGGTTACCATATTTTAGAGCAGTTTAGAGTAGTTTTTATAGCTTTCTCCATTTTGGGAGCTAAAAGGCAAGAGTTTGGACAATTTGGAGCACAAAGAAGCATTTTTTGGAGCATTTTGGAGAAATTCTTTTAAAGGATTTCACTAATATTCTCTTTTACGTGTATTTTTTTTAATGTTTTTCTTAGCTTTACTCTTAAATTTCTACTTTCTAAAATGTGTATTATGGAGTAATATTTTGTTCTAGGAATTTGATTGAGCCCATTTTATGAACATTATTTTAATATTTTAGTTTAGTATTTAGTATTTTATGAATGATTTGACTATCTAATTTAATGTGATTAATACCCCTATTTAAATTGGTCATTTAATTTGGTGGTTTGTTAGCTTTGTACACAATTGAAAAATTGATATGAAATTGTGAACTTGCATTAGATTGACACATATGTAATGAGCCAATAAATTTTCAATATTATATGTGTAATCAATTTAAATTCTTGACAACTAATGATCCATGTATGCTTACATGGTTATAGACATGTGGGCTAAGAATATATAGATTATAAGTAATATGACTATACACATGTGTGTAGTAATTATTTGAATAAAATTTGATTAATAATCCAAGCATATGATTAAAATGGGCAAAATTAAATATATAGGTTTCTCTAATTTTGGTTTTAAATGTGTTTTTATTTCTATAATTAGTTTATTTTATTTATTTTAATTTGTCACTTAACTTCGGTAGTTCAATCAGAATGGAAAAATATATATTTCGATACTTAGTCCTAGTTCATGCTTTAACAAGTTCCTCGTAGGTACGACAATTTCATTCTTAAAACTACTTATCACTTGTATACTACCCGTGCACTTATGGATTTCATGTCATATTCTCGTAGAACGATGTCTGCTCAACAATTGTAGGCATGGTCATCCATCTCAGGATCAGTGACATTGCTGGTGTGACTATCCTGACCTGATTTTGTTGGTTAACTAACCTTAGGAGTGGTTACCCAAGCCAAACCAGGCAAATTTTCTATAGATCACAAGTGCTGAGACAGATAACAATCACTAGAAGGAATGACAAAAGTTGTTGGAGCTTAATGCCAATGGATGCCTGGTAAATCGACCTCGCATGGCTAGTGGTGCATAGTAAGTCCAAGTGTGGTTTCCGTTCTCTCAGGATGATAAATCTAGTTTCCTCAAAAAGGTTAATGACACGGGCGTGACTCAGCCAAGAGTCTAGTTCATACTAAAGTGCTTTTAGGAGTTTCCCATCATAAACCTATAGCTTGATTTGGGTTTGGATTGGTAGAGATAGTAATCCAGAATCAGGGGCTACTAGGTTCTTTTTAGGTGTGACCATTCTTTGGATGCACATTGAGGGAAAGTTGGTGGTCCTAGGAGCCAACCTAGTTATGGTCCTGTTGGGCAAGTGAATTATCATCATGAACACATTAGGAGCTCATCTTTACTAGAAGCAATTTGAGCTTGTTTTTATGATAGAGATGGATGAAGAACACAATGAATATTTTTGAGTTTCTACTAGTTCAATCGGTCAAACACTAATTTGTTAGTTCCCACAGACGGCGCCAGATGTTGGATTTGATTTTTATCTAGCCTTCATTTTTTAATACAACAACTTGTACGTCACTAGTAAACCACGTCAAAAGAAATGACATAATGAGATTTCGTATCCACTCCAATGCATAAGTTAGATTCTTGAGAGAGTAACTAAGATCAGAGGAAATTTTAGTAGCTGTAAGGATGAGCTTATGCGTACATTTTCAGGTTATAAGACCCTATTTAAAGGGTTTGAATGGATGACATTTTGGTAAATAACTCATATTAGTTAATATTTATATTATTTAATAATAATATAAATATCTTAAGCAATTAATATGAATCATTTAATAAAGATTTACATCATTGTAAGCTAACTATATCATTTGAATTTTCAAGTGCTGACGTAGACCAATCAAATGGTGTCACGCATATTTGGTTTATTTTCTACCTAGCAATACTTAAAAGATTAATTTATCGTTTCATGTTTTTTAGTAAAGACTTACCAATGTTGTGGTAATGTATTGCATTTATTAAGTCTTACTAAGGCACATGTTTTGCAGGCACACAGTAATGTTCAATCTTGTGGTTAAGCCTTAATAGTGTTGTGGTAAGGCATTGCATTTCTTTGATAGGCCTTAATATAGTGCATAGTTAGTCTTTACCTGGTCGTGGGAATGCCTTACTACTATATTGGTAGGCCTTGTCATGACATGTCAATGTCTTACTACATTATCCTATTAATTTAACTTGTTATCTCAATAACTTATCACGTATCTCAATGTCGTACAGTAAAATAATAATATCTTACCACACTATCCCTATCTTACCACGACATGTCAACGCTAGATAACACTATCTCAATCTTACAATGACATGCAGTGCCTTACCACATTGTGGGAATGCATTACAAAGTTATGTGAATGTGTTACCACAACATATCAATGCCTTACCATGGTAAACCACAATTCAACAAGGTTGTTAGAAGTTCACCAAAATTTGTCAAGGTCATTGGTAAGTTCACCAAAATCTAACAATTGCTAAAAATTTCAATTAATTCGACAATAGTCATCGAAAAGTTTACTGAAGATTGACAATCATCCTCAAAGCTGCAACAAGGCCTTATTCTATTTTTGTTTCATGTCAAGGTAAAAGTATGAGTATCTTTCCATTAATATTAGGCTAAATAGCTTTCAAAAACCAAACTTAGGTTCATTTTACAAAAATGTACATGAACTTTTTTCTCTACAGAAAGATATTCATACTTTATTTATGTTTACATTTAAGTACTATTGGATTGTAAAATGACCAAGTATGCATGATTTCATTTGATTGGTCCACATCGGCATTTAAAAGCCAAATGGTACAATCATTACACATTCTGGTAAATCTTTAATAAAATAATTTATATTAATTATCTAATTGCTTTCTATAACCTGAAAAGGTATGCATAAGCTCGTTGCTCTAAACTCTCTCAAACTCCATCTAATCTTAGTTTTTCTCTCAGAAACTGAATTAAGTATAGGAGTGGATATGATACCCCCGCCTCCGCCCCCCCCCCCTTCGATGTCGTTCCTTCTAACGTAGTTTTCAAATGATATGCAAGGTCGACGTGCCAAGAACTTGTTGAACATAGAAATCAGCTTCAACATCTAGGGTCGTTTGTGGGGGAAATTTTTGGTGTTCGTGCATGCTAAATGATGAACACTATTTTGACCTACTATTTGTTATGTTTTTAAGTGTTTATTTTGCATTTAATTTCGATATAATCTTGTTTTGGAGGGTATTCTTTTGTTTTGTAGGTCAAAGTAGGTTTAGGAATAAATGTGGAAAAAGAGAGTAAAAATGAAGAAAAATGTGTTAAAGATTGTAAGCCTTACATTGGGTGTCATTCACTATGTAAGGGGGACAAACAAAGGCTTAGCAACGTAAGCCCTTACATCGAGAATCAACAAGCTATGTAAGGGCATTACAACAACGCGCGCCGAGGCATGCAAAACCTGCGCCGCGGCGGGGAAGGTTCTGTCTTGATTTTAATTCCAGGAAAATATAGCGCGCCGAGGCATGAAAAACCTGAGCCGCGGCGCGCGTACCCGGATTTTATTTCCAGCTTTTCAACCCCAACACACACACACACTCAAACCCTAGCATATAAATACCCATTTTTAACACTCCCCACACCCAACTCGTGAATATTGCCTCTTCTTCTCCTCCTCCACATTTTGAGAGAGAAATTACTTCATTAATGCTCCTCCTTTGAAGCTCCATCAACAATCTTGAAGAAGGTGACCATCCAACATCAAGAGCTTGTTTCAAGAGTGGAAGTGGGGTAATTTATTGTTTGTAATCTCTTTTCTTTTTAAAAACTCATAGAATGTTATTTGTAATGAAAAATATTGATTTGGATTTCATTATGAGTAGCTAAACTCTTTGTGTGTGGGATTTTAGCAATGTAACCTTGAGTGGATGATTGTTTATGTGGATTATTTTATATTAAAGTGATTTATTTCATGTTCATTGTTCTTAACACTTATGTTCATTAATTACTTTTGGCCAATTTAATTTATGAATGTATGGAATATTTTAGGGTTGAGTTTTAGAAACACCATCTAAATTCAATTGGGCATTTTTGAGCATGAGCCTAATTTAAGTGCATTGACTTGTCTTAAATTAGGTGATTAAATTATTTTCCTAAGTTTAATGCTAATTAACTAATTAACGGTCTGGATCAAAGAAGCTAATTAGTTAATTAAGGAAAAATTGCCATTGATTTGGGATTTTCTAGGGTTAGTGAAAACAATCATTAAATTCCACTTTTTCATGCTTAATTGTGAAAACCACATAAATCAATCTATCCATGATTAGTTAACTAGCTAATTTCCCACACTCGTTCATTTCATCGTTTAGGCATTAATCTTTTCACTTATTCACCTTATTCATTTTAAGATTTTATAATTTTAGAAACCGTTTACAAAACCAACTTTGATAGAGTGTTTAGGATTTATTTTATCGCTAAGTTTTAGATTACATTTAACTCTTTTAAAAACCACCACAATTCCTTTGAGAGACGATCTTGGGAGTATACTTGTCGCTTACTACAAGTGACTCGTGCACTTGCGAGCTTTTACAAATACAAAATTTGGTTAACAAGTTTTTGTGCATCAAGTTTTTGGCGCCGTTGCCGGGGAATTGGCGTTTTTGAAGTTGTTATTTGTTTTCTTTTTAGTTTACTATTTGATCTTTATTTTTTCTTGTTTTTGTGTTTTTGTTACTCGTTAGAGTCGTATAGTGTCTGGTGCTCTGATTTTTTGTTGTTTTTGATTGTGCATGCACGGTAGGAGATCTCTTGGAAATCCACTGGTGCCGTTCATAGATAACGTCAACAGGAGACGAGCACATTTGAGACCATCCGACGCTAACATTTTGGAGGTCGAGCAACCACCAACAATGGGAGAACATCTACCTCCACACAGGGAGATGACGATGAAGGAGTATGCAAGGCCAATCATTGGCACTGCAACTTCTTGCATCCAACTAGGGGAAGCAGCTCGAAACTATGAAATTAAGAACATACATTTTAATATGTTACCATCTTTTTATGGGATTCCTAACGAAGATCCTCTAACTTTTATTCGTGATTTCTATGCCACTGTGCAGACTTTTCCGCTACAGGGGCTAAATGAGGATCAGCTGAGGATGAGATGTTTCCCGTACACGCTTAAAGACAAAGCCAAGTCATGGCTTATGACTCTTCCACCTGGATCTCTTTCAACTTGGGACGCAATTTTCAACAAGTTCATGGGAAAATTCTATTCCCACCAAAAGACTGCGGACCTAAGAACCAAAATTGCAACGTTCTCCCAAATGGACGGAGAACCATTTCATGAGGCGTGGGATCGCTTCAAATTGCTTCTGATACAGTGCCCACACCATTGATGAACACATTTTTGACCTATATTTTGTTATGTTTTTAAGCATTAATTTTATCTTTTATTTTATTATTTTCGTGTTTTGGAAGGTATTCTTTGTGTTTTGTAGGTTTGGGAAGAAATGTGGAAAAAGAGAGCAAAAGTGAAGCAAAAGTGTTTAAAAATGTAAGCCTTACATTGGATGTCATTCACTATGTAAGGGGGACAAACAAAGGCTTAGCAACGTAAGCCTTACATCGAGAATCAACATACTATGTAAGGGCATTTACAGCGCAAGAAAACAAGGCGCGCCGCGGCGGGGAAATTGTGTGCCGCGGCGAGAGGCTCTCGGGATGCATTCTGGAAAATCAAGAAAACAACGCGCGCCGCGGCGGGCAAAACCTGTGCCGCGGCGGGGAGGTTTCTGTTTTGAACCAACGAGCCAAAATTCAACACGCGCCGCGGCGGGAAAAACCTGTGCCGCGGCGGGAGGTGCCAAAACTGCCCAGAAACCCTAAAACGCGTATTCCACTTCTTTCCCCCTATAAATACAACATTATACCTCTCCCAAACACAAGTTTTTGCAGCCAAATTCTCTCCCACCTCTGCTGCTACTGCAGCAAGGGTTTTCCACCCAAAATCAACCCAAAATCAAGAGGAGACCCTCCATTGTTGAAGCTACTCCAAGGATTTGAGAAAGAGGATCAATCAAGTTCAAAGATTTGGAGCTAGAAGATTCATTGGGGTATTTTTAGTGTAATATCTTTTTCTTCTCTGATTTTGTGGTTTGCCTCCATGACTAAATTGATTGACACCAATTTAGTTATGGTTGGCTAATTTATGTATTTGGGATGTTAGTATGGCTTCCAATGATTGGAAGAACAATTTTGTAATTTAATTATATATGATTTGGATTTATTTCTTGTTCATGTTCTTATTAATTTCTGATTGTGAATTAATGGTGGACCAAACCTTAGTTTGTGGTTAGAAAGAATATTTAAGAATTAGGCATTAGAAACGCCATCTTTGCTTAATTGTGCATTATGAACAAGAGCCTAAATTGATTGCATTGATTTGTGTTAGTTTAGGTGGTTAGAATTATTTCCTTGAGCTAATTCCGATTGATTAGTTAATGATCCGGACCAAAGACGTTAATTAGTTGATCGTAGTGAAAATCGCTATTGATTTGGGATTTTCTAGGTTTAGCGGAAAAATCATTAAATCCAACTTTTAATTGAATGCTTAATTTGTTTTTGCCATGAATGGATAGCAAACTAATAATCCCATTTACATCCATCATCCCCCCTTTGGTTGTGATTACTTTTATTTGCACTTTATTTTAGTTACATAATTAATTTCCGAATTTACAGTCTTTTCTGCAACGTGACAATTGTTAGAATGTTTAGGATTGTTTGTTCGACTAAATAAGAAAATAAATAACGTTTTAAAACCACAGCAATTCCTTTGAGAGACGATCTTGGGAGTATACTTGTCGCTTACTATAAGTGACTCGTGCACTTGCGAGCTTATATAAAATACAAAATTTGACTATCAAGTTTTTGTGCATCAACCATCACTTTCCTTTGCAACTCCAGAACCAATTCTTCTATGACGGGCTGACACAACAGTGTCAATTTACTGTGGATAATGCCGCGGGAGGAGCAATGGGAGAAAAGACCGCTGATGAGACATATGATCTATATGAGATGTTGGGTGCTAATTCCCAACAAAAGAGCTCTAGAGGACGGCGGATGGGAGTTAACGAGGTAGCTCCAGGAAATGACATGGCCATGCAAATAGCGGAACTTACAAAACAAATCGCGCTTCTCACCTCCAAGAACTCACCAACTCAAGAGGTATGCGGTATTTGTAGTACTTACGGACACGGTGCTAATATTTGTCCTTTTGTTTGTGATCAAAATGTAGGTACGAGTTACGAGCAAGCTAATGCTATGGAGGGATACCAACCGAGGCCAAGGAATGATCCTTACTCGAACACATATAATCCCGGTTGGAGAAATCATCCCAACTTCTCTTGGAAGGGAAATAACAATCAAGGCTATGCTCAGAATAATTTCCCACACCATCCAAACAACAACAACAATCCACAGCTCACTCCGCCAAACAAGCCAAGTTTGGAGGACAATTTGAACTCCTTCATTCAAGTGAGTCAAGAAATAAATCAAAAGAATGATCAAAGGATAAGTTCTTTAGAGGCTTCCATGAAAAGGGTAGAGATTCAGGTGGGCCAATTGACTGAGTACGTACACAAGCAAGATAAAGGGAAGATGCCTGAACAATTGAATGCTATCACAGTCATTGAGAATGGTGAGGTCCTAAACGATAATTTTACTGAACATTCTGATGATTTGTTTATAGATGCAGGAGGGAAACATGCAATTCCCAAGGAAAGTCAAGCTGAGGACATTGAAGTCCTAAGACCTTCTTTAAAGTGTACGGAGAGCCTTGAAGAATTAACCGAACGTCCACTCCTTCACAAGTCACCTAATCCATACAGACCTCCGATTCCATTCTCACATCCCGTAAAGGCGACTGATCAGGATAAGCTATTTCATGAAACTTTTACTTCACTTTCTAAAGTTAATATTAACTTACCTTTGTTGAGTATCATTAGGGACATTCCATCTTATCCAAAATTTCTCAAAACCCTACTCTCCAACAAGAGGAAGTATAAGAATGAGGAGAAAGTAATAGTTTCAGAATTAGCTAGTGTAGTGTTGCAAAAGAAATTACCTCCCAAACTAAAGGATTCAGGTAGTTTTAATATCAAAATCACTTTAGGAGATAAGATGGTGTCGAATGCTATGTTAGATTTAGGGGCAAGTATTAATGTCATGCCATATTCTGTGTACTTGCAACTAGGTTTGAGGGATCTTAAGCCCACAAATATGTCACTTCACCTTGCTGATAGATCCATTAGATATCCCAAGGGAATAGTTGATGGTTTGTTGGTACAAGTGAAGAGCATAATTGTACCGGTTGACTTTGTAGTCATGGAAATGGAGGACACCATACCTAAGGACAATGAACACACTATTATTCTTGGTAGACCATTCATGGCTACCACCAATACAATCATTGATGTCCAAAGAGGGAAATTGACAATGAGAGTCTTAGGAGAGACTATAAACTTCAAAGTGTTTAACCCTTTACTTACTGCTCCTATTTCTTCTGCTAATAATTGTGTTGTTCTAGATTCTAATGATTTACCTATTTTTGACAATCATTTGCTGAAGGGTTCATGCAATAAAACTACTGTTTCATCTACAGATAGGAGGGTGAAGGAAACACTTACAAACTCAATTCAGGATAATGCCTACAAAGACCATGTCAAGTGTTCACAAATTAAAAACCTGGATTCTGAGTTTTTCTATCCTGGAAAAGATTGTTATGCATGTAATACTCGTTTTAAGTCTTTTTCAGGTGACATGAAGCCTTGTTTTGAGAGAAGCAAAGGGAAAGGAGGAAGCAAGCACTTCAAGGATGCATTGAGACCTCCATGATAAAAATGAGCATCGTCTTGCTAAGACGTTAAACTAGGCGCTTGGTGGGAGGCAACCCACCGTTTTAGGTATTATCTATTGTTTCTTTTAATTTACTTCAGTTTAGTTTTTTTTTTGTTTGCCCTCTCTGAATTCTTTTCTGAACATGTGTGTAGTTGAAAACCTTGAGGACAATGTTTAGTTTAGGTTTGGGGGTGCATTTTGCATTTTTGATTGGTAACAACACTTTCATGCTTTGGTCAATTTTTGATGAATAACTAGTCTTTATGCATTGTTTATCTGATTTTTTTTTAAATGTTTGAGGTTTGTTGTAAGGATCGGTTTTAATTTGCAATCTGTGTTTCATGCTTTTGATGTTGAAACTGAGATGAACCCAAATCTTGTGTTTAGGAATTGAATAGTGGAGACTACCTTGTGAGAATATTGTTGAGCCCTTAACGTTTTATTCGGAGAGATAAATATTCTTCTACTCTTTTAAACACCTTTCATATCATTTCAAATTGTTAGATGATCTCTATAGGTTTTTGCATTGAATGTTAGGATTTTAAACATTTAATGAGGGATCATGTGCTTAATTGAATTGCTTAGATTAACTGACTTAAGTAAAGTTTGAAGTGTTTGCCTATTTCATTCGTGCTTGACTTTAAAAACAAATAAAAGGGAACTCCTATATCAAACACAAAAAGAGCTAAGATCTTTCCATTCACAAAATACATATGTATTTGGGTCTAAAAAAAAAAAAAAAAAACGTTACTTATGACCCTAAGTTCTTCAAGTTTGAATGGTTAATACAAAAAGAGAAATAGAAAATAAGTTCCCTTAAAGTCAAAGCATTTTCATTCTAGGGCACACTTGAAATTTTTGCTTAAGGATTTTAATTGATGCATGAGATTAGTAATGTGATTTCTTCATAAATCCTATCATTTGATTCCTTTCATGAGATCGATGTTATGCACTTTTGAGCCTTTCTTGTTTAATTATATGCGAACCTATTAGCTCATTTCTTTACATAACTTCTATTCGCATATACTTTGATGAGTGCTTGAACCCATAGGATCGGTGTGATTTAGAGAGTAATTCTTGTGAGGATTAGAGTTGAAACCAATTCACATTCCTAACACTAAGTTTGGGGGAGTCAATGTTGATACGCTTTTAGTATTGGGATTTAGACTTGTGAAGCGAAATTGATCTAAATGGTGAACCTTGATGTGTTAGAATGTTGGATAAATTTGTGTATAAATTTTTGGTTATGAATTGGAAAGAAACTAAAGCATGATAAGTTTTGTTAATTTCAATTTTAGTTTTGTTATTTGTCTTTTCAATTTTAGTTTTGCTTGAGGACTAGCAAAATGTAGGTTTGGGGGTATTTGATGAACACTATTTTGACCTACTATTTGTTATGTTTTTAAGTGTTTATTTTGCATTTAATTTCGATATAATCTTGTTTTGGAGGGTATTCTTTTGTTTTGTAGGTCAAAGTAGGTTTGGGAATAAATGTGGAAAAAGAGAGTAAAAATGAAGAAAAATGTGTTAAAGATTGTAAGCCTTACATTGGGTGTCATTCACTATGTAAGGGGGACAAACAAAGGCTTAGCAACGTAAGCCCTTACATCGAGAATCAACAAGCTATGTAAGGGCATTACAACAACGCGCGCCGAGGCATGCAAAACCTGCGCCGCGGCGGGGAAGGTTCTGTCTTGATTTCAATTCCAGGAAAATATAGCGCGCCGAGGCATGAAAAACCTGCGCCGCGGCGCTCGTACCCGGATTTTATTTCCAGCTTTTCAACCCCAACACACACACACACTCAAACCCTAACATATAAATACCCATTTTTAACACTCCCCACACCCAACTCGTGAATATTGCCTCTTCTTCTCCTCCTCCACATTTTGAGAGAGAAATTACTTCATTAATGCTCCTCCTTTGAAGCTCCATCAACAATCTTGAAGAAGGTGACCATCCAACATCAAGAGCTTGTTTCAAGAGTGGAAGTGGGGTAATTTATTGTTTGTAATCTCTTTTCTTTTTAAAAACTCATAGAATGTTATTTGTAATGAAAAATATTGATTTGGATTTCATTATGAGTAGCTAAACTCTTTGTGTGTGGGATTTTAGCAATGTAACCTTGAGTGGATGATTGTTTATGTGGATTATTTTATATTAAAGTGATTTATTTCATGTTCATTGTTCTTAACACTTATGTTCATTAATTACTTTTGGCCAATTTAATTTATGAATGTATGGAATATTTTAGGGTTGAGTTTTAGAAACACCATCTAAATTCAATTGGGCATTTTTGAGCATGAGCCTAATTTAAGTGCATTGACTTGTCTTAAATTAGGTGATTAAATTATTTTCCTAAGTTTAATGCTAATTAACTAATTAACGGTCCGGATCAAAGAAGCTAATTAGTTAATTAAGGAAAAATTGCCATTGATTTGGGATTTTCTAGGGTTAGTGAAAACAATCATTAAATTCCACTTTTTCATGCTTAATTGTGAAAACCACATAAATCAATCTATCCATGATTAGTTAACTAGCTAATTTCCCACACTCGTTTATTTCATCGTTTAGGCATTAATCTTTTCACTTATTCATTTTAAGATTTTATAATTTTAGAAACCGTTTACAAAACCAACTTTGATAGAGTGTTTAGGATTTATTTTATCGCTAAGTTTTAGATTACATTTAACTCTTTTAAAAACCACCGCAATTCCTTTGAGAGACGATCTTGGGAGTATACTTGTCGCTTACTACAAGTGACTCGTGCACTTGCGAGCTTTTACAAATACAAAATTTGGTTAACAAGTTTTTGTGCATCACTAAACTGTAAGTGTACGGGATGCATACAAGTGATACATATTTAAAGATCGAGTTGTTAAACCCACGACAATTGGATTAATAAAGAGTTGAGTACCGAACTACAGTTACACTAAACTATTTAGGGTAACGATAATTGATAGGTAAAAATAATAAAAATAATAGAAACTTAATATTTAAACTATTTGATCAAACATAACTACATTAACTAATTTTGTACAAAAGAGTCATAGGCATCCACTATCCCTAAATTTTCTACACATGCATTAATTTACCATCCTAACCAATCACCAACAAATTATAAGATCAATTGACTCTATCCTATTCATGCATTCATCTTTCAAGTAAACTATACACAATATAGTAATTTAACATAATCACACTCTCATGCCAATTAGATTACACTATTATTCATTACGAACGTCAATTATTGATCACATAAACAAGAATCGTATGTCTTAACCTATAAATCATGTATGTTATTCAATCACAACAAATAATTAAATACTTCTCTTAAAGCTACCTAATTATCTTTACGATATAACTATTAATTAGACAATTAATGGTATAAAATTTGAATTGAATAATATAATTTAATTTGCAATCACAATGAATCCTAAAAATTAATTCAATGTATAAAAGGAATGAGTTCAAGATGATCTAAACAAAAAATTTAACTAATCATAATTATATTTAATAAAACCCAAAATAATTAGAAAATATAAAAAAAATACATAAAATCAAAAGGGTAGAGAAAGATAAAACTAATCTTCGCCTGTCACGCGAGAAACCAATCTCCACTAATTGTCACCCTTGAGGACCTAAACTCTAGCACCTTTAATCTTGAATCCTTCTCTTGATTTGCTTCATTCTCTAAACTATTGTGTCATTTTCTAAATACTTTGATTAGCGCAATAGAGTGTTGAATGCCTTTATTTAGATACTAAGAGTTGTATTTATAGTCCCTACTACAAAAATGACATATGGTCACGATTTTTAACTGACTGTAAACCTATAGTCACGATTATGAAAACCAAGGCCTAAGACGGAGTGACCATAGACTACTACATATGGTAACTGTTAAAAACTGAGACCATAGACAAAGATATGGTCACGATTTTATGAAAGACGGTGACCAATTAATGTTTATAGTTACGATTTTTTTTAAATAATTGAAACCTTATATGAAGTATTATGTCACGATTTTTTAAATAACTGGGACCTTATATACATATTTGGTCTTAGTTTAAAAAAAGACCGTGACCATAGTTTACTAAAAATTGACAATATTATACCCTTTTTCGACATTTTCATAAATTTAAATACCTATTTTTTAAACATTTCTTGCATTATAAGTGTAATATTCATATCCAAAATATTGAATTATTATATATAAATCTATATATTATATTAAAATTAAAAATGCGCTTGCATTCTAAAAAGTTTGTGTGCTCCAAAACAAAATAAACATTACAATACCTAAAGTGTTTCAAAATTATTAACACTTTCTAAAGTTTGTCATATAACAACAATACAAATGATTAAAATTACATGTATGAAATTAGAGTAATTCAAAGTATTACATAACACATTGGCTACCTATCACTTTAAGAAGTGATTTGTGAACTCTACTCACTTATTCCGCATGTCATCAAGTTAATGATCGGTGTATAATTCTTTATTATTAAGCTACATATATACACAAATTGTAAATTAGTATTGGCCATATATTTTAATAATGTAAAAAATTGAAATCAAACTTTCAAGCTAAGTAAGAAAATACATAAACAAATTTAATTACTAAGTTAATGATAGAAGCAAGTGGGTTGATAATGATTATCTTTATAAATATAAAGATATAATATTCACACGTAACCAAGTTATTTTGATGAGGATACTACTGTATTAGATAAGAAATTAATTGTAATCTTAATATTTGAATAAAAAGTTAATAGAAAAATTTACATTAATTATAATCCTCTCACATGGCATTATATAAAAAAATATTGATTTACTCTCACATGTTAATGAAGGGTACTATGTAAATGGTCCATAACTAGTCTATTTATAAATATACACACATAAGATAAATCTAAAAGGGTTGGAATTATACAGCCAATAACTTATCCTCAAGGTAAACCATGTTGGCAAATCTTGAACTTTTTGATTTTGATGACTATTCAACATAATATGAATCATATATATTAATAAAAGTTTAATATATAATTAAATATTATTTGTAAAGAAATAAACTTAATACTTTGAAAGACATTAAAGTAAGTAACAAAATGTAACTTATTCATAATATTTTGGATATGGAGGAACGCTTCAATCCACAATGAATTCAAACAATATTTGGTATTTTTAGGGGGTCATACACAATTAAAACCCAATTTTATCTATTTATCAATAGATAATAAGATTTATTTAAATACAAAATATGCATGATAAGAATAATAAAATTGAAAGAAAAAAACTTAATTACTCTCCATTATATGAAATAATCGACTTGAGTATTTTTCATTATTTCAAACACTTCTCACAATTTGGGTACATGTCCTATTATTCTTGAAGACATACAACCAACTATCATCCTTTGGTTGATTTAGTTTTGACTGTTGCATTTATAACAATCAAATGGCATAATTATAAACAAATAGCAGTTATAATTAATACTCGAGTAAAGCAAAGATGGATAACATTGATATCAATTGGTCATCTCTGCATTGGGGAAGACACTCCCCCCACCCCCTCAACATTGGACAAATATAATGACCTCACATGAGTTATAGTTTCTTATTACCTCAAGCAAGATCATCAGTGTGAATTTAATTAAGTGACATCCATTAATCCAAAAATAGTAATTATGTGTAAACTAAAATAAAGCATGAGTACATTTTTATAGAGAAAAATTGATACCTTTTGTATAAAATGAACTTAAATTTGGAAACCTCGAAAATCATTTACCCTTTTATTGTATGAGTAAAAAACAATGACATGAAATAAACTCAAAATTAACGAATTTCACAAACGCAGTTTTTATAGAGAAAATTTTTTATAGTACATTTTTACAGAGAAAAATTGGATACCTTTTTATAAAATGAACTTAAATTTGGAAACCTCAAAAATCATTTAGCCTTATTTGTATGAGTAAAAAAATCACATGAAATAAACTCAAAATTCACGAACGCAATTAAGATAAACGTATTTCACGATTTGACTTTCATTTTTAAGAAGCGAGTTCCATGGCTTGTAGAAAGGAAAAAATAAATTAAAAATTACATGGGTGTATATAACTTTCTATTGCATGTGAAAATTTTGCACACATTTTTAACAAGATTAACTCAAAATAGATTTGCATTTATATAACTCAAGCCTATTTTGTGAGTTACCCAGCAAGAAAAGTACATAGTTTTGGAGATAGGGGATGTTATTTAGGTAAAAACTACAATTAGTTGCAAAATAAATAAAAAAACCCCTTTTATACTGTCATAATTTCAATACCAGATTTGTTGTACATAGATAAGCCTTATTATCATCGTCTTCAATTCTTTATCAGTATTCTTGTAAACTAAACGGTTCTTATTCACAATAATGATGCGCATCTGTTCAATGCTCACAACTAGATGGCCCAATATATAACAATGTGACACTTTTATTGCAATAAATCAAATTATTTTTCCAAGTCATTAACAAGGGCAATATCTCACGTGCAAAGCATACACTAATGACTAGTACTATTAATGATAAAAATCAGGCCAATTGGACAATTGTTCTAAATGTTGAGTGGCTAAAGATACGAGAAAAAAATTGATTTTCCCACATAACTGATTCGACTAGTGTCTATCAGCTGTTAATCATTACAATCAAAACTACATATTTGACGTGTAGGAGCAAAAAGGTTTGCTTATCTTCACACAAATGTTACAATATATAAAAGCAAAGACGAAACTTACACAAAGCAACACTTCTATGATACATGAAACATTTTAGACATTTGTATCTCATCACAAATGCCCTCAAACGAAGGAAAAAATAACAAGGAACAAAAAATATGTAAATTAATGAGAAAAATACTCGCACTACCATTTATAGAAAGAAATAAGTGATCTCTACCTGCTTGTGGCTCAATTTACAAAGAGTGATTGGAACCCACCTGCAACTTTTTAGCATATCCCCCCACAAAAGTAAACTTAACCCTCGCCGCCTACTTGCACCGGACTTGCATCTTTCATTCATCTTCAAGCAAAACCAATTTGGCGAAGGAAACAATATACTCAAAAAGCCTTCAATTGTTTTTCTTTTTCTCCAGGAGAAGATATCACAAGTTCCAAAGTCATGTACAGATGACCAGAAACCTCACGTGGAAGTATAAGCTTTCCACAAAGACACCGTGAAAACAAATGCAATATGAAATAGCTGATTATATCCAAGCAAGTGAGCCTCGATCATTTGTTACTTGAGGACGGCCCCTTGTAGGCGTTGCAGGTCTATTAGCATTCAGCTCCTGTTTGACAGATGATGAGTCAAACAGAATTTCAAAAGATTTACAGCAAAGGTTAGAGGATGAAATTCCAATATGTCAGATGCCTATAATAGTACCTGCATCCATGTATCCTCAATATGGCCTTCTAGTGATGTCTCTGGTGATGAAATTGCCGGTGGCAGGGGATGAATAAGTTTTGGTACCACGACAAGATCTCTTCCCAAAACTAAGATTGCCCCAGCATTATTTGCAGTACCTGTTGAAAATGAAGAGAGTAAAATGCTTCATCAACCCCAGGTGCCCAAATAGCAACTTAGTATGTTTAAGTAGATGTGGAAACATACCACAGTAATTGGTCGCAGAGAAAAGTGTAATCAAATGTCCCTGAGCAAAACGCTCAAAGCCATCCATTACACATTCATGTGCTCGAACAATCAACTGAAGATCATTGTTATTACAGAACTCCATGACACGATCAGGCTGGAAAAGATAACCCTTTTAGATAATATACAAGCAATACAATCAACAATCATTATTTTCGAACAATTTCACAATGTTAAGCCAGAAAAAGTGCATATGCATGCACGCACTCAGTTGAAATATACATTTATTATAGAATTATTCTAGGAATTTTTTCCTTATTATCATTATTCTTAAAATATTCTGCATTTATTGTCTTTCTTTAAATAGGACTATTATGTGTATATAAATACCCTATTTGGATTATGAAAATATAATCATTTTTCCATTTTCAAGTTAATTTAGTATTAGACCCTAAAGGAAATTAATTTTCCCCTGCCCTAAGGTTCTTAACAATTACCTAACTGGAGCCTCTATAGTTTGGAGTCAATTGGGTTTTGTGCCATCGAAAAAAGGGCGTCGATTGGGGTTTCGTGCTGTCGGAAAAAGGTTGTCATCCTCCTCTCAGTCTTTTTCCGTCGTGCTCTCTTTCTCATCGTGTCATATGCAACCGAAAGAGTTGCCTTCTGCCGCCATCACTGTTGCCTTACCCAATCGCCGCTGTCGCTACCTACCCAACCTTAGTTGCCCCAATCCATCACTGCCTGGACTCGCCTGTGATAATTAACTTACGGCCTATCCTTCATTCCTTTTTTTTATACTCACAAACCTTTTTTCTTTTTAGATCCCCTTTTATCTTTATAGATCTTTTATATATTTATTTTATTGTTTCTGTTCTCATTGTTACCAAAAAAAAAAATATTAACCCTAAATAACTATCACAATTACGTCTAAGGATTAAATAATTCCACCATCAAACACTCAAGCTCCATCCCACTGTAAAATTATTTCTACCCTTATATATGATAGTTTATTCTCTGTTAATATTAAATTGGATGGTACTAATTATTGAATTTAGTCCAAAATTTGAAAAATGCATATTGCTTGTCAAGAAAAAAAAAAGGTTATATCACAAGAAAAAAAGTTGTCCCAAAAGACGATGATCCAACTTATGATAAATGAGAAGTTGAAGATGCTTTGGTAAAATCATGACTCGTCAACTCTTAAGACAGATTAGTTAATGTCTCACTTTGTTCAGTGTAAAACTACAAAGGAAATATGGGATGCAGTGAGAAAGAGCTACTTAGATGTTTTCGACTCTTTACGGGTGTATGAGTTATTAAATAGGTCATTTCAACTTTGTCAAGGTGGCCGATCTCTTATTAAATAGTACAATGAAATGAACTCTATTTTCATATAGTTGAATGATCGCAAACCTAATAATATGGTATGAGCTTTTAATATTGAGAAATTGAGAACACATACTATTGAAGAAAGGGTTTATATGTTTCTAGCTAGTTTAGATCGAAGTTTGGATCAAGTTAGCAATCAAATGTTGGCTATGTCTCCTTTGCCAAGTCTAAAAAAAGCATATTCTTTAGTCCGTCGTGAAGTACAAAGGCAAGCCACAATGGGCACTAAGGACCACTTTGAACCATCAGCTCTCATTGTCCAACAACATAGGCCACGTTCGGATCCGCCATCTACAAACTCTAGTTCTTGTTTCTGCACCTACTACAATAATTTCAATCACTGTTGATTTTGTTGGAAGAAACATGGCTATCTAGAGTGATACAAACTTAAGCAAACTGAGCAAAAAAAGAAATCCCAGGCTGCTACTTTTGCCTCTCAGGTATATCGCGTAACTACTCAATGAGGTAATTTTGGTTCAGCATTTATTTCTTTTGTTCTAACACTTGACTTATTGATTCAAGAGCCACTAATCATATGACTAGTGATCCATCTGTTCTTGATTCTTTTATACTTTCTTATGTTACGTCTGTACAAGTTGTCAATAAGGCACTAATATCCATTTAGGGAGCTGTCGGTGTCTCACTATGACCCACATTTTCCATGTCCTCTATTTTATTTGCACCCACTCTTAAGAGTAACCTTCTGTCAATTAGTCAACTCATTAAGAATCTTGATTATTCTATAACTTTCTATTCTATTCGCTCTGTATTTCAGGACAATCAAACGAAAATGACGATTGGCACTGATAGAGAGAGAGGAAGTCTTTATTACTTGGATGAGTTTTGCAATCTTAGTTATGGTTTTCAAGTGGATAGAGGAATTGATAAAGCAAGAATTATGTTCTGGCACTATAGTCTAGAACATTCATCATTTGTTTATTCGAAAGTTTGTTCCCTAAACTTTTTTTTTAATATTTCTACTTCCAATTTAATTTATGAACAGTGCATCTTTGCCAAAAATAATCGTACTACTTTCTACCCTTAACGATGTGTATTTACCTTTAATCGTATTCGACTATTAAAGATTTAAGGTTTACAGAAGTTGAGTTGTGACTTATGAGTGAGTGTCTAATAGATAGCTATGGTTAATATTGTTTTTAAAAGAACGGATTGAATGGGTCCACTCGGACCCAACCCTAACCAGACCCTTTTTTTCGTGTCATTTCGAGTTGACCTATTTTTTATCCAAAATTAATACGGTTTGATTTGGGATTGGCCCATGCCTAAATCTGTTACCGATGTTAAGAGCTTTCCTGGTCTAGCTAGTTTTTACCGTAAATTCATTAAAGATTTTAGTACTCTAACTACACCTATAACTGAGGTCGTTAAGAAAACTGTTGGGTTTAAGTAGGAACAAAGTCAAAAGAGGGCTTTTAATTTGATCAAGGATAAACTGTGTTCTGCGCCTGTTTTAGATCTACCTAATTTTACTAAAATGTTTAAGGTTAAGTATGATGCATCAAGTATAGGAATAAGAGTTGTTTTAATGCATGAAAAGAAGCCAATTACATTCTTTAGGTTATGTTTGGTTGGAAGGAATAGAAAAGGAAATGTAATTGTTTTTGCATGTTATTATGTTTGGTTATTTTAAAAATTTGTAATGGAATGTAATGAATTACTAATGGAGATGGAATTGTGATTACACAACAAAAGAGGCGTAAAACTGATTACATTATGCCTCTCGCTCTCTAGCTCTCTCTCTCTCTCGCGCCTCTCTCATGTCTTTGCCGTCGTTCAACGTGAGCTTTCGCGCTCCGTCGTACTCCCTCGAACGGCCGAACCAGAACTAGCACTTGAACGGTCGAACCAGAACTCTTGTCCGATCGCTCGAAGTCTCCGTTGCTCCAACGAACCAGAACTAGCCGTCGCCCTCAAACGCTCCGTCTCCCCCACCCTGCATCGTCCAGCCCTCCGTGAGTCATCTAGCCCTCGAATGCACCAAAACAATTTTTTTTTAGTGCATTTTTTTGGCTGAATTTTTTTTTTACTAAAATTGTATTTTTTTTGTTGAAATTGTTGTGGTTAAATTTTATTAATTGTTATGAATTGGTCAAAATTGTGATTTTTTTGCTGAAATTGTTGTGATTAAATTTCTGTTATTAAATTTTATTAATTGTTATTATGAATTGGTTGAAATTGTGATTTTTTTGTTGAAATTGTTGTAATTAAATTTTACTAATTGTTGTGAATTATTGAATTTAAAATAATTATATAATTTTAAAGAATATATTTTATTTGGTTTAGAAAAAAATAGTAAAATAAAATTATTTAAATTTCATTGAATATGGGTATTAATGTAATATTATTTTGTTTTCTATTTTATTACAGTGGTCAAACCAAACACTGTAATACTGATTTCTTTTTTTTATTACAATGACTAAACCAAACACTGTAATAGTAATGTTTCCTTTACATTACATTCCATTACGATTACAATTACATTCAGTGAACCAAACGTGACCTTAGTGAAAAACTCAATGGAGCGGCCTTTAACTGCCCAACATATGACAAGGAACTCTATGCATTGGTGAATACTCTTGAAACATGGCAACACTACCTATGACCTAAAGAATTCGTTATTCACACGGATCATGAACCCTTAAAACACTTGTAGGGCCAGGGGAAGTTGAACCGGAGACATGTAAAATGGATGAAATTCATTGAATCGTTTCTTTATATTATTCAATATAAGAGAGGTAAGAAAAATATAGTAGCTGATGCTTTATCACGAAGGTACATTCTACTTTCTGCTTTGAATGCTAGGTTACTAGGCTTTGAGTACATTAAGAAAATATATGCTAATGATGATTTTTCTTTGCTTTATAATGCATGTAATAAAACTGCTTTTGGTAAGTTTTACAAAATGGAGTATTTATTTAAAGAAAATTAATTGTGTATACCCAACTGTTCTATGCGTGAGCTGTTAGTTAAGAAAGTTCATAGGAGAGGATTAATGGGGCATTTTGAAATTAAAAAGACTTTAGACACTTTGCATGAACATTTTAATTGGTCAAAACTTAGGCGGGATGTAGAACGAATTTGTTCGAGATGCATCACTTGTAAACAGGCCAAGTCTAAAGTTTTGCTCCAAGGACTATACTCTGCTACCAGTACCTAATTCACGTTGGGTGGACATTGCCATGGATTTTATCTTAGGATTGCCTAGGTAAAAAAAAGGGTAAGGACTCAATTTTTGTGGTTATGGTAGGTTTTTAAAAATAGCGCACTTCATTGCATGTCATAAACCGGTGATGCAACAAATATAGCAGATTTATTTTTCAAAGAAATTGTACGACTTCATGAAGTTCCAAAAAGTATCATTTCTAATAGGAATGTTAAATTCTTAAGTTACTTTTGGAAAACTTTATGAGCTAAGTTGGGAACTAAACTTTTGTTTTCTACTGTTTGTCATCCCCAAATAGATGGCCAAACTGAAGTAATCAATAAAACTTTGTCTACTTTGTTACGGTCATCCAAAAAAATTTGAAAAATTGGGAAGATTGTTTGCCTTTTCTTGAATTTGCTTATAATAGGAGTGTATTCAACCACTAATCATACACCTTTTGAAATTGTTTATGATTTTAACCCACTTACTCCTATGAATTTATTTTCTTTACCTCTTTCAGTAATAACTGATTTAGATGGTGCCAAGAAGGCTGAGATGGTAAAGAAATTGCATTGAAGCATTCACGAACGCATTGAGAAAATGAACGAAGAATTTGCATTCAAGGCTAACAAAGGACGACGTAGGGTCATTTTTGAACCCGGTGATTGGGTTTGGGTACACATGAGGAAAGAAAGATTTCCTGAAAAGCGAAGGTCTAAGCTACAACTTAGGGGAAATGGGCCGTTCTAAGTGCTCGAATGAATCAACGACAATGCCTACAAACTAAACCTTCCAGGTGAGTGTAATATTAGCGCATCTTTTAATGTTTATGATCTTTCTTCTTTTGATTGTTCAGGATACGATTCGAGGTCGAATCCTTTTGAAGAAAGGGGAAATAATACGAATAATTTTCCGCTACAACCTTTATGAATCCCGAACAAGCCAATCACGAGATCAAAAGCTGTACAACTCATGGAAGCTTTGAAGGGGCTTATTCAATAGTTGATATAAGACCAAGGAATGGAAAAAAGTGTTCACAAAGCTTAGAATAAGCCAATCATTGAATTGAAGCTAGAATTCTCAGAAGGAGCTTTGCGCCGCGACATGAATTTATATCGCCACAACATTCTGTTTTGGCTAGGAGTTTTGCCATGCATGCGCGCCGCATCACAAGACTTTCTGTTTGGTTGGGAGTCCTGAATAGACATGAGCGCCAGTGTAAGCAGATATGCCCGCAAATGTGAACGAACGTGGGCACCACGGCATAGTTTTGGAGCACCACGACACAAGCCTCTCGGGTTGGATGTATTGATTCTCTACTGCGGCAGAGATTTTCATCCTCCGCGGCCCGCCTACTTTTAAGTTTAATTCGAGCCTTCCTCACCGCAGCACAATTAATTTACCCGCCGCGGCACAGTTAGATATTTGTAATTTTGGACCATTGGATCAAAATCAATGGCTAGGATCTCTTCGCACTTTAAGTTTTTGTTTGTATGCTATAAAAGGATAGTGTGGCAGCTGAAATGTAACTTTTTGTCATAAATGATATTTTATTTTTTCAATCAAATTTGAGAGGTCAAAGGCTCCATGTTCATTGTCCAACCAAACTTATCAAAGAATTGGCAAACCTTTTTGGCGTTTCTTCTTGTCTTATTTTATGGTGCGTAATATTCATGTGCTAAAGTGAATATTTGCTACCAAAAATCTGAATTTGTGCTTAGAAATTGCATGCTAATTTTATATTGGGTTTTAGACCGAATTTTCTTGTGATTCTCAAACCATTGTTGTTTGTGGGTCGTAAGAATCGTGTTCTCGAGTTCGCATCACTCTGACTCCTCAGGGAGAGATTAATAGTTAAGAAGATATGAAATTATGGTTGGAAGAGAAGTGGATTTCTACTAAGGGAAAGGACTTTTCTTTCTTAGAATGTAATGACTCGATTCATCACATCTTTTGGGAGGACCCGAACCTGAAAAAGAGAACCAACTAAGGAGTTAGACCACCTCATATGTTCCACCTGTTTGGTAGAAGAAATAAGTTATTACTATGGCCTCACTCAGATACTTCTCTTTATAATATTACTATGCCTTCACATGACTCTTCCGAGGTTAACTCTAATGTACATGTTCCTCTATTTTCTACTAATGATATCTATACAAATGATATCTCTACTTCTAACATACCTTTTAATCCAATAGTGACAGAACCTACTATCTTATATCCACTGGGTAATGATTAAGGTAGGAGGTATCTTCTTAGAACTCATAAACTTGATAAATTGGGCTTCTATAAGCTTTCATCTGATATTGTTTATCTCATATCTGATTTTGTTTCTTATCACCATTTGTCTAAAACTCAATTTTTGTTCTTCAAATTTCTTATGTACCTATCCTTAGTCATTTTCAAGAGACTCTTGAAGACCCTAAGTGAAAAGTTACTATGATACAAGAAATGAATGCACTCCAAAAGAATTGTACTTGAAAGTTGAAAGTTGGTCGAACTATCTAAGAGAAAGAAGACTATAGGTTGTAAGTGAGTGTTCACTGTCAAGTTTCAATCCGATGGAACATGGGAGAGGAATAAGATTAGAATAGTGGCTACGAGATATGCTCAAACTTATAGGATTGACTATCAAAAGACATTTACTCTAGTAGCTAAGATAAGTACTGTCGAGAGTTATACTTTCTATTGCAGTAAATCTAAACTGACCATTACTTCAAGCCAAAAGTAAAAAATGCATTTTTTCATGGAAATTTGTTAGGAAAAGTCTATATGGATCCTCCTCGTGAGTTTCCAACTAAAGATGAGATATGCAAGTTGAAGAAAGCCTTGTACGAGTTGAAGCAGTTACCCAAGGCATGATTTGGCAAGTTAAGCTAATCACCTTCTAGTTTTAATAATATGATTGTTGCAAGTAATAATGCCTGTGAGATAGAAAGATTACACAATTACTTGGTGAAAGAATTTGAAATCAAGGATATAGGAAATCTAAAATACTTTAGGCATTGAAGTTTCTAGACCTAAGCAAGAACTCTTTCCCAACGAAAATATATACTAGATCTCTTGATTGAAATTGACAATTTTTCTTGTGTTCCTATAGATACGCCTATTGATGAGTGCTTCAAAAGCACTAATATTTGGACTTTATTGTGCTTAATTTTGACAAATAGATTTGATTATAACTCTTTTATTTATTTGTATAAATCTATCAATTCGAAATCACGATATGTTTTTATGTATATCAGGCATTTTTAACTTCAAAATAGATTAATGTAAGCATACGAAGATGGGACACTTGAAACACTCAAATAACTTAGGAGTAAAAAAGACTACAGCATGCAAGCCTTACATCAAAAATCAACCAGTTTGTAAGGGTTACGTACATAGACAAGAATATTAACTTGTGCCGCGGCGGAGATTTGTGTGCCACGGCACACTACTCTCGAATTTTTGTATGGAGCAATTTTTAGGCCTGTGTCGCAATGGATAAAAAATTGTGCTGCTGCTTGCTTGGAGTACCAATTATGTACAACCTTACACCTCTAAAACGTCACTTACGTTTTCAGCATTACATGCAATTTTTACTCATAATTTGGGAACGATTTTTTACTAATCTAAACTAGGTTTGGAGCTTTGCCACATTCTAGAGAAGCAAGAGAGGCACATTTAAAAGAGACAACAAGCATTTTAAGATCGAAGATCAAGCTTTTGGGGAAGGAAACATCATCCAAGTTAATTGTAGTATCTAGATTTAGGTTACTTGTTAGATATTTCTTTCCTCTCTAGAATATATGTTAGATTATATTTGTCTATGAATATTAATCTAAACATGTTTGGCTAAAGTTAACTATGGATGCTAAGTTTTTGTTGTCATGTTTGTTAGATTTGTTTTTGTGAATGTTTTAATAGCAAAATAAGTTAAGATTTCTTTTTTATTAAGAGTTTATTTAGAGATTTATCCATGAATTTTCATGAGCTAATTTGAAACTCATAAATAAATTGGGCTTCTTAAAGATTAGTTTTAGAAATGTCAACTTGATTATATTTTGAAAAACTTAATCAAAACTTTAAATTGATGACCTCAACATGACATTAGTTTGATTGACATATTTTTTTCCTTGTGCATAATTTGATTGGTAATTAATACATTCAATCCGTATGATATTGATTAGTTAATTACCAAATAAAATTACCCGATCCGTAGAAATTTTCGTAAATAAAAGGAAAACATGTAATCTTGATTTATTAAATCATTCATATTAATTCACTATAATATTTATATGCAAGCATGGTCAGTTAAGCTAAACATCTATAAATCCTCCATTGATTATTAAAAACCTAGTGAAGTTAGTTTCAAGTCGAAACGTTTTTCTATGACTTGTTCGTATGCCATCATAATTATTCGTTCCTTGCTTTCATCACTCTTCCTCTCGTTTCCAATTACACTTACAATTCTAAGTAATTAGTATTTCAATAGCGTTAGGATTCTAACTAATTAGTATTTCAATAGCTTTAGGATTCTAACTAATTAATATTTCAATAGCTTTAAGATTCTAACTAATTAGTATTTCAATAGTCTTAGGATTCTAACCATTTAGTATTTTAGTTATTTTAGGATTCTAGAGAAATGTGAAAATATTATTTAGAATTACTGTAATTTCTTGAGAAATCGACCTCAAAAATTTGCTTATCGCTTGCTACAAGTGATTCGTATACTTGCGAGTACTATAATTTACACATCACCTATTGAGATGAATCATGGTTTAATCGTCTATCCTAATCAGAATCCAACTAATAAGGAGAGACCAAAGATTAATAAAAAAAATTAATTTACTTGACTCATACTCAACCTGATTTATCTTATGTTGCTAGTGTGGTAAGTCAATTCATACATAATTCAAATGACTGGCACATGAAAACTGTGAACCAGATCTAGGCCTATTTGAAGCCCTCCCCAGGCAAGGGTATTTTGTTCTCAAAACATAGACACCTAGATATTACGGGTTACATCGATTATGACTTTGCAGGATCCAAGATAGATAGGAAAATCTACTTCAAGATACCTTACCTTTGTTAGAGGAAATATGGTAACTTTAACGTATAATAAACAAAATGTGGTATCGTTGTCCAGTGCATAGCCTGAATACCACGTTCTTTTATCAATGGTATTACAGAGCTTTCTTGGTTAAATTTTGTTGAGTGAGCTTAATTTTGATCCTAAGAAGTCTGACTTTATTCTATGATAATACTGCAGCAATTAAGATTGCAAATAATTCAATGCAACATGATCAAACCAAGCACATTGAACTTGACATAAACTATATCAAAGATAATTTGGATGCTAGCATCATTAAAGTCTCATACATCAAAAGTGTTGATCAATTAGCTAACACTATGACCAAAGCTGTTACAATAAATTCTTTTCACATATCACTATCCAAGTTGAGCATATGTGATATTTATGCTTTAACTTGAGGGGAGGGTTGAAATGTACATTTATTATAGAATTATTCTAGGTATATTTTCTTTATTATCATTATTCTGTAAATATTTTGTAATTATTGTCTTTCCTAAAGTAGGACTATTATGTGTATTTAAATACCCTATTTGGGTTAATGAAAACATAACCATTTTTCCATTTTCAAGCTAATTCACTCTCATATCCTAAAAACAGCACAAGGTAATAAAACATATATCTTTGCTCATACCGTCAGGTTTTCTTGACTTTTGACAGTTGATATTTAGTTGAAAGAAAAACATGCCAGTCAGCAAATAATAACCCTACCACAGTAGGACATCTCAAATGATAAAATGTAACACAAAGAAATTTCAAAACTTAATTGTTGACATCACTTGCATAGGCTTAGATTCATTCGAGTTTAAGAAGATCGTCACGGTAACGTAATGATAAAAAGAAAAATAAACACTCACCCCAAAGGTAACCAACCCAGGACCCCTCGCATTTGGTCTCAATCCTTCCACACTGTCATTCTCCGTTGGGTCAGACCTGAGGAGAGCCAAATGAAAATATCATTTATCAATTTGATAAATACATGAACATCTGGGACCAACATATTGGAATGAGATAGAGAAACCCTCACCATAATAGATCCATAAGAACAATTGACCCTGCTTCCATTGTAATTGGACGTTGAAGATTCTCAATTTGTTCCACATGGTTTATAGACCGACCAATACCGCCATGCATACAAATGATTTTCTTTTCAATTAAAGCTGCCAGAGGAAGCCAATTAAACAAACGGTTTATTCGATGCCACACCCAAATTCCATCTCTCTCACCCTGCTCCATGAATTATTAGGTCGGTAAATACAACCAGTCCAATCTAGAAAAAAATAATTTGCCAATAATATGTGCACGAATATTATAATACCATGCGCTCTATGCACTCGATGCGGAAGCCAAAAAGAGCATTGATGTCTGCAGCTTCATGGTTCCCACGAATCAAATGTACATTATTGGGGTGTTCAACCTGCAAAATTGCAACAGTTATATATGGAATGATCCTGACAGCAAGTTCTAGCCCAAAAAAGAAAAAAGTAATATGGAACCTTCAATGCAAGCAGAAGAGTCATTGTTTCCAAGCTGTGCTGGCCTCGGTCAACATAATCTCCTAAGAACAGATAATCGATATATCTGATAGTCATTCATAGAAAATCAGCATTACAGGAACCACAAAGGGAAAGAAAAAGGTAAAAGTTTTTAAGCATGGACAGTTGTGGAATGAATTGAATCATTATACCGTAAAAGAAAAGTGAAAATCCAAACAATGGATGTGAAGATATAAATAAGATGCAACTCAAGAACAATAACTGGAGGAACAAATCATAATTAAACCACCATAGTAAATATCAATTAAGCAAAAGATTTGTGCATTCATAGTGACAACTATCAATGAGGATTATCTAGCTTCTAAAATGTAGAAAAGAAATTTAAGGTTTCTCCCAAACTCCCGATAAAACTAATGTAATGTCCTAATATCCTAGTAGAATGTAGATTATTAGTTAAGGAGAAATAAATTATTCATTACTAGTATTGTTGTAGGGTTCTTAGACTAATCAAACGCATTGTTATTGAAACTACTTGGAATAAAAAATGAGATTGGTTGAGTATACACATCGTTAAATGCAGGAGCAATAAGTCCTTTAGACACCTTTTGGATTAATTAACAATTCAAGAGTTTCTGCCCCTCATTGCGACACCTTTAGACACCTTTTGGATTAATTAACACCTTTAGCTCGCTTCCAAATACATTTGATTTGTAAAGAAAATGATTGGAGCTAGGTTTCCAAAAATCAAGTAGAGTTGCATTCTTGATGGTGCCTTGCATTTGTGTGTATGCAAAGTGTTGGTACAAACTAGCAAAGAAATAATAATAACGATAGCAACAACAACAATAATGTTCACACTGTTGGTGGAAGAAAACACGAGTAACTTTTCAAAATATTTGTTGCATTACCAGGCTTTAAGGTACTTCGGTACATAAATCATAAATGGCAATGACATAAAGATCATCTACAGATAACAAACCATAAATGAATATTCTCCTAGGCAAAAGACTTCAGGCCTTAGTCTTCAGCATTTACAACTGAAAACGATAGACTATCCTTATAACACAAAGAAAGAATTGAAGAAAAATAGAATCACAATCATTTCATTCAAGAAAAATAAGAAATTTAATTATAGCATCAGAGTAATCAATCATATCCCATTGGAGCATAATAAGTGAATTTTATTTCCAAGTCTGCAAATATTGACTATGCAGTATGTTGAACTTATTTTTTTTTTTTTTTGGCTAGAGGCAGGGTGTGGGAATCCGGTTGATCAATTATGGTCCATAGTGAACAATATAATTGGACTTCAATCGCATTAAATGCTTAATTTGAGATTCATAACCATAAAAATACTTACGATTGAAAGAAAGAAAAAAAAAATACTTACGCGATGTCCCCAGCAGTGGAAGGTGACCCATATTCATCAAAAAGCCGCATGAGATCCCCAAATTGCCCATGCAAATCACCAAATATTTTGATAGGAGCCCTTAGCTGCAAAACACTTGGTTCACTTGCAAATATCCTCTCAGCACTGTCACACAGATCAGCTATTTCATTGCAGTCTAAGAAAAATTGCCGGCGAACTGGTGGTTTCCACCCACGAGGCTTTAAAAGATGTGCTTTAACCTGATTGAAGAGAGATCAAAGTGTTGAAGACTAAGACAAAAATGCAATAATAAAAGGTTCAGATGCACACAAAGAAGATGCTTTAACAAACATGGTTGATAAATGCAGACATGTTCAGGCAAACAGGTCGGACTATTCACTCGAGTGCTATTTCATCCAATCAGAGGCAAAATAAGCATCTAAGCACCTATTACAAAAATAAGCATCTAAGTCTCAAATTACAAAGAGATTGACGAAATATAAATATACATATATGAAAATATGGGCTACATACAAAAAGGTTGGAGTATTCACTTCCAGTAAAATGTTCACAAAAGTAGGAAAAAGAATCATGAGAAATTACCAAAAATAGCACCCCTAAAACTTATAGTAACAAAACTAACACCCTAATAATATTGAACGTTTAATATTTAACGTTCAATATTCAATTTGAACGTAAAATATTGAACGTTCAATATTAAGCGAGTCTAAATTATCGTCGTTCAATTATAATTGGATGGATGTTCAAAGAAAAATGACATATTAGTCATTTTTTTAATTGTGAAAATATAAATTTAAACACAAAGGGAGCTAGTTTTGTTATTAGAAGTTTTGAGGGGTGTTAGTTTTGTTATTATCCCAAAAATCATTAAAGTCTGAACCGAGATAATACTTGGATAAATAGTTACTTCAAAACATTATTAGCTTGACTCTATAATAATAATTAATAAAAAAAAAAAAAATTGTAGATGGGACATTCTTTAACAAGCAAAGCTGGGACAACAAATCTCAACTAAAATGTGCTCTCTTTGTAACAATAGCTATCTCTCTTTTCAAGTGAAATGCATGCAACAATAGTGGTCCTAAAGTAAAAAACATTTCTCCAGACCAACAAAAAGTAATTTTTTTAAGATTTGTGATTGCTTGCACCATGATTTTTTTCACCATATTAAATAACTATGTTATGACTCATCAAGTATCCGGCACAGTTTCCTGTTCAGAGGTTGAATTCATAGTTTTCAGAATTTTAGTATATGGGTACGCGGATAATAACTGGCTAAACAGTTCCTGAGATACTCAAAACTTTGCCTGATTTAATACCAAAATATCTTTTTAAAATTCTTATCTATTTATAATAATATCTAAATACTAATAGATAGCTTAACATAATAATATATATATTTAATATATTAGGAATATCAATTTAGACTTTAGATTATATGTTTTGAATTATAGATTAATATTTTATTATCATAAAGTCCTATAAATAAGACTTACAATTGCAAGTTGAAAACAAACTGAGAATATGGATTGATGTATCAGTTCCTCTCTATTATTTCTATTCTGTTTCTTCCCCAAATTATGTACGTCTTCTCACCCCTTTCATCTAGTTCTCTATCTGTTCCACATCATTAACACTTAACCACCAAAAAATATTTTTTATCACAAAGGTACCCGTACGTCCTAAATAAAAATTTAAATACAAAATGACTAAATGGTCTTTTTGGCTGTTTTAGCTACCAAAAAATATTTTTTTATCACAAAGGTACCCATAGGTCCTAAATAGAAATTTAAACACCAAATGACTAATTTTCTTTTGGCTGTTTTAACACCTGATATAACCCATTATGGAGGTACTTTTAACTTCATAGAGTTTGGAACAAATTAATCAGCTATTCGACGTTTTAAATCACTTAAAAGTGCATACATTAGGGGTGAGCAAATAATCCGATCAATCCGACTAAATTAAGAAATTCGATCTAATCTGTCTAATTCGGATTGAATTGACAAATTAAATAATCAGATCGGATTTGGATTGTAAAGTATACAATCTGTTCGGATCGGATTGGATTCGGATTGACAGATTTTATAATCTGCTATAATCCGATCCGTACCGAATAACTTTTAAAATTATAAATAAATGCATATTTTATTTTTAATATGTTATATTTAAATATTATACATATCACGTTTACATTAAATTACTTTTTAGCTTAATAATATATTGTCGAAATCATTTTTCCAACTAGATATTTGTACAAGTTTAGGAAAGTAAGCTAATATGATAAATTTAGGAAAAAATAGGAAAATAAATCAAAGTCACATATAGTAGGAAATAATTATATTAAATTAATATCATTTTTTTGATTTGTTATTTTTAGTATAAATATATGTATTAGTTACAATTCTATAATCATTCAGAAATAAAGACAAAACAATATATTTTTCATTCTTTCCTTCTAGATGGTATCAGAGCAGGTTCAATCTAAAATCAAGCCTTGTATGGCCTAATCTTGAATATTCAAGAATTTGAAACTAGCTCAGAGAACACCCACATACCAACCCAAACACCAGCCCACACTTTTCCGACCATGAATTCCAATAATCATGATGTCACAGGTATACAATTTGTGGTGGAAAAATTAAACGGCAACAACTACAAAGAATGGTCACAATCCATTAAATTCGTAATCAATGGAAAAAGAAAGATGGGATACTTGACTGGAGAAACTCAAAAACCAACTGATACCTATGCACTTCAATAATGGAGTTCAAAAAATTCAATAATAATCGCGTGGCTCATTCATGCCATGCTCCTAACCATTGGAAAAACATATCTTTTTTTACCCACTGCAAAGGAAGTGTGAGAGGCCGTCAAACTCACCTATTCCAATGGTGAAGACGCATCAAAATTTTTGAAATAAAAACAAAGCTTTGGCAGATAAAACAAGGAGAGATAGAGATTACCAATTATTACATGAGGATGATTTCTCTGTGGAAAGAACTGGATTTATGCACCGAAGAAGCATAAGAGTGTGCCGGCGACAGTTCTTGTACCGAAAAAAGGCAAAAATCGAGAGAACAATTGAATTTTTGGTTGGGTTGAATGGAAGCCTCGACAATGTCCGTGGAAGGATTTTGGGTCGTAGTCCACTACCCTCTGTCAGAGAGGTGTTCGCCGAAGTTCGGCAAGAAGAAAACTGACAACGGGTGATGCTCAACAACGGCGATGCTGGCTCTCGGGGCGACTCCTCCATTCGCGACACCATTGTGGCTCTCGACGCCGACTCTTTTCGCACCAGAGGAAATAAAATTAATAGAGGAAAGATGGGTGTGAGAAATGGGCCACTCAATGGGCCGAACAACCCCATGGGTTGCAAAATGAATCTAGGCCTTATTTGGACAATGGGCCTGCAGCAAATTTAACACATGGGTCTTATGGAAACAAGTTTAAAAATGGCCCAAATTTCCAACGAAAGCGGCCATTTTATGAATACTGTCAAAAGCCCAAACATACCAAAGACACAAGTTGAAAAATTTACGAAAAATCAGTAGATTAAAAACTAAGAAACAGGCCTCGAAGCTACCAAGCCTCAGTACATCACCAGTCCGAAGGAGGTTTTAATCCTAAACAATTGGATCAATTATGCAAGTTAATGTCAAATTTTCAAAAATATGGACAGACATCCACAAGTTCATCCTCATCATTAGTTTACAAAGGTAACATTTCAATTGCTCTGGTTACCGATACTACTTCTAAAACCCAAATTTCATATATCATTGATTTTGGAGCATCAAATCATATGACTGATACTGATCATTTATTTACAACTTACTCACCTTGTGCTAGAAATTTAAAGGTAGAATTGAGGATGGATCTCTCTCATCTGTAGCCGAAAAAGGGACTATTCGACTCTCAAAAACCCTCTCATCAGGGAGAGAACAAGGTAATAACAAATGATAGACCTTTTAAATACTCACTTGGATATTTGGACTTTGATCAAACACTTAATCATCAAAAATAACATACTCGACAAAGCAGAACCAAACACATCCTCTCATACTATTCTACCATATACAGAGAGTAACTTGAACTTAGGGGAAGAAACAGAACAACAAAACAAAGAGACAATTACTTACTCTAGGAGGTCGAAGCAAAACAAAAAGAACTACACACTTGAAGCACCAAGAGAGTCTGATGATAGATCCAAATCTTCATGAGTCTACAATAAATTCAGGTAACTTTGAATCTTCTAAGTCTACTGAGTTGCCTATTGCTCTCAAAAAACCAAAACAATCATGTACGCTTCATCCTATCTCTAAATTTGTGTCATATAAAACATTGTCGTCTGAATTTCATGTTTTTACTTCTAACCTTGACAGGACGAGAATTCCAAAAAATATTCACGAGGCTTTCGAAATCCCAAAATTGAGAGAAGTTATGGAGGAAATAAGACCACTTGAAGAAAATGAAACTTGGGATGTAAAAAACCTACCCAAAGGAAAAACTTCAGTCGGTTGTAAATCGATCTTTACAATAAAGTATAAAGATGACGGTATAATAGAGCAATTCAAAGCTCGTCTAGTTGCAAAAGGGTTTACAAAAACCTATGGAGCTGACTATGGTGAAACTTTCGCCCCAGTAGCCAAGTTAAATACTATCCGAGACCTACTATCTTTAGCAGCTAAATTAGATTGGCCACTTCATCGACTACACATAAAAAATGCATTTTTAAATGGAGAACTAGCAGAAAAAGTGTTCATGACCATGCCCTTGGACTCTGTGAAGAAAAAAATAGTGTGCAAACTAAAAAAAATCCCTTTACGGTCTCAAACAATCACCAAGAGCTTGGTTTGACAGATTTGTAAAGGTGATAAAAACACAAGGATACCAGCAAGGGCAATCAGATCATACAATATTTTTTCAATATAATGGAGATGGAAAAAAAAACTATTTTAATGGTTTATGTGGATAATATAATCATAACTGGAGACAATGTAGAAGAAATTGAGAGGCTAAAAAAAACATCATCTGAATTTGAAGTCAAATATCTGGGACAAATGAGGTACTTCTTAGAAATAGAAGTTACACGATCTAAAAAGGGGATTAGTATATCTCAAAGAAAATACATTATTGACCTTTTCACCAAAACTGGTATGCTCGGATGTAAACCAAGTAATACTCCAATAGAGGCAGGGAAGAAATGTGAAGATACAAGAAAACTTGTGGAAATAGACAGCTATTAAAGGTTAGTCGAAAAATTGATATATTTATCTCACACTAGACCAAATATTGCTTTTGTAGTAAGTATCGTGAGTCAGCACATGCATTCTCCAAAGGACATACACTTGGAAGCTAAGCTGTGTATAAAATTCTCAGGTACCTCAAAGGATCACTTGATAAAGGATTATTCTTCAAGAAAAATAAAATCAATACTATAGAAATCTATACTGATGCAGATTGGGCTGACTCAGTAGAAGATAGAAAGCCCACCACTGAATATTGTACATTTTTTTGAGGAATTTAGTAACTTGGAGTAAAAAACAAAAAGTGGTAGCCAGAAACAATGCAGAAGCAGAGTTTAGATCTGTGACACAGGGAATGTGTGAAACCTTGTAGTTAAAAAATGTCATATATGAACTGCAAAACCCAGTAAAGCTCCCAATTAAACTTTACTGTAATAATAAAGCTACCATCAACATCTCACTTAATCCAATCCAACATGACAGGATCAAACATGTAAAAATAGACAGACCTTTCATCAAAGAAAATGTTGAAGATGAAATTATTTGCATAACCTATATTCCTACAGAAGAACAAACAACAGATATATTCACCAAGGAATTTCCACGACAAAAGTTTGATGATTTCTTCTATAAGTTGAAAATGATCAATATTTATGGTCTAACTTGAGTGGAGTGTCAAAATCATTTTTCCAGCTAGATATTTGTACATGTTTAGAAAAGTAAGCTAATATGATAAATTTAGGAAGAAATAGGAAAGCAAATCAGAGTCACATATAGTATGAAATAATTTTATTAAATTAATATCATTTTTTTGATTTGTTACTTTTAGTATAAATATATGTATTAGGCACAATTCTATAATCATTCAGAAATAAGGACAAAACAATATATTTTTCATTCTTTCCTTCTAGACATATTATATTTGCACATTGTACATAATATACATTCATTTATATACAAACTACATAGTATACATAAACTAGATATGTATATACGTACATTGTATCTACAAGTTACCATTGTGGCCAAATCAATTATGTATATTATATGTAATTTTGGGCTTCAATACCATTTTTTCTAAAAAATAAATATAAAAGGAATGGCTCATTTTTTTAGAATATTTTTTTAAGAATCCATACTCCCATAACATAAATGATAGGGCCCATAATCCTACCCAGTTAGTGTTGCCAATTTTCTCCTTTATAGTAGAGAAAATTCCAGTTTTTCACCAACGAGGATAACAAAATGTCCTTGTAGGGTTGGTTAGGGGATTACACTCTTCGCCCCATCAAACTCTCAAACCCAATTTTTTTACAAATTTATATAATTTTTTTATAAATTTATTAGAGAAAATACAACATTATAATTAAAATACATTTTATTTTGACTTTTTAACAACCATCAAAATAAAAAATCTAATTATATCTATAATTTATATATTAAATGTAATATCTATTAAATATAATTTCAAATTTATTTTTATTTTCAACATAAATTTTATTAATTAGAAACATAAAAATAAAAAGTACCCACATGATCCCTAAACTTATGTCTTTGAAACACTTAAATCACAATATAAAATATTTAATTAAACATATATTATTCAGTAGTAGATACCCGATCTTCACAAATTCTCCAAAACTCTGGTGGAGAAGTAGAGAATCATGCCTCACCCCCAACAAACAGTGTGGAATGAGGATGTCAAACACAAATTCTCCGAAACTCTGGTAGAGAATCTTGCCTCGCCCCCAACAAACATTTAGTGTGGAATGAGGATGTCAAACCCGCCCTCAGCCTACTCCATTGACAACACTACGCCCAACCCACATTAATTTGAAAAGCATAAGCTATTTCACGTGATTGTTCAATATCAAAGTTTTATCGATCATTAGTTATTTTTATTCTTTTCCCTTTCCCTTTCCCCTTCACCTCCTCAATGACCAATGCCCTAATAGATAACTTCTTTTTTTCTTCATACTGCCCCCATAACTCCTCTACTTGTCAACTTCTTGACCACACTGCAGTTTGCAACTTCCAGTGACTTTTCCTCATCTTCTTCTTTGCTACAATTAGAGCCAGTCAAATATGAGCAACGACGTATCTAGTATTTCTTACAAGACAGACTCAAATCCCACACCCATGTCAACGTGTCATATTGTGTCTCCTCGACATAGTTGTAACATATAAGTTAAGGAATACATTTTTCCCAGAGATTTTTTTTAAATATGTTTATTCATCCAATGCAATCAAAGATGCATGTTGTTGCATCCAATGCATTTTTTTCTCTTTAAATCTAGACAATATCTAGTCATCCAAGTTGTATATTGTAATAAACAAATGTAATAACAAATAGGGAAAATGAACAAAAAATATATATTTATGTAAACGAATCTAGTCAATTAAAGCAACAAAGGTAAAAGTCAATTAAAAAACATATCTAATTGAAATTTTCACTTTTTTGATTAAGAATATTACTAAATATAAGAAAATAAAGTACAAAAAGTGGACTTGCAATCCACTTAAAGAGAAAACACCAAACTATATTAGAACTCATTATAGCCTTTTTATCTTAAGTGAATTTGTTATTAATTTAATCATCCTTATCATACGATCATTTCCTAGAAAATTTATGAGCTAACAATTATGAAGTTACTCCGGTGAATATCTATTATCTCACTATCCATTATTTATAATGTTGTTATTTATTTCACTTTAAAATCTAAAATTACACAACTAAATATCTTTATAGATGGCATGTATTTTAGCATGAAAACAAGAAACAATCTTGAAGATCTTATTAGTGAAAAAAACTAACAATTTAGGGCATGTTTCGTTGAAAGTAATAGTAATCATAATAAAAATCATTCAAGATATTATTGAATTTGATTTGACTATTAGTCTGTAATGGAATGTAAAAGGATTCCAAAACTAACAATAATCTTCATTACACTCACACATCTTAAGAATACGTTATAATGCTCTATTTTTCTAACAATTTATATAATTATTTATGATTTTTTGCTTATTTTATCTTATTTATAAATAAAAGAATTTTTTTTTTTAATTTTACTTCATTTATAATTTTATAAATTTATTTTAATATTATTATTTATTTTGATTATACTGCTTAAATAAATATTGTAATAATAATACTATTTTCATTCAATTCAATTCAATTCCTATAACAATTCACATTTCCATTATGTTTCCATTATGCAAACCAAACATGACCTTGAGGATTTCGTCATTTGTTTGTGATTCAGAATGAAAACAAGAAAAAATCTTGAAACTTCTAATACCTGAGAAAAAAGAAAAAGATTTAAGGATTTCGAATGAGTCATGACCTACCTTTTTGGGCACACTATTGATGGACATCTGTCGGTCTAATAATTTCCTGGCAGCTGTTGCATTTTCTGGAGTCCCATAGCTCACCCGCCTGCCTTCATTTTCAAATTGATCAATTGAAAGTTGTCGAACCATACCACCTAAAGCACCACTGGTCTCTGCTGCTATAACAACCTGAAAAGGCATGCAAGGAAAAATTAATAAGTGTCATAATGTCTCAGGGGCAAATTAACTAGAGATATACAAAGGGGGAAGTTCTAATACAGACAGCTCTATGATGTAGCCGGATCCCAGTAGAAGGGACATTATTTGATCCAGCTGAATCAGAAGGTTTAATCAAGGTAGATATCTGATTCCCACTAGGAGTAGCCTCAGAACCACGATCACGGTCAGGCAGCTCAACTTCTCCATTATTAACTTGTCGTGCCTTAGCAGCAGCTAAGGTGGCAGAAATTGCCTCTGCTTCTGCAGCCGATGCTTCCACTAAATATTCAACACCTTTGCATATCCTCCTACAAAAGCATCCAAATACAATGCCTCCATGAAAAAACAAACAAGAATTCAAAGACTTCAAAACACAAATCAAACCATAAACGCTGTAGCTAGATTACCGTGACCCCTGAAGCATAGCATTTTCAGTGCTTATATCAGTGTACATATCACCATTTACCGGAGGAGCAACTGGATTGCCAACCACAACAGCCCCATCAGGGGTTGTTTCAGGCATTGACTGATGTGTTCTGTCATCCATAAATCCATACCTACCAGACAAACGCCCTGCTTGTACATTTGATGCCGCCACCGCAGCAGCTTGTGAAGCTGCTGATGTTGTCTCAACAGCAGCAAGATCTTCGGCAACAAGTAGGTCATCAAGCAACACCCCTATAGCACAAGCACAGCATATAACCAGCCAATTATCATTAGTCAAAAAAATTTATTCACTCATAAAGATAAAATCCCATAAGCAATAAAATGTAAAAATGTCATGAAAAATTCAGATTTGACAGGAGAAGGAAATAAGGGAGGAAAAACTAAATTAAAAAAAAATAGAGTGAGCACAAAGTCAAATTTCTTATGTCTACAGATTAAGCAGAACTTTGTACAGAAGGTCACACAAGGATAAGCACAGACTGGATTGAGCTTCAACACAACGGTGGGCCACTTCAGGTCTACACCGATTGCTGAATGCTGGATTTGATTGAGGAAAAGATAATTAAAGCTAATACAGAAAGATTTTTTTTTTTTTTACAATAGGTCCATCTCTTACCACCACGCAACCCTCCATAAATAAAGATTAAGTCACCAACAGCAGCAGCTGCATGCCTGCAACGCCTTGTCAACTCAACTGCAGCGTCTCCACCAGCTGCATCAGCACTGTACCGGCCTGTTCTAGGACTGGTAACAACAGATTTTGTATCACACCAAACACCTGCTGCAGTATCCAATACTACAGACAACAGAAAAATAATTCATAAGATTTTCTAGAACATAATATATCTGTTAAACATACAAGTGGTATTCCTTTCAGCTGAACAGCACCAAACAGAAATTATGAGTAAAACTTAGAAGCAAGCTAACAGAATGTCACTGGTAACTTAGCTTCCAGAATTTCATAATAGAGGGATTTGAAAAACAACCATGCTATACACCAACGTTAAATTATCAAGTTCCCAAATCTCTATTCCGTGCTCACTTCTTGAATTATACAAAAACGATGTAACTAACAGACAGCACAAAAATGCAAATACATTACATGTAAATCAATATGAACAGTCCTACCCCCTCACATGCATGCATCAGAAGAAAAAGGCCTACAGTCCTGTGGATAACCTAGTACTTAATAAGTGTTAGGGAAAATAATTGAGATTTATTTCTCTAGTGACCTCTTAGGATAGGTTAGTGAGACAAATTAATTTATGTTCTTAATAGCAACTTTTGGGTAAATGGGTAATTAAATTTAAAAGAAAAAGGTTGGCTTTGGCAACTAGAAAGAAAGAAGAATTTCCAAATTTCTACTTCATGTAGAAAGTTTGGTTACATGGGTTTAGATTGTTGGACGTACGGAGTCCATATTTCTTTTTATTTAAGATGAGTGATTTCAATCATTTTTTCTTGCTTTCCTTGGAAAAGCTTACATTTTGGAGTTGTAATATTGAAAGTTCATGTAATTTATCGGATACTTGACAATTGGTGACAAGATCATGATTTTGAGCATAAAAGTTCATCAATGTTCCAGCTTTGCTAGAGAGTTGATACTACATCAGCGAATTTTGCATGTATTAATTCTGTGTGACCTATAAGGTTTGAGAAATTGTGAATTATTGTTAGTTTAAACAAGCTTTGCTTGTGGTTGTAGCAATTAGCAAAGAATTGACAAAATGTTTACATCTTCTGTGAACATTAAATGCTATTGAATTATTGGCATCTTTTCTCTTTAAAATGGGTGAGATGCCATAAAGGTTCTTACATTAAATCATTTGTGTCATTTAGTCCGATAGAAATTGTTTCATTTAGTCCTTACAATAAAGGAGTCAATTCAGGACAAATTAAATTATTTTAATGGTTTTTCAATTAAAATATTATTATTTTATGTCAAATGATTAAAACGTAATTAAAATAAGAGTTTTTAACAAGGATAATAGTGAAATTTAATATGAATTTTTTTAAGAAAAAATTAACAATAATAATATTCAAACATAAAGTTATTTAAATATATTTTAATTTTTAATAAAAATTTAAAATCAATAAAACGTTAAAATAAAATATTTGCAATTAACAAATATTAAAACAAATATTTTGTGAATGTTTTTCATATTAATTATAACTTTATCATAATTAAAGACTCGTGTTTTAATCGCATTTAATCATTTGACATAAAATAATAATATTTTAATAAAAAAAATCATTAAAAATAATATAATTTGTCCATAATTAACCCATTTTTTCATAATTAAAGACTAAATAACACCATTTTTAATTAAATAATCTAAAGGATAAAAATGACCTAATTTAAAAGACTTCAATGATATTTTTTTCTTTAAAATTTAATACTAACTTGAATAAATGTTTGTTCTTTTTTAAAGATAGTATGTTTTGTTGTAGGTAGAAATTTGTGAATATGCTAAAAGTTATGTTAGAGAGTATGTTGTTCTAATTACTGTTAATAGAGTCATTGATTAATGTAATGCAAACTGATACTAAAGAGATGAATATTCACTGTCAAAATTATAATAATTCTCATAAGAAAACTGTAGGTAACTAGCCAAGCTTTCGAGAGGCTTGGTTCTCTCCCTAGAGCTATTGCTCAATACAAAAACCAGATATCAGTCTAGTGCCTTCCTTTCCTATTTAAGCTCAGTCCTCCTTGTAACAAACTAGTGGTCCCCCCTTTTCTTAATAACAAACTCTCTTGTGACTTAAAATAACAAACTCTCAGCCCACCCATTCTTTAAAAGAAAATAAACTAAATAACAAATAACAAATAACAGAATGTAAAGATAATTATTCACTGCTTAGCTTAGAGAGTTCTTCACTGCTTCCTTGCTTGCCTGCGTGTGTAGGTAAAACGGATTGGAGGTCTATCAATACCCGCTCCCCAAACATTCACCTTGTCCTCAAGGTGAAAATCTGAAAACTGTTGTTGAATGACATGAAAGTCTTCCCAAGTGGCTTCATAAATAGGCAGATCTTTCCATTTTAAGAGCACCTCAGTGACATTGGTTTGTCCATTGCTCCTTGTGCGAACTTCCAATAATTCCTCTGGTTCTACAATTAGCTCCAAGTCAGGAGATAGGTGGGTAGGTAATACGGGAGAAGAGTGAGTCAGTCCCTTAGCTGCTCTGAGTTGAGAGACATGAAAAACTGGATGTATGGCAGCAGATTTGGGAAGGTCCAACTTGTACGCTACCGGCCCTATACATTGCAAAATTTTATAGGGACCATAGGACCTAGCTGCCAACTTTTCATACTTCCTACGAGCTAAGGATTTTTGCCGGTATGGTCTAAGTTTAAGAAATACCAAATTACCGACCTCAAAATCTTGAAAGTGGCGTTTGCCATCAGCTTGTGCCTTCATTCGTTGTTGAGCGCGTAAAAGATGCATTTTGAGGTCTTCTAGATTAGCATCTCTATCCTCCAATAATTGTTCCACGGCTGAAACAGGAGTAGTTCCCTTTTCCCATCTGATTAAAGCTGGAGGGTCCCTTCCATAAACAACCTTAAACGGTGTAGTGCCACTGGAACTGTGATATGAAGTATTATACCAGTACTCAGCCCAAGGGAGCCATTTAGCCCATTGGCGTGGCTTGCTAGAGGCATAACATCTGAGATAGGTTTCTAAACTTCGATTAACAACCTCGGTTTGTCCATCCGTTTGTGGGTGATAGGCAGTGCTTTTCTTGAGAGCTGTCCCTTGCAATCTGAACAATTCACTCCAAAAGCTACTCATAAATATTCTATCTCTGTCAGACACAATGGATTTGGGCAATCCATGTAGTCTGACCACTTCTTTAATAAAAATGGCCGCCACTGTCACAGCAGAGAATGGGTGTTTCAGCCCAATAAAATGGGTGTATTTACTTAATCTGTCCACCACTACGAAAATTGTGTCTATTCCTTCGGATGTGGGCATGCCTTCTACAAAATCCATGGAGATATCATCCCATATTTGATCAGGAATAGGCAGGGGTTGAAGTAATCCAGCAGGGGTGGTGGCTAAGTACTTATGCTGCTGACAAACAGTACATTCTTGGACAAATTTGATGACTGCCTTCCTCATTCCCTCCCAATACAGTTCAGCCGCTAATCTTTGGTGTGTTTTTGTCTCACCGGCATGTCCTCCCACAGGAGAGGCATGAAATTCTTGTATGATCTGCGGGATTAGTTGGGATTGTTTAGGAATTACTAACCTCCCTTTGTAATAAAGACTCCCTGCTTCAATAGTGTAACCCGTGGGGTTCATACTACCTGTGGCCACTCCCTTTTTGATGTTTTGAATTAATGTATCAAAAGCAATTTCTTCCTGCAATTGGGACCAATATTTCCATTGTGGTATAGTTATGGTGGCACATTCCAATTCTGGTCCGTGTAGCCGTGATAAGGCATCTGCTACTCGGTTACTAGCCCCTGGTCTGTAGTGTATGTCAAAACTGAATCCCATCAGTTTGGTGACCCATTTTTGGTATTCTCCACTCACTATTCGCTGCTCCAGTAAGAATTTTAAACTCTGCTGGTCTGTTTTCACTATGAAATGATTGCCCAGTAAATACGGCCTCCACTTATGCACCGCAAACACAATTGCCATTAATTCTTTCTCATAAATTGACTTCGTACGAGCCCTTGGGCCTAAAGTATGGCTGAAAAGGGCCACTGGCCGTTGTTCCTGTGTAAGAACTGCTCCCAATCCATATCCAGACGCATCAGTTTCTACATAGAAGGTCTTAGAAAAATCGGGCATTGCTAGAACAGGTACCTGGGTCATGGTCTATTTCAGCAATTCAAAAGCAGCCGTAGCTCGTGCCCCCCACTTGAAATTATCCTTCTTTAATTGTTCAGTTAAAGGTTGAGCAATTTGAGCATAGTTGGCGACGAACTTTCGATAATACCCTGTCAGTCCCAAAAAACCTCTCAATTCTCTGAGATTCTTAGGTACTGGCCATGACAACATTGCATTTATTTTCTGTGGATCAACTGCTACACCCTGTCCTGAAATTAGATGCCCCAAATATGCTATCTCAGTTCTTCCAAACTCACATTTCTTTGGGTTTGCAAAGAGTTTTTGTTGTTGGAGTGCTTGAAAAACCTTCTTCAAGTGCTCTTGGTGCATTTGCTCATCTAGACTATACACCAAAATATCATCAAAAAACACTAAAACAAATTTGCGCAAGTATGGTCGAAATACCTCATTCATTAATGACTGGAATGTTGCAGGAGCATTGGTGAGACCGAAAGGCATCACTAAAAATTCGTAGTGACCCTCATGTGTCCTGAATGCTGTCTTTGGAATGTCCTCCCTTCTAACTCTGATTTGATGATACCCAGATTTAAGATCCAACTTGGAAAAAATTTTTGCATTGTGGAGTTCATCCAATAATTCCTCAATGACTGGAATGGGTATCTGTCTAACACTGTTGCCTTATTGAGTGCTCTATAATCCACACAAAACCTCCACGATCCATCTTTTTTCTTTACCAAAATCACTGGGCTTGAGAAAGGACTGGTACTTGGTCTAATAATTCCTGCTTCAAGCATCTCCCTGATGAATCTTTCAATCTCATCTTTTTGGAAGTAGGGGTATCTGTAGGGTCTGACATTTATTGGCTCAGTTCCTTCCTTCAAAATTATAGCATGTTCCTTATTCCTTGAGGGTGGTAATCCTTCAGGTAGATCAAAGACTTCCTGAAATTGTTGAATGATTGGATCCACAAAAGAGGAATTAGTTAGAGCTTCTCTGCCTTGTTCTTCGAGTCCAGTTCTCATGTGGTTTACCTCAACTAGGATACCAGTGCCTTCTTGTAGTAATGTTTTGACCATAGATTTCAATGATACCCGAGTTCGGCTTAGAGAAGGGTCCCCACGTAATGTAACGGTCTGATCTCCTATGGTAAATCTCATGGTCTGTAATTTCCAATTGGTATGGGTCATGCCCAGTGTCTCCAACCATTGAATGCCTAAAATGACCTCAGCACTGCCCAGTTGAAGTGGCAAGAATTCCTCAGTAATTGTTATTCCCTGTAATCTCAAGCTCACCCCTCGACAAATTCCTTCTCCTTTTAGTGATTGGCCTGAACCCAGGATTACTCCATAACCTCTGGTTGGGCTTACTGGAAGCTTTAATTGGCTGACCAAAGTAGTCGAAATGAAGTTATGTGTCGCCCCTGGATCAATCAACGCAACAACTTCTGTTTCTCCAATTGTTCCTCTGATCTTCATCGTTTTTGGAGTGGTAAATCCCACCACCGAATTCAAGGAGATTTCCACCTCTGGATCCAGCTCTGTCAAAATCAACTCCTTATTCCCTTCGTCCTCTTCCAATCGATCCTCTTCATCCTCTTCCTCGTGATCGTGTACCAATATCACACTCAATTCCTTCTTTCGGCAACGATGACCTGGAACCCATTTGTCATCACAACGAAAACATAATCCCTTTTCCTTTTTTTTTTGAAATTCTGTTTCTGTCAACCGGCGAACCTCTCCGGTAGCCTTTCCTTGGTCCGAAAAGCTTAGGTGTAGTGGAGAAGTGATCGAACTGGTGCGATGGTAACTGAGGGGTGTTTTACTATATGCATTTCGGGTCTGAGATTTATGGGCCACTATATTTTTTTCTTCTATAAGCTGCGCCAGGTCCATAGCTCGGCCCAATGTAGTTGGGCTCAGAATCCGAAGCTCCACTTTGATATCAGGTCGGAGCCCATTGATAAAACTCCCCAACGCCATCTCTTCTGAGATGTTATCGAGAGGAGCCGAGTATTGTATGAACTGTCGTCGATATTCCTTAACCGTGCCATGTTGTTCCAGTGCCATCCACTGTTCATAGAGTGATCCATTCTGGGTGGACCGAAACTGGCGAAGAATCAACAACTTCATTTCTTCCCAAGAGTGAAATGCTCGTTTCTTATGTTCCCATTGGTACCAAAGTAATACATCTCCTTCGAAGCTGATTACTGCTGCTTCTAGCTTTTCTTCGTCGTTCATCCGATGATAATTGAAGTACCTCTCAGCTCGCAATATCCATCCGTCTGGGTTTATTCCATCAAAAGTCGGCATGTCTAACCTTCGGAATCTATAGTCAGATTTAGGGTGCATCGACCCACTGCTTTCTCCTCCAATTACAGATCCTCCCGAGAACCTCCCTGCTTGTGGACTCACAACCATGGCTTCCTTAGCCTTCCCAGCCACATTAGATAATTGTTTCTGAGTCTCTTCTTGAATTCTGAGGAGCTGTTCAAATTTCATGTTCAATTGTTGAGCTAAGGTACCTATCTCTTCTTTTAATTCTCCAACTTCTCCCCCTATTTTTAATTGATCGTTTTGTAAAGCACCCAAAACCTCCTCCATAGCTTCAACCCTCTGATTTACATTCTTTGCCATTTTCCTTCCCGGAAGAACTGCTCTGATACCAATTTAATGCAAACTGATACTAAAGAGATGAATATTCACTGTCAAAATTATAATAATTCTCATAAAAAAACTGTAGGTAACTAGCCAAGCTTTCGAGAGGCTTGGTTCTCTCCCTAGAGCTATTGCTCAATACAAAAACCAGATATCAGTCTAGTGCCTTCCTTTCCTATTTAAGCTCAGTCCTCCTTGTAACAAACTAGTGGTCCCCCCTTTTCTTAATAACAAACTCTCTTGTGACTTAAAATAACAAACTCTCAGCCCACCCATTCTTTAAAAGAAAATAAACTAAATAACAAATAACAAATAACAGAATGTAAAGATAATTATTCACTGCTTAGCTTAGAGAGTTCTTCACTGCTTCCTTGCTTGCCTGCGTGTGTAGGTAAAACGGATTGGAGGTCTATCATAATGATTATCTAATTACAACTGAACTTATGTTATCTTTGAAATAAGAACATGTTTAGACGAGTTTTGCCAAAGCAAGCTGATTTTCTAGCTATCTTTTTATTGATTTAGGTTTGTTTTACATGGCTTATTTGCTTTTATGGCCATGCATAGAAATTAAAATGTAATAAACTTTATCATTGTTGCTATTAGACATGGTTTGTAAATGAACATAGTTGTAAGAGTGTAGTAGAAATGATATACATATGAGTAGCTTTTGACACAAGATAAGATTATTCTAAGTTCTAAGAAACGCGTGTTAATCAATATATAGATTTGGGATATTTCCCTTGTTGTTTTAAAAACTTTGCAAAATACGAAAAAAGAAGGTTAGTCTTGTATGGATTAAGCAATGAGTGCATAAGTGGATTATTTGACAGGCACTAAATCTCAGACTTTTCTTAAATTATTTTTATACCAATGTATGCATGTAATCTCTTCAATACATTGCATGAAATGATTTTCAAAAATAAATGTTACTTTTATTGCATCCACCATTGATGCTATGAAGCTCAAATGATCTGTCTTCGTAAAAAAAGATTATTGGCATTTTTAAGTACCTAAATTTATCTTTAATGGTTTGAAAATGTTGAATTATTGAAATATGTATCAAAGTGATGTTTCATGGTTTCTATAATGCTTTTGTAATTTTTATTGTTCTTAAATAAATTGGTGTGAGAGTTTTCAACATGCATTGTGGTCAATGTGGTGGGCCAAGTGTTCCAGGGTTTGTGCAATAGTCTTGAGACACAAGAGTATGTCTTGGGACAAGGAACCGCCTATCCTCGTACAAAAGGTTGGTAAGTATAAGAGCCAATCCTGAAACAAGAGACAACTCGTTCTGGGTCACGAAACAAAGGATCGAAGATACCTGCATGTATGTTTCTTTACAATAGATTTATTATTGGCATGTTTTATCGCATCATTTATGCCATGTTGATTTCATATGAAATGGTTGAAAAGTTGTTTTATCTCGCCCCAAATCTATGTTACATGGACTCTACATTTTTCTTAAAATACCCGTGTCTAAGAAACACGACATAGATATCAGTATGAGTGTGAGTGTGAGTGTGAGTGTGAGTGTGAGTGCTCGACACTCCAATTTGATAAAATGTTACATAAAATTGAGAAAAATGAGTGTATCTGACACCTGAATACATATCCAAATATTTACAACACTAGGTCTCATAAAAGAATCATATTAACATAGCCCCCAAATTTTATTGTGGAATGTATTGCCTTGTGAATTGATATATCATGTATGATTTACAATGTCCTGGGAAAAGGGGTGGCTATACTGGGACACGAGATAGGTAGGTATGGGGACCTTGTATTAGTCATGTGACACAAGACAACTTGTTATGTGACACAGAACGATGGATCAAATATATGAGCATGCGTGTTTTCACTTGTATTTGTGGAAAGAGCTATATGTTTTCTATTTAATTTATGCATGATTTGCATTAGCATGCAATTTGATTTATCATGCATAATTTTCATCAATGACTGTTTTAGCATCTCACATGAATTGATGGACCTATTTTATTCCATGTAATTTGATTAAGAGTATGGCTCACCCATTGCATGAAGTAGTTTTAAATTGATGTGAAGTAACCATCCTATTTCAAATATACTCTCATTTAGTTCTATGTAACATGTCCCTACATTTACAGGTCGTGACAAGGCCCTAAACAAAAACAGTATATATATGCCAACATTTTAGCCATGTGCAAAGTGCAAACAAGCATCATGATGGAAGACTATGCAAACAACCACACATATATGCCACATGCACACACACAGAGATTAGATTCCAACAATCATCTACTTGCATGCTGCAATCACAGCATCCTAGAAAATGACAACTCCAAAAACTGTTAACATCATTACAATATACCTGCAATACTGGATGAATCTTCTACCATGCGTCCACCACCGAGTGCTCCCCCAGACACATGCAACCGAGCATTGACAAAGACCTAATACCGTAATTGTAGATTATTCAGTCTTCCTAAAAATATATTTCTTTAAAACAAATAATGACCTAAATGCAGAAAAGAATGTAACCCACGGCTGCATGTTGATATCTTGATGAAGGTGAAACACCAGGAGCAATTGCCCATTCCCAGCGGCCATCCCTATGTTTAGCAAGCCCATATGCACTGGCCAATGGCTACAAAAGGAAACAAACAAGACCAGCTTAGCCATCTTTATTCTATGCTAGCCTAAGTGTGTTGCAATAGTTGGAATGTAACAACTTGTATAAACAATTGTATGAAGATCTCCATCACATTACAAATCAGCAAGGGAGAAAAAATGAAACCAATATTGAGACAAAGCAAACCTTAGGCAAGAGCTAGCACATCAGAGAATAACTAAAATAAATTTTGCAAATGTTATGGTAGGGAAGCAACAGTTTACAAGCCAAACTACCCCTTAAATATAAATTAAAAATTAAAAACTTTTTTCTAAAAGAATCTACATGCTTGAAATGAAATAAAATAATTTTTCAATTGAACAGCTCCCTAAAGATGCTTTAATTACTTCTGGCTGCTGCATTTCTCCAATCTTCCAGTACATAAATGATACTATTCAGACTCAATAATTGAAATAGCCATCAAATACATCAAAGCAGATCTTCATTTTTAAAAGACTTCAAAAATATGCTTAACAAATTAGACTTCCGTTCAGAAGAAAAAGAAAAGAAGGAAAGGCAACAACAAGAGCAAAACATTTCAAGGAGTAAACCCTAAAGAGTATTAATCTAATACTATTAATGAAATAAATCTTATTGATCACTCGAGGAGGACTAACGTTTTAGAATCCATACTCTTAAAAAATTAAAAAGAAAAAAGAAAGTATTAATAATTGTTGTACCCATGCAGCCAACTACAAATACATTCATCAAGAAAAACAATATACAATAAATTGTTCGCCAGCAGTAAACTCACCACACTATTTGCATCTCTACCCCCACAGAGGAGAAGAAGACCATCAGAACGTGCACTTGCTGTTGCATACCTAGTAATATTGAAAGAGTAACACAGTTACACTTCAAAACACTTTTGTATAACACACACTCAATGGAATGCCATTTTCTTTTCTTGTTTTTTTCTTCCTTGGTCAAGTCTAAAAGACAAAAAATTAGCGCAACCTATGCAAGTCATCAATTTCATGCAAATTATTCTTAGTTTTTCAGTCATACATGTCAGTGGGCCCAGTACTGACAATAGGAGTTCTAACTGTCATCAAATGGAACAAACAAAATTGCAATTCAAACACAATAATAGAACAATTATCAATTCTGAGATTAAAATTCACACAAAAGTAAACAGAGTGAAAAAAAATTAACTAATAACATTCAAAAGAAAGTTGTTTCATCGCTTTTATGCACCTTAACAGGAGTTTAAGCAAAATATTGATGGAACTACCATAAGATGAAAAATTATTTCTTGCATGACAAAGATGCAGTCAAAATTCCTCCTAAATAACCTATATAATATTAGTAGCATAACTAACTAAATAAAAATAAATGAATAAATAAATAAATAAATAAGAAATAAAATGATAAGGAATTTATGATTTATTCATCTGGAGGTGAACACAGGAAGAAATTTGAAAAAGCAAATAAATAAATAAAAAAGGTTAATAAATTATACTAAATATTAAAGCATCGTATTTATGAAAGAAAATTTGAAGAGCTAATCCACTGTAAGAAAATAAAACTCTATTTGATGCACAAATACAACTTTTTTCTTTTTTTACACTGATGATAAAGTACAGCTACCATACATAAAGTTAAGAAATTTGCAGGCGTATTCGAGCACCTTAAAACTTTGCAATATCTGATTAAGCCTTAGAACACAACATAAGAATATTACAACTTGCTCAATGTAAAACTACAAGTCAGAAAAAAGGCAACCTGTGGCTGTAAAGACACAGGAACTGCAGTTATAAACCAACCATTTGTCATGTGAAAAGAAATACGCAGCTAAACAACTAAGTTTTTCAAGCCCTCTTTTTTTCATGTGGTGTGACATGTAATGGCCTATTCAGTATAAAATGAACGGTTAAACTATGAGGAACTCAAAACCCTTGGGGAGTGACCCCTTTAGAGAAATCTCAGAATACAAATCTCCAAATCAGCATCACAGAAATTCATCTAGAACACATTTTTATCACGACTGGTTCAAATTAACTTCAATGAACCACAACTTCAAAGTATCAACTGCATAACTATTAAAATTACTAAACAATAAAATCACTCATGACAAAAGATTACGGACAACTAACAACTAATAGCCTGTCCATTAAGGTGCCCGAGTGTTAAAGCACATAGGTAAAGGGAAAAAAAAACATACATGCATGGAGGAGGACCCTCCCCTTCTGGCTCTAACTTGCGCCATTCATAAGGCTTGGCAGCTGTATCTAGGGCCCATACATCGGCTAAAGGCCGCTTACCTGAAAAGAACACAGCATTTACCCTTTTTCTTTTATCCACTTGACCAGAACATAGTTATTATTCTACAAATCCAATTAAATTAATAGAAATTGACAAAGCTAAGCTCTGAGGTCACTCACCATCATTCCCACCAATTACCATGAGATATCTCTGTCCCACCAAAGCCATCACATGGCCATAACGTGATCCTGGTCCAGAGCCATGGACAGCAACTCTATCAGAAAGTCAATTCCATTTCAGTAAAGACAACATAAACTAAACTGGAAAGATTAGGGAAGCAAAAATTTTCACAATACAAACCTATGCCACCGTGGCCGTTGCTGTGTGAGGTCAAGAACTTGAAGATCCTCAGCCGACAAGCCAGCTGGACCAATTCCACCCTGTAAATATATGAAAAATATCAGATAGAAACCACTAACTAAATGTTTATCCAAAATGGAATGAACAATCATTTCACGTTAATAACTGAACATGCCAGGTGCTAACCTGTATAACAACCATGGTCCCTACGGCAGTTGCCACATGTGCTGCCCTTGGTGTAGGTGGTTCTCCATAGGGAGTTATCCTGCAAATTAAACCCACTAATCGATAATTAACCATGTAATGATAAAAAGGAAACAACCATAAAGTGTACTAATGTGATAAAAAGTTTTTTAATATTGATTTCCAGTCATACCTGGACCATTTATTTGTCAAAACATCATAACAATGCACATCAGCAGTAGCACCAGCTAGTCCTGAAAATCAAACACAATGACAGAAATTTCTAGAGTTTAATACATGAAATGTATCACTGCAAATCTGGTAGGCTAAACCTATTTAAAATTTAGAATTATCAAATTCTCTATCTTTTGACATTCCCAGCATCAACTTCAATTGACAATAAATTGCCCTTACATCATACATTTTGCACCAATTAAATTCACACCATATATTCATGCAACCAAAGTTATATCCAGCAGAAATGACATTGAAAGATAAAAATGGCTCATATTATATTTTATTAATAAAAACCCAGGCTAGCAAAATTAAGAAAAAACCTTTCTGGATGAGTTAGAGCTCAAAACAGAAATAAACAAGAATAACTCAAGCTATGGCAATACTCAATAGATCCCTATCATGCTGAATGTTATCTCAATCTCAAGATAACAATCTTAAGAGCAAGTAAAACCAGAATCATGTCTCACATAATAAATTGAAAACAATCATACAAGGAACTTGATTCAGGAATCAAGGACGTACAAAGATGGTATTAATATCATTATGAAATCAACATATGGCACATTTAAGGTTCCTGAAAAAAAAAATGATAAGCAACAAATACATGTCTTTATGTGAATATATTTGTCTACATTTTCATTTGTGCATTTATTAACTCCTACAAGGTTGGGCATTTATTTTCTGGGCTTCAGAATAATAATGAAAATGAAGTCACATATCACAAATACAATAGAAAGCAACAAGTCAAAATTTAAAAATATTGAAAATAAAATATAAATTATATTAGTTAAACTAAAACTATATATAGTAACAAAACAATTGAAAAATGGAACTTTCTCTACTAGACCTCAATCCCGCAAATCTTCTTACTACGTCGTGTAAATATCCCTAGTCTCTCTCACTGCCTATTGAATGCAAAACCATCATTTGGTTTGGTAACAAAATTAAGATTTCCAATAATGATGTAGGAAGAGACTAACTGCACTGATTATTACTAAGGTTCAGAATTTAATTAACTTCTTAAAGAACTATGGGTTCAAGTTGGTCAACAACTTCATCTAATAATACCGAACAACAATAACTGAACAATTAAAATCTGCATTCGGAATAACATGGTAAAAATAAAAAAGGCCTAATAATTCGGGTACTACTACTCGATGCCCACATAAAAAGTTTCGTAGCTTATAATAGGTTCCACAATTTTCTTGAATCACGAAGCTCAAATGACAAAAAATATATCCTATAAAATAAATTAAAAAAGAACCCAAAAACATCATGGCTTCAGCTACACAGGTAACAGGAAAAGATGCCAGACAACTCAAATAACAAAATCAAATACATAACATACTTATGCCAGCACTTCCAGCTGAAGACGGAGTCCCAGATGCCGCAGAATTCCCCTCAAGTGCCGTGGCACCACCAAACAAGATCAATCTAGGACCAATGTACCCAGGCGTCCCCTCCTCGCCAACAGCCGCAACCGACGTCAAGGTGTGGCCGCACCTTGGCCCCGGCCCGTCCTCTTTCTTTTCAATGATGGCATTAATGACCGAGTACGTTGGCGCGTGCCTCGGTCCAACTACTGGATTTTGCTGGACCTGAGAAGTTGGATGTTGTTGCTGCGGGTCTTGCTGTTGTGCCGGCAGAGATCCATCACCTCCCAACTGCGGAGACTGCGGTTCAGTTAATTGTTGCTCCCTATCCATGGCCGTCGGAGACGAAGACGGTGACAACGACGTAACAGTATTCTCATCATTCTCTACGGCTTGATTGTGATCAGTCTCCGGCACCATCGATGAATCCACATCCATAGCTCCCACTTCCACAAACCTTCAATTTTAGCCGTGTTCAATATCGGAGCTAGAATTTCCACAAATTACCGTGCTGAATCAGCATTTCCATCAACTTCTGAAAAATCAATCACCCAATTTCAAGATAAAAGGACAAACATCTACAATAGAAACCCTAGTTCGAATCTTCCTCAAATTTGAAGAAGAAAAATACACGAAGTTTCACCAGAAAGGTTGCTCAACGTCTCTTTGAGCTCTCAAAAAACCTCTTCAGAATGAAGAAGAATAAGAAAATAAGCGACTCGAATAATATATACGGGTCCGAGACAATCTCAGTGCCCCAACCCAACAATCAAAGGCACATCAAAGTGAGATAAAAACTCTAAAAATCCCGCACTTTCTCTTTCTACCAAACGCTTGTTGCTTTCTCGCTCTATCTTTGCATAATTACATGTTACTTTTTGTTTTTAAATTATTTTTCAGAACAAAGGAGTTAAAATAAATCAAAGCTTTTATTAAAAACAATATTGAAAATGACTATGGGTATAGTACTATAGTATTTTTTTTTCCCAATTTTATTTAATATTTTTTTGTCATTATAATTAATATGAAAACAATAGTAATTAAAAAATGTGCTGGAAAATTTTCCACAACAGAAGATACATTTTTGTGGCAAACACAAATAATGATAGAAAACTTATAAAATAATACATGATAAATAAAAAATAAAATTCGAAATTTAGTATACTACGAAAAACTCATCATCTGCATGAGAGCTTTTTGGAGTAATAAAGTATACGAAAGATATCAAATTGGTTTTGGTAAGCTATAAGTCTATAACAACAATAAAGAATATAAGGATTGAAAGGTTTAGTGTTTTGTTTCATACCGTTAAAATATCTAGTTTTTTTTTTTTGGGTTATTTTATATATTTAAAAATGTCAAAAGAGTATATTTTGTGTTGCTTTGTAAGTTTATTATGCGTTAGATATTGTATTATATCTTTTTAAAAGCATGAGGCTCTGGTTATGTTGTTATTTTAGATTGTCCATGACTTAGATTGTTGTTCTTGATTGTTTTTTCTCCTGTACTTATAAGTGTAATATCAATGAAACATTTTCTTAAAAGTAAAAAAAAAAAAAAAAAGAGTGATGGTGAAAATGTCTAGAAAGCTAGATGTATTTGTAATATTTGTACAAGTAAAATATGAGATAAATTTTAGGTTAAATAGTTTTTAAAGTTTTAAAATTTAAGTCTTATATATAAAGAAATACCAATAATTTTTCTCTACAAATATAAGTCTACATTTTTTTTTTCACATAAGTACTTTTTTGTAATTAAGCCGTTAACTAATTTTGTTGTATGTCATGTCAATTAATTAACTAATTAATTGATATAATAGGTATTAATTTTAAAATAATATTTATGTATAAATAAAATAAAAATATATATGATCATTTTTGAAAAAGTTTTTAATTACGGATCTAATAAGCCTAGAGGGGGGTGAATAGGTTATTTTCAATTTTCAACAAATATTATATAATCTAATCACAACGGCCAGACATGCAATCGCGTGTAAAGATAAATGCGGAATAATAAAACGACACACGATATTTTTAGGTGGAAACAACCTAGGCCACAACAATGACCTAAGAGGAAAACCACCGGTCCACCGGACCACCTAACTATCCACTATGAAAATAATGTTCAATTACAACCATAGAGTCCAGAAACTACCCGTCGCAGATAGATCCCCCTTTCTGTAATTTACTTACGAGCCGCTTGCTCCTTTCACAGCCTCCAATAGTTAGATGTCTGGATCCGGACCAACGTTCCGATCTACTTGAGTCACACAAGATCAACCGAACCCGTCACCTTCAGTAATTTCGAGTCACACGAAATATTGAAGCCGTCACCTGTAACGTTAGCACAATAACACAAGTGCAATGCGTGTCCTAGAGCGGATTCAAACAATGAATAATCCTAACTAGCAAATATACTAACATGCGATGTAAAAACAATATCAGCTAGCAAACCCTAGAACATTCAATTAAGCTCAATATCATGCAAATCAATTAGGCATATGAATATAACATGAGAAAGCCTAAGAACAATAGATGAAGAGAATAAGCACAATTCAGATGCTAGAAAGTATTAGTGCTGTATAATTCTAAATGCTCAAGTTGATTAATTATGCACAAACATCCCTTCACTTATATAGAGTCCAATCCTAGCTCAAATAGGATTTGCAATTCACTATAACTCTACTTATATCAGGATTTAGTTCTCAAAAGAATTCTTCTCATTCAATGATTCTATTCACATCAGCATTTATTTCTCACAAGAATTCTACTCATACAAGGATTCCACAATTAAAATAATTCTACGCAAATAAGGACTCTATTTCCACAACACTTTTATTCACACAGGGATTCTACTTTCTTAACACTTCTACTCATACTAGAATTCTGCTTTTTCATTAAATGAGTCAAATTGGTAAAAGTAACACATGGATCGAATACACAAAAAGAGTTTGAGTAGGAATATAATACTGGCTCGATCGATCGACAGGCCATCTCGATCGATCGAGAAGGTCTCGATCGATCGATACACAAAACTCGATCGATCTAACTCAAACAGAGAGAACCTGGATCGAAGTTGTTCTATACTCGATCGATCGAAAAGGGTTCGATCGATCGATCCAATTGCTAGATCGATCCAGTCCAAACAGAGAGCACCTAGATCGAAGTTGTCTCAGTCTCGATCGATCGACCACTCGATCGATCGATCAATACTCTCGATCGATCGACCAACATGTGCACAATTACATTTTTCGTTACGATCCATACTAAGTGTCGTGCTTAATTGTGTGAAGATGTATGCATGATATAATATTATACCTGTCATATGAGCGTTCCAAGCTTGATGACTCCATCACCATGTATCGTCTGATTAATCGGTGAATTCCTATTCTAGATTACAATCAAACATTTTGTCCACGAAAATTGTCAATACAAAATAAACCTTACAATCTCCCCCTTTGGCATTTTCGTGTGACAAAACTACTCTCTCACTACATAACGCTCATGGTTAAAATATCATTACATCAATTACATAGTGGACTGTCTATGATCTGGTGGACCATCTTCGCTTGATACTTGATACGCTCGGTCCACTGAAATTAGACAAACAAATAGCACACAATTTTGGCTTGAAAGCCTCATTGCTTATTAGTTCAGTGTACATAAAGGTGCGAATGAAATATAGTGTATGTGCAACATGAATCTTTCTCCCCCACAACTAATAAATGCAACATCTCCCTCTAAATCTAATCTCATAGCAACATGAACCTTTCTCCCCCTTTTTGGCATACGAAATTGACAAATCATGAAACACTAAAGATGATAAGGGTCACTCTCAACAAGGTGGGCTAAAAATGCATAAGAGCACACATGTATATGTCCAAAGCATGTAGGAGGAATTGCATAAGTCAAAAGAAGAATAATGAAATATGTATGCAATGACTCCCCCTAAGTTCTATGACTCTCTAGACGAAAAACAAATTCAAAAGAAATTTTTTTTTTTATTTATTTACCACACAAAGTAATGAACTCATTTAACACGAATAAGCATACAACCAATTGAAAAAATTATTTTTGCTTAAATTTTGATTATTCATTGTATTAGCAAAATAAATAGGTCACATAAGCACACTAACACATATAATGGCATATTGACATTCACTTAAGGTAGTATACAAATGTGAACTCCACTTGTATTCCAATAATTTCATTTATGACCAATTTTAAGAGACTCAAAAGAAAATAAGTTCATCTATCATGCTAAATCATAATTGAGTCATCAATCTTACATAATAAAATATGTCTATGAAAAAAGAGATTTTTTTTTTTTTTTAAAAACATTTTTGCTCTTTCTTTTTGTACATGCCAAATAGAATTTCTTAATTAATTTTTTTTTTTTTAAAAACATGTACGAGCCATAAATCTAATACGATGACTTTCACACTAGTTATGAGGTAGCCCTCTCCGCTCACTACGGTAGCTTCACACATCATAGTAGGTAGCCCTCTCAATACTAGTTATCTCCCTAAGATGAAATATTTAAAAAATAAGAAATAGAGCTCAATATAATTTCGCAATCAAGATTAGCTCAAGTCTTAGAGTCTTTCAGAATTAATCATAAACTTCATAGATGACATACATGAGTGTTCAGTGGGTGTGTGCATAAGTTCAGTCAATAGTGTCATCATATGGTAACAAAGTAAATATGTGCAGAATTTTGAATTTTAGCATAGAATATACAATGAGAATCAAAATAAGCCACAAAAGATAAGGTTGTATTAGTATAAGCATTATTTGAATCCAATACCTTGTAGCCTTTTTTTTTTTTTTTTTTTTTTAAATCCTAAAAAATTCTAACAACAAAAACAAAACAAACATATGAAAATACTCACCTAGGGTCATTTAAGCACACAAACAAAAGTACCTAGGTGGTCTAGCAGAGTGATCAATTGATAGGAAACATACAATCTTTTCTAACCCAAATTTTCATGAATTTTGATTTCTCTATGTTTTTGGGTTGAGACTTAATTGCATTAGATTTTAAAGTCATACTCTTAGGCTCATATTTCCTATTCAAATTCAACATAGGCATGGTATGATGATAATTATGAGTTCTATACCTATAAGCATGAAGATGATCATTAAATCGAAAAGCATTCATCAAAAATCTACAGTTAGGTCGAATATGTCCTTTTCTACCACAATGATGACAAACAGGCACAAACTTAACAGTTTTAGCTCCTACAGTTTTAGTGGGTGTTTGTGCAGAATTTGTAGCAGTAGAGATAAAGTTAGAAGACCTTACAAATGTAGTTTTTGAAGTGGAAGGTGTACAGTTTTCTTCTGAAAATCCAAGTCCACTTGTATCACCGAAAGGCTTACCAATGCTCAACATCTTGTCTAGTCGTTCAGCTCCAATTGTTAATCTTTTGACAGTTTCCTTTGATTGCTCCAATTCCTGCACAAGCTTTGAATTTTCCTGTTCAATACCTGCAAGACTTAAACTTAACTTGTCAAAATGCTCAGACAGTTCAACTTTTTCTTTTTCTAAAACTGATAAATTAAGGTCTTGCAAATTGATCTGTTCATTCAGCTTTGTTACAGTTATGAGTAGTTTATCTTTTTCTTTCTTGCATTTAATTAAATCAATAAATAACTCCTCAAAACTGTTTGCATTAAATTTATCAAGGATACGTTTACTTCCCTCTTCATCTGAGTCAAAGTCTGACTCACTGGAGTATCCACCAACAGTTGACGTAAAAGCTACGTAGTTGGTGTTAGCTTTTTCTGACCTACTAGCTTGATCTTCATCACTTTCTGTGTCACTAAGGGTAGCATTGAAAGCTTTTCCTGTTTTCTTCTTCTTGTTGGCACAATCTGCTGCATAGTGTCCAAAACCATTGCATTCAAAACATTTAGGTCCAGTGGGTTTAGATTTCTTACTTTCTGAACTCATTGGGGTGAATTCTCTTCCCTTACGATCTTTTCTGTTGAACATTCTCTTGAGTTTTCTAGCAAGTGTGAGTAGCTCTTCATCATCACTATCACCATCGTCAGCATTGGTGGTTTTCAGAGCAATTCCAATGTTCTTTTTGGGTGCGGGAAAGTTCATCTCAAATGTTTGAATTGACCCAACTAGTTCTTCAATCTTCATGGTGTCAATGTCTTTGCTTTCCTCTATCGCTGTAACCTTTGCTTCAAAGCGTTCTGGTAATGAGCATAAGACTTTTCGAACCAACCTGCGTTCATCAATTTTATCTCCAAGATTTGAAGAAGAGTTAGCAATATCACATAAATTAGCATAAAACTCAGCAAACGTTTCATCCTCCTTCATTCTAAGATTTTCAAACTTAGTAGCTAACATGCGAAGTTTTGTTCGTTTAACTTGGGACGTGCCCTCATGGGCAACCTCTAAAGTGTCCCAAGCAGCCTTAGCAGTTTCAACATTAGAGATACGTTGGAATTCATCCGACGACACAGCACTAAAAATAGCATTAATGCCCTTTTGGTTCCAGCCACTACCAATTCTATCTTGGGGAGTCCAATCAATCCTAGGTTTAAGTGTGACAACATTATCCTTGGTAACCGTAGGTGGTTCCCAACCATAAAGCACAGAGTTCCAAACACTTTCATCTAAGGAACGTAAAAAGGCTCTCATACGAGCTTTCCAATATGGGTAGTTAGACCCATCAAAATAAGGTGCACGGGTTGTAGAAAAACCCTCTCTCATATGATCCATAATAAGGTCCTAGGCAAACACTAAGTATATCTAGTGACCTGCTTTGATACCAATTGAAAAAGTTTTTAATTACGGATCTAATAAGCCTAGAGGGGGGTGAATAGGTTATTTTCAATTTTCAACAAATATTATATAATCTAATCACAACGGCCAGACATGCAATCGCGTGTAAAGATAAATGCGGAATAATAAAACGACACACGATATTTTTAGGTGGAAACAACCTAGGCCACAACAATGACCTAAGAGGAAAACCACCGGTCCACCGGACCACCTAACTATCCACTATGAAAATAATGTTCAATTACAACCATAGAGTCTAGAAACTACCCGTCGCAGATAGATCCCCCTTTCTGTAATTTACTTACGAGCCGCTTGCTCCTTTCACAGCCTCCAATAGTTAGATGTCTGGATCCGGACCAACGTTCCGATCTACTTGAGTCACACAAGATCAACCGAACCCGTCACCTTCAGTAATTTCGAGTCACACGAAATATTGAAGCCGTCACCTGTAACGTTAGCACAATAACACAAGTGCAATGCGTGTCCTAGAGCGGATTCAAACAATGAATAATCCTAACTAGCAAATATACTAACATGCGATGTAAAAACAATATCAGCTAGCAAACCCTAGAACATTCAATTAAGCTCAATATCATGCAAATCAATTAGGCATATGAATATAACATGAGAAAGCCTAAGAACAATAGATGAAGAGAATAAGCACAATTCAGATGCTAGAAAGTATTAGTGCTGTATAATTCTAAATGCTCAAGTTGATTAATTATGCACAAACATCCCTTCACTTATATAGAGTCCAATCCTAGCTCAAATAGGATTTGCAATTCACTATAACTCTACTTATATCAGGATTTAGTTCTCAAAAGAATTCTTCTCATTCAATGATTCTATTCACATCAGCATTTATTTCTCACAAGAATTCTACTCATACAAGGATTCCACAATTAAAATAATTCTACGCAAATAAGGACTCTATTTCCACAACACTTTTATTCACACAGGGATTCTACTTTCTTAACACTTCTACTCATACTAGAATTCTGCTTTTTCATTAAATGAGTCAAATTGGTAAAAGTAACACATGGATCGAATACACAAAAAGAGTTTGAGTAGGAATATAATACTGGCTCGATCGATCGACAGGCCATCTCGATCGATCGAGAAGGTCTCGATCGATCGATACACAAAACTCGATCGATCTAACTCAAACAGAGAGAACCTGGATCGAAGTTGTTCTATACTCGATCGATCGAAAAGGGTTCGATCGATCGATCCAATTGCTCGATCGATCCAGTCCAAACAGAGAGCACCTAGATCGAAGTTGTCTCAGTCTCGATCGATCGACCACTCGATCGATCGATCAATACTCTCGATCGATCGACCAACATGTGCACAATTACATTTTTCGTTACGATCCATACTAAGTGTCGTGCTTAATTGTGTGAAGATGTATGCATGATATAATATTATACCTGTCATATGAGCGTTCCAAGCTTGATGACTCCATCACCATGTATCGTCTGATTAATCGGTGAATTCCTATTCTAGATTACAATCAAACATTTTGTCCACGAAAATTGTCAATACAAAATAAACCTTACAATTTTTTCTATGCAGAAGAGATAGACTTAATGACTCTGTATAGCGTCTTTTTAAGCATAAATTACATTTCGACAAAAGTCGCTTTACGACATCGTTGTGGTATGACATTTTTACTTTTTTATCCTTTTTCCTATTGATCGGCATCTTCATCAACTCATTCGTTCAAGGCTTCAGTATCACCGACCTTCTTGTTGAATGGAATCCCAGAAGCTCTGTTTTCTTGTTCAATGGAATTAAATCCCATATAAAATCGTGAATCGATTTTGTTTATTGATTTGTAGCATCAAATTCTGAATTATTTAACAAACAGAGAGAATAAATCTACAGGAAAATGAACCTAGTTTGAAGCAGCAAGTAGATCATTGCAAGATGGGGAAGTGAATCAAAACATGCTTTCTGACGACATTTTCTTCGAGGGACTTGATCTTGATGCTATTGAGGAACAGGTTGCATTGCTTCTCAAACAGAAATCAGAAGCGTCAGTTCAAAAACCAGAAATAATTCACCAGTCAAACCCAGAAAATGCTACTTTTTGTTCTCCATCCTTTGATCTTGGGATATGATAATCTTATAGGAAATAGGAATACGAGCAATTCTCTGGCCAATTTTAAGAGGACTGTCTCATCAGTTTCCTGAACTTTACAAAAAAAAATACGAATGTGCGAATTGGCAACAAGGATGGTAAGCTCTTGTCCTGTTATTATTATTATTATTTTTTCCAACAAATGGGTTAGAAAAATGGGATTGGTGCCCCTAAGGGGGGATAAGTTAATTTGTAATTTATGCAACAGCAAATAATGTACAGTAAATTTTGATGAAAGAAAAATGTAAATATGAGATAATTTTATGAATAAATGTACTCGGTAATTTTTGTTGCTGGTTAAAGAAATGGCAAGTCTGTGTCTAAATATTCAGACTTGCAATTTCTTGTAAAATATTGTGATGGTTTATGGCCATGTTATTTCTTTTAAGTTAATAAATTGAAAAGAAAAAGCCTCTCCTAAGTCCGTTGATTATCCCAAATTCGAGAGCTTCTTTTTGATTGAAAATATAAAAATTACTTATTTACATATTATATAAACCATTTTTACATACTATGTAAACTGATTTACATACTATGTAAACCAATTTACATACTGATATTACATATTACATAATTAAGGATATTTTTGTAATTTATTTAATTTTAATGTAATCAAAACTCACAGTTTTGATCCTATTATTGCTAGTTTTGAAAAATTAAGTTTTTAACTAAATGTATGCTATTTAGGCAAATAGCTCGAAGAGATAGGCTTAAGGTTTAAGTTTGAGTACCTTGGCCTATATTCTATTTAGACGAATACAATTTTAATATATAAATGAAAAATATTAACTCTTTGAGAGTCTCTCTTTTCTCTTCGGAAACTTTTCAGTCTAGTACTGGTTGTGATTGCTCCTCTTTCGTATCTTGCGATTTATATTCCTTTTAGTCCCTTGTGATTATTACTCATTTCTCGTTATTCCTTTTCTTTCATTTGGATACTCTATTCTCTTCTGTTCTAGAAGGTTCTATGTTCTGGATGGTTTGTGAGCCCTAAGGCTCTACTTCGTGTGTTTTGACAAAGTGGGATGAATTGGATCTTAGGGTTCTTCACCCATTTACATTCATGTTCTACTTTGAGGAGACTGAGAAGCTGGAAATTGTCTTGCATTGTACTCAATGGAATTCTGACAACAACCCATTGGTTGTGAATCTTGTATTTCCATGTATATATTGTTGCTTTTGATGTTTCACCATTTTGGATTCAGATCCATGATATGACTATGGATTGGAGGCAGAATTCAATTGTCTCAAGAGTTGTTAGTAGGGTTGGCTCGATTGTTGAAAGCAATAAGGGTTTGGGTGTCATTTTAGTTAAGTAACTCGTTAACTCCTATTATGTGGATTCCATTTAAAGCTAAACTGGTATGGATTGAAATTAAGTATAAGCATTTGCCTCATTTTGCTATGGTTTTGGTATTATCACTCATCAGTCTAAGAATTGTGAATTTTCTAAAGAACTTTGTATAGGTTTTGGAGGAAAGTATGCTTCCTTTGGTGAATGGATAAGAGTTTAGATGAATATGAAGGTGCCTTCTCTTGTTGAGGATATTGGAAAGAAAAGGTTTGACGTTAAACAAGCCTCTGGCTCAAGTATTGATATTTTGGGCTAGAATGAAGTTCAGTGAAGGCCTCAGTTGCTACAAGTAATGCTAATGTAAAGGTTAATACTCCAGCTGGAAGTGTGTGTACGTTTGCAAATGAAAAGTGCTATGCATCAGGGAGAAAGAAACAGGTGTGAAGGGTGCTAAATTGGCCTGTGAGAATAAGGTAGAGCTAGATCCTAACAATGTGCAAGAGAAAAGGTTGCGTAAGGAGCTTGGAGATACAACATTTGTGGCTAATTCAGTTGAAAGTTCAGTGAATATGGAGGGGACTAAAGGGGAAAATGCATGATTTGGAAGCTAGGGTAGGATGTGTTGTTGCAAAGGAATATGGTCCTGAGATTGCTGTCATGGAGTAATTTGCTTGTGGAAGGTTAAAGGCTTATTTGGCCATTTAATCTGAAAACAGTTTTTTAAAATTGTTTTCATATCAGTATTAAAAAAAAGCTTTCACTTATTTTAAAAAACAATTAGTTTGTTTGGCCATTCTTTTTAATAACTACTTTGAAGAACAAAGAACATAAAACATGTTTATTAAGGTGTTTCGTCAAATTATTTTTTAAATTTGTTTTCAAGGTAAAATTATTTTCATTATTAAAATATGTATACATTAATCAATAACTTCAATATATTAAACAATATTATAACATTGAGCTTGTTTAGCCACTTTTTTTTATTTAATTTCGTTTCATAACTCCTTTAAAATGAAGTTTTATTTTTAATCTCCTCCATATTTTATACAAATTTTTATATAAACATAAAAAGGATATGTTATTTATGTATTTAAAAATATTGTGCATATTTTATATATATACATTTTTTTTTATTATAACTTGAAAAATATATGTTTTTGAAATGTTAAAAATTAAATTAATTACATAAATAGGTTATATAAAAATAAGAGATTTATTTTTCTTTTTTATCCTCAAATCAGCGCTTTATTTATAATTATATAATTGTACAATTTATTATTTATTAGACAAAAAGTAAATAAATAACAAAATAGATAATTATTTAATATATTATTAATCTTAATTAATATTTATTTTATAATTATTTTATTAAAGATATATTTTATTGAACGTTAATTTTACCTATTTGACTTTTAAAATTAACATGAATCAATCAAATGAGATTACAATATCTATTGAATTTCCTATCCAATAATTTTGGACAAAATTGTTTATTGCATTTATCTCGGTTAAGTTGTGTTGTATTCATGTTAGAGTGTCTTGTTTGACCTATCTAATAAGCTGGTTATTCATTATGAAAAAAATTACAAAAATAACATTACAGTAACATTAAATAGGTTTTAATTAAATATGATTTAACATTTAATTAGTTTAAATAATTGTAGTTTAATTTTAACAAAATTTAATATAAAATAATGCGTCGGATTTTAATTAATAATAATAATATATAAATTGAACGTAAAAAAAATACTATTTTTATAATTATAAATTTTAAATATGTTATTTTTTATATATATATTTTTTAAAAAAATTTAGTTACTTCTATTAGAAGTAGCAGGGTTATGCTTGTAATTTACTTAAACCTAATTATGTAACTAATAGTTTGTTACAGCTAAGTCTGTTAGATAGTTAGTAGGTTTTGTTGTATATAAACAAGAGTGTAAAACTGGTACGTATTCAATCAGAAAAACCATATTTCATTTCATCTTCTTCTTCTGCAATACGCTGTGCACCAAACCTTTGACAAGGTTTTGTATGGTATCAGAGCCATTCTTCTTGGCAAAATCTCTTACAATCTGTTAGACATTTTTCGTTCGGTTCTTTGCAAAGTAGCAATGGATAATTCAAGAAACAATGGAAAATCAGTGTCTCAAGTCTCAATCAGAGAAAATGAACTTGAGCAAGATCTATTATCAAAACAGTTAGCACAGTTGGCTGTAACAATTCCTCCTACGAATGTCAGTATTGGAGTGAAACTTGATCGGAGTAATTTCTTGATTTGGAAGGAGCAAATGCTGAGTTTAATCTCTGCGTATGGAGTAGAGGACTTCATAAATGGAAATAAATCAGAACCTGATCGATTCATTAAAGATTCAAATAAACCGAATCCTGAATATGCTTTATGGTCTCGCTTCAATGGAGTCATAAAGAGTTGGATTTACAACTCTATTTCTGCTTCAATGACCGGTAATGTTTCTGGTAAACTTACTGCTTTTGATATGTGGTCCAGTCTTGAAAAGAACTTCATTTCAACATCAAGAACTAGGGTGATGGAAGTGAAATTACAATTACAAACCACAAGAAAAGACAATCTGAATGTCTTAGATTACTTTGACAAAATGAAAGGGTTTGCTGATGAACTGGCTGCAATAGGAAGATCAGTTGATGATCAAGACTTATTGATCTTGATTCTTGGTGGTCTTGGACCACGGTTTAATCCATGTATATGTTCTTTAAGTAGGGGTGATGTGAGTATTGAACAAGCTAAAAGTGAGCTGCTCGCATATGAGAATCTGCTTTTGCAACAAGACAAAGCTGAGGAGGTTAGTGTTTGTCAAGCTAACTTCACGAATTTTGGAAGAGGAAGTGTTAGCCACAATAATTCTTTTACTCCAGCAAGTATAAGCAATGTCAATACCAGTGGAAATCGTGGACGTGGAGGTCGTTATGGAAATCGCAATGGAAGATATGGAAATAGAAACAACACACAGTGTCAGTTTTGTTCCAAAATGGGACATACTGCATCAGTCTGCTACACTCTTAAGAATCTTCTTGGAGAAAGAAATGGACATAAACCAAATGATAGAAGTAATGGTTCACCATCTGCATTTGTTTCTAGCTCAACCTCAAACAGTATAAACAAAGATAATCCGTGGGTGCTTGATAGTGGTGCTAGTCATCATATTACTAATGATGTTTCTCAGATATCAAATGTCACTGGTTATACTGGATCAGATGGTATTATGATTGGTGATGGTGGTAAGCTTTCTATTCTCCATACTGGTTCTACTCACTTGCCTACAAATTGCCATAAACACTTAAATCTCAAACATGTTTTACATGCTCCATCTATGTCTACCAAACTCATTTCTGTCAATAAATTGTGTCAAGATAATTCAGTTTTTGTTGAATTTCATGCTAATTCTTTTCTTGTCAAGGACACTCTTACGAAGAGGGTTCTTCTTCAAGGCCTTGCTGATCAAGGTTTATACAAACTTGGTTTCAAGCATTCCAACTTTCACTCCTTTAGCCACGCTGCATTTCTCTCCAAAAGCTCCATTTGGCATGATCGGCTTGCTCATGCGTCTGAAGATATTGTCAATAAGGCCTTATCTAGTCAAGGCATTCAATTGCCTTCTCATAGCACTGATTTCCAGTCTTCTTGCACAGCTTGTGCTTTATCCAAATCTCACAAACTACCTTTTGTTTCTTCTCATGTAAATGCTTTAGTTCCTTTTGAACTTTTGTATTTTGATATTTGGGGGCCTGCTCCTCATACTAGCATCAATGGTGATCGGTATTTTTTGCTAATTGTTGATGATTGCACACGATTTTCTTGGATTTTCTTTCTGCATTCACGAGATCAAGCCTGCTCCATTTTCTTGAAATTTAAAAACATGGTTGAATGTCAATTTAACACTCATATCAAACATGTTCAAAGTGATGGAGCTGCTGAATTCAAACCTTTAGCAAAAATTCTTGAAAACTGTGGTATTGATTACCGTTTAACCTGTCCTCATACCTCTTCCCAAAATGGTATGGTAGAGTCACGCCATAGGCGTGTTGTTGATGCTGGTCTTGCCTTATTATTCAAATCACAAGTACCTATGGTTTATTGGCCTTATGCCTTTAGGTCTGCTGTATACACAATCAATCGTATTCCTACCAAAGTTTTACAGTTTTCTTCACCTTACTTCAAGCTGTATGAACGAGCTCCTGACTATAATTTTTTGCGGGTCTTTGGGTGTCTTAGTTTTCCATGCTTAAGGCCTTACACTAAAAACAAAATGCAAGCCAGGTCTGCTGTTTGTACATTCTTAGGTTATGCTCCAAGCCAGCGTGGTTACCTTTGCCTAAATATGAATACCAAGAAAATTATCACTAGCAGACATGTTGTCTTTAGTGAAAATGAGTTCCCTTTTGTCTCTTCTGTGCATGGGTCTACTAGTTCAACCAGCAACTTTTCTGATCCGTCCTTTTCGCTACATGTTCCCTCTTGGGTCTCCTCTATTTTGTCAACTAGTGTGTCTTGTTCTTCTCACCCGCCTGGCTTTACTCAGCCTGGTCATTTACTTTCACACGTCTCTTCTGATTCTAGTCCTCTTTCATCATCTGGTTCCCCATCAGCTTCATCTGATCATTATCCTTTTTCTATACCTACTGTGTCAGCTCCTTTAATTGACTCTTCACGTGGTTACAGTCCCACTTGTTCTACTAATTCCAAGAATCTTTCTGAGTCTTCTGGTGACTCCTCTCTTTTGCCCGTTGTGTCTCCTATTTCTCAACATCCCGTGTCTTCATCTAGTGTTCCATCTCTATCACTTCAGTCACCCTCTACATCCCAATTTATTCCTAATATTCCTGATATCTCTTCGCCTCAATCTTTTGTTCCTTCTCAGTTTCCTAATATCAATTTAGAGGTGGTCTTACCACCCCTATCTTCTCCTAATACACATGATCTTTCTAACACTAACACTCATCATATGATTACTCGTTCCAAGCATGGCATTTCTAAACCTAAAGCCCTTCTGGCTTCTCCTTCATCCTCTTTGCTTCTTGCACCTAAAACATTCAAAGATGCTATCACCATACCAGAATGGAAATGTGCCATGGATAGTGAATATGCTGCTTTACTTAAGAATCAGACTTGGATTTTGGTTGATCCACCACCTCATGCCAAAGTTATTGGAAATCTTTGGGTCTATCGTACCAAAGTCAAGCCTGATGGTTCTTTAGACAAGTATAAAGCTCGTCTGGTCGCTCAGGGCTATCTGCAAACACCAGGGTTGGATTACACTGAAACCTACAGCCCTGTGGTTAAACTCACATCAGTGCGCATTGTGCTATCTCTTGCCTTATATTTTGGATGGGATATTCGCCAACTTGATATCAACAATGCGTTCTTAAATGGTGATCTTGAAGAACCTGTATATATGAAGCAACCTCTCGGTTATGCAGATCCACTTCAGTCTCATAAAGTCTGTTTGTTAAAGAAGTCTCTTTATGGCTTAAAACAGGCTCCACGTGCCTGGTTTCACAAATTGCAGCATTGGCTACTTCAATGTGGTTTTGTTGGTGTTAAGAGTGATATCAGTCTGTTTATCCGTCGTGCTAATGGCCATGTGATGTTAGTTCTTGTTTATGTGGATGATGTTGTGTTTACTGGCTCTTGTGCTACTCAATTACAAGATTTTGTGCATGCTATGCATGATCAGTTTGCCTTAAAAGATATGGGCCGTCTTAATTTCTTTCTTGGCATTGAGGTCCTCTTCTCTTCTCATGGTTTACATCTCAGCCAAACTAAATATGTTGGTGATCTTCTTGCTCGGTTTGGTATGACTACTTCCAAACCTGCTGTCACTCCTATGGTTTCAGGGGGAGTATTAAGTAAGCATGATGGAGTTTTGCTTGAGGATCCTTCTTCTTACAGAAGTTTAGTTGGTGCTTTACAATATTGTGTTGTAACTAGACCAGAATTGAGCTTTGCTGTAGGAAAGTTATGTCAGTTTATGAGTGCACCCACTGATGTGCACATGAAGGCAGCAAAGCGTGTATTGAGATATCTAAAGGGCACAGCAGGTTATGGAGTAATGCTTATGAAACCAATTGAGTTAAATTTGATTGGATACACGGATGCAGACTGGGCCAGCTGTCATGATGATAGAAGAAGTGTGAGTGGTTATTGTATGTTTTTTGGAGGAAATCTAATTAGCTGGTCTTCTTCTAAACAACGTGTCGTGTCACGCTCATCAGCTGAGTCTGAATATAGAGCCCTTGCCAGTGGAGCTGCTGAAGTCATTTGGATATTGTCTTTACTGAAAGAAATCGGTTTTGAAGTTTCAGGTAAAGCAAAATTGTTATGTGACAACATTAGTGCTCAACACATTGCCAAGAATCCCGTACAACATGCAAGAACCAAACATATAGAAATAGATGTTCATTTTGTTAGGGATTTAGTTTTACAGAAACAAATCGAAATTTTGTATTGTTCCTCTGACAAACAGCTTGCAGATGTTTTAACTAAACCTCTAGGAGGTTCTGGTTTTTTGAGCTTTAGAAGCAAACTTATGGTTCTCAGCAAACCATAAGTTTGAGGGGGAGTATTAGAAGTAGCAGGGTTATGCTTGTAATTTACTTAAACCTAATTATGTAACTAATAGTTTGTTACAGCTAAGTCTGTTAGATAGTTAGTAGGTTTTGTTGTATATAAACAAGAGTGTAAAACTGGTACGTATTCCATCAGAAAAACCATATTTCATTTCATCTTCTTCTTCTGCAATACGCTGTGCACCAAACCTTTGACAAGGTTTTGTAACTTCAATTGGCTTCAAACCTTTCATCTCGTTCTTTATTATGAGAGAGAAGACAAGAGTTAAACAAAAGGAAAAAACTGTCAAGCAACAGCACCAAACAAAATATGATTTAAGAAAGAGAGAAGAATTTCACAGAAATGATCTATTGCGCGAAAAAAAACATTTTTTTTGGTGTTTCCATTTTGACATCAAGAACAATGAAAACAGGTGTAAGCTATTTTCAGTTTTTTGTTTTTAAAACCACATATTTTTAGAAAATAATATCTTAAAAACAATGGCCAAACATTATAATTTATTCTTAAAAACTGTTTTTTTGTTCTTAAGAACAAAAAAACAGTTTTTAAGTAATTTGGCAAGGTTCCTTGGTAATTATTTTTTGTAGTTTCTTAGAATGGGTTGTTTTCTTGGTTGTGAAGTATATGACTTTTGGTTTATTTTTCTGCTTGTTGTGTCTGTGTGTGTTTGTTTGATGTGTGGGCTGTATTATCATTAGTCGTAGTTTTGGTGTCTTGTGGTATTAGCTCTGTATTAAGAAATTATCATTTTCATTATTTGGCCATGTTGAAATGATGCTGGTGATAAGGAAAGTGATTTCTTTTTAGACAGTTTGATGACCAAATAGCTACATAGTATTTGTATTTGGATGGTTGTGCTCCTAAAATTGCTTCTTTACAATTCAGGTTAGAGCTATGAGTTCGAATTTGATTTAGTGTCGTGTTCAATAATGTTTGTATTCTTTTAATGAATTTCTCTTCTTGTGAACTCTTATTGTTATTTTAAATATCTATTTTATTTTCTTAAACTGTTAGAATTTTATTATTAGACTAACATTAATTAAATTTTTATTGGTTTATAAAATGGATTAAATTATAGTTTAATTGATATATTTTAAGGCTCATATAATTTATATGGGCTTGACACTCCTTGTGAACTTGGACCAATTACTGATTATTTTTACTTTTGTCAATCAATTATTTATTATTCTGTTTGTGCCGATATTTATACTACTGCATCAATTTATGGCTATTATAGCAATTATAAAGTTCCCTTTCGATGCACCTAATTTAAACATTAGATAAATTTAAATGCGCCAATTAGATAACTTTAAAGTTTAAACAAAGAGCCATTTTAATGCTTTTTTAAACTTTTGTTTAATATTGCTCAGACGTTAAATTATATTCTCTCTTCTTGCTTCAGTGCTTAAGAACAAATATTTTGAAGAGAAAGGATTATGGCCGGTTTGATCGATTCTTTAGTGATTAATATGTATTAATATATTGATTTGGTTTTATAGATACAGTTATATCTACTAAATGTAAGCTTCTCATCTACTAAATGTTTGACCGCAATTGGACATCCTGAAAGAACATGAATATTAATTCAAAGGGAATCAATATCAAACAAATATCATATAGTTCTTTCCTCATTGGATATTATGCTTTCGATGACTCTAATTAGCTGATCATTATGATGCTCAAATTATTCGATCTATCCACATATATTGTTATTATTAGAGTAAATATTTTTATTTAAAAATAAATAAAAAAAAATCGAAAACTGTGTTTTCTCCCTGGGTGAGATTCATGGATAATAAATAAATTGATTTTCATTTGTTTGTTGAGCATGTACGCTGTTATGTTGTTGTGTATAATTTTTGAAATTCCCATAACTATTATTGACACTACTAGAAATGTTGATCAAGCCGACACCCACCTTTTAATGTTTTCATTTGCTGACTAAAGTTGAATTATGTTAATGATATTAGTTCTCTGATAGTGATTGATTTTATTAAATAATAATTTAATAGTTTAATTTTGATATTTAATTAAATTAATATTAATGATTATTTTGGACACATGATTAATTTAAATACAATAAATTTACAAATAATATATATATGTATGCTTTTGCTAATTGTTTAATAAATATGAGTATATGAATAATTTGTATATTTTTTTATTGAAATAATAATGTTTATACTTTTTGATAAATATTAGACAAATAATTGTACCATTGTAAAATATATTTACCATTGATTTAATACTAAAGAGTTGTTATGATTTAATACTGACATGACGTTGTTTTACTCTTTTTTTTTTTTTTAATTTAATTATTGAATAATTTTTTAAGGTAGTAACTATTCATTTAATTTTTATAAAATATATATATATATATATATATATATATATATATATATATATATATAGAGGAGCATCGGATATTCACTATAAATGCAATCTTATTTATGGACATATATTTGAAAAAAATTTAGAATCATAAATTCTAAATAAACTAATCCTTTTAATTAGTTGAAAAAAAAATTATTTATTTTATCATTGGATTGTATTTTGAAAATGTCAAATGAAACATTTTTATCTCATGATAAGCCCGTATATTATCATATATGCAAACTTACACTATTGTGTTGTAGTTTCTATCCTAACCTTTGAGAGAAGGGGAAAATTATTTCTTTTTATTGGAGCTTGCAAGTTTTTTTTTTTTGGACTAAAGAGTGATATTCAGCTCAATGAATTAAATATATAATCAAATTAACGATACATAAGGTAATGTATGTATATCTAATTATCTTTAAAATAGGCCATTATTGTGAAAGTGGCTTGTATATTAAAACTTTTATTTTCTTTTGATCATTTATGAATTGCTTGTACTTTAAAAATGTACATATAATTGATTGCCCAAAGGTGGTAATTATGTGTCATAATTTTAAAGATGCATGAAGTGTTAGGTGAAAATAGAACTTAGAGACTTATCCTCCCAAAGGAGATGAATTTACCAAAAGTTTAAATTTTTATTTGGTCACTTGTTATAAATTTCTTGCAGTATTTTGTATACTCCATCCAAAGGTGAGTATGCAATGATACTATAAGAAATTTTTGGTTCAAGAACCTTGTTATATGTTATGTGGTCCACCCAAAAGTGAGCATGTAATATTTTAATAAGAATTCTTGTAAGAATGATAATTATAAGTTCATTATTGTTTGTTAACTGTGATGTTTTTTTATCATCATCATGTTATTATTTATGACCTATTTAATTCTCAAAATATTTATTGTTGATACATTCATAAGGTCAATATGTGATAAATAAATAAAAGGTAAATTCATTATAAGTCATAAAATTTTATTTCATATGTCAGATAAGGTTGTTTCTTAAGATTGTGATATGCAATTACTCACCCAAAGATAGTAATTGTATGTCATGATGTTTTTGATATTGCATAGAGTAATCATAAAGATATTTTGACTTAGAAGCTTATCATTCCAAAGGATATAAGTTTTCCAAAAGTTAAGTATCTTGGTTATTTGAATTGTGACAAAGGAACCTTACTGTACATTGTTTTCTCACTCCAGATGATAGTTTGCAATAATGTATCTATGACTCTTGAGAAAATAAGTGTTTTATTATAATATAACTTATTCTTGAGAATATATAAATGATTGCTCATGATTTAAGTTATATGTTGTATTCACATTATGTGAGTGAAATTTGTTAATCATGCCCTTAATTTATAATGCATGTATTATTATTTTTTATTATTGTGTCTACTTGTAATATAATTTCAATAACAAATTAATTAAACCAAATATTTAAATTTAAAGTTCTCGAAATATTGAATAGTCATTTTAAACGTTAAATAATAGTTAAAATTCTAAATTGGTTATTGACTGTCTTATATATGATTTTATGTCTTAGGACTTAAAATATAATTCATTCATTTTATAAGTTTTCATAATTCTATGATGTCAATAATTGATATGAGTGTAATTTTTTTTATTATATTTTTTAAATGACTATATCTTAATATTTTGCATATATTATTGACTTACATAAAAAAATATTTATTTAAATTTTTAAATAATATTAATAATTACGCATATACATATAGACATTTAGAGAATTATGAGCATATAAAATTCATGCATATAATTTATAGGAAAGTTGTGCTTGAATTTGTTGTTTGGTATGTTAAATAAAATATGCATGCATATTAAAATTTGGACTTTTAACAAGATTTAATAACTCTTGTAGTTAGTTGAAGTTATTTTAATTATGTTAGTCCATAAAAATAAATTGTTTGCTCATAATTATTATTAGCAAATACTTCAATATAATATTGTTCTTATAAGCTAATATGCAACTTGGTGTTGCTTTAGCTGTTATATAAGAAACTTTACCATCTAAAATAGTATAACATTTATTATAACTATGAAAATTAATAGCACGAAATATATTTTTCAACTAATGCTCCTTAGTAGTAATATATATATGTATTATGAATAAAATTGGGTGTGATGAATCAAGTATTATGATGTGAGGATCCGTGATCATTGCTTAATGCACACAATTAAAGTTGTGTGATTTTTATTATTTTTTAATTTACCTGTACTATTAACATATTTGTGTTGCAGAATATAAATAATTTATATTTGAGCTCTAGATAATTCGTGATAAAAGCCTCACAATCCACATAGTGATATCGTAATATTTTGTACTAACGTTTCAATGAAAAAATGAGCGTCGTGTGAAAGACTTGAATACATTTTTGTGATAAAACGGGCGTCTTTGAGAGACATGGATGCGTTTTCATAAGGAAACGAGCATCTCGTGAGAGATGTGAATATGTTTTCGTGAGAAAACGATTATCTCATAAAAGACATGAACATGTTACCGTGACGTAATGTATATCTCAATTTTATAAAGGTATAGTTTACCTTGAGGAAGACAAAATGTCACATTTATTGTTAATATTTTGGTCTCGTGAGAGATTGTTGGGTGACATTATGGTTTCGTGAGAACTATAAGGACCGATACAAACTAAGTGTTGTTGGTTATGTAAGTAGCTAAAGTTTGTACTATACTTCACATCATATGTGATTATGTCAACATAGACACTAATGTTATGACTATAGTATGAATTTATGCGGTTAATGACATAATGACATCTATGGTTTAATATTAGTGGTTATGTTAGACCAGATCATGATTGAGGTGCTTGGTTAGACTATGTATTGTGGCTACAATTGTGTTTCAATTTGATACTAATTAATGTTGCCCAAGTGGGAGAATGTTATAATTTTATTATTGGGTTAATATTAATTGGGCTTTTATTGATTTATAAAATGGGTTGAATTATAATTTAACTGATATGCTTTGAGGCTCATTTAATTGATATGAGCTTGGCACACCTTGTGGGCTTGGGCCAATTACTGATGTAATGGACTTTGTGTAGTCCAATAGGGATTAAGGTTTTGTGATGGGTGAAACCCTAATGTCACCCTATAAATATTTGGATAGATTCCCCCCACTCTAATCCTAAATAAACTGTCGTTAGGCTCTCCCCATTTTAGTTGTTTCTCGTAAGAGCTGGCCAGGAAAGATCTAACATTATTAATTTTTCTTTATCTTATAAGTTGTTCCTTGTATTAAATTTAATCAAATTGAGGAATATTCATGACTGCATAGGTATTTCTTTTATTTGATTTGTGTTCTAACATATCAGTGATATTAATATAAATCTTACAGTGTGGACTTTGAGATACAATTTGAAAATAATTTTTTGATAAAATGGTAGAAAAATATAATAAATGTTTGTTTGGATCAATATATTTGCATACAAATTTTGGACAATATAGGAAAATTACTCCTTTTTAAAAACGTTAGATATATTTTTCATTTTTCTAAAAGATATATTTAAACATGAGCCAAGTAATATGTATTATAGCTATTTAAAATAATAAAAAATACAAGCTTGAAATTTTACATACAATTCAAAATTTTAAATAATTTTCAAAATATACCCTTATTTTTAAAATTTATTTTATAAATCATAAAACAAACAAACTTTATCGCTTTTTCATCTATCTCTTTCAAAAAATTATTTTCTATCAAATATGATCTTCTTTAACCCTTTCTGGTAGAGTAGTTTATTTTTTCATATTCTCACTTTTTATTGCTTTGAATAAAAAACATATATTTGTGTTTCTTCACTAGATCTTATTCTAGAGTAATTTTTTCTCATCTAGATATTAATTTAGGATATTTTTGTTATGTTTATGTTTATTTTGTTGAGAGTATAGATCTTCAAAATCTTAAAGATTACTAGATAGTATCAAGATTCAATTGAATATGAAGAATTAACATATAGTATATCAATTGAAATAATTAAACACTCTGCTCGAAACCTTATAACATAGCGAATAATTAAAGTTCAGGTTTTTTTCATGTGCCAAAGAATTTTATTAGTTTTGATTTATTAAATTAATTATTAATGTATTTAGATTAACGAGTTTTGATATAGATTTTATATTTGACCTTTATTAATGAAATTTAATTTTGTCTCAAAAAAAAATTCATTTGGTGCTTTTTATTTTTTTTGTTCAAGTGATTTAGATTCAAAGTGTTTGATGATATTTTTTTATTATTTAGTTTTATATTTTAAAAGTTATTAAAATATAATTCTTTTTTGAAAACTAAAAAAATAGTTTTTCAAAATAATTGTCTATTTGTGTTTTTATCATGTAGTTTTTTTTTTTTTTTCAAATAAAATTTTGAACATAATAATAATTTGAAAATATTTTTAATATTTTCAAGTTTTAATACTTATTTTTTAATTGTTTTAATTTTTTAAAGAACATAGGTATCAAATGGTATATTTATACCACTAATAAAAAGTTTTTGATATATTTGTATTATTAATAAGAAGGTTTATGATAGATTTATTCTAATAATAAAGAATTCGGTGATAGATTTATTGTTAGATAAGTACTACTAATTATACTTAAAGTATTATTTTCATCACTAAATAAAATTAAATAATATGTTTACAACTCTCACAATAATTTTGTGATATATTTGTTAATTTGTCTCGATGTATATTGAAATGAGTTGTAATTGTTGGTAATAGATTGTGGGCTATCCATTAGGAGTGTTTAGAGTTAAATCAGTTTAAATTAAAAAAATGGACTAGATTATATCGAACTGAATGATTATATGAGTTAAATGATTTAATTTGATTTATATTTTTTCAAACCATTTTTCAAATAGTCTGGTTCATTTTTTGAATTTTTAACCATCTAAATTGGACCGAATCGTTATATATTATATATAAAAGAAATCTTATTTTTAAAAATATATATTATATTATTATTTATTTAAAAAATATATATATTGTATTTTTTATTATTAAAGATTATTTATTATATTTAAACCTTCTTCTTCTTTTTTTTTTTTTTTCTTTCTAGTTTCAGCTCTTTATTATACAATTTATAGTTTTTAATTGCATACAATTTATGATGATTTTACATTTTGTAAATTTTATCAATTTAATTGTTAGTTTATATAGGATATTATATTATTTTTATTTGCAACATATCTAAAATAATTTGATTAGATTTAAAGTTTTTTTTTTCTTATGTTAATTTCAGTTTCAACATGATTTCGAAGGAAAAAATTTTAAATTTAAAAACTATAAAAAATCGTAAACCAAATCGGACTAGATTAGACCGTTCGGTTTCAATAATTTTATTAGATAAATAGTCCAATTTAATTTAATTTAAGTTATATAAACAGTCAATTTTTTTAGTTAAAATTCATACCAAATTGTACCATGTACACTCCTAACATCCACTAACCTTTTGAGACTTCCTCCCTTACTGGTGAAAACTTCATTTAACTAAGCTACAAGCCTTAGCTTGAGGTATTATGTTGAGCATAAAACCTTAATCCATAATTTATACGTTTAAGTCAATTCCTTAGTACGAAAGAGATAGAGCTCGTGCTTTAGCCTAGACTAAAGGCCTAGTCCTCCCACCTCATATTTAGCTTGTGTTAAGGTCCAGAGTGGATCTTACGTTATCCCCTTCATCCTCATCACTCCCGAGATATATTCGTGAAAGCATACATTTGCAAGCGTGACCTTATCCTCTGCAACGAAGGACTTGGGATGCAAGCAATCAATTTCTTCTTCTTCATGGGACTACCCCTTTGTTGGAAGGAAAATGTTTTTTTTTTTATTTATTATTATCCCAAGTTGTGGTAAAACACAACTTATTTAATAAGGATGACAATTTCTAACACGATTCGATAATATGAACCGAACACGATACGACATAAATTTTTTTTAGTAAGAATTGATCAATAATTTTTTAATGTTCTTAAAGATTTTGCTATTTCTTACTATTATAAATAGGCAATACGAAAAAAAATTAAGTAAATTTTTTCATGTGTTAACTGACACGAATAACAGGAAACGAACCCGGTGTCGATACGAATAACACGACACGAATACGACACGAACACAACTAACATGATACGATTGCTACCCCTATTATTTGACATATTTTAATTAGACATTTATTATAAGTGGTTTTCTTTAAGTAATAAGTATGTTCCACAATATAAAATTTTCATCAATCATAAAAGAATGCATCAACTTATATAAGCTTTTATAGTATATAGCATTACTATTATTTCAAAACAATACATGCACACCCCTCCTATATATATGAACCATAAGACGTAACCATCTATGTTTATTTTGTTGGAAAATTATTATTATTATGTGGGGCCACACATGTAATTTTAATTGTGCTTTGCTATCTTATAGTTTGGCCAAATAAAAGGTGATCTATAAAGTTTAATTTTGGCTATCGGGTATTAAATTATCGTGGAATTAATGTGTAGAGACCGGACTTGTATTTTTAAGTGGATGAGGGGCCAATTTAAAAATACCAATAATTGGTAACCGCCTTTGGCGGTTATCTATATAAAGGGGTCATGGTCCCCATTTGAGCGTAGTGCTTGTAGAACACAAGTTTTCTCTGTATCCCCATCAACAGAGAAAAACCATTGAGACAACTACGCATCAATTGGAAGATCTGAACCCGTTCGACAGAAGAACGCTATAGATTCTGGTACGCTTCTGCTATAATCTCTTTCTTCTTCTCTTGATTCAACATGGGATCTAGAAAACATGATTTTCGTTTTCTGTAAACAAATTTCTAACAAGTGGTATCAGAGCCTACCCATGTTTGATTCAAAAGAATCTATGAATGTTAGAGATTAATTTATTTTGATGAATTCTGTATGACGTGCCATGAAATTTTGATATTAATCTGTATTATTGGCAATATATCTTGTGAATTGTTTATATATGCATATTATATATGTTTCAGATCGCATTCCCAATTGTTTGTTTATACATGCCACAAAATCTGATACACGTTAATATATATATATATATATATATATATATATATATATGATTTACGATCGGCATTGTGATCGGAACCTTATGAATTGGGCTTATATATATATATATATATATATATATATATATATATATATATATATATATATATATATATAATATTGTTACCTTATGAATTGGGCTCATGTATATATATATATATATATATATACATATATAATATTGTTACCTTATGAATTGGGCTTATATATGTATACATATATACATATATAATATTGTTACTTTATGGATTCTGTAAAAGAACAATAATTATTTGTTCCTGCAAAATGTTCCTTGCGAATGGTCAAAATTTTTTTTTTCTCAGAAACCGTTCCTTTCAGTTTCTAATCCAAGCAGTTCCTTCGTGAGAAACTGAAAAGTACAGTTATTTTCTGTTTCTCATACGTGTAGAGCCAAAAAAAAAAAAAAAAAAAAAGAGAGAGAGAACTGCGCTTTGCTTGGTCTGGTTTCAGTTTCGTTCTGTCTGGTTTCATATATATATCTTATATGTATCCTATATAATATACATATACTTACTTCAGTGGCTCCAACCAAATTATATATATCAGACATGTAATGTAAAGATTATATATATATATATATATATATATATATATAATATACAAATAAGTTTTTTTTTTAATTTTGATTAATTATACATGACATTTAAATTTTTTTAACACTTATTTAGTATTCTAATTACATTAATTTATACAAGATGTCACCAAAGTGACCACTCTTGTGTATATTGATCTTGGGAGAATAATTAGATATGATGTTTGTGTATGTGTAATTCATGCGAATATTAACCAATCCAAAGAGGGGTTCATATTTGGCTGAATTACACATGCACCTGCGATGGTAATCATATGACAATTATTAAGGTGACCTCATGTGAATAATGAATCGATGCAAACATAGATTTATTATTTGACATAACTTATTGTCATTGTTTGATCATTGCAACAAGAATACCACTTACAATTAATATCACTGTCCAAAGACTTGATATTAATGTTGTGCTTGGTATCTTGAAATGTTGTCATGTAATTAATCAATTTAATGACTGTTTATTTTGGTTATTTTATGTGAGCATAGTTTATTTATTTAATTTTGTTCTCTGTTCAGCTTTAATGTCTACTACTACAATATCTGCTAACATGAACAATGTTCCAATGTTAAATGGAACAAACTTTAAGGACTGGAAAAAGAACATATTGATTGTTCTTGGCTGCATGGACATAGACTTGGCATTAAGAATGCCAAAATCGAATGATCTCACTGCACAAAGTACCCCTGAGGAAATTGTGTACTTTGAAAAGTGAGACCGTTCGAACAGGCTAAGTCTTATGATCATGAAGCGCGGGATTTCAGAAGCCTTTCGAGGTGCAATAACAGATAACAATATCATTGCCAGTAAGTTCCTAGAGGAAATTCAGAATCGTTTTGTCAAAAACAATAAGGCTGAAACAAGCACGCTCTTAGCAAGCTTGATTTCAATGAAATATAAGGGCAAAGGTAATGTCAGAGAGTACGTCATGGAGATGTCTCATCTTGCTTCAAAACTTAAGGCACTAAAACTCGACTTATCAGATGATTTGCTCGTGCATTTAATTCTAATCTCTCTTCCTGCACAATTCAGTCAATTTAAGGTCAGTTATAACTGTCAAAAGGAGAAATGGACTCTTAATGAGCTCATTTCATTTTGTGTGCAAGAGGAAGAGAGATTGAAGCAAGAGAGGATTGAAAGTGCTCATCTGTTAAGCATTTTTAAGGGCAAGGGTAAAAGGAGTCAACATATTTTTTTGGTTCTGTATGTCGATGACATTTTACTTGCCACAAATGACATAGGCATCTTGCATGACACCAAGAGATTTCTATCAAAGAATTTTGAAATGAAAGATCTTGGTGAAGCTTCCTTTGTATTAGGAATTGAGATACACCGAGATCGCTCTCGGGGTATATTGGGACTGTCACAAAGGAATTATATTGAGAAAGTTCTCAATAGGTTTGGCATGCAAAATTACAAACCAGGTGAAACCCCAGTCTCTAAGGGAGACAAATTTTGTCTCAGCCAATGCTCAAAGAATAGCCTTGAAATTAAAGAAATGCAGAAGATTCCTTATGCTTCGGCTGTAGGAAGTCTAATGTATGCCCAAGTATGTACGCGTCCGGATATTGCGTTCATAGTTGGCATGCTAGGCAGATATTTAAGTAACCCAGGCATGGATCATTGGAAAGCGGCCAAACGGGTTATGAGATACTTATAAAGAACAAAGGAGTATATGCTCACATATAGAAAATCAGATCGGTTAGAGATCATTGGGTACTCCGACTCTGATTTTGCTGGATGCCAAGACAGTAGGAGATCCACATTAGGTTATGTTTACCTGTTGGCTGGTGGGGCAATTTCTTGGCGGTTTGCCAAGCAAATGCTTGTGGCTTCATCCACCATAGCCGCAGAATTTGTGGCTTGTTATGAGGCATCAAATCATGGAATATGGCTGCGAAATTTTGTCACTGGGCTGCGTATTTTAGAGGGTGTTGAAAGACCACTCAAATTATTTTGTGACAATAAATCAGCGGTTCTATATTCTAACAACAACAGAAGCTCAACGAAGTCAAAACATATTGACATCAAGTTTCTGGTTGTGAAAGAAAGAGTGCAGAGTGGTCAAATTTTTATAGAGCACATTGGAACAAACTCCATGATAGCGGATCCGCTCACAAAGGGACTACCGCCCAAGGTCTTTCACGAGCATACTGCTCATATGGGTGTTATCCTGTTTGAGGATACTTTAGTTTAGTGGGAGTTTGAATTTGATGTGTTGTTTTATGTTGAACTTCAGATTTGTTATATATACATATATTATTCAGTTTACTTTCTGCAGAAGTAAAGTTTTGGTTTAACACACTCTGTTAAGTAATGTGATATGATTGATCTCAATAAAGAATAAAGTAGGACTAGTTGAAAATATACATGTTTGGATCACATTACATGTAATTTTCATGCTACACATCCATGATTGATCTATGTCATTTGGTTGTATTGGTATATGTGACCATTGATAGATTTAGTCACAATAAATGTGACGAAGATCGCTTTGATCCTGTATCAGTATGATTAATGGACGAGATTGTTCGGAAGTACCCTGATTGTGATGGCAATTTCATGAGCTCATAAGGTTATGCACATTTACAAAGTTACATATGTGGCCCAGTGGGAGATTGTTGGAAAATTATTATTATTATGTGGGGCCACACATGTAATTTTAATTGTGCTTTGCTATCTTATAGTTTGGCCAAATAAAAGGTGATCTATAAAGTTTAATTTTGGCTATCGGGTATTAAATTATCGTGGAATTAATGTGTAGAGACCGGACTTGTATTTTTAAGTTGATGAGGGGCCAATTTAAAAATACCAATAATTGGTAACCGCCTTTGGCGGTTATCTATATAAAGGGGTCATGGTCCCCATTTGAGCGTAGTGCTTGTAGAACACAAGTTTTCTCTGTATCCCCATCAACAGAGAAAAACCATTGAGACAACTACGCATCAATTGGAAGATCTGAACCCGTTCGACAGAAGAACGCTATGGATTCTGGTACGCTTCCGCTATAATCTCTTTCTTCTTCTCTTGATTCAACATGGGATCTAGAAAACATGATTTTCGTTTTCTGTAAACAAATTTCTAACATATTTCCCCATCCTTATAACTACATAGCTAGTCTTTCAATTGTGCATTTAATAAATAAAAAAATATGACAATTTTTGTTGCAATAATGTACTAATAAATCCGACAAAGTTAAATAATGTTCTTTTTCTTATGAGATAAAAAAGTGAGAAATTACTAGTTTTTTCTTGTTGAAATTTATAATAAAATTATGAAAAAAGTTTATCCACGAAGTAATATAGTATAAATCTTCCCATTCTTTAGATTTACTTTATAGCTTTGATTTTTTTTTTTTTTTTGTGTGTGAACAAAATTACTTCATTAGACAAGTAAAAGTCAATACAACTTAGCTCAAAGATAGAGCATACAACACAAACAACCCACTGTTTAAACCAAACCAACTTAGCTGAAATTTTTTTCAGCTTGCTTTAATTTGTAATTCAAGCGTCCATAATCTCTTCCAAAATTGACAATCTGGGATTGTGTAACTACAATGCCCACCCCAAACTTCTTTTGCTTCAAGAATTAGAGCTCTATTATAGCCGGAGTTCACCGAATGAGGTCCTCATATGGAGTCGCACATCCTTGAGCAGTAGCTTCCATTCTCATTAAAGTGCCACACAAGAACATCACCAACCAATTCTTCTTTAATTGGGATTGAAAGAACAAAAGTAACATCAAACATTGATGAAGTAGATCTTAATTCCACCTACGTTGGTCATCTTAAGTTCTCCCACTAAGTGTATATGCTAATTTTAGCTCTAATATTAATTATAATCAGTGTCATTATTATTAAATAAAATAATTATTAATGAACTATATTTTATAAAAATAACAACTTAAGTTATCACAATATTATTAATTGTATCATTAATAAGTTACATTCTCACAACTAATAATTCAGAATTAATCGTTGGGTAGTCCAGTGGTCGGACTTCTGTAACTACTAACTAAGCACCAGGTTTCTATTTTTATATGATAGGGCGTGGGTTTGAAGTTTGTGGGGTGCAGTGTTTGTCCTACAGGAATAGGAGTTGTCATATTCTTCCTACTTAGGTGAAGTATTTTAAGATAAAAAAAAAACTAATAATTTGGAGAAAAAAATATTTAAAAAAATAAATTTGAAGGCGTTAATTCTACGTTAGAATAGTATTTGAATAGCCTCAAATAAATAAACGGGGAAATAATTTGGCCATTATACTTCAAAAACTAAAATATTAATTAATGCAAAATAAAAAAAAATAATATTCAACCAATTAGATTTAACACAATATATTGAACTGATTTTAAATACAAAAATATATCTGATGAAATAATGACATATAACATATTTAGAGGCTAAAATGGTGAAATATAAGAATTTAAGGACATAATGGTATTTTTCTTTTAAAAGGCAAGATGCCTATTTTATAATGATAATGTATACAGGAAGTTTAATTTTAAATAATAAAAAGACTAAAATATTCTTTATATTAATACTTAAACAATACTATCATTAATATTTTATGTAATTTAAATAAATAAGGACTTATATCAATTAATTATTAATAGACATAACAAATTATAATATAAACAAATTAAGGGATATAGACACCAGTTGGTGAGCCTACCCTTTCATATGCAGTACAAATGAATTAAATACTCTACTTTCGTACGCATTAACTACCTCACTATTTCATAATTAAGAGTAGCAACCATTAATATCTCACCTTCTATTGTTTTAACACTTTATACCACAAACAAACAAAATCGTTTCACTTCCTCTTACTGCTCCATGACAAATATATAACATTATTGTTTCACAACATTGCTGCTTGAAGTTATTATACATTTATACGCATCCAACGTTCCACACTTTATATCACAAAATGAAATAAAATAAGACGTCTCTCGTCTCTTGATGATTGAAGATATAAATATATATATATATATATATATATATATATATATATATATATATATGGACATACATATGTCATGATCAACAACAAATTTACCAAATTTCTAGGAAGACATTATTCCACCAAATTCAAATCATACAAATTTAAATCATTTAAATAATATATAATTCTTCTGTTACATTCATTATAAACATTATTATTATTAAGAAAATTATTATTATTATTACTCATTACTATTACTATTATTAATATAATATAACAATCATAAATAATCATTCAAACCAATTTTTATTTTTACACTTATTATTATAACTATTATCAATAAAACCTTTTCCACCCAACATTCTTCAAATATAATCTAATTTTTTTATATTATTAAATCTTAATTTCCTTTATTCTTACCCTCATTAATATTATTAATTATTATCATTGAAATCTCATCTTTTTTAGTTCAATATTTTTTTTAATGTAATCTGAATTTTCTTAATTATTTATTTATTTGCTGTTAATGATGAAAATTTTACAAATCACAATGGTGATAAAGTTTTAGATAACATACATCTTTATTTCAAATATATACTAAATTATTATTATTATGATTATAATTATTGTTAAAAACATCTTCTTTATTGGTTGAACATTTTTATTAGAATTTAATTTAACAATCTATTATATTATATATTAATTTAATATTTTTATATCCAATCATGAGTCATAATAAAGTAAAAATATAATAATAATTCTAATTATTCTAATAATAATAAATTTTATACATATAATGATTTTATTATTTTTTGTATAAAAAAATTATGATTCTTAGTCATACCCTTATTATTATTATTATTATTATTATTATTATTATTACTATTACACATTATTATAATTATTTTTATTAATATAACTCATTTTTTTTTGGTCCACCATTCTTCATAAAATCTGATTTTTTTTTTATTATTCAATCAAACTCAAATCATTCAAACTAATTCTTATTATTATACTTATTATTATAACTATTATTAATAAAAATTCATTTTATTTTGGGTCCAACATTCTTCATAAAATCTAAATTTTCCTAATTACTCATACAAGATAATAATTCAACCAATTATTATTATTAGTAAAGCCACATTTTCTTTATCCTCATCTTTATTGGTCGTACATTTTTAATAGAATCTAATTTAATACTTTATTATATTATATATTAATTTAATATTTATTATATTCCATCATAACATAACATGAGTTATAATAAAATATAAAAGATAATATTAATACTAAAATGTTTTTCGTGTAATAGATTTTGATTTTTGTATTATGGGGAGATTTAGTAGAAAATGAAGGTGTCATTTCTCAAGAAAAGATGGAAGAAAATAACATAGTGACAATTTATAATTTTTGAAAGTCAAAATTTAAAGGTATTAAGAATTATAATTATCACTATCTAAATTACTTATACCTTTGTTACGATAAAAAAAACTAAAAATATAATATTTTAATGTAGGAAAAATTAGTCTCTCATCCAACACTAGCTCAACAATCCATATTAATCTAAATATGTCAAAAATAGATAACATGAGAGAAATGTGAGAGTCATTTCTCAAGAAAAGGTGAAAGAAATAACACAGTGACAATTTATATTTTTAAAAATTCAAAATTTATCATATAGTATTAACGATTATAATTATCACTATCTAAATTACTTATACTTTTGTTAAGATTAAAAAAAAAAAACCAAACTAAAAGTATAATATTTTAATGCAGGAAAAATTATTCTCTCATCCAACACAAACTATCCATATTAACCTAGATATGCCAAAAGTAGAAAACATGAGAGAAATGTCAGACATATATATAAATATTATTTTAACTATGAAATAGTGGGGATAAATTCATCCTATTGAATTAATATTTCTTTAACTATTTTTTTCTTAAGATAAATTCATTTAAAAGTGAAGGCAAGTCAAACACATTAAAATTTTTTCTCTAAAGAGTTTAAACAAGCAATTAAAATAAGTATAAAAAATATACTTTGGGTACAAGCAACTCAACCCAGGTAACAAATAATTAACTAGCAATAATTATTTAAATTATTTAAAAATATTACTAAATTATTTTCATTATGACATTGCAAGGCTCATATTACATTTTTAAGAAAACAACTAGTAGAATTTAAAACATAAATGAACCATGATACGAACATGTAAAAGTGGGCAAAATCAATTATAAAAAATGAGAATTATGCAAAGTCCCGAAAATGTAACTCTAAAAATCCATAATTTGAAAAATTATACTTTTTAATCATATAAATCAAATTAAATTAAATACAATCTATAAAAGATATAAGAGACATAAATTAATCTGTTTATTATATTAAAAAATAGCAAACATTTTTAAATTAAAATTATTCGTTTGTGATATCTAAATAGGTCTATGTTGAAGCTCGTAGTTGGAGATTACTTCAATACTATGTTGATAACATTGTTTGAAGTAACACAAAATCTCACTGAATATACTATTTCAAAGTTCATTAAGTCAATGGAATTGACAAGTCAAAAAAGTTTAAAAATTTATATATAAAATTAGTTATTCAAATGTAAAATTGTAAAATATTTTTATAAAAAAAAAAAAAAGCAACAAAAGTTTCAAAAATTTGGTGTTGCAACAAAATAAAAAATTCAAACTCCTAGTGAAATTATATAGAAAAAATAGAAAAAGGATAAAATTTAGTTGTTGCAGAAAACATTGAGGTAGTTGGGAAAAAAAGTAAATTTGTTCATATTGAAGACTCTAAAGATGAAATAAAAAATATATCTAACAAGAAGATCAAAATAGAGAAAGATTGAGATTTTCTCTTAAATTTGTAAATAATCCAATATCATGTGTATGTGTTTTAATTTTTTTTAAATTATAAATTTATGATTGTTTGAATTTAATAAGAAAAAAAATTTATTTATTATTTATAGACTCATATTTATTTAAAGATCATATAAATTTTTTAAATAAAATTTATGATTGGTTTGAAAAAATTGACTACTACATTAAAATTGGATTAAAATTTTAGGAAATATCGTATGAATTGTAAAAGTCTAAAATACACTTCATTAAATAACATAAAGGGGACTAATTATTTTTAATGATATAAAATTTGTTCGGCATATTTAGGAAATGCTATAATTTTTATCGAAAGGGGGTGGTGAGGAGGGGGGGAAGGACACTTATTTTAATTAAGACAATTTCGTTAACGGCATATTTATTATATATATAATTATAGAATACTTCATGAAAGAAGACATTACATAATGTTCTTATATTCCTTGATAATTCTAAACAATTGATTAGAACAAATTATTAAAAATAGAACTCATTTTCTACCATAAAATAAATTATTTTTTTTTAATATAAACTAAAATCAATGAAATAATTTATTTAAAAAATAATAAATAAATAACACAGCATGCATCAACACGTGCTAACGTCTAGTGTGTGTGTGTGTGTATATAAGTAAATGCACGTTAGATGAATGTGTGTAATATTTTATTTTTATTATATTTTTTTGTCACATAATATAAAAATAAAAAACTGACATTCAAATAAATAAAATATTAAAAATTTAAAAACTATTTTAATTATGGAAACATTCATCATCATAATAAAAATTTTCAAAGTTCACCATAACCAAAAATTATCTCTGTAAATGTTTGATGTCTTTTGGGTCAAATTGTAGATTATAGAGACTTCATTTAGTGGTTGAAATTGTTAATTTAAATTTGCTGCCATGCCTATTTTTTAAGAAAACAAACAATAGTAATAAACATTTTCATGTGGTTGATATATATTTTTTTCGTTTGAAAAGATTTTTTAAAATGATTTTGTCCATAAAAATGATCAAAAGTTAATCTTTTATGACATTTGTATAATGATTTAACTTATGAAAACTCGATTCAAGTAAATCTAGACTAATGATGATTCAAATTTTCGTATTAAGATCCAATGTTTGTATAATAATTTTTTAATTAGATTTAATAATAAAAAAAATTTATACAATCAAAAATAGGAAGGAAAAAATCCACCACATTTTATTTGAAAATATGCATATAAAATTTAATACATCCAGACCATGAATTACCTGAACTCCAGCCACTTGTTTCTCCTTAGATACTGTAATGGTCTCACACATAAACTATATTACCAAAATATTTTATTAGATTCATAATTTCAATCCAGAAATATGGGCAAAGAGGTGTATTAGTGAGTACACATATGAATTTCATATGAAGCTAATATTAAAAGTAGGTTTGGTTAATCATCATAGTAATTAATAAGTAGCAATAGCAAATAAAAAACACAATATCAAAATATTTCTTCTATATATGTATATGTATATATATATAAAAGATATTATTTGATCATGAAATATCAAATAATATATTAAATTTTACATAGAAGAAATATTTTGATATTGTGTTTTTTATTTGCTATTGCTACTTATTAATTACTATATATATATATATATATATATGCAAATAGCCAAATATGCACCATATTGTCAGTAGTACAATATAGGCAAAATATTACAATTATTAACGGATATTTGATATTAAAATTCAATATAAATATATATATAACTTTAATTAAAATATATTAATGTAAAAAAAATTACCAATCCAATGGAAATTTTTAAAAATATTTATTTATTTATTTTATATTTTTATATTTCAAAGCTATATCATAACTAATATAATTACGAATACTTGTAGACTTATAATTAAAAAAATTAACAAATACTGTTTTAGCTAGCAAATGAGAAAAAATGATATAAATTTTGCAGAAATATCTATGTAAAAGATGAATTCTAGTGTTTGTGTATGTGTTAACCGAAATATATCTGGCACAAGTGTCTATGTAAAAGAGAAATTTTAGTGTTTGCTTAAGCCTTAATACGTTTATTAATATAACGAATAAAGTTGCATAATATTTTTAATATTAAGGATAAAATTATCGAAAATGTGACAAATATATCTGCATTATTAACAAGAAGTAGAGTTTACTTAATCTCATCAACTTCTCTTGCATATGCCTGCATTGGAGTGGATGGAAACAATGACTCATATTTCAAGCATGAAACAAACACAAAATAAAGGAAATTATTAATTACCAGCCCTGAATTTAGCTGAAATATCAAGAACCCCTGTTAATTTCTAAAAATACCATCAAGCCTTCATTTTTTTTTTTTTTTGGATTAAAAAATATCTCATTGGAGATAGATAAGTGAATAAAGAACATGACAACTGTCACACACCTCAGAGAGGAGTGTATCCATCTAGTGCTAGTGAAAGGTGGTAGTGAAAGGCTTAACATCGAAGCGCATGCCCGAATTTCAAACCCATGCGCTTTGTTATCTAACAAAGCCTACTGGAAACAGTGCATCCAGATGCACTTGTCATCCGGATTACCTTGTCAGGATTGCCTTCTTAATAGTACATTTTACTTAAATATTATTACACAATTAAAAAAATTTAATATCTAAACAATAAAACAATTTAAAAATTTAAATATACTTTTATTTATTTTTTTATTCCAAATATTTGCTTTCAAATTTCAATCTCCACGTTTTATTTTAGAGGATTGTAATTACGCTCGTTGATTCACTCCCTTGTATACTCTTTAACTTCTCTGATTAACAAGGTATGCGTTTTACAAACTAGAAGCTATAGTGGTTTGTAAGCTCATTGTGAAATCCAGGGCCTATAGTATTTAAGAGAAGCTTGTTGTCACATGGATCCCTAGCTAGGACTAGTTTTTTAATTGTGCCAAGAGTGAGTAGGATTTCTGAGCTTCATTCGTGTGTGTCACTTTTGATTATCTCTCCCTCTCTTGTATCAACCAAAACTCTTCCGAACTTAATTTCAACAATCTTTTCATGTTGAGAGTTTCACATTTACCAACAAAATCAAAATGTGCTCACCAGTTTGAAAAAGATTTGAGGAATATTCGGTATAGTGAAACAAAAATTTTCTTTCTGAATACACAAAGATAACACATCATGCAATCTACGAATTGAATTAAAAGTTCGGTGAACATCTTGAAGTCCTTAACTCGTTGAGTTTTAGGTTTTCCTAAGCCATGCAGTGAACTCAAGAGTCAAAGGTCATGCACCCATGCACTTTAAGTTTTCATTATGTTTACATAAAAAGAGTGGAATTTTTTTTTTTCTGATGGTTCATATATTTTTAATGCATGCTTATGATTTCTAGGTGTAATGCCTAGAAGTCTAGAACATATCCCTCCCATGCTTTCTAAACTACCCACCACTGACCACACTCAATTTGCTCTGGATTCAATTCTTATCAACTACAATCATATTTAAATGTTCTTATGTCGTCAAAATGAAAATTTCTCCGCATTAACCACACAAGGACAATATAATTAATTCATAGTACCAATCATTGCGTTCCAACACATACCAAAGCTGTCACCAAATATCTACGTTCTTCTCAAATGGAGAATAAACTTTTCATTATCCTCTAGCAGTACAAAACCTCAGAGACAAAAAATTAGAGCATTTTATAAAAAATCAATTAAATAAGAAAGATATGGAACTCACAAATTGATGGGAATAGAAGGAGCAGGGTGGGAGAGGGTACGTAGAGAGAAGGTCAGAATCGTCAGCATTTTCCATAACTGCTTCAATATCGCTGATTTCAGTAACGATTCAAGGACATTAATTCTTGTGCTGGCTCTGGTAGAACCAACCCTTCTCCTTGTATTGTTGTCTCTAGCTAACGAGTGCCCTTCCCAAACCTGTCTTCTGATTCTTCCCCATCTTATCAAATAGTCTATATCTTATCATTTCTTCCAATAGTCTACATATCATTCTTTCTTCCAATAGTCTAGTTCTCTGCGTTCTTACTGTGGTCTGAATATGGGGTTCGCGGTCAATGGTTATGACAGTGAGAAAATTTCTATTTTCCTCAAAACCTCAGGTGAGAATTAATTAAGAAAGAAATTGAGTTAGGCATAGACAAAAATATTTATACGGATGCATTGACACTTATAAGCATTTTAGAATTTATAATTATTTTTAAAATTTTATATAAAATTTTTAAACATACTAGTTAAAAATACATAACTTATATATAAGTTGTTTTATTTATTTTAATTTTTTTCTTTGATTAATTTCTACGATATTTATCTATATACATTATATATAAAAGTCTGAATTATACATAATAATTTTTAGGCAAAATTATCCCTATATTTTAAACTATTGATATTAATTATCATTTATGATATATTATCCCATTAAATAAGGACTTAAACATAATACGCAAATAGGAATTACATTTTAATAAGAATTCTAAACATGATAGAATAAAAATTATATGTAATAAGAACTCAAATAATATAATGATTATCATATATAATAAAATTTTTAAATATTATTTTATTTTTACAATTAACTTGAAAGCATAATAAAATTATTTTCATATTTATTTTCAATATGTTGTAAATTAACCAAAAATAAATTAAAATAAGTAGAATAATTGGCATGTGGTTTTTTACTAATATATTCAAAAATAAGTTTCACCTTTATTTGTTTAGCCACAATTAGAGAGGGAAGTGTGCAAGATTTTCTAATTAAATATTTTGAAAAAACTTGCATTATATGAGTTCCAATTTCTTGATAATACTCACTCACTTGAATTAAGGATTTATTTTCTCTCTTTGAAAAGATGAGGAATTAATAATACATTTTATAATTCTCTTTCGTATGTTGGTTGACTCTGAGCCACCCATAAACTTAGTCTATTACCATGCAACCAATAATTTCTCAGCAATTATTATGGTAAAAAAAAAAAACATCTTACTTGCAATTAAAGAAATAAGGAACAACACAGAACTACAACAGACTTAAAAAAAAATATGAAAAAACACACAAATAGTCCTGGATATGATAGATTTAACTACGGAAGCAAATCATTCTAAACAGTACAACGGAACATATAATTTATTCATAAACAACAACTAACAATAAACAACAACAATAACAAAAGGCAAATGATTAGCTTGCAGAAGGTTCATCGCTGCACTATTCGATACTTGCCCTTGAAAAGGCTTGAAAAGACGAAGCAGAATTTGGAAGTTGCCTATAATCATGCTGGACACGAGGTCTATATGGATCATAGTAGGCACCATTACCATGGCTCCAAGGAGTGTTGTTATAAAATTCATTCAACATACTTGTATGGAAACCAATCCCATTATAGCCCTCAAAGTAGAGATTCCCATAATAATATGGATCATAATAATAATAATACCCATAAATGGCATTCCCATGATAACACTCTGTGCCTGTATTGTTAATGGGTCCAGTATTAATTTTGTTCTTGGGCAAGGCCTTTTTAACTTCCACATACCTATTGTTCAACTTATGGTAATTTTGCTTCAACACATTGTTCATCACATCTTCAGATTCAAAAATAATGAACCCAAACCCTCTAGATTTACCATTACTTTCATCAAGTATTATGACACCATCAGTAACCCTACCAAATTTCTTAAAATAATTTTTGAATTCTTCCTCGTTTATATTGGAGGGTAATCCACCCACAAAAATCTTGTTCATTCCAATTCTACCAATTTCATTCCCAGCATCTCCCTCTGTTGCTTGGCTTGGATTCTCCTCGCTTTTTTCTTTCACATAATTATCCTATGTTGTATATAATATCAATAGAAAATTAATTACTAGTCATGAATCATAAAGAAAATTTTAAACATCACAAATTTGTAATATCTTAAATTAATGTAGCAAATTGTAGTTGTATTAAATTGTATCCAACATGATTTGTCATGTTATTTGGGTTCAATTTGTCTATAATTTTTTCATCAAAATAAAAAAGAAAAAATTGTCTCTAATTTTATAAACAAAAATATTGACAAAATCAAAACTTTATATTATACACATGACTATGGTAACTGTGTGGGACAAAATCGTACATTAACTTAAAATCGTTTAAAGCTTACAAGTAGAAAAAAATTTAATAGCCATATATTGAACAATAAATTAAATGAAAAGGAGAAAGTAAAGCTATCATCTTTAAGCAATACCTTATTAGCCAAGATTATATGCGATTCTTCTTGAGTATTGTTGGCCATTGAAGAGTTGATGAAGCTTTTCTTGGAACACTTACTATTTTCCAATCTTTTGTTTCAATGGAAGAGTAATTTTTTGGTCGCTAAGAAACCGATTGATTATACCGACGTTGTCTTCGTTTTTTATTTATTTATATTTTTTTTTCTATTTTATTGTTTGTTTAGCTAAGAGATAATATACAACTTAGCTTTCTATTTGCATTCAAATTCTTGGGTAGATTTATATGATCGCCTCTTAATTATTTACCCAATTTTTTTTTTTTTTTTTGGTTTTTTTTCTTTTCTTTCCGTAAGATATAATTTAAATATAGTTACGTTATCATCTTATTTTAATAGTTTTTATATTTACTTTTTTTTTTTTTGGCTAAGAGATAATACCCAACTTACCTTTTTAATACCAAGATAAACGCTATATGATCTTTACATCTTGAATTTGAATCTTGATATACATGTCTATTTGCTCAAGATGAATCTTTTTTTTTTGAAATACATGATGAGTCTTTTGTCATTTACTGTTAATAATTAAGATGAATTTTATGGTTATCTAGAACAATTACTTTGAGTGTTATTATTATTATTATTTTATGGTAGCTGTTGTAAGTTGCAATAGTGCAAATTCTATAAGCTACCGTGTAACCACTCAAAATTTTAAAAAGTTGAAGCAAAATAACCAAATTAAATTTGAAATATTTAACCGGAATAACTTTTAGAAAAATTATTAAAAATAATACCTCTAAAATTTATAACAACAAAATTAGCACATCAATAATATTGAACGTTTAATTTAAATGTGTAATATTGAACGGACTTAAATTACCGTCGTTCAATACTAATTGAATTATTGTTTAAAGAAAAATAATATATCAATTATTTTTTTTAATTGTGCAAATATAAATTTAAATATAAAAGATATTATTTTTATTATTATAAATTTTAAAATGTGTTATTTTTTTTATTTTTCTTATCTTTTAATTAATTGTGCTTGCTGCTTGTTTGAATTTATTTGTAATATCATGTTTGCTTTAATTGTAGTGGAAGAAATGCTATATTCTGTACATTTTTTCTTAAGTGAGCCAAAGGTTATATGTGAGAATAATCCTGTTTTTCATTAAACAATTAGTTTTATAATAATTGATTGTTTATATAGAAAATAATTGCCAATTTATTTATTATGCTTGCTGATTTAAAGAAAAAGATTATTAATTATTAAAGTTGTTTGATCACATTATTTTGATTATTTTAATTTATTTTGTTCAAAAATATAAACAAACTAATGAACGCAAATCCTGTAGATTTACCATTAAATTATGTCATGTATTATGACACCCTAAACAATTTCTCAATATAATTTTTGAATTCCACCTCATTTATATAATCTATCTATATTTATATTATATATAAAGTTAAATTTACGCTTAATATTTTTTTGATCAAAAATTTTTCTTATATTTTAAGTTATTAGATATTAGTTATTTTTTTAAGATATATTATCACATTAAATAATAACTCGAAACATAATAATAAAATAATAATAATTTCAATAAGAACTTTTAATAATATAATGATTATTTAATCTAATAAAAATTTCTAATAATATGACGATTATTATATTTAATAAAAAACTTAAATATTATTTTAAATAAAATAATTCACATTTATAATACAGTATTTTTAATCTATTAAAAAACAAATTAGTATACATGGGCTCTCTCTTGAACTTTTTGCATGAAAATGATATTTATTATACTATTATGCTACTGTTTATACGCTAGATGGTTAGTGAATAGTGATCGGATATGATTAAAATAAGATCATTAGAATTTGTGCTAAACTTATTTTGTTGAAAGACATTATGTAAATTTACATCTATATTATATATTATATATAAAATTTAAATCATATTTAAAAATATTTTAAAACATACTTTTTATATTTTAAGTTATTAATATATAATTATTTTTTATAATATAATGTTATATTAAATAAAAACTTTAAATATAATATTGAATTAAAAATTACATTTAAATAAAAACATTTAAACATGACAATAAGAATAAAAATTACATCATCTTATAAGAATCTCTAATAATATGATGATTACTATATTCAATATAAACTCTAAATATTATTTTATCTTTACAATTTATTTGGAAGCATAATCAAATTAATTTCGTATTTATTTCAAATTATATTGTAAAAAAATAACCAAAGAAATAAATTAAATAAGTAAATAATTAAAATAAATAAGTAAATAATTCACATGCAAGGTATGTATTTTTGAATAATTTTTGGACAAAAATTATCTATATATTTTAAGCTATTGACATTAATTATTATTTTAAGATATGTTATCATATTAAATAAGAAATCTTAAACATAATAATTAAGAATTACATCCAATAAACTCTCATATTAAATAATGACTCTAAACATAATAATGAAGTAAGAATTACATCCAATAAAAATTCTAATAATATGATCATTATCACATCCAATAAGAACTTTAAATATAAATTTGGAGACATAAAAAAATTCATTTTATATTATATTATTACATTAAATAAGAACTTTTAAATATAATAATAGAACAATAATCACATTAAACAAGGACTCTAATAATATGATGATTACTACATCTAATAAGGATTCTAAATATTATATATTTTGCTTTCAAACTTAATATAGAAGTATAAGAAAATTAATTTCGTATTTATTTAAGATATATGATAGAAATTAACCAAAAAAATAATTCACGTGCAAAGTGCATGTTTTTAACTAGTTTATATTATATATAAAAGTCTTAATCTTGCTTAATATTTTTTAAGCAAAATTATCCTTATATTTTATACTAATAACATTAGTTGCCTTTTTATGATATATTATATATATTAAATAAGTACTTTAAACATGATAATGGATAATAATTACATCCAACAAAGACTCTAAGCATATGATCATTAGAAAATGTAATAAGACCTTTAAACATGATAATAAAATAAGGATTATATTCAATGAGAACTCTAATCATATGATGATTATCATATCCAATAAAAACTCTAAATATTGTTTTACTTTCACAATTAATCTTGAAGTATAAGAAAAATTAATTTTTTATTTATTTTAAATATGATGTAACAATTAACACAGAAAAAATTACAATAAATAAAATAATTCACATACAACGCACGTATTTTTAACTAGCATTTGAAATAAATATGAAATTAATTTTATTATTCTTTCAAATTAGTTGTGAAAGTAAAAAATATTTAGAGTCCGTGGATGTGATAATTATCACATCATTAAAATTCTTATTAGATATGATCTTTATTTAATTATTATATTTAGAGTCCTTATTTAATGTGAAAGTAGATATAAAAATAGCAACTAATGTCAATAGTATATAGAAATAATTTTGTCCAAAAAAATATCAAAAGTGATTGAAACTTTTTTTTAAATGAAAGTTTGTAGTTGGCAGACCTTAAATGTGCACCAGGACATCTAAACTAGGTTGGCATCCTAGTAAAATCTTTCTTCATCTAGCCCTTCAACTATGATTATTATTAAACTGATAAAAAATAATACAAATTGAACCTCAGTAAAACCTACAATCCTACTGTTAGCATTCAAGAATACAAAAGCATATGTAAATGATGGAATATTCTACCATCATGTCATAATAAACAAACTAGGTGCCCTATATGCTATAGAATTAATTACAACATATTGCCGTCCATAATATATGTGAACAAAAAAAGTCCATATGAATAATCTTTTCCAAACAATCAATTCTATGAGAGTCCCAATTCGATGAACAATCAAATCTAAGTGATACGGATACTTAAGGACTTTTCCATCTCGTACAAACAGTGAAAAGTAAATAACAAATAATAAGTAATTTACAAATAAACAAACAAGACAAATATCAAACAATTAGGTAAAACTGTAAATGCTTTCTAATCACCGTATAATTTCAACATGTTAGCACATTTATCAAGAATACGTTGATTGTACTAACTTAGGTAATAAATCAATCAAACAGAGCAATATAACGTGGTAAACCCACTTAAGCTCTAATCCTAATTAGTAACATCTATGAATTGCTTAAGGCACCACTCAACAGCCAAATTGACTAAATAAAAATAAACAGTTAATATCGACTCGATAAAGTAAAATGCTAAATACCTCTATCAGTTAGAGATCACATGTCCTAGCTACCTATGTTACTATCACCAGTTGTTACCATAACTATTTTGATCTTCACTAGATCCAACATACCTTTAGAGTCACACCACTACGTAGTGTGATACAAATACTTATAATTAGTATGCGTGTACAATATATATGCAATTTTATCCAAAATATAATTTTAGAATAAACACCTCGTATAATAATATGAAAATATACTATACGTAATAACAATACAAAAAAATACTAGATGTAATGTTATTACAACAATTTCATTTGAAAAAATATTTTAACAATCTTCATATCACCTTGTATTAATAATATGAAAAATCACTCAACGTATTATTGACATGAAAACAAAACACCACCTCATAATAACAATACAGAAATACACTTGATGTATTGTTATTATAGAAACTTCGTTTAAGAATAAGATTTAACAATTTTCACCACTATCTCGTATCTCAATACAGAAACAACACTCGATGTATTGATAATAGAAAATATATTTTTTCAAAAATTAATTTACAAAAATCTTTAAGTGAATTATCACATTTGAATTACTAATACAGAACAATATTCAGTGTATTAATGATATGGGAATTTTTAAAACACACTAAAAATATTTTTCAGTTGTTTGAAAAATACTCGACACCAAATATGTAATGTAAAAAAAATATATGAAAGTAGTGAGAGAGAGGATAAGAAAGGGTGTACAAAGATATAATGAGCTATAGATATCCATCCTGTGCACACTCGTGGACCCTTTGCCAACCACCTCAGCGAGATCTCCTCGAGGCTCCAATAAACCACTACAAATAAGATTTTTAAGGCAAAATTTCATCAAATAAAAAGTCATAAACACTACCAACTCAAAAAAGCAAATGCAAGAAAAAATAAATTTTAACATGCAATCTATGTGCTCCCAATTATCCAGTGATGTGTGTATCATTCAAACATACATTAGTGTTAAGATTTACGTAAGTGTGTACGATACTGATCACAAGCAAATCACCGTATAAAAAGGTAGAAAAAACACTAAGTAAAATAAATAAACTCCATATTTTGCTCACAAAATACCAACAAAGACAAAAAGGAACTTATATGACTTACTAACCCAAATTGAGTGTTATCGTCAGAGTACTAATAACGATCCAACATCATCTTTAAATTTTTATATATAGTCTGGTATAGATAATAATAATAAATTAATTGTTTATTTAAATATTATATATTTGACTAAAATATGACATAAAATGACATATATAATATTAAAATATTATGATTAATAATATTTTTGCATAAATAAAAATAATAATTTTTTAATTTTGTGATATTTATATAAATTATATTAAAGTTAATGAAGAAGTTAATAACACAAGTAAAAAATTAATTTTAAAAGTAAGAATTACATAGTTCAAAAATAAAAAATATTTGAGATAGAATGAGAGAAAGATAATTAAAAATATCATGTAACTAGTTTTCTATAAATAAATCACAATTTAACTATAAGTTAAACACTAACCACCCAAGTAAATGCAACAATTTATGAAAAATAAAATTGATTATTTTTATATAAATATTAACTTAAATTATAATACAAGTCATAAGTTATGTATATCTTTTAAGTTTTATAAAACTAAAAATATACAACTTGATATTCCGTGATTCTCTATATCAATATTTTTGATATTTTTAAAATTGTCATAAAAATTTTTTAAAATTACGAAAGAAGTTACAAAAATATCAAATTCTTTTGACAAGTTTCGATGTTTTCACAAAAATATGGGAAAAATTATGGATATTATAGAAGATATTTTAAAAAGAGTATATACATATCGATACATTCACCTTATAAATTTTTTATATTGAAAAATATCAAAATATTTTCATCCATAGTGTCAAGTTTGTTCAATGTTTTTTTAGGCATTTGTTTTTCCTTAACTTGTAGATTTATAAAACTAGCATAAAAAAATACGTGTTTTGTGCTGAAATATTAATGAAGTCTATTTTACAAGAAAATAATACTTATAACATCATAATTTTTGTATATTTCAAATAGAAGATTGAATCAGGAATAAAAGCATAAAAATGTCGAATGCATAAGAAAATGGTATAATATATAACTCTTTTTTACTTTTGAAGTCCAAAAATTTTGGCCAACTTTAAAAGATAATTGAAGCAATATTGCGTAGAAAATTAAAGACCAAAGAGACATCAATATGGAGAAAACTAAACGTTAAATTAATAAACTCATCATGTACTTAGGCCTATTTCTGAACAGAACTTAAAAAAAAAAAAAAAAGTTTCCAATACATTATTACAATTTAATTGAAAAAATCCAACATGTAAAATATAGATTAACCAAATTAAAATATTAATAAGATCTCAATTGCAAATATTTGAATCAAAATATTATCGTAAAATTTAAATTACAACTAAGATGAAAGTCATGATCATATTTGTTGAATATTGTACGTATGAAGTTTCTTTCATTTTGTTCTTTGGTTTTCCGATTGATAAGTGTTTAACAAGCATTGTTGGTTATTCTTTCAATATTTTAAATTTTTTGAAAAATTAGTTTTACAACAATTTTTTAAGAGCTAGAGGTCACGTGTTTAAATCTTAATAATCTCAATTCAAGTGTTTGTCTGCATGGTATATAAGACTAATACTTGTAGGAAGTAATGAGTGTATAAAATTATTGTTAGCTTTTTTTCCAATTGCTTAAGTTTCTAAAAGAGTTAATTTCTCAATAACTTTCTAATATCAGTTTGACATTAAAAGGCAAATTTTTATTTAATTTTTATATGTTTTATGATTAAAATTAAATTTTATTTGTAATATAATGATATTCATTTTCATTAAAATCAATAATGAAGTTAAAGGGACTTACATCGTGTTAAGAATATTATGTAGTTAATGTAAAGATTGCTTCTACATTTAGGAGATATTTTTCATGTGAAGAATATTGTGTAATTAAGGAGATATATATTCTTCCATGTTAAGAATATTGTGTAATTAATGTAGAGGTTACTTGCATATTTAGAAGATATTCTTCCATGATGAGAATATTATGTAATTAATGTAGGATTGTATATAATCTAATTTTATCAATGATGATATTCATTAAGCTAAAAATCTTCTTTTCATGGTATCAGAGCGGGACTAAAATACTGTTTTTTTTTTTTTTTTTGCTGCATCTTATTCTCTCGTGTAGCACCTCATCATCGTTTCACTATGGCAGATGGAAAGAATCTCATCTCTTCTGAAGGAAACAAGTCAGATACTTCAAAATTTGATCTCCCCAATTCTTATTTCATCCACCATTCAGATCATTCAGGTTTGGTTTTAATTTCAAAACCACTGATTGAAGACAATTACTCCACTTGGTTGAGAGTAATGACCATTACTTTAAATGCCAAGAACAAGTTGGGCTTTGTCAATGGCACCATCAAACATCCTTCTGCTGAAACTCATCCAGACGATTATGCAATGTGGTCCTGATGTAACGACATGGTTTATTCGTGGATCATCAATTCCATTACTCAGGAGATCTCTGACAGTGTAATATATTACACTATTGCTCATGAAGTTTGGGAGGACCTTCGTGAATGCTTCTCTCAAAGCAATACTCCTCACATCTTTGAAATTTAGAGAGAAATTACTTATTACCGACAAGAACAACTCTATGTTTTTGCTCACTACACCAAATTGAAGAGTCTTTGGGATGAATTATTTTCCTATACCGATGCATCCTCATGTACTTGTGGGACACAACAAGATTGGCAAAAGTTGATGTAGTTCTTGGTAGGGTTGAATGAGTCTTATAGTGTAGCGCATGGACAAATACTCTTGATGAATCCACTCCCTTCAGTCCGTCAAGCTTACACTGCGGTTTATCAAGAGGAAAAGCAGAGGCTTATCGGTGCTACACATACAGTAACAAATTCTCTCACTGGTGCAGCTATGACTGTGAGAAACAATAGGCCAAACAACTTTGGCTGACAAGGAAGGATGGAGCATTTTGATCAAGCCTTCAATGGCTCACAAGATATGAGCCAATCTAATCGGGATAGGCAACATTTTGGCTCCTCCAAAGGTCGTCCTTAGTGCAATTATTGTAAAAACATAAGGCACTATGTTAAGACTTGTTACAAGTTGATTTGTTATCCCCCCCGGTCATCCAAAAGGTCAATCAAATCTCTCCAAGAATGATGGAAGCCGTGCCTACTTTGCTAATTAAGTTTCTAATGGGTTAACCAAAGATGAAGGAAAGCCCTTAATGTTTGGAATTTCAGAAGCACAACTCTAACAACTTGAGTGTCAAAGAGTGTGGAGGTGCTAATTCTCAATCCAATGCAGTAGTGACCAAACCAGGTTTATCAAAACTCTCTTCACATCGTTGGATCATTGATAGCGGCAAGACGGATCAAATTGTTTCATCTCCCAAATTACTATATGGAAAGAAAAATTCTTCCTTGTCGCCGGTGTTATTACCAAGTGGACAGAAAGCATCTATATTTACCACAAGATCCTTGCCTCTAAATAGAGATCCTTGCCTCTAAATTCTATTTACTATCTTAAAGATGTGTTATGTGTGCCTACATTCAAAGTAGATTTGATGTCTGTTAGTCGTTTAACAAGAGGCTTGAATTGATCAATAACATGCTTCCCTAATTTGTGTATTTTGTAGGATCTGACTTCGAGGAGGATGATTGGTTTGGGTAAACAGTGTGAAGGGCTCTATTATTTGGTGGTTCTAGGGACGGAGAAGAGATTGACCAACGCACCCACAACCTTATGGAGTACCAAACCATCCTCCTGCCATCTTACCATCTCATCCATTGATCTCCGGCACAGGCGTCTAGGCCACCTTTCCCCTTTTACATTAAGTTTCATTACTAACATTTTTTGAATGTTTATATTAGTCCTAATAATGCTTGTCATGTTTGTCCTTTGGCAAAGCAGAATCGTTTACCTTTGAGTACTAGTTCCATTTTGTCTATAAAACCTTTTGAACTTATTCATTGTGATATTTGGGGTTGTTATGAACACTGATGAACACATTTGTGACCTATATTTTGTTATGTTTTTAAGCATTCATTTTATATTTTATTGTATTATTTTCGTGTTTTGGAAGGTATTTTTGTGTTTTGTAGGTTTGGGAAGAAATGTGGAAAAATAGAGCAAAAGTGACACATTGGATGTCATTCACTATGTAAGGGGGACAAATAAAGGCTATCAACGTAAGCCTTACATTGAGAATCAACATGCTATGTAAGGGCATTTACAGCGCAAGAAAACAAGGCGCGCCGCGGCGAGGAAATTGTGTGCCGCGGCGAGAGGCTCTCGGGTTGATTCTGGGAAAATCAAGATTTCAACGTGCGCCGCGGCGGGCAAAACCTGCGCCGCGGCGGGGATGTTTCTGTCTTCAGCCAACGTTCCAAAATTCAACACGCGCCGCGGCGGGAAAAACCTGTGCCGCGGCGGGAGGTGCCAAAACTGCCCAGAAACCCTAAAACGCGTATTCCATTTCCTTCCCCCTATAAATACAACATTATACCTCTCCCAAACACAAGTTTTCACACCCAAATTCCTCTCCACCCTAGCTGCTACTGCAGCAAGGGTTTTCCATCCATTTTCAACCCAAAATCAAGAGGAGAACCTCCATTGTTGAAGCTACTCCAAGGATTTGAGGAAGAGGATCAATCAACCTTCAAGGATTTGGAGCTAGAAGATTCATTGGGGTAATTTTATTGTAATATCATTTTCTTCTCTGATTTTGTGGTTTGCCTCTATGACTAAATTGATTGACACCAATTTAGTTATGGTTGGCTAATTTATGTATTTGGGATGTTAGTATTGCTTCCAATGATTGGAAGAACAATTTTGTAATTTAATTATATATGATTTGGATTTATTTCTTGTTCATGTTCTTATGAATTTCTGATTGTGAATTAATGGTGGACCAAACCTTAGTTTGTGGTTAGGAAGAATATTTTAGAATTAGGTATTAGAGAATCCCTCTTTGCTTAATTGTGCATTATGAACAAGAGCCTAAATTGATTGCATTGATTTGTGTTAGTTTAGGTGGTTAGAACCATTTCCTTGAGCTAATTCCAATTAGTTAATTAATGATCCGGACCAAAGACGTTAATTAGTTGATTGTAGTGAAAATTGCCATTGATTTGGGATTTTCTAGGTTTAGCGGAAAAATCATTAAATCCAACTTGTAATTGAATGCTTAATCTGTTTTTGCCATGAATGGATAGCGAACTAATATATTCCCATTTACATCCATCATCCTCCCTTTGGGTTGTGACTACTTTTATTTGCATTCTATTTTAACTTTCCATTTAATTTCCGAATTTACGATCTTTTCTGCAAACGTGACAATTGTTAGAATGTTTAGGATTGTTTGTTCGACTAAATAGAAAAATAAATAACGTTTTAGAACTACCGCAATTCCTTGAGAGACGATCTTGGGAGTATACTTGTCGCTTACTATAAGTGACTCGTGCACTTGCGAGCTTATTACAAATACAAAATTTGACTATCAAGTTTTTGTGCATCAAACACCCTTCTCTTTCTAGTGCTCATTACTTTCTTACTATTGTTGATGATTATACAAAGTTTACTTGGGGTATTCTTAATGCTTCATAAAGACGAAACACAATCTCTCTTAAAACATTTTTTCGCCTTTGTCACTACTCAATTCTCTTGTTGGATCAAAAACTTTCGTAGTGACAATGGTGGTGAAATTATTTCTCTTCAACCTTTCTTTAAAGACAATGGGATTGTTTTCTAACATCCTTGCGCTTACACGCCTCAACAAAATAAGGTTGTAGAATGTAAACACCGTCATATCTTACAAGTTGCTCGTGCTGTCAAATTTCATGCTCATCTCCCTTCTCAATTTTGGGGAGAATGTGTCCTCACTGCCATTCACATCATCAATCATCTTCCCACACCCATTCTTTCATTCCAAACTCCATTTAAGTGTTTCTATAAGAAATCTCCTTTTTTCTCGCATCTTCATATTTTTGGTTGTCTAGTTGATGCCACAAACACTCATGTCACAAACAAATTCTCTCCTCGTGCTATATAGTGCATCTTGATTGGTTATCCAGTTGGTCAAAAAGCTTACAAGTTGTATAATCTTTCCACTTGCAAAGTAGTCACTAGTCGTGATGTTGTGTTTCATGAGTCTGTTTTCCCATATGAACCAAGTCACCATGAAATTAATCCACTCCCACAAACTGGACCAATACCTTCTCCAATTACCTAGGCCACCGAATCAAAAGACGTTTTCCAAACCAATAACGATCAATTGCCATCCCCTGACGATCGATTGTTTCCTACTATTTCTAGTCCAATACTGATTCTAGACAGTAGTGATCGATTGCCATGCCCAGCAATTGATCATTTGCTACTACCACATCCACTCCTATTCCTAATGATCGTTCGCCATTTCTAAACGATCGATCATTTTTGCATGTTTTTGAACAACTAATACCACCACCTTCTCCTCTAGCTGTACCATCACCTCCACCTCCTTCTCTAGCTCCCCTGCGTCGTTTTAGTCGACTTACTGCTCCATCGATCATGATGCAAGATTACTTTTGTTCTCATGTCACTCTCTTCTCCTGATCAATTGTCTTCCTTGTTTCCTAGTCCAACCAAAGGTACACGGTCATTCCCTTGATGAATTATGTTTCTTATGATTAGTGTACACCTAGGTATCATTCTTTTATTGCCTAGATTAGTCATGCTTCTTAGCCTGGCACATATACCAAAGTAGCTCCCTGTCCTGAATGGGAAGAGGCTATGTACTGTGAGCTCCAAGCTCTTCATGATAGTGGCACATGGTCTCTCACGCCTCTTCCAATGGGTCTACAAGATCAAACATCATTTCGATGATTCTATTGAGCGTTATAAAGCTCGTTTGGTGGCTAAGGGTTTCACTCAAATGGAAGGTGTTGATTACCAGGATACTTTCTCTCCCACTGCTAAAATCATAAGTATTTGTTGTCTCATTGCTTTAACTACTGCTCAACATTGGTACCTTTCCTAGTTAGATATCAATAATGCCTTCTTACATGGGGATCTTCAAGAAGAAATATACATGACACCTCCTCCTGGTCTTCAGCGACAGGGGAGGGAACACTTAGTTTGTTGCCTTCACAAGTCTTTATATGGCCTAAAATAGTCATCCTTACAATGGTTTGTGAGTTCTCAAAAGCTATTCAAACAGCTAGCTATGTTCAATCCCAAGCAGATTATTCTTTATTCATAAGAAAACAAGGCAAGTCTTCATTGCTGTTTTGATATATGCTGATGGCATCTTGATTATTGGTAATGATTCTGTTAGTATTCCTGCACTCAAGAAATTCATAGACAATCATTTTCGCATTAAAGATCTTGGTGACTTAAAATATTTCCTTGGCATCAAAGTATCTTTTTCTACACGTGGGATTTTTATTTTACAACAAAATATGCTTTAAATATCATTAAAGATGCAAGATTGTTAGGTGCAGCTCCAGTTGATACTCCCATGGAGCATGGTTTGAAATTGTCCGATAAAAGTGACTTGATCAAGGATCCATCTTGATACAGTAGGCTTGTTGGAAGATTAATTTATCTTACAGTCTCAAGGCTTGATATTACTCATCTAGTTCATATTTTAAGTACATTTATGCACGAGCCACGAAATAAAGTGCTATTTGTGTTGTTTGGTATCTTAAGAGTGCACTAGGTCAGGGGTTGTTCTTCTCTTCAAATAGTGATTTCAAATTACGTGCCTTTTGTGATTCAGATTGGGCAAGTTGTCCAGTTAATAAAAGGCCAACTATAGTTTATTGTATTTTTCTTGGTTCCTCTTTGATTTCATGGAGATCAAAATGACAAAAGATTGTTTTCCTCTCTTCAGTTGAGGCAGAATGTAGGGCAATGATAGGTGCTTGCTGTGAGTTAACTTGGCTGTGGTATCTTCTCTAAGATTTGGGTGTGTTGCATACAAAGTCGGTACTACTATATTGTGATAATAAGGCAGCATTGCATATAGTTGATAATCTTGTTTTTCATGAAAGATCAAAACACATTGAGATGGATTGTCATTTCATCAGAGATAAAATTCAAGATGGATTCATTGTCATAAAGTTTTTCAGTTTGCTACACCAACTTGTTGATGTTTTTACTAAAGCATTGGGAAAAGAAGACTTTGTTCCTATGATTCGTAAGTTGGGAGTTTGTAATATTTACTCTCTAACTTAAGGGAGAATGTTAAGGATATTATATAGTTAATGTAGAGATTGTTTTTATATTTAGGAGATATTTTTTCATGTGAAGAATATTGTGTAATTAAGGAGATATTTTTTCATGTTAAGAATATTGTGTAATTAATGTAGAAATTACTTGCATATATATTTGGAAGATATTCTTCCATGACAAGAATATTATGTAATTAATATAGAATTGTATATAATCTAATTTTATTAATGATAATATTTATTTTGCCAAAATATTTTCTTTTCACATCTCCTATATAAAAAAAAAAAAAGGGCGGAAAGGAAGTTACATCATAAATAAATTAAGAGAGCGAGTTACAAATATTCCAATTTTAAGATTTTTTTTTGTCATTTGAAGCATTATGATATTTTTTTCGTTGGCTATAAATTTTTTCATTTATATTAATCAACATATATAATAAGAGAAAATAATTATATACATAAATTAATAATTTTAGTAATCGTTGTAACGATCAAAATACAAGTAAATAAATGGATAGAAAAAGAAAGAAATAAAAAATACATATTATATGAATTACATGGCATACGTAAACACAATTTGATTTTCTCCTATCATTTTACGACGATTAAGCCTATAAATAAATCAAATTTATTAAAAAAAATTGTAGTCATCACAAATATGAATGGAGAGAAACCAGTAAATTAATGATTTTAGTAATCATTGTAACAATCAAAATACAAATAAATAAATGGATAGAAAAAAGAAAGAAATAAAAAATTACTTGTTACATGCATAAACACAATTTAGTTTTTCCTATTAATTGTAAGATGATTACTTTCAAAGGTATGTTTTCTCCTTTATGTGCTGAACTTCATGCCTTACTTATAGCTTGCAAATTTGCTCTACAAGGAAACTGGATGAATGTGTATTTTGAATCTGATTGCCTACAAGCAATTAGTTTGATTAACAAAAAAAGGACTTGTTTGGCTCCTGAAGGTGTGTTGGTACAAGAGATTTGGAGATTGAAACAAGATAGGAATTTTATATTCCTTTTTTGTCCAAGAACAATTAATACTGCAGCACATAGAGCTGCAGCTTATGCGTTGGATCTAAATGTGGGAATGAACTGTTTCTCTGATTTTCCTCCTTTTTTATTTGATGTATTAAATTCTGATGTAACTCCTTTGGAGAACTCCTATTGATATTGTTATATTAATGCTTCACTCCTTTGAATAAAAAAAAAATAAATTTAATTGTAAGATGATTAAGCATATAAATCAATCAAATTTATTAATTTTTTTGTACATAATTAATATGATTTTATTGATTAATTAAAAGTAAAATTAAAATATAAGCGATGAATACATGTCAAATAATCTTATTTTGGGTTAATAATGTTTAATTGTCTATTATAAAAATTGGATTGTAATATTGTATCATCGATTCTCAAAGAACAAAGTTGCTACGTTATCACAGAAATGAAGAGATTATAGATATTGAAGAAATAAATTGTTAAAAATAGTAGATTTATAGTGCGGAAGCTTTAATAACAAGTAAAAATATAAAGTCAAATATAATAATACGTGAAAATAATTCGATTTTCATTTTCGTTTTCATTCATTCAAATCAAACGTACTCTAAATACGGTAGTTATTTTTTTAATTACAAAATTACCATTAAGATTATTTTATATATTTAATGATAATGAATAATTTAAAAGAATGAGTTCAAAAAAAAAAAAATCAAGAAGGCAAAATATTAGATAAAAGATACGATTATAAATTTTTATTTATGGTTTAGTTTTATATACTATAAGCCCTTGGTAAACTAAAATACAAATTTATTTTCAAAATAATAACATTACTCGTAATTAATGAAAAAATTTGACAAAATTATTCAAATTTAATTGAAAAAAATTTGCATTATTGTTAATTTTATTTATTTAACATAAAATATTAAACGTATTTATTATATAATTTTTCTACAAAGAGTCTACATAACATAAAATACACAATTTATGTTTGAATTAATTTTTTTCTCCTTAAAAGAATGGGTTAAAAACAACGTAAACAAATAAAGAAGGAAAAAAATTGAAAGATAAAAGATAAAATTATAAGATTTTTATTTATGTTTAAATTTTTTATATTAGAAATTTTAGATAAGCTAAAATACATATTTATTTTTAAAATAGTGGTAGTAATATAATTAAAAAAAATACACAAAATCAAATCAAATTTAACTATGGCAATTGTCGTTATTATTATTATTGTTATTATTATTATTATTAATTTTTTTTTATTTCATTATAATGATTACTTTGTATTAAAATTTTACTTTTTTATATTATAAAAGTTCACATTTTATATTATATGAACATTAATTACTTTATAATTAAAACTTAATTTTTTACGTTTATAATACAAATTTTTTATGCTCCATATAATTTATTGTGATTGTTAATTCTTTTTATAATTTTTATAATTACTTTTTTATGTTTATAATGCAAATTTCTTTTTTTTTTTAATAATTTGAGTATCTCAAATGAGTTTTAATCTTGTTGCGACGCAGAATAAGAATATTTTCACAATTAAGCAGTTGTTCAATTTTAAGTACTTTATTTATTAAAAATATTAATAAATATATAATTTAATATCACACAAAACATAAAAAACTAAAACATAAAAGTAAAATATAATACATGATAAATACATGCATTTTATTAGTTTATTTATATATTTATATATGGTAAATGGTCTTCATAGTACTTTTGATTCAGCTATAGGTATAAATTAGTCCATTTATTTTTAAGTGGTACCATTTAGTTCTATTAATTGTTAAAAATGTGTCAAAGAACAAACATAAATATTTTATTATTAACTCTGAGTTTATGTTAATTATGTGAGAAAAATGTTTTTTTAAGGGTTAAATTTAAAAATTAAAATTAAAATTTTATTTTATTTTAAAACAAACTCAACTAACTCTCATTTCTCCACAATTCCATATTCCCCATTCAAGTTCTCCAACAAATCATAAACCTAGCCTCCACCTTATTCGACTAGCAATCACACCTAGCCTCCACCTTATTCGACTAGCAATCACACCGACCAATCTCGAAGGCCTCTAACTAGCGACCATCTGCGAATGCGACTAGAATCTAGTTCGATCAGGACTGTAATGAAACTTTTAAGAATGTCATGAATATATTTCAGCCACAACCAAAGCACTACTTAGATGAATAGGTGGATCAATTCACATAAAAAATTCACACTCATAATCATTATTATTTTCACTCATTGTTTTCTCTATATAAAAAAAAGTAGCATTAGAAATGTGAGAGAGGAAAAGTAAAAGAGAAAAAGTGAGATAGGTATTTTATGTATTTTCTATAAAATGGCAAAAAAAAAAAAAAAAACACCCTTATTAAGCTTAACCGCTCTGGTGTTGATCTATTTCTCGTACTTTTCACATACACTCACTTTTCACTAATAACTTACCTTCAAGATGGTAGGAACCACGAGCTATGGAGGACAGGCTATGGAGGCGACTTGCCAGCTATGAAGGAACCACTAATTGAACTTACCTTCAGTCGTGAAAGAGATGGCTGAAAATTGGGTTTCAAATTTGGGTAGGACTGAAAATGGAGAGGTTAGGGTTTTTTTTTTTTTTTTTTTTTTCTTCTTTTGTTGAATTGTTTTGGGGGCAAATTTAGAATAATACATTTTTTATTTATAATGGGGAGGGAAGGGAATGACAATTCCATCTCTTTTAGTAATTTTTTTCATTCCATTTCATGTTTTTAATAACATACAGATTGTATTTACTTAAGCTATCTTTTCTTAATAAAAAAAAATATTACGAACTTATGATTAATATCAAATGATGTATTAAAATTTGATTAAATAATACAATTAATTTCATAAAATTTATCATATAAGATTGTGTCATATGAGTTATATTTGTAATATTTTTGTGATACATAAAAATGCTTTTTATTTTTTTAATGCAATCAAATATCAAAAAGGAAATTTGAATTTTTTTAAATAATATTTTATGAATACTTAATCGATGATCTTTGGACTAAGGAATCTTTAAATTATGTCTTATTTATTACTTCTTGTGTATATTTTTCATAATTTATATTGCTTGCTTTCTTTATTAAGGATTGTACACTTGTATTTAAAAAAAAAATTGCATTAATCTTATAATTTATAGAATTATCTTATCATCATTTACTTCAAAAATAATAAATAATTTCTCATTACAAATTATTTATTTTGTTCTTACTCTTAAACATGATTCTTAACTACAACGGCCAGTATAATATTAAGTTTTTTCAGAATAAACTATAATTGTGATATTCGTCCGGTATATATACTTTATCCAGCTTATTCTAGGGTTTCTTTCATGTCTCTTATCAGGGACGGATGTATGTTGAATTCAGGGGGGGCACGTGCCCCACCTCATTTAATAAAAACGTAATTTTACGTGTAAAATTTTATAAATTTTATGAATAATTGATCATGTTTAATACATAATGCCCCCTCTCAACTTTACTTTTAAGCACATATTTCAAATTAAAAATATTTTATGCTCAAATTTTATGTTTAAGTTCAATTTTTTTAATTAAAATTAAATTAAAATATAAAAAAAATTCACATTTTGATACTTTTTTGGTCAAAAAAATTTATTTTTAATTTATTTAGTTCTAATATTTAATTTATTTTTTATATTAAATTTTTCTTATAAATTTCGTTAAATAGTGCCCCTCCTCAGTTGGTATCCTAAATTCGCCCCTGTCTCTTATCATACTTATATACTTGCATGGATAAAAATTTGATGTCAGATATTTTAATATTTCAATTTTAATAAAATATGATTGGGAAAACAACAAAATAACACTCTCAAAATGAATTACAACTATTTAAATTCATTTAATACTAAACGTTATTAAATTAAACATCGTTTAATAATATTAAGGTGCTATTTTTATTATTATAAGTTTTAGAAGTGTTATTTTTCAATATAATTTTGGTATAAATTTCGATTTTTTATAGATGAAATCTATTAAAAATATAGAAAAATGTCATAAAAGTTCTTTAAATTAGATTATTTGTGCTATTTAGTCACTTAGATTATAAAATGTGTCATTTAGTCCCTCAGCTTTGTAAAAATGGGTCAATTAAGGATAAATTATATTATTTCAATAATTTTTCTATTATAATATTATTATTTATCTGTCAAGTGATTAAACGCGATTAAAACACGAGTCTTTAACAATGATAAAATCACAATTAATATAAAAAAAATTCATAAAAAATTCATTTCGAATATTTGTTAATTGCTACTATTTTATTTTAATGTTTTATTAAAAATTTTAGTTTTTATTAAAAATCAAAATACAAATTTAGATAACTTTTTATTTGAATATTATTATTGTTGATTTTTCTTAAACAATTTCATATTAAAAATTTCTTTTATCTTTGTTAAAAACTTATATTTTAATTGCTTTTTATACTCTTGATAAAAATAATAATATTTTAATAAAAAAATCCTTAAAATAATATAATTTGTCATTAATTGACCATGTTTACAAAGTTAAGAGACTATATAACATTGTTTTCAATTTAAGGGACTAAATAACATAATCTAAGGGACTTCTGTGGTACCTAATCCTAGAAAATATTTGTGGAAATTTACTTTAAAGTTTAGAAATTTTATGATCAATTATTTAGTTGATATATAATGCATCATTTCACTTTATTTTTTTTAAGTAAAATAATACATTATAAACAAAAATGTAAAGTATAAGTAAATTAGATGACCTCAATTGCATAATACATAATGTGATATAAAATATAATATATAATAAAAAATTTAAGTTTCAACGACATTTAGAACGTTGCATAATATCGTTTGAAATCAAGAATACATCAAATTATTAAAATAATTTAATATTAGATTAAGGTTTTTGTAGATACAAGTTTAATAAATACATATATATAATTAAAAAAAATTATATAATTGACCTCATATTTTATAAAATTATTTGTAGTGAGTTAAATTTAGCAATTTATACCTTGATAAATTGAACATTTTTTATTTTATAAAAAGAATTCAAGCTTTAAAACTAAAATTCACCAAAATTTACAAAAAGTTTGCCAAAATTCTAGAAGAAATCAATTTCCATCCAATTTATATATCTCAGTACTATTTTTTGTTTAATGAAATGAGTTTTTTTATTAAAGAAGAAAAATTGTCAAGCATCTTGTACTCCAGTTGTTACTGTTACTTGGATGTTCTTCGAACACGAGAATGGTACATGTTTCTTTATCGATTGATATAAATGATATTCAAATATGAGTCTTCGTCGTTGACCCAAAAAAAATAAAATAAAATATGAGTCTTCGTAATGAAATGAAAATAACAATAATGAGCAGTTGAGTCTTGATCAAGGAGTGTATTTTATTATTATATTTTAATCAATTGAGTCTTGATTTTTTTTTTTTGAACAAAAAAAAAAACTCTTCAGGAGGAGACAGAATAATGCCTGTTATTTTCTATTTATCTAGATCAATGCTTATATTAAGAGTACCGACAGACGCTAACACCTCAGGATCATGTCATAAGAGGTCTTTTTGCATAATTACGACTTTTTTACTCCTCAAATGGATGACTTGGTGTATGTAGTCCAATGACATTGCCACTGGGCTATCTCACTGTCGGTCAGTTGAGTCTTGATTAGGGAGTGTATTTCATTATTATATTTTAATCAGTTCAATGTGTTTGATACAGAACAAATCGTCGATTCAAGTCTTATTTACCAACACGTGAAGCAAAATTAGAATATTTGGTTCACAGTAATCATAATTATAATAAAAATTATTTAGAATGTTATTGTATTTAGTTTAAATGTACTCTGTAATGAAATGTAAATTGATTATAGCAATAACAGTAATTCTCGTTACACCTCTAGCCTTTAAGAATACGTTATAATCTCTATTTTTTTTTTTTTTATAATTTGTACAATAATTTATGATTTTTTTTCTCATTCTATCTTTTTTAATAATAAAAAGCGTTTATTTTTTTAATTTTACTTCATTTATAATTTGATAATTTTTATTTTAATATTATTATTTATTTTGATTATACTACTTAAACAAATATTATAATAGTAATACTGTTTCCTTTACATTCAATTCAATTACAATTATTATTGCCATTACTTTTACATTTAGCGAACCAAATTCTACCTTAGCGAGCCAAATTCTACCTTAGGGTATAATTGTTTGCTCGCACAAGTAGGACTGATTGTATAATGGTGAGGAAAAATAATAAAATAATATTTTTAAAATTTAAAGTAATAAAAATAATATTTTTTATGTTTAAATTTATATTTTAATAATTAAAAAAAATAATTGATATATTATTTTTTTAACACCTATTTAATTGGAATTGAACGACGGTAATTTAGATCCATTTAATATTAAATGTTTAATATTATACGTTTAAAATTATTAAAGAGCTAATTTTATTAATATAAATTTTAAGATATTATTTTTAATAATTTTTCTATTTTTTAACCTATCATATGTTTGGTATGTTTTTAAACACATTCGTAGATGAGTGTATGACGTATAGGATAAATTGCACTGTTGAAAAACAAAATCTTGCGAAAATGTTTAGATTCTTTCACTCATCCTCATAATTTCTGCATTTTTCCTTCTTCGACATGATATAATCATTTTTGCCAAAAAATTGACTTCATAAACTGATATTTGTTTAATTTTTTTAAAAAAATAATTCATTCTTCTCTTATCTTTTTGTCTGGTTTCTTCTTTATTTTTAAACAATTTCATAATTTTTTTTTAAATTTTAATCATGTTTTTGTTGAGAAACAATTTTTATAATATTGCAAAATTATTTGTTAAAAAATAAAATATTAATTATTTCATGTATCTCACATATTTCCTTATCCAAAATCATGCTAAATATAAAATTGTATATTTAGTCGAAATATAATTATAATTTAAATTTATATTATATAATTTAATATAATTCAGCTTAATTATATCTATATTATATAATTTGATGCATCAAACGAGCCTTTAATGCATTACTGTATATTAGGTAGGGGTGAGCAGCGGATCGAAACTGTCTGTTTTTCACCAATCCGAATTCGATCCGATCCGAAGCAGATTTGAAGATTTTTAATCCGAATTCGATCCGATAATGTAGTCAATCTGAACCAATCCGAATCCGAGCAGATCGGATTTTTCGGATCAGATAGGTCGGATTGAGGTTATAATTTATTTTTTATTATTATCATATATAAAACACAATATATACTAACATTTAAATTTTAAATTGATATATTTTTAAGTAAAATTTATTTATTTATAATCACAACTTATATAATCAAAATAATAAAAAGTATATTGTTGAATATTATTAAATTATTATAGAGAATTTAATATTTTTATTTTTTTAAAACTAAAATAATAATTTAATGTAATTGTGGTATGCATAATATTTAAATATAACACATTAAAAATAAATATGTATTTATTTATAATTTTAATAATAATTCAGTCCGGATCGGATTACAGCGGATTATAAAATCTGTCAATCCGAATCCGATCCGAATCCGAACGGATTGTATACTTTTCAATCTGAATCCGATCCGACTATAAAATATATCAATCCAATTCGATCCGAATTCGATGAATCGTATCAAATTTATTAATTTAAACGGATTGATGCCTTTGATGCGTTAAAGTATTACAAACGCAACTACTTTGACAAAATCTTCACATAGCTTTTTGAATTTAAGTATACTACTTGATTAAATTTTATCACATTATTTAATATTTTTTTAAAATTTATAATATTTAATTTTTTTTTATATTATATAATTAAGTAGAGTTGTTTACTGATTTTAAAAATAATCTTTTATGCTATCAAAACCAAAAAGTTTGAACTTTTATTTGAAAAATCATTTAGTTGAGATGAAGCAAACAAATCAACTTCTTTATCCCTGGTGTATTTAACGCCATTGGTAAGAATAAGGCATAATTATTTAAATTAAATTTGATGAATTGAAAAAAAAAACTTTAGACTAAATATATCATATTCATAAAATAAGTTTATTGATTACTTTAATTCATATATATATATATATAATCATAATATTTAAATATAAAGTTAAACACAACAAAAATTAAGTATTAAAATTAAAAACTAATCATGATATTATTTTAAATTAAGTCATAGTCTAAGACTCTAGAGCTTGAAACTGCTCACAATTATATAACTAGAATTTAGCTAGATTCAAGAAACATTACAATCAAAATAAAATTCATAAAAATATTGAAAGAAAGGAGAATAAATCATATACTATTGTCTTGAACTCTTGTTCTTTTCTAATTACTTCTGCCAAAAAGAACTTAGTTTTTATGGACCTAATTAGTTTGTTTATACTCTTGATTGAAAAAGGAACATAAGTGATTGTAAAATCTAAAGACTGGGCGTTGATAGTCAAATACGTATGTACGGGTAATGCACAAATTTTGTTTAAAAAACTTGCAAGTGCACTAGCCATCCGTAATAACTAACAAATACATTCTCAAGTAGATTTATTGTAATGGTTTTACATAGTCTTTAAAGTAATATAAGTGACTTAATATTTTCGAGAACTAGGGCTGAAAAGTCATTAAATCGAAAAAAGAAGTTAAAAGTTCTAATTTAATAATTCACCTTGAGTTATGCTGCTGATATAGGCAAAGGTGGAGTTAGGTGTCTTTTTAACGGTTAAATATAATGTGAATAAATTATACTTTTCATCTTTACAATGAAGATATATATAGAAAATAAATTACATGAGTCTTGAGTAAACTATAATCATATACAAAATAGAATTATATTACATATAGACACCTATTAATTACAATATATTATACACTAACTACATGATTCACGTTAACACTCTCCCTCAAGTTGGCGCATATATATCGATCATGCCCAACTTACTTAGTGAGTCATAAAATACTTTCTTGAAAACTCTTTTGGTGAGCACATTTGCAAATTACTTTTTAGTGAGAACAAAAGAAAAGCTAATGAGTTTAGCATCTAACTTTTCTTTTATAAAGTGACGATGAACCTCTACATACTTAGTGCGATCATGTTGTACTAGATTTTGTGATATATCAATGACTGCTCGGTTGTCGCAATACAACTGCATAGTATTTTTGAGTTCGAAATCCAAATCAAATAGAAAAATTCTTATCCACTGTAATTCACATACTCCATGAGCCATACATCTATACTTAGCCTTAGCACTAGATCGCGTCACAACTTTTTGTTTCTTACTTTTCCTTGTAACCAAATTATATCCTACAAAGGTGAAATAACTTGATATTGACCTTCTATCTGTAGTATTTCCTGCTCAATTTGCATTTGTGAAGCCACAAACTTTAAGAGGGTTGTTGTATTTAGAGAACATTACTCCTCTCCCTAGAACTGACTTTAAGTACCTTAAAATTCTCAAAACTGCATCCATATGACTCTCACTCGAGTTATGCATGAACTGACTTACTGCATATGCAACATCTGGTCTAGTATGCTCCAAATAAATTAGGCGTCCAACTAATCTCTGATAGCGAGCTCGATTAGTTGGTACCTGATCTGGATACTAGACAATGATTTTTCTTAATAGGAGTGTCAATAGGTATACAATCCAACATACCTGTTTTAGTTAGCAAGTCAAGAATGTATTTTCTCTGACATAAAAAAATTCTTTCTCTCCCTCTAGCTACCTCAATCCCTAAGAAGTACTTTAGTTCACCCAAATCCTTCATCTTGAATTCGAAGGCTAGTTGTCTCTGTAATCTATCCATCTCAACAGTATTATTACCAGTAATTACAATATCATCAACATAAATAATTAGAGCTATTATCTTCCCTTGTTGATGTTTGAGAAATAGCGTGTGGTTTAAATTACTCTGTCTATAACCAACCTTCTACATGAATTGTGAAAGCCTTCTAATCCAGGCACGAGGAGACTGCTTGAGACCATACAAAGACTTCCTTAATTTGCATACAAAATTACCAAGAGAAGCAACTACATACTCAATTTCCTCCTCAACTAACTTTCCATGAAAGAATGCATTCTTGACATCAAACTGTCGAAGTGGCCAATTTAAGCTAGTTGCAAGCAAAAACAGAACCTGAATAGTATTCATTTTGGCAACAAGAGCAAAATTCTCATCGTAATCTACACTATATGTTTGAGTGAACCCTTTTTCTACAAGGCAGGTTTTATATTGATTCCCAGATCTATCAACATTATGTTTCATAGTAAACACCCAGCAACAACCAATTATCTTTTTACCTTATGATGGAGGCACAAGTTTCCAAGTATCGTTTATTTGTAATGCCTCCATCTCTTCATCTATTGCCTTCTTCTACTTTGGATCTCCCAACGCATCCTACACTTTATTAGGTACTTAAACAGTAGATATTTGATTTACAAATGATTTATATGGCTTAGACAATCTTTTAGTAGACATGTAGTTGGCTACTAGATATTTTGATTTTGCATAAATATTTGGTTCATACCTTTTGGTTGATTGACCCCGAGTAGATTTATTTGGTAACACATAATGTCCAACACTAGACTCAATGCTATTAGTATCAGTAGGTGTACATACCTCAGATGAGTGACCTTCAGTACCATAGAGTTGTTAATCAAGGGTAGAAGTGATGCTTGAGGGAACAATTGTATCTTCATTTTGATTTTTAGTGATTGAAACTGGTGCGTGAATACTTGAAGCATTTGATTCTTCAACTACTGGATTAAATGGGTTAAGAATCTCAATTGTACTTATCGAAATATCTCCTGATTGTGTTACTTCCTCAGTTCCTTCCAATTCCTCCCCTTCACCATGATACAACTTGTCAAAAAATGAATTCTCCCCCTTAAGAGCAGTATTAGATGAGAAAAAATAACTCATATCTTCAAAAAAAGTGACATCTATAGTGACATAATACTTTATGGTAGGTGGATGATAGCACTTGTACCTTTTCTAATAACCTTCATAACCAACAAATACACACTTAATTGTTCGAGTATCTAACTTAAACCTTTGATTTTTAGGAACATGTACAAAAGCAACACAACCAAATACAAGGGTAGGAAGATTATCAAATGATGACAAGGATACATGAGATGCGAGAACCACGAATGAGATTTGTCCATGGACACTATGTAGGAGACGATTGATGAGATGGGCGGAAGCTTGTATAGCTTCTCCTCAAAGATATTTCGGCATATGAACACTAAATAGGAGTACACGGGCTATATCAAGTAAGTGACGATTTTTTCTTTCGGACACCCCATTTTATTCTAGTGTTTGTGGGCAAGTAGTTTGGTGAACAATCCCATATGTTTGGAAAAAATCTTGGAAAATAAGATTAACATATTCTCCTCATTGTCAGAACGTAGGACTTTAATGGTACTATTGTATTGTGTTTGAACACGAGTACGAAAATTTTGAAAAGTTGGAAAAACTTCATCTTTGGTTTTAAGAAGAGCAACCCATGAAAATCTTTCACAGTCATCAATAAACGACACAAAATACCTCATACTCGATATAGTAGGCTCTCTAGATGGTCTCTAAACATCAGAATGAATTAATTCATAAGGAATAGTACTTATAATAGAAATACTTGAAGAATAAGTAGTACGATGACCCTTGGCCAATACACATGTCTCATAATGTAAAGCAGATTCACTCACTCCAATAAATAGAGTAGGCATAGATTTTTTCATAAGACAAACGACGGATATCCTAAGCGACGATGCCATAACCAAATTTCACTTAGCTGGTCAGAACTTGAAGTCAAAGTGGTGCGGGACTGTGCTCTTGGTTTATCTCCTATGTAGATTTGATCCAAACGAAGCAATCTATCTCTCAAATACCCTCAACCAATTATTTCCCTGGTAAGAAGATCCTAAAAAATTACATACATAGGATAAAAGATTACAGAACATTTAGACTTAGTATTTAACTGTGGGACATATATTAAGTAATGAGATAAATCTAGTACATATAAAACATTTTGGAGCTGTAAGGTTGATATAATACGAATTGACCTCATCCCTAACATAGGAAGCTTTACCATTAGCATTTCTAACATAAGACACTGGTGGGGAAGACAACTCAGTAAAATAAAATTTATCATAAGTCATATGATTAGATGCACCAGAATCAATAATCCAAGTATCACATCCAACAAAGTGGGAAATATTTGAAACCACACCAATCTTACCACGACCAGCTATAGAAGCTGTAGGGTTACCTCTACATGTCACATGATGATCTTGTCCAGCTACTCCATAAAAATTTGGTACTGATAACCATGCTTGAATAGCTAGGCTAAATATTTCATTGGTCTTAAAATTTTGATTTTTTTTTGAATCTTCTATTGAAAGAGACAATAATAATGTGCAGCGGAAAAAAAAGTTACCCTCCTTTTCTTTTGGGTGGGCAGCTGACTGGACTATTGACTGGGCTAGGTATAGAGAAGTATGCTAAACAAATACCATGAGAAGCTGAGCCTACAGAGTTTGAGGAGACAGTTGAACAATACTTGTTTGATTTGGAGAATACAAACCAGGAGAAGCTGCGACCGTGGGTGGTGTACCTAACGATACGATGGTAGCAGGGCAGATCTAGTGGAGAGATTGACGATGCTTGTAGTGATGTATGAGGGCCGTGAAACACTAGCGACGAGATGACTAGCGGACGGAGAGGAGGCTCAAAGACTGGCAAACGGAGAGGAGGTGCGAAGACTAGCGGATGGCGCTGCACTGGAATGGCAGATCGTGAACGACAGAGTTGACTAAGGGAGGCGACGACGGCGGCAGAGACAATGGCAGTAGGAGCTGATTGATGAAGCTGAAAGAAGGGTAATTAAATTTTTTTTTTTGTTGCTCTGATACTAAGTTAAATATAATGTGAATGAAATATATTTTTCATTAATTCTTATATCACAATGGAGAGATATATAGAAAATAAATTACAAGAATCCTGAATAAACTAGAATATTGTATCAACTAGAATTCTATTATAAATAAACACGTATTAATTACAATATATTTTATATTAACTACATAACTCACGTTAACATGAACAAGGTGAGTTGAGAATAGCATTAATATAGCTGGGAATCTTTTCCAAAGCAAGATAGGGATTGTCGACAGAAGAAGCAGAGTGACCAAGTAGGACAGAAATAGTTCCCAATTTGGAGGAAAGAGAATGAAGTCAAGTGAAGCAACTGAAATGAAAGCAAACAACATAGACAGGAGTTTTAAAGCACGAGAATGATTGAGAAAGTGTGGCTGAGCAATAGAGACAATGCAATATGAAAGTGTGAAAGCCTCAGGCATCACAAAAATATCAGTGTGTGCTTTAAAAACAGAGTCTTGATTTACAAAAAAATTGATTTGAATTAAACCAACGAGTACAGGAATTATGAATTTTATTATGGACATATGTGATTCTGACTTGCTATTTTGTTGACTTAAAACCTCACAGCTGGGATGAACGGGTGCTTCAAGTTGATAGTTGCAGTAGTAGTAGTTGTAGTAGTTGCAGTAGTAGTGATGATGATTTTCCATTGATGTCCTACACATTTCTAAACATAGTAACTTAGAATGAAATCTTAACCCAAAAAAAAGCTATATAGAGAATGAAATTAATTTACCTTCAATTTATATCGAGCGAGAGACAAAAAGAAAAACAAATTGATCAAATTCAGGAGGAGGTATACATACTTCTTTTGTAATTGATCAGAGTCTTACAAAAGAGATATTCGTGTGTGGGTATATATATATATATATACACTCATGTTTGAAAAATGCTAATGCTAAATGTATTTATTACACTCATGTTTGAAAAATGTACACTAAAGATAACAGTCGGTACCTTTATAAAAAGAATCTAGAGGAACGAAGTTGCCCTTTTCTTGTTTTCTTCTCATTTTTTGTTATAAATAGAAATATTAAAAGATTGTTAGACATATGTATGTTTCTAATTTCAATGATAGATTTAGTTTTCTGTAAAATAGTTTGCTTTAAGAATATCTATCTACTCTGTTTTTTAACGTGAATAATTTTAAAAATAATTTCAAAAACTATGTTACTCTAAATTTCATTTACCCACCAACTCTTCCTTTTCAAATTTAGCAGGAAAAAAATGTGCACTTATAAAAAATATATAATGCATATTGTATTTTATTTAAGGGAAGATTCATTAATATTAATTATTTCTTTTGCCATAGGTAATTTTTATCAAGAAAAAAGCCAAATAATTGTTGTAAAATGTTAAATATAGTAGAAATTATTCCTAATATGGTAAGAATCATTGTATTTAATTAATATCCTCTGTCGTTTTTAATTCTATTATAAATTCATGTAACCTGTAAAAAGCAAATCAATACAGTGAAATATTCAAACCAAATATTACATTCTTCTTTTCTATATGGTATCAAAGCCGATTAGAATTCTGTAAAAAAAAAAAACTCACACACCACAGACCGCCACCCAAACCGACAGCCCACCACCACCCAAATCGCCACTCACCCAAATCGCCAAAATCAAAAAGCAGCCCACAAACTCGCAGATCCATAGCCCACATCCACCACCAGCTCCACCCAACTTCCGCACCTACAACCAACACCCAACAAATCAGAAATCACAAAACCCAAATCGACCCCCACCGTGAGCCGCCACAGATCCAGCCAAACCAGCCAATCTCGCCAAACCAGCCAATCTCACCAAACTAGCCAACCTCGCCGCCGCTGCTCATTCAAACATCCCACCAGATCAACCAAACAAAATCACCACTAGTTGGTATCATCTCAACCCACCAGATCAACTATAAAACAGATCCAATCAAAAAAAAAAAAAAACCAAATAGCCACAAACCCAAAATAAAAAAAAACCAGCCACTCTTCCATTTTTAGCCACCCAATCAGCCCTGCGCCGCGCCGCGCCGCGCACCAACAGCCATACAGCCCCCAGATCCACCGGACCGCATCGTCCCAATCGCGCCCACCGGACCGCATTGCGCCCATCGCGCACCACTTGATCCAAACACCCATCGTGCCCATCGCGTACCTCCCACCGTCAAATCCAGTGCCTCCCTTACCGGACCGCATCCAGCCACCCACAGGCTACTCGTGCACCCACAACCCCTATCCTCGCACCGTCTGCATACCCTTTCTATTTATTTATTTATTTCCCAGCTCAGCCTCATCGTCATTTTAATTCCTTTTTTGTTTTTTTTGTTTTTCTATTCCATATATATATCTATAAAAAAAAAGATATAAAAAAAAGGGATATAAAAAAAAAAGATGAGTGACTCCATTGAATCATTTGAAACCAAATCAGTTATATTTTTTGTTCAGTCTGAAGGTCTCTTTAATGCTGGCATTTTACTTACTGAAAAAAATTATGATGTGTGGTCTCAATTAATGGAGATGCATATCGTTGAACGAGAAAAATTTTCCTACATCAAAGGCACCTCTGCTCCACCTGCTGTGTCAGACAAGGGATATGACAAATGGTATGCTGAAAATCAAAAAATGAAGCACTGGCTTTTGATGTCCATGTCTCCTGACATCATGAAGCAATATCTCCGTATATCCACTGTCCGTGAAATCTGGGATACTCTCTCCAAAGCTTTTTATGATGGCAATGATGAAATGCATGTTTATTCTTTGCATCAGCAAGCTTTTTCTGCCAAATAAGGTACCAAATCACTTTCTGTCTACTAAGGGGAGTTAACCGAAATATTTCGGGAACTAGATCATTGTGATAAAGTGGTTATGAAGGATCCTCATGATATTACAATATACCGGCAGTCCATTGAGCGTACCCGAGTATACACATTCCTTGTTGGTTTGGATACAATTTTTGATCAACTTCGACGAGAAATTATGCGTCGTGAACGCCTCCTCAGTCTAGAGGAGTGTTATTCCTTAGTCCGCCGTGAGGCCTTACAATCTGCAACTTGGAATGCCGACATTGCGAAACCTAAAGCTTTTGTTATGATTTCTCGCCATCGACCTAGTCAGATGTCACAAGATCGGCCCAAATCCACTAATCCAAAGAATTCCAATAGTTTAGACAAACCTTCATACAAATGCACTCACTGCAATCAAACAGGCCATTCGAAGAGTCGTTGCTTTGAACTTATTGGATATCCAGATTGGTGGGACCCAGCACGACATTGAAATTCCAAGCAGCCATCCACTACAGCAGTTTCTCAAACACAGGGTGACGATGACACTCCTACCTCATCAGCATTGGTAACTACTACAAACACTGGAGGTAAGATCTTAAACATTTCTACACCTGTTTTGAATAGTGCATGGATAATTGATTCTGGTGCTACTGATCATATGACATTTGATGTTAGACAAGTCTCAACCCTTACTCCATCTTCCCAAAATTGTGTCTCCACAGCCAACGGTAATACCGCCCTGGTTATTGGGGAAGGTTCCTCACACCTTACTAATACTTTACATCTTGATTCTGTTTTAGTTGTTCCCTCTTTAGATTTTAACCTTCTATCAATATCTCAAATCACTACTACTTTATCTTGTATTGTAATTTTTTGGCCTGATTATTGTGTGTTTAAGAATATTTAGACTTGACAAATAATTGGTTATGGTGTTAAGAGAGGGAAGCTATATTATTTGGACTTGGAGTCAGATACTTCGAATGGGTTACAACAAACTTTCGCAGTAGCAAGCATTGATTCATCAAAGAAGATAATTGAGATATGGCTCCAGCATCGACGTTTGGGACATGCCTCATTTACTTATTTAAAAAGGTTGTTTCCTAGTTTATTTACAAATTTGGATATTTCTGTTTTCAAATGTGATGTGTGTGAACTTGCAAAAAGCCATCGTGCTTCATTTCCATTGATTTTAAATAAAAGTCCAACTCCTTTTATGGTTATTCATTCTGATGTTTGGGGACCATCTAAAGTTCCCACATTAGGGGGGTCAAAGTGGTTTGTTACATTTATAGATGATTGTACGAGAATGACTTGGTTATGTTTGATGAAGTCCAAATCTGAAGTTTCGTTACTATTTCAAAAGTTTTATAACACCATTTGCAGACAGTACAATGCACGAATTCAAGTGTTACATAGTGATAATGGTGGGGAATACCTTAGTTTTGACCTTCGAAAGTTTTTGGACTCTCATGGCTTAGTCCATCAAACAAGTTGTTCAAATACACCTCAACAGAATGGTGTGGCCGAACAAAAGAATAGACATTTATTGGAAGTTGTTCGTGCTTCCCTAATCGAGGCTCATATGCCCTTATGCTATTGGGGTGAAGCTCTCATCTTTGCTGCATATCTCATCAATCGTGTTCCATCTCGTACTCTCCACTTTAACACACCCTTCCAGACACTTGTAGAAGCTATTTTTGCTCCAACAGTCCCAAATTTACCCCCACGTTTCTTTGGATGCATTGCCTATGTTCATCTTCACAAATACCAACACAATAAGTTACTTCCTCGTGCCTTGAAATGTGTCTTTGTTGGATATGCTGCTCATCAAAAAGGATATAGATGTTATCATCCCCCTACTCAACGCATGTTTATCACTATGGATGTTATCTTTCATGAAGACACTATGTATTTCTCTGAGTCTGACTTTCAGGGAGAGTCTCTTGAGGAAATTCAGACTCTTGTATACAACCTTGAGGAAAATATGGTGAAAGTATCTGATCAAAATATAGGTGACTTGGATTTGAGTGTGCAAAACTTGGATGTGAGTGGTGATACCCTACACAACGACATAATTAGTGTAGAAGTAAATGAGTTGATATCTAGTTGTCCAAACTTGGATCTAAGTGGGAATGAACACACAGAAAGCCAGAAAACTTCTGAAGTTGAGCTTGAATCTCTCCTAATTGATACACCAAACCAATCGTTGTCTGAGGATATTCCTTATACAGTGCCTGATTCGTCCAGGAGACAGTTACCACAACGTCTTACTAGAGGTATTCCAAAGCCTACATATGAACCTCAATTGTCTAGTAAAGTAAGATATCCCATGAATCATTATGTGTCTATACATCGCTTGTCAAAATCAAATCAGTCATTTGTCAATCAATTATCTACTGTATCTATACCTAATAGTGTGCAGGAAGCATTAAATGATCCACGATGGAAGGCTGCGATGAATGAAGAGATGGCCTCTTTGTAGAAGAATCAAACTTGGGAGCTCGTCAACCGACCCACAGGAAAAAAATCAATTGGGTGTCGATAGATCTTTACTGTGAAATACAAAGCTGATGGAACTATCGAACGATTTAAGGCGAGATTGGTGGCAAAAGGTTACACTCAAACTTATGGAATTGACTACACTGAAATGTTTGCATCAGTAGCCAAAATCAACACAGTGCGAGTCTTATTATCCTTAACTGCAAAATTTGATTGGTCGTTACAGTAATTTGATGTGAAGAACGCATTCCTACATGGTGAGTTATCTGAAGAGGTCTACATGGATCTCTCACCAGGGTGCATGGTAACAGAAAGACAAAATCAAAAGGTGTGCAGGTTGAAGAAATTGCTATATGGATTAAAACAGTCCCATAGAGCTTGGTTCGGGCGATTCACCAAATCTATGACAACTTTTGGTTACAGACAAAGCAATTCAGATCATACATTATTTTTAAAGAAGAAACATGGGAAGATTACTGCACTCATTGTATATGTGGATGACATGATCGTCACAGGCAACGATCCAGAAGAAATGAGAGCTTTGCAAGAATACTTGTCCAAGGAATTTGAAATGAAAGACTTAGGTCCCTTAACATATTTTTTGGGAATTGAAGTATCTCGATCAAATAAAGGAATCTTTCTATCTCAAAGAAAGTATGCCTTAGACCTATTACATAAAACTGGTATGTTAGCTTGCCAACCAGCTGACTCTCCAGTGGACGAGGGTCTAAAATTATGTATTGAGACAAATCAGGTACCGGTGGACAGGGGGAGATACCAGAGACTTGTTGGAAGGTTGATGTACTTAGCTCACACAAGACCAGATCTTACCTATGCTCTAAGTATCGTGAGACAGTTCATGCATAATCCTGGTGAGCAACATATGAATGCAGTCATGCACATTTTGAGGTATTTAAAATCTGCTCCAGGAAAGGGAATTTTGTTTTCTAAAAACATAGACAAGGAAAATATCAAAGTGTATACCGATGCTGATTGAGCCGGAGCAATTGACGATAGGTGGTCAACTTCAGGATACTTTACTTTTGTAGGTGGAAACTTAGTTACATGGAGAAGCAAAAAATAAAATGTTGTTGCACGATCTAGTGCAGAAGCTGAGTACAGAGGAATGGCCTTAGGAATTTGTGAAGCATTGTGGTTGAAATTACTCTTACATGATCTAGGCTACTCTTCAAAACAACCAATTCAGCTGTATTGTGACAACAAAGCAGCATGTGATATAGCTCATAATCCAGTTCAACATGATCGTACAAAGCATGTCGAGGTAGATAGGTTTTTCATTAAGGAAAAACTAGATGAAAAGGCTGTGGAACTACCAAAGATTCGGTCAGAAAATTAGTTAGCTGATATCCTTACTAAAGGAGTGTCTAGTCGAGTGCTCTCAAAGTTCTTAGACAAGTTGGGCATGTGTGACATCTATGCACCAACTTGAGAGGGAGTGTTGTAAAATGTTAAATATGGTAGAAATCATTCCTAATATGGTAAGAATCATTGTATTTAATTAATATCCTTTTCTGTCGTTTCTAATTCTATTATAAATTCATGTAACCTGTACAAAGCAAATCAATACAGTGAAATATTCAAACCAAATATTACATTCTTCTTTTCTACAATAATTCATTATATAAATTTATATCATTGTTTGCAATTATTTTTTTATTAAAAATATTAGAAATTTCAAAGAACATATTGAATTTTAGTTTGATAAAATGTTTTTTATGTTTTCCAAATACCACTTTCTGCCTAAGTGTGGTTGAGTTTGTTTAGCCACTTAAATTATGCTTTAGTGTTTGTTTAGTCACCCAGTTTATTAAAATATTTTTTTAATCACACAATTTTGATAAAAGAAATCAATTGAGAATAAATAATATTGATATAAAAAAAAGAATAAATAATATTATTTTAATAAGTTTTTATTAAAATATTTTTTTTCTCTCAAATAACTAAAACGTGATTAAAATTCAGCTCTTTAACAATAATAAATTGACATTTAACATGAATTTTTTTAAATATTAGTTTTAATATTTGATGGTTATAATAATTTTTATTTTAATATTTTATTGATTTTATTTTTTAAAAATTAAAAAATATATATTTTAAATAATAATTTGTAGAGTATTATTATCGTTATTTTTTTATTAAATAATTTTATATTAAATTTTACTTTTAACCATGTTAACAACTTGTGTTTTATCATATTACATTAGTACTTATAGGAATGATAAGACTAAAATTCTAATTCTAATAAGAATCTAAATAAGTTTCTTAATCTAATAAGGAAGTATAATAATAATTATCTAATATTCTAACCATAATAGTTTTCAATACTAATAAAAAAATTAATTATATATATAATATGTTAATTATTATAATAATATTAAATATAATATTTCAATTATTCCCTTTAAGCTGAACATAGATAAGTTTAGCTTGAACAATTACAAAAAACATAGGGAAAAAAACATGAATAGAAAACCATGAATAGATACGCCACATTATAAGTTGAATATTAAAGCTGCTTACAAGAGGTCTTGCCAAGAGTGATAAAATAGTCACTGAACCAACCATAAAGGACTAGAAATCGAGGGATACACCACTTTGTTGAGGATGCATACATTGAATGAAGTCATAGGCTACATGTAGTAAAATATCCTTAAGAGTTTAGTGTAATACAAAAAAATCTCTATGACACAAAAAGCAACAAAGGATTTGATGGCAACGACTCAACAATAGCAAAACCACGTATAAAAGTTTAGTGGTGGCATAGCTGATAATTCATGCACACCCACAAGGAAGAGGGAATTCTGGAAGTTGGGATAATTAACAATAACACTTAAGTTAAGGACGATACCAAACAAATAAAGGCTGGTGTAAGGAGCTATTGACACATATAGAAGGAAAACACATTCTAACACTCATTCTCAAGTTGGAGTATAAATATCAAACATGCCCAACTTGAATAATGAGATATAAATAGAATCTTTTGATAATAGAACCCTTTATAAGGCAATAGAAGTAAAACTCAAATGTTATCGAGCTAAAAATGAAAACCTTATAATTGGGTAAATAGAAATATATAACCAAGTGATCTTCAGTCATTCAAATAATAATTTTGACTAGTTCATATAAGTATATAACCCACGTAATAGCAGCAACTTTGAAGCACTCCAATAAATCAGACCACATGACAACAGTAGTAGAGACAAGAAATCACTCACTAAACCATAGATGAACCAATAATCACATAGTAGAAGAAGCCAACCAACATAATCATGTTCGGTTTGGGTTTCCAACATAAAATGTTAACATATTAGAAGAAATAGCCCATCCTAATTATATATCAAATTTTCTCTTCATATTTTTTTTCAATGTGGGACTTGTTGGTGCACTTAACACTCTCTCATCAAATAAGGACAAATTTACCCCTTTTAGACTCCAACCATGCCTCAATAACAAGGCCCTTTTTTTTGGCCCCCCAGCGCAGGCTTACCATGCTTCGCTCTTGAAAAATGGCGTTAGCTGCATTCTTCAAACGCGCATCTATACTCAATCGAGCTCAAACATGTGGTAAGAAATGGCTAAAGAATCCATGCCAACTTAAAACGTGGTATGAAATGGCCAATAATCCCACAACAACTTAATTAAACCTTGAGAGTCCAAAGAATCTAGAACCAATCACATAGTTTCCATCGCGAACCAATACGAGGCCCACCATTTTTTCAGACTTGGGTCACGTGCGTTACCTACATATACATGGGTCCACTTTCAAATGGTGATCCACCTTGTGTATACCCACGAAGTACAAATTGGGTCCTAACTTTGATACCACTTGTTAGGTATGAGGTTCCAACCTAAAAGGTTAACCTATTAGGAGGAGTAGCTCATCCCAACTATATAAACAATTTGCTCTTAATATTTTTTCAATCTAGGACTTGTTGGCACACCTAACAATTTTCCCTTCAATGAGAATACATTTATCCATTTTAGACTCCAACTATGGCGTGTTGTCAAGTAAACGCTGCTGTCAATGCTAGCTGCATAGTTAGAAAATAGGGACAACAACCTTAATAGATCACTAGTAAAAGGACAAGTGGATGAACTTGCTGATGGTCAGAAAGTTACTGATAAAGGATAAGCTGGCTTAAGTGGCCTGATTTGAGTCAAATGACCATATTTGAAGAGTGACAACAGCTCTAAGAATGTTAATGTTGGTTCTTGGATTAAACGGAGAAGGAAAAACTACAAACATTAGAAGCAGATCTCATCACACAGAAGAAGAGGCAACAAGGTAGAAACTAATGGTGGCTGACTGCGGTTCAAGTGAAGGCTTAGGCTGAGTCCTCGAGAGAAGTGACTGTAGATGAGGGTGGTGTACTAGCGACTAGGTTTTTTTTCTCCAAAGCTCGAACACAGCTTTGATGCCAAGTAGATATAAAGCGAAAGTTCTAATAACAAGTAGAAATATAAAATAGATGAAATAGCGAATGGAGAAATTAAAATAATAGAGTATCGAAATACGTAGAGAGGATAACCAGAAAATCAAATATTGACAATCTAAATCTTATTTATAGTAATACTAAGGTATTATATTGATAATTATAGAAATAATAAGACTAAAATCTTAATTTTAATAAGACTCTAAATAATACTTTTAAACTAATAAGGAAACATAATCATAATTATTTAATATTTTAACCATAATAGTTTCCAATACTAATAAAAAAACTAAATATAAATCAAATATTACAATTATTATAATAATATTAAATATATTATTTTAATTAAAATTAATATAGCCTTCATTGATACGAACCTCACCTAGAGAAGTGAGACCCGAAGATCAATGTTGAGATCTTCATTAGGATCGTTCTAAATCAGATTACGAATGTAAGAAAATGAGGATCGCGACCTGTTATCTATAAAGAGATAAGAACCTTAGTATTAAAATGAATGGTTAGATGCCACACTTAAGAATAGGAGGGAGATATGAGTGATAAGTCTAAGGTTTTGAACGCCACAAGAATAACTCTTGATAAGTTCGGATAAAAGTTCTCAAAAGAACTAAAGAGAAAAACTCTCATAAATTTTATTCATCATGTCTTTTCTTTTTACAATTGTTAACCTTTATATATTTATAGGCTAAACATAAAATCCTAGATAACAATTTAATCATAAATATAATTGCTAAAAATTAACCATTAAATCCTATAAAATAAAGTAAATATCAAATCCTACCAAATAAACTACTACACTAATAAGGAAATGATTTGGCAAAATTTTGGATGTCATTTGTAAGCCATTTTTCGTATGGTAAAATTCAGAATTTGAAAATATGTTCTTCATAACATATATAGCCCTTTGAGTAAGATTTTCAACACATTTTGAATCATCTCAGTTGGATATCAGATGACAAAGATATGCCCATAAATGTGACAGTTGCTTAATGATACTTTTCAAATCGGGGTTTTTTTTTTGTAAATACTCTTGCTCTACGCCCAAGTTGTCCAAATCTTGTAACACACGCCCAAATACATAGAAATCAGCCCATTAAGTGTTTCTTTGAGTATTAGGCCCAATTATATGTCATGGATCTTTTACTAATGCACATTGATTCTCATCATTCATAGTTTACAATCAAATTAAAAAGCATTCACTACTAAATTAAAAATAAAGATGTTACAAGGAAAAGAAATTGTAAGCTTTATTTAATAAAAATAAGGTAAATTAACAATATTCTATTCTTATTATCTCATAATGAACCATTTATTATTTTAGTAAAAAGAAAAAGAAAACGTTCATATAACTCTTCAATATTGAAAAATAAGAGATTTTTAATTTTCCATCAAATTGCCAAAAGATAAGGTAGACCATTCATTTCCATTATCTCATATCATTCAGATATACAATTACAGATGACATTCAATTATAACTTAAATATTAATAAATAATCAGTAGTTGAGGTCAAATGCCAACCAATACAAGAAGTTATCGTGCAGACTAGCTAATCTGTGAAGAAAAGATATACTAAAAAAATATCCTCAAAGATATACTAAAAACTATCTCAGTCTCAATTTTCTTAAGCCTGAAATGAATATAATACTAAAACAATGTAATTATCAAAGCTATACTATTAATTAAAATAAAATTAAATAAATGATATATACTGAGAGTTTGTAGATAATCCAAAGACATTGATCTTAAGCTTCAATGATAAGATAATATAGAAATAAACTTAAATGGAAGCTCAAAACACAAATGAGAAAGATAAAAAAGAAACTTAAATCGAAGCTCGAAATACAAATGAGAAGGACTGACAACAAGGTTACAATATTTAATATCAAGAAGAAAAAAAAAAAAAAATACATACAAGTTTTTTAAAGCATAATATCTACAATATATCTACAATAATAATTAAGCAACACAAACCATATTTTTGGTGGGATGGAGAGAAGGTATTTGAGCTTCATAAATTTGTAGCCCTTGCATATATCTACAATATATAAGTTTTTTACTTCCTTTATTGTATGATTAAAAAAAAAATGAAGACCACACTGCAGGTCTTTCATCCAATTCTTTTAAGCAAAATAAAATGAACAAGCCCATCAAGTTTGGACTATGAATAATATTTAGGCCAATTCTACTAGCATTCCACATGAGATTTCAAGTGCATATCCTTTGGATATTTTTTCATTTTTCCATTTTGCCCTTTATGATATAAAAGTTTACTTTTTTATCCAAATGTTTTATTTTAAAGATTTTTGAGTTAAAATTCATAATTTTTGAAAGTAATTTTTACCAAAAATTTTGTAATTTTATTTTCTTTCGTATTCTAAAATATTTATTTATTTTCTTATTTTTAAAGAATTTATTTTAATTTTTCTAAGATAATGTTCATAAAGACTTTAAATTCTTCTATAAAATTTTCTTTTGTTTTTGTGTTTTCTAAATGTTTTAATTTTTCTTTTAAGATTTCTGTTTGTTCTTATGATAAAATTATATTATTCATTTTTATTTCTATATATACTAAAAACATTTTTATAAAATCTTTTTTAAATTTTTTTTTATTTTCAGTATTTCGGATTAGATTAATTAATTCCTTTAGATTACAGATTTGTGCTTGTGTAAGCATTTTTTATTACTTATGATGTAACCATATTTATTATTTATTCTAATTATAAAGTACTTTATAAATTATTAACTGTGTTATTTCCTTAGGTAATCCTTTGGTTATTTCTTTAATCTGTAATATTAATTCTATTGTTTCTTTTTTATAATATTTTAAATAATTCATTTTTCTATTTGAATTTGGTTGATTATATCTTATTTTAAACATTCTGTTTAAAACTTTTCTCTTTAAGTTTTATTTTATATTTATAGCTTTAATACCAATTTTTAAGGCTGAATTTTAATTATTTTGATTTTAAGCTTCAGTTAGCTTATTTTTCAATTTGTTCCTTAAATAAATAAAACCCAAAAATTAAGTTATCAAATTTTTCTTTATTTACTTGTATAAATTTCTCTGTAAAATAGTTTCTTAATATTTTTCCTACAGGATGGTTTATTAAGAATAATGTGCTGGAAACATAATTTGTATAATAGTATAAAAGGTGTCAAATCTTTTAAAATTTTCTAAACATGTTTCATAATCTTCATTATCAAAATATTCTTATAATAATTCTATTTATTTTTCTTCAAAATATTCTATATTAGTCATAGTTTTTTCTGTTGAGTTTCATATTCATATTCTTCAATTTCTTAGTCTATCCAACGACTTAGTTCTAGGATTTCTTTATTTTCTTCTATGACCATTTTTACTAGTTCAAGTCTTGCTTCGAGATCTAAATGTTCTTTGTCTTGTCCTTTTATTAAATTATCTCTTTTTTCTTGTTTAGTAAAATAATCAATTAATCCTTGTAAATTTTTTATTACTTTAAATCTTCCTGCACTTTTCTCAAAGTTATCTTTTATAGATTATTTATAACAAATAAGAGATTGTTTAAGATAAATTTCATCTTTTAGATTTTCTTGGTTTTTAGAATATTTTTTACTTTTGTTTCTATAAAGTTTTGTCTCAGGTTTCCTTTTCATGCTATTATGTTTATCTTCCATTTATTATGATCTCATATAGTATAAATAAGATTTTAACAATATTAATGAAGTTTCAAGGTATACTAGCCTATATTTGCAAACTAACCTGTTTCTGAATATGGGTCCACCGCATTCTTCCGCTTCCTAGCTATCCCCTTCTTGTTCCAAAGAGCTAAGCTTCACTCTAGATTCAAGCTTCTAGTCCTCCTAACCCTACTGATCCGATGAGATCCGTACTTAACTTACTAAGGTAAAAGTGATAGTTTGGATTAAAATGAACTTTTATTCATCAAACAGAAAGTTTATATAAACTAGAGAACTAGTAACCTTAAAGGGTTATTAGTTCTTACTTATTGCTAGATACATAGCTAAAACATGAAAATAGAAAAGTAGATAGATGTTAGGTTTTCGTAGTGAATCCCTTAGATGCAGAGAGTTCCCTTTTATAGACATAAGGGTTCCCTATTTACAATGGTTGGATTGTACTATTCCTAACTTTCCTATTTGGCATTAAACGCCTACATTATTGACACTTTTGGTGTCAATTGTTGAAGTGGTCCTACATGGTTTGCTCTGTTGACATAGAACTGTTTGATGAGCTTGTTTCCACGCAAGCTTCCTTATCCTTGATGCAATAGATGCATTTGTGGTTCTTTAATTGCTGTTTTGAATAATAACAAAATACCTTTTTGGTTTCCTCACCTACTTTAATCTCATTACAGTTAAAGCTAGTTTCATAGGAAATTACTTTTTCACTGTCTTCCTCAGTGATAACTATATTACTTTGGAAAGTAATTATAGTTTTACTTGTACTGTAATTAATCTTAATTTTTGAAGAGTTATTAACTCTTCTTATTTCATGATAAATTTGACTTAACATCTGTCATCTTTTAATACATAATTTCTCAGGATTAAATTCCTTTTATGGTAAAGATTTTGGGCGAGTAACTTCTCTTTTATTGTTTACTATGCCAAGTTTAATAAAATGATAAGGACTTACTGGTGTTTCTTGGTTTCAATCCATTAATGAACTGAAATATCTTAAATAAATAGGCCTATCTGTAGCACTGATTTTCTTTTTGAAATTTCTGATGGATTTCTTGAAGTTTTTAGGAAAATATATTAATTCTTTTAATTCATTTCCTGGATATATATTTTCTATTAATCCAGCATGAAATGCCTTATTGACAAATACTGGATCAACTCCTTCTAAGATATTGAATTTGCTACCTGATGGAAAATCTTTTTTTGTGGTATAAAATTTCATGTCATCAAGATGTTCCTCAGTAGTTTTTCTTGCTAGATTATATAGGTTTAACCATTGTTGTTTTGTTAAATTCCTATATCTTTCCTTTTCTTCTTCAAAAGAATTATTCGTTGTTTCTCTAAAAATTACTGGTCTTTGAATTTTTCCAAGGTTCTTAATCTGTTGATTCCTATTGCTAGTTGTTGTACTATCTGAGAATAGTTTTTTGTTATTTCTGTTGGTGTTAATAGTTTAGGAACTTTATAGTTATTATACATTCCTTTTGCTTCTATCCTATTTGTAAAGAATCTATGGATGATTCCACTAAACCCCATTATTGCTTTGCTTGCTTCAAGTCAATTAGTGTATATTCCTGGTTTTGGTCCATTATATATTACATAAACTTTTTGTAAATCTTCCTTTTTAACTTCATTTGCCCAATTGATTTTTTCTTTTTTCTTTTCTAATTCTTACTAGGTTCTGGGTTGTTACTGTCAGTTTCTTCAATTTATGTTTTTGGAATTTTTATTTCTTTCTGTTCAGTTTCTGTTGAAGTTTCAACTTCTTTTCCTATTGAGATTTCTTTAAGCCATTCTGGGTTAACCAAGGTATGCTTGTTTTTTAAAGATTTTTTAAGTTGTAATACATTTAGTTGTTCTCTGAGGCATTTGATTTTTGTTTCATGACTCAAGCTTTCCTGTTCTTTGATATAAATTTTTATTTCAAGAGGATCCATTCCTATAATAAAAAACATAGTTAGAGGTGCTAATTCTCTAGCTAAAGCATTTGCTAAACTATTTTTCTTTCCTGGTAAATATTCTACATCAAATTTGTAATGGTTAAACCAGTGTTGCCATCTAATAAGTCTTCCTTGTTTATAATCACCTGCAATATTAGTTCTTAAAAAATGTCCAAAATTTTTATTGTTGGTTATAACAAAGAATTTTGAACTTATAACATATATTACAAATTTTTTTTATAGATTTCTTAACAGCTAAATATTCTTTTTCATTACTATGATAATTCAATTCAAGGCCTTGGAAAGATCTTGAAGTAAATCTGTAAAGATATTCATCTTTGTTATCAACTTTTGCCTTTAATACTGCTCCCCAATATTCATGTGAATCATCTGTTTCTATTATCATTTTATCATTTGGTCCTGAATGATATAAAGTTGGTAAATCTTTTACTTGTTTTTTTACTTTATCCATATATTTAGTATCCTGATCAGTCCATTGCCAGACATAGTCTTTTTTAAGTTTTGTCTGTAACAGTTTTCTCATTTATGCTAATTTCTTTATATATGCTTCTGCATATGTTAAATATCATAAAAAATTTTGTAATTGATTTTTATCTTTGATTATACTAAGAAAATTTTGTATATTATTCAAAATATGAGATTGTAGATGATGTTTTCCATCTCCTATTTCTAATCTTAATTATTTTATTTTTTGTTGAGCAATGACTGCTTTTTTTTTCTGATAATACTATTCCTAATTTTCTGCATTCTTGTAAAACATTAATAATGTATAAATAATGCTTTGATAATTCATTACTAAATATTAAAATATCATCTATATAAACACAACAAAAATTGTGATATTTTTTGAAAATATTATCCATGTATCTTTGAAAAATACCTGGTGCTTGCTTAAGTCCAAATGGATTAACTGTTCATTGGAATTGTCCTTGAGGGTAGCTAAATGCTGTTAATTTTTGTGATTCATTATCAAGTCTTATTTTTCAAATCCACTTTTGCAATCAAAACTTGAAACATATTTATTTCCTTTAATAAGTGATAATAATTCTTCTTTCTTTGGAATAAAATAACCATCATCAATAATTTCTTTATTTACAGCTTTAAAATTTATTACTATTATCTTTTTTCCTCTTATTTTCTCAGCTTCTTTTTCTACTAAGAATGCTGGACTAGAATGTGGTGTACCGTTATCTTTTTTCCTCTTCTTTTCTCAGCTTCTTTTTCTATTAAGAATGTTGGATTAGAATGTAGTGAATTATTGGGAAGAATTACTGAGAATAATTACTTTTAATTCCAAAAGTTCTTGAATTTATTTTTTAAATTCTTCTCGATCTTTTGGGGTATAAATAATTGGTTTTACTCTTATAACTTTTAAAGGGTCTTTTAATTCTATTTTTGCTATTTCATTAGATCTATTAATATTTGAATTTAAAGGATTTTCTAAGCATACTATTTTTAATAATCTTTTTATTCATGTTAAAGCTTTATCTTCTTGTATTTCATTTAGAAAGAGGTTTTGGTCAACCTTTATGTCTAAAGAAATATTTTCTAAATATAGTTTTTATTTTTCTATATCCTCACTACGTTTTCACTTTTTATATTATGACATAAAAGTTGGTGATGAAACAATTAATGCTTTCCTGATTTTTGATACATAAATTGTTTCTCCATCTAGAGTTGTTAGGCTTATTTTATCTAAGTACTAGACAAATGGTTGATATAAGTTTAAAAAGTTGTTTACTAATAAAATATCAACTCCAGTCTCTTGTTGATAAATTGTAGGTATATGAAAGATTCTCTTACTGATACATCTGTATCTTTTAGTACTTTATTTAGATTTATTGTAATATTATTTGCAATTCTTACTACTAATTCTTTTGGTGATTGTTTCCAAAGTTTTTCTAGAAATACATATTTACTGGCTACACACATACTTGCACCTGTGACAATATATGCATGTAAATGATAATTTTTATATCCTTTAAATTTTTATTCTATCTTTATATGTGTACTATTTGGATTTTTTATGCTTAATATTTCATCCATTATTCTGAATTATAATCATAATCAGAATCAGATATTTCTAAATCTGTTATTTTTCCTTCAGTTTCTTCTAATAGATAAATATTACACGTATAATCTATATCAAATTCTTCTATTGGTTCTAGTTCAATTTTAAAAGCTTTCTCTAAAATATTTGCTTTATGGGAAAAATTCCTTTTAAATTCTTTTTTATGTTGGAGTTTATTAGGACATTTATTTACATAATATCCTTCTTCATTACATATCCAACATCTACTTTTCTTTTTTTTTCCTGATGGATAATAATTTTTCTTTTCTTCTTTTAAAATATCTTTTTATAAGGTTCTCTATTATATATTCTTCGATATTTATGAAAATTTTGTTTTCTAAATTTATATCTTTTGAATTTTCTAAATTTCTTATGCTTATTATATTTATTGTAAGGTTTTATATTACAACCATATTTTTTCTGGTGTTTTAAATCTCTTGAGTCACAATAGATTCTATCATTTCATTTTATTTGTTTGAATTCTTTTCTTTCTTGACATTTTATTATTATCCAACTCTTAAAACTTCTTATTCTTCCTCCTAAAGTGTCTGATATAGTTTGTCTATTCTTTTCATTCCATCATTCTGTCATAGTTTTATGTAAAGTTCTGGGTAATTTTTGAAAAAATATTTTCTTATAAGTTTTTTGCATAGAAGGTGGTAATTTATGATAATACATTTTATATTCACATATAAAAGAATTTATGTAAGACATATCACATATTTTCATATTTGTTAAGTGTCATTTGGCTTTAATTATTTCATTTTCACTAGATTCTGTAATATTTCTTCCTTTATCTTCTCTAATAAATTCTTTATATATTTAATTTACTACAGTATCTAAGTAATCTCTTCCTATTGTTGAATTTCCTTGCATTCTTAAATGTTGTTGTTCAGTTAAATTTAAAACCTAAACTTTTACATTTCTTGTCATTTTATGAGCTACTAAAACTTTACAAACTGAAGGGTTTGTATTTGTGGTCGTAGAAGTTTATATAATTACACTCATTTCATTAGCCTATTCATCTAAGGCTTTTTTCCATCTCTTATGCAATCTATGTCTAAAATATCACTTTTATAATTTTCATGTGGTCTAAATGCTGGTAGAATACTTCCACTAGTACCCCAATATAATCATTCTTTCATTTTAGGCAGTTGTCTTCTTCTATATATTGGTTCAGGTTCTCTTGATCTTTGTCTGTATCTATCTTCCCTATGTGGGTCAGACGTTTCTCCTATTTCTAGAATTGATCTTTTTGGGTTTGTTTTTGGTACTAATATGGGTTCCATATGAATTCTTTGGCTTAGATTTTCTTGTTCAGATTCACTTTCACTTATTATTGTCATATCATCTTCTTCTTTATTTGTGCAATGTTTTTCTTTATAATATTTTTCTAATTCTTCATTTGTTAGGGTTAACAAACTAATTAATTTTTCTATATCTTTATTTTTAGGATTCATGAATTGTTCTTCTAAGTTTTTTCTATATTCCATTAAATCCATTAAATTGTTATTATTTCTTTAGATTCTTCATATTTTCTTTGATCATTTTTGGGTATTAATGCATCAGATCTCTTAGGAGGTTCTTCTTTTAATCCTTTTAATGAATCAAATCTTAATCCATTTTCTCTTAGTATGTTATTAATATCCCTTTTTAATTCTATAATTTTTTTGTACATGTCTAACTATATTCCTTTTAATTCTTGCATATTTTTAATATTTGTTTTATCTGTAGTGTCTATTTTTTAAACTATAAGAATTAATATTTTCATTATAGATATTTAGTTTTTACATACACTTGTTAGGCTATTATTTTCTTCTAATTGTATTTCTAATAGTTTGTCTTCTACCATAACTATTTCATTGTAGACTAATTCTTTTATTTCTTCAATTTCCTCTTTTAATTCTTCTATTTCTCTATTTCTTTTACTAACTTCTGCCTGAGTATCTGTAAATCTTATTCTTTGTATATTATCTTTTTTTAATGATATCAGAGGTTTTTCTTTAATATCTAGATTCCATTCATCAGGTATATTCTGATAATGTTTCTAGTTTCTTTATTACTTGTCCTATTTTTTTGAAAGTTTTATCTATTTTTATGAATTTATTTTGTCCATATATTGAACTATTGTGACTGTTTGTTAATGAATATCTTACTAGGTAATGGATTGAAAATGAGTGGTTTTCGTCTTTTATTAGATTTCATCGTTCAAAGTCACAAGCTAAGCTTAGTACTTGGTTTAGATTTTTATCACGGATATTGACAGCAAATCTAGGATATGCTATAAATTTTAATTTTTGATATCCTAAATTTTCATTAATCATTCCTAACAGAGCATCTTTTCTGTTTGTTATTTTATTATCTAATAATGCTAACTTAATTGGTATATCTATTCATTCTCTAAAGTGTACTTTTATTAAAATTTGTATTCCTTCTAAGTAGATATATCCAATTTTTTCTCTATCTTTTTCGAGAATTTTTGATAATTGTTTCATAATAGTTTCTTTATCAATTAGTGGTATATTAAACATTCATTTTGCATCCGCTATAGTAACACTCATTTCTTTATTATTAATGCCATAATATATTATATCTTTTTTTTGAAATAATTTTCTTATTATTTTAGAGAATGATTCTTCTCTAAGTCCATCTTTTTTTTTTTCCCTTAAGATTTAGTTTTGATTTTTGAATTTCTTCAAATTTCTTTTTACTGAATATCATTTCTTGTGAAAAATATCTGAAAATGTCTTGTGTTTCTACATCCATTATTTCTTGATTTTCTATTATTTCTGACATTTTTAAGTTATGTATATTTTTATATTGTTTGTAAGCTTTTACAGATTTTTATTAGTTTTTGTAAGGTGTTACAAATTTTTATTTTGTAAAGTACTACAGATTTTTAGTGTTATGTAAGGGTTACATAAATTTGGGGGTACGAATTTAGTGATAGGTGATAGATGTTGATAGTATTACTCTAATATTTATTTAACCATTTCAATCATTGTCATTAAAAAAATAGTTTTCGTTATTTATGTCAGTTATTTTTCAATTAATTAAATTATTTTATAATTAATCATCATATATTAGTTATTTCGAGTACGTACATATATATATATATATATATATTCGGCGGTTTCAACATTTAAGGCATTCTAATAATCGTTAGTTTGATGTTTCATATATGTATATATATAATATGAGTTGGTGGTTTCAACATTTATGGTATTGTAATAATCGTCACTTTGATGTTTCATATATATAACATAAATGAGATGGTGGTTTCAACATTTAAAGTGCTTAGTCATTCTCTGTTTCATATGGCATCAATGAATAGGTGGTTAATTAGCCATTTTATGTATAAATAAGATAGCTGTAAATGTTAGAAGTAATTGTCAATTTCATATGGTATGAATGTGTGGGTGGTTTAGTCTTTTTATAATAAAGAGTATGTAGTGGGTTTGTGGCATAATTGTTTAAAACATTAATTTTGGGGACATTTTGAGAATTTTAGTTTTAAGAGCTAAACCGGCTCTTTTAGAGTAGAATATATATTATTATTATTATTATATAAATTTGTCTATGTGTTATTTGACATTTTTGATGATTTTATCTTCAAATTTTTACTTTAATTACAAAATTATCATTATTATTTATTTTATTTGTTTAATATAATGATTACATTATCTTATTATGAAGATAAGATTGTAAGAAATACTTTTTTTTTTTCACAATGAATCTTACATGACTTAAAATACATAATTATACATTTGAATTAAATTTTTTGTCCTTTTCTTTTAAAATAATTGGTTAGAAAAATCAATTTTTATTTTGAATGATTTTTTCAATAAAATTTTCCTTTAATTACAAAATTATCAATGCTATTTATTTTATACATTTATTGATAATGATTAAATGTTATGTTTGATCAGATTTCTATCCAGTCTTCGTTTCCTGCCACGTCGATCCTGTGCGTTGCAAGCAAACCATGTTAGAAGGTACGACATTGTGGGGTGTCGTATTCACTCTGATGCTTAAGTAAGGTTATTGAGAGAATAATTAAGATCAAAGGAAATTTTAGTGATTTTGAGAAAAAGCTTACGTGTACATTTTCAAGTTATGAAGCTCTATTTAAAGGGTTTGGATGAATGACATTTTAGTAAATAAATTGTATTAATTAATACTTATATTATTTAATAATAATATAAGTATCATAGCCATTAATGCACCTTATTTAATGAAGAATAACATAAAGGTTTACTGACTGTACCATTTGAATTTTCTCCTACTGACGTGGATCGATTGAATTGTACCACACATACATTGTTTAGTTTGTACCCAACATAAGCTCTCTAGGCAGCTTGGGCCGCTTTGGCGCGATAGGTGGTATAGATTTTCTCTTAGAGTACGATGGCTCATTAACAGTTGATTTTGAGACATTTTGATTGAGACGGGTAGTTGGTATCCCAAATTTTTTCATTCCATTGTATTATCATGGTCGTAAGCTTTTCAACGCCTATTTTCGTGCTAAAAATTTGAGTCCCTGTTGAAAAGTTAAGAGAGGTCAAACTTTAAAAAAAGTCAACTACAAGTACTCGGGTTTGACTTTGCAAAAGAGTTTGATTTTGAGCATAATTCTCAAAAATCTTTTCCTTATCTGACTCCTTAGATTCATATATGATGGGTTGTTGATATCTGACCTACCAGTATTTTTAAAGACCTAGTCACTCTCAACCAAGTCACTTCAGAATCCAAGAATCAAAGTTTTGGGAGAAAAAGAGTTTTGGGAATAATAGTTCACTCAATTCTAGCAAGGTAAGTGGATCAAAATTCAATTTTTTACCTTTTTTCTTTAACTTTGCTTTGAATATATGCATGACTTAAGAATTAGGTAGAACAGAATGGACCCTTAGAAATGTTTTTACTTTTCCTTTTGATCCAACTTGGTAGACCAAGAAATTTTCTAGAGAGTTTTCATCAATTTTTTTTTTCATGTGTGGACCAAGAGATAATTGTTCATTGGGAATATTTTTTACCTTAGGAACTCATTATTGGAAAAAGGGCACACACTCATTGTAAAATCCCCCCACAGAAGTAGAGTTTTCATGATTGACTACTATCCTGAAAATATTGGAATTGGGAATGGGAACCCATGAAAGAATGGGACATAGCATGGAGGTTAGAATTTAGGATCCCGTAGTCAAATCAAGACGAGACCGGCCCAGCGAGGTTGGGACGTGGAGGTTGAGTTGGAGGATGTTGACTAGCCAATCGACTGGCCAATAGGCGCTCCGATCAGCTGGTCGAATTGACAGTGGTGTCGATGACTCCCATTCTAATGAATTCGATGATTTCAGTGCAAAACTGGGCCTTCTGTCTAATTTTTCTCCTCGTTCTAGCTGTGATAATTTCATGGAGGCTCCTAGTTCCATTTCTGGTGAATATGTTTTTGAAGGACACCCAAATGATGACCCAGAGATAGAATTAGGTTATGAAGTTGATTCTTTGGTGCCCTTTACAAACCAACCTTCCCAGACTACACTATAGCAATAGCTGAGTATGAGGAGTATAATGATGATTCTAACTCCACGGGGTGTGTGTCTTCAGCTAAGGAAGAGGCCCAGGATCTTGCTAAAGTAGGGGATGGCGCTTAGATTCAAGGCTCAGCTAGCACTCAAAAGATAGTGCAGGTGACACCTATCTCTATTGTGTTGTCCAAGAAGATCGGTCTTCTGTAGTAGACTTAGGCTTAGACCTAAGAAGTTCTTTTTCCTAGTTGTTTTCTTTTACTTTTGCAGTAGTACTTGGCAAGTTTAGTCACTTGGCCAGGAGCATGTCTTGAGTAAAATGATTAGCTTTTTGACTCTATTCTTTTGTCTTACTTCACATTTTCCTTGATAGAAATTTTTGACTTGTGAATACAGAAAAGAGTTCATCCATGGTAATTGACTTGGTATTTTTTTGTTTCTTGTTGTTTCCTTCGAAACTTAGAACCGAGAGCTACCCTTGGTATTTTGGTAAGGCATTCTCGGTGCCCAAATGACCTTAGAAGGCCACAATTAACTTTAGTGCCCTTAGGAAATTTCAATTGGGACATTGTCTCCTTAAGAGATCATCGCTTGGACCTTAGGAAGCACACTTAGCTTAGTTGTTGAAACTTGGACAGGATAAGCATAGTGACCTTAGGAAATAGGAATGTAGGAAATTTTTCGTGGTGTTTCTAGGTTTTAGCTCAAATGTCTGAAGCATTGCATAACCTAAATGGCATCCTCCTGAAAGTGAATGTACTAAATGGACAAGTGAATTTTGTCTTTTCTTGATCCTTTGGAGCAATGGGTACCTGAAAATAACCTGAAAGACCAACCAAAAAATAATAGCAAGTGTCTCTAGCTAGTCTTTCTACATTTGCTCAATGAAAGAAAAGGGGAAGTGATTCGTTTTGGTGTACAAGTTCAATCTCCTAAAATCAAATTATATACCCAGATTTGCTTATTTTTAAGGTGAATAAACATTTTGACCAAATTTGCTATACGAAAACGCTTTGGTCTTTAACTTTTATGATTTTACCCTTATGTGATTTTATCATGTTACATATCCAACTTTCTAGATAATTTTGGTCTTTTAATCTTCTTTTCTTTCTCTTTTTTATTTCCTTCACTTTGGTTTCGTTATCGGCAGTCAATGATATCGATTTGCTACATCATACCCTAGAAATTCCTTATAGAAGGAGAGTTATGGTTTCTCGATGATAGATATGAGATTGATAGGGCTGAGAGTGTTTTCAACGTAAAAGGAGGTGAAGACAATGACAGAGTTCCCAAAATGACAGATGATAAATATAAGCCAGAGACCATTAGTGTCCCTTAATCGAGCTTTGATGTTCGTCTCTGCTAAGAAGAGTTTGATTTTTAGAGTATCAAGTTTTGGAAAAGGCCAAGGTAGAATCTAGAGGAAGGAAAATATCTTAGCAACTTGCAAAGTGATTCGTCTCAGGTTGCAATGGAGGTTTCTTGGTGAGGATGAGGCCAATGATGGTATGGAGAAGACCATTGCAGATTTGGCTAAGTAGATATTTTTTTGAGCTAATATTGTGTGATCCTTGGTTGCTAGCATTTTAATATTAACTGGTTCAAGCCTTATGTTTCTTACTATCGAGTTTTATGTTTTCTTATTGCTGAGTCTGTTCAATAAATTAGTTAGTTTGTTTTGATGTTGGATTTGGTACTTTTCTATTTTCTAGTTTTATTGTCTTGTTGTGGGTCTGGTTATTAGGTTCTTGGAAGTACCTTTGTTGCTCTTACCTAGTTGGAATGCTGGTGAGCTTTTTGATCTTTTTTGAACTTCTTCTACTAGTTTGATGCTAGATACTTGTAGGTGATGATTCCTTGGATAGAGTTTTGCTATTGAAGATGGAATCAACTTTCTTTGTTTATATGTTTTGGGTGTCCTTTCAAATGATAAATATAAGCCATAGATAGATTTTTTTTTTTTTTTGAATTTTAACATTTTTCACCAAGTTAATTTGATTGTTTTCATCTGCACATGAACAATGGGTATTTATTGAATTTTAGGTAGTTGTCATTGGACTTACTTGACATATAACAAATGTTCTACTTTTTGGTTTCTCTATTTTGGGATTTAGTCTCTAAAATGCACTTTGTATAGAAATTGGCATTTTGGGAAATTTGGAACTGGGTTTTGCAGATATGAGTGAAATTAATAAAGAGAGATTAAAGGGTGTCTTTTGCAAATACTAAATGATTTGTTTTATTTATCTCTGTTGTTGTATGTAACATGTTACATATATCTCTGCTATTATATGTAAAATATTACATATATTTTTGTTGTTGTATGTAACATGTTATATGCACCTCCACTGTTGCATATAACATGTTACATACACCTTTCTCTTGTAAGTAATACATTACATACACCTCTATCATTGTATGTAACATGTTACATATACTTCTGTCGTGTATGTAATATATTATATACACCTCTGGCATTGTATGTCACACGTTACATACACCTCTGTCATATTATGTAAAATATTACATACTTATTCGGTGAGGTTGCCGGAGCTTCGGTGAGATCATCGGAGCTCTGGGGATGTAGCCGGTCAAGTTGTTGAAACTTTGGTCAGTTTACCAGCAAATTCGTCGGAGCTTCAATGTATTTGTTTGTTAGCCTTAAATGGCATTTTAGTAATTTTTTTGATTTTTATGTGACTAAAACTTACAATTTTGTATATATTTTTGCTAATTTTGGAAAATGTTAACCTACAATCTAAATGTAAGCTATTTAAGTTCAAAGCTCTTAAAAATCAATACACATCCTCTAACCTGTAATTGTCCTAGTGAGCACTAATTCATTTTTCTCATTCCTAATCACAATTTTTTTTGAATTTCTTAGATACTGTATGAACGGGACTAACCCACTTATTGTCAGCTATTGGGTATATGATTCTTATTGCTAAGAGTTTCAACACTTTTTTTTAACTACCTCTTGCATGATGGGATTTAATCTTCATTGTGCTTCTCTAATTGGTTTGACATTGTCCTCTAAGTTGATCTTATGCATACACATTGCTGGACTAATGTCTCTAATGTCTCCTATACTCCATCCTATGGCTTTCTATACTTTCTAAGCTCTCTCATTAATTTTTTCTCTTGTTTTGGATGAGTAGAAGATATAATAACTGGATAAGTCTCTCCCTCTCCCAAAAATACATATTTTAGGTGTTTAGGTAATTCTTTAAGCTCTAGCTCAGTTAGAGTTGTTTCATTCTCAAGTGGGGTATCTAATAAATCTAAGGGTGTACTAGAGTCATCTATAGGTGTAACATTATCTAACAACTCACTGTACTCCTTAGTTTCATCATCTAAGATTTCATCTATCTCTCCAATTGTAAGTGCTACCTCTAATTTATCATCTAATCTATCATACACAAAAGTATCATTGACAATAAGATCCAAGCAATCAACAAATGAGCATTCATCAATAGAAGATATAGAAAGATACAGAGAAGAATCAAAAACTTTAAAATGCACAGCCTCTCCCAAGACGGTCATAATTAACTTCCCAATTTGGATATCAATTATGATTTGGGTGGTTGCCATGAATAGTTACCTAAGAGAATTGTATGCTCTTTGTCAAAAGATGGGTTTTCCTGTATGTCTAAAACCACAAAATCGACAGGTATGATAAGCTTATTGATGTGTTAAATTTAGTACTCGCAAGTGTACGAATCACTCGTAGAAAGGTGATAAGCAACTTCCAAGGTCGGTCTCTCAAGGAATTGCAGTGGTTCTAAATAACTAACTTTTTAATCTAAATAGAGTTCTAATGAAAATAAAACACTAATTAAAAAGAGTTCTAGTAAAACTAAAACTCTAAGTAACTAGAATCCTAAAGCTAGTAAAATTGTAAAAAGGTGTTTGATTTGTAACGGGAACAAAGTACGAGCAATTAAACGAAAACAATATCGCAAGTAACAATCAATTCAGATAAATTTGATAATCAATGGAGGATGTATGGACGTTTAACTTGGTTGACCATGTTTGCATCGAAAAGGTATGGTGAAAGAACATGAACGTCCTATATAGACAAAATTACCGGCTTTCCTTTTAATTACGAGACTGCCTTCGGTCGGGGTAAATCTCTTTGTTGATTAACTAATTAACTGCCTACGATCGAGGTAAATCAAATAGTAATCAAATTACGCACAAGGAAAAACATGCCAATCAAATTAATGCTATGACTAAGTCACTAAATTGAAGCTTTGATTAAGTGTTTCGGAATAAAGTTAAGGTGACGTTCCTATAACTAAATTCTAAGATCTTTCAACCTAACTACGAATCTCAAATTGGCCCATGCTAATTCATAATTAAATATCTAAACATGCTCTTAATCAAAAAGTAATTTGTTTATATTAAATCAATAAAAGATACACCATACACAATTCTAGCAAACATGGCAACGCTAACTAAACATCCATAATAAAACTAGCCACTCATGTTCATATTAATATTCATAGACAAATAAAATATGATCATACACTCCAACGAAAGAAGAAGAAAATAGAATTCTATAACAACAAGGAAACCTAGATCTAAATACCGCTTTATGGATTGGATAGCGTTCTTCTCCAAAAGCTTTATCTTCGATTGTCGATGGCTTCCTTGGATCTTTAGAATGGTTTCTCTCACTTCGTTTGAGTGTAGCAAAGCTCCTAAAACTGATTGAATTGCTTGTTTGGTCGCAAAATTATTGTGTGTAAGAGTTGTATTTGAGTTCTGTTGTAAGGGGGGCTCTAAGTGGGTATTTATAGATGTAAGGGTTTACACAAATCCTGATTGCCATAGGAATAGGCGCGCCGCGGCATGCATTTTTTCCGCCGCGGCGCAACACAAAAATTGGAAATAATGTCAAAACCCGAGAGCTCCCCGCCCCGGCATGACTTTTCCTCGCCGCGACGAACGTTGTCTTCAATTTCTTCACGTTTATCCTCTTACATATGTGATGGCTCGTTATGTAAGGCTTACATATTTGTCTCGTTTAGCCCGTAACTTGTGATCTGAGCGCCGTAAGTGTTCCGTCTTTGCGTGTTTTCATTATTTGACTCATTTGACGCTAAAAACACCTGAAATGCACTAAAACATACCCGTGACTTCGAAAGGATAGATTTATGAAAATAATCAAATAAACAATCATAACAAATCTATATTTTAAACAATTAAGCACAATTAATCATGAAATATAAGTGCTTTTCGAGCACTCATCACTTATTTACCTATATAAGTAAGTCCTTAACTATGCCCTTCAGATATTTAACAGATCTATTTGCATGTTGAAGGAACGTGGTTGTGGATTTTAGCTCTCCCAAACCTAGCTGCAAGAAAACAGAGTAAGGCATCAAATTTACACTAGGACCCAAATCAAGCATAGCCTTAGCTACTTTCCTATCCCACATAGTAATATTGATGATAAAACTTCTAAGATCTTTTAAATTTCTAACAATTTCAAACACTACTATTTCATTAAGCTCATACATTCTTTTCTTGGTGTTTAGTTGTTTGAATTCTTTTTCATAAGAAGGTATATTTCTGATCACATCTAACAAAGATAAATTCATATTAATTTAGAAAGCATGTTAAAGAGATAAGAGAATTTCTTTTCTTGCTTACTATCATTTAGGCGAAGTGGGAATGGTATTAGTGGTCGGTATGACTCTGATGATCTGTGGAATTGAAGAGTAGTATATGACTCTCCAATTACTTCCTTGGGAGGTTCATCATATATGACATTTGACTCATTACCTCCCTTGGACATTGTATGTTTACCTTCCATGTTACATACACTAAATGGTGAGTCATAGGAAATATATGGTAAATTCTTAGTAACCACCCTACCATTTCGAAGGATTGTGATAGTATTTTCTTGGTTAGGTTGACTGCATAGCTTTTCTTTTTCTTGTCTTTGCATATGTTTAGGTAGCTGCCCCACCTGTATTTCCATCCTTTTCATTGAAGCTTCTAAAGAGTTCAACTTTTGATCATTTTTACTTGGTTGTCTCTACTCACTTGAATGAAACCATTCAAGCTATCCTCTAAGGTTGGTCTATTGGGTTGATTTGGTGGAAATTGTCTATTTATGTTTTGGCCTAGCATTTGGTTTTGGGACAATTGTTGGTTGTTTTGCTTCCAAGCAAAGTTGGGGTGATTTTTCCATCCAGAATTGTAGGTATTAGAATAAGGGTCATTCTTAGGTTTAGGTTGGTATCCTTGCAATAAATTAATCTCCTCACTAAAACCTGCTTAAGAATCACCTGTAAAAGAACAAACATTTTTCCTATGCCCATATGTACCACACACTTCACATACCTTTTGATTTGGCATTTGATGCACATTCTTGGTAGTAAGGAGTTGCACTTGTTTAGTCAACTCTGCAAGTTGCATGGCTATCTCATTGCTGGAGCCTAGATCAAGTTCATTGACTATAATTCTCCTTCTTCTAGCACTCTTTTGTTGGGAATTATCTCCTAACATATCATAAAGCTCATATGTTTCCTTTGTTGTTTTCTCACCCACAGCTCCACTCGAAGCATTGTCAACTGTATACTAACACTGTTGTGTCAATCCATCATAGAAAAATTAATTTTGTAGTTGAAGTGAGAAGTGATGATGTGGACACTGTATCAAAAGTACCTTGAGCCTATCCCAAGCTTTGTGAAAGGGCTCTCCATCCCTTTGTGCAAAGATTGTTATATTTGCCTTAGGTCGATAGTCTTTTGGTGGGAATAGAACTTATTCATGAATTTTTTGTAGACTGCTTACCAAGTGGTTAGAGAGCCAGGTACCAAAGTCTTGAGCCAACACTTAGCACTATCTTTGAGGGTGTAAGGAAAACACATAATCTTGAGTTGATCTTCACTAGGTGTAAGGAAAACACATAATCTTGAGTTGATCTTCACTAAGTTCCTACAGTGGAAATGTTTATACAGTAGCATAAAAATATCGAATAAAGTTCAAGGGATCCTCATCAGGAATACTATAGAAAGAAGGTAGCATGAAACAATGAATATTTTTTAATTTATAATTCTTAGTTGCCTCTTAAATTTGAATGCACGATGTGGCAGTCTCAATAATTAGCCTTGCATATTGCTTCATCACCATCTGCCTAGCTATGCTTTCACCCATTATTACTTGTAGTTGAGATTTTTCTACTTCCTCCTGAATGTTAGTATCCAATTTTTTTGACAAGTATTTGACCCTGTGGATGTTATCAATGAAAGAAGCGAGTTTTTTTTTCCAAAGACCTCCTACCTTGCATATACTAACAAAAAGCAAACATAAATCAAAGTAACATGGTAAACCCACTTAGACTCCAATCTTAAGTGGTAATATCCACGAGTTGCTGAAGGCAATCTTTCAGCAGCCAAATTCACTAAATAAAAAAATAGTTATTACAAACTTAATAAGGCAAGACACCAAATATCTCTATCAGTCAGGGACCACCTGTCCTGACTAACTAGGCTGGTATCGCTAACTGTTTCTATAGCTATTTTGATCTTCACTGAATCTGGCTCACCTCTACAGACACAACACCACTTAGTGTGGTGCAAATACGTGTAATCAGTATCCGTGTACAAATAATATGCAATTTACCCAAAATATGATTTTAAAATAAAAATACCTCGTATCAACAATACAAAAATAACTCGACATATGTTGATACAAAAATTCACTTCTTTTGTATTGTTATTATGAAAACTCCATTTGATAAAATATTTTTAACAAACTCTGCTACCATCTCGTATTTCAATACATAAACAACATTCGATGTATTGAGAATACAAAAAATCCTTTTGAAAATAATTAACAAAAATCTCCAAGTGAAAAACCAACTCTGAATCAATAATACAGAATAACACTCAACATATTAGTGATACAGGAAAAATATATTTTCGATAAAAATATTTTATACAACACCACAAATTAGCACAAAGAGTATGAGAAAGGGGGATTAAAGAAATGTGAAAAGGTGTGATTAATAAGAGAGCAAAAGGGGGTATTTATATCTGATTTTTCAATTTCTAGGACCCTTATTGACCATTGTGAGCCACTGGAGAGACTTCCGTGAGACTTTGACGAGCTAATAAAAATAAGTTTTTTCAAAGGGAAAATTTCACCAAATAAAAATCCATAAACACCTACCAGCTTAGGAAAACAAATATAAGTAAAAACACATTTTAACATGCAATTTATATCCTCCCAACGACCCTATGGTATGTGCATAAAAAAACATATAATAATATTAAGATCTACATGAGTGTGTGCAATAATGAGCACAAGCAAAGCATTGTACATAGAGGTAGACAAAATGCTATGTGAAATAAATAGACTCCATGTTTTACACACGGGAACGCCAATAAAGACACTAAGAAATTATAATCTCCCCCTTTGACTTTCTGTGGCAAAACATTGCACAACCTATATAAGGTAAGCATCAAACATAATATATTCATGCAAGATGATCTAAAGAAGTTCATTCCTACGAACAAACTTTGACACATACAAGACACCCCTAACACACTTACACTCTAAGTACATTTGTTTTGTAGTGCTCCATCCATCTTCATAAATCAACACATCCATCTTGATGCAATCACCAGCTCTATAAGAGCTATAACATCTAAAACTGCATCTGTACCCTACACACATGAAACAAACACATACCTGTGAATGTATCTTGTAGAACTATATATAGTCTAACAAATACTATCATGTCACCCCTACACAGGCACACACTAATAGGCTAAGCACAAGTTGTCAAACAAACTCCTCCTGACTTCATATAACACTCCTCCTGAATGTTTGCAAGTAAGATAAAAGGATGGGATGCAAACCTACACTCACATCCCACATAAAGTAAAAAACAGATGTAAACACGTTGTGTAACATACAAACTTCTCCCACTTTTTGACACAGAAAGTAAAAAAAAAAACCCCAATATGTGAGAGAGAAGGAAAACAATATGCAATAATTCTATACTCATACAACATATGTAGAGAGGAAACCAAGCATAAGTAAAAGAGACAGTAGTAAGTACATAACCAAGAAATTATATTTTATTAAATTCAAAGTTTTTATTACAAGATTTTTAGAAGAAGTAATAAAACACAAAAAAATAAAGAAAAACTATGATTCTCTCTCCCTTCATCTCTATCAGGAACTCATTGAGAACCTTTTCTGGACTCCCTATGGTTAGAAGGGTGGGATGATGGTTGTAGGAGATTAGGAAACTCAACACCAAAGTTAGCAAGTTGACCAAACATGTGCGTAAAGGAATTAAACGACTGAAGCAGTTGAATGTCTAAATCTCTAAGATGAGCACCAGTGTTCACACCGAGTTAATCTTGGAACGATCCACCCTACTAAAAAGGCTGAACAGATGATTGAGAATCAGAGGACAATAGAGAGCCATGATGGGTCTGCTAATGATGCTCAATTCTATTCACCTTGTCATTAATGTTCATTAAGATCTCTTTGTAGAGTCTGTATTCTTGATGCTCTTCAAAAAGATCTTCAAGAACCTTGTCCAATCGTTAAGTCAAAGCATCCACCTTTGCATTCAACAAGACAAACTCAGAAGATTGAGGAGGAGGGACAAGAACTGAAGTAGAAGGGGCAGAATGAGAGGCATTCTGATAAGAAAAAGAAGGCTAAGAGTTTTTAAAAGAAGGTTGAGAAGCTTGAAGGTGTTTGATAGAAAGGGGAGTATGACTATACATAAAAACATTAATTGGATCGCCAAAGATAGAATGTTTCCAGTGAGTAATTAAAGAAGGGTAATGAAGAGTAAAAGAAGAACGAGAGAAGGAACATAAAATAGTGGTTCTAAAGATCATACTAGCAAGATCTATAGTCTCATCATCAAGAATGGCACAAAGAAAATATCCCTTGGCATGAAGCACAAAAGAGACATGAGTGCAAGGAAAGACGCAAGCAGAAACAACTTGCAAATGCATGCATCCAAGAGAGGAACTGTTAACAAAAACAATACCTCTAGTAAAAGAAGTGTCAGGTCTAGCAAGTTTGGAAGCCATGATAAACTAATTTTGAGTTTTAAGATGCTCAAATTCATCAAAAAAGTTAAGACCGACAAGATTTTCATATTCGAAAGGGAGAACGGGAAAAGAGGGATTTTTCAAGTTCGAAAGAGATAAGAGGTCTAAGACATTATCTCTAGAAAAGGTGACCTTGCGTCCCCTTAAGGAAAAATAAAGAGAGAAGTGAGGAGTGAAATGAGCAAGTATCGCAAAATAAAACTCTACTACAAAAGTAGGGTCATAAGAGTAAGCAAGAGAATAAAGAGAGAAGCAAGAAAATTATGCAAACCTTTCTTGGATAGTAGGAAACTCCTCAATCAAAATAGCATACTCACAAAGGCATGATAGAGACTTCTTAGGTTGGGACTCAGATCCACTGGATGGAGAAGATCTTTTGGGTTGTCTAGGCATTTTGTGAAGAGAAAGCGGGGTAAAAGTATTTAAAGAAAAATAAAAGTAGTTTAGAGGATAGTAGGCAAAATTTTTTGAAGGTAGGAAGTGTTTATAAAAGTTTGTGGTTTGAAACAAATGGGAAAATTGGGTTTATATAAGAAATCCGTACCCCTCGCTGACCCTTCGTTAAGAGGGTCGATGAGGTACTTGTGAGTTGTAAAATACAAACTCGATGACGCCACAACAAACCCCTAGCAAATGGTCGGCAAGAAGTCAGTGAAAGTGCTCAGCAAGCAACCCTAAAGAGTGAGTTGAGAGAAAAAACCTTTAAAAATTTAGTAAAAAATCATAGAAAAATATTTAAGCATATTTAAAAAAAGAAAGAAGAGTATAAGAAAAATAAAGACATTTAGAGAAAGAAAACGAAATGCAGAAGTATACACATATAGAGAATGTACAAAAAGAGAGAGAAAAGAAAAAGAAAACTCAAAACAAACTAACTTACAATAAAAAATAGTGTGATCAAATTGCATATCTCCATCTGAAAAAGAAGTGATGAGGGGCAACATGAGCATAGTGTAATCTCTGGTCCATATGAGCTTGTGGAGTATGAACCACTTGAGTGTTCTTAGTTTTATAAATTCTCAAATGGCTTGTCGAACGGTCATACAAATGACTAGGAGGGTTTTCAGAAAGTTTTGCCCTTTCTTTACTATGTCACTAGTGCATAATGCACCCAAACACAAAATGCTCAGATGAGCTACAGTAGGTATATCCTGAGAAGTTATAATGAGAATAGCAAGGGGAGATCTCCTAATACTGCTTCGACCATATCTTGGACACTGGTTGGCAAGGTGGCCAATAGTACCACAAGAATGATAACTACGAATCTGAGAGTGAGAAGAATTGGATCTCTGTCTTTGAGGAGTAACACAAGAAGGAGAGAGAGTGGTAGAAGTGTCTTCATTGTGTCTCATACTGGGGTGAAAGCTCAACTTTTTACAGTGAGGTTTGATATGCCCACCCTTACCACTATGGTGTCCCATTTTTGAATGTTTGCACTATTTAACTTTCTTGAAGCTAAAAATACCTAAAATGCGTAAAAATATATATGTGATTCTGAATAAGCAAATGATTAAATAAAAGTGTTATAATTAAATAAATTTATTGCAATTATGCATAATAAATCACAAAATATTAATGTTTTTCAAGCACTCATCACAACCTCCAACCTGCTTCTTACTAGTTTCTAGCATGTGAAGCAATCTAGAAATATAAAAAGAAAAATAAATAGCCTAAACTACACTAACCTAAATCACTTTTTTAGAATGTCATGTTTGCATTTAGTATATGCAATGAATCTTTAAACCCTTGGGTAGCCCTAATGGACGAGTTATAGTCTCATGAGAGCTTCAAGTGATGATAGCCACAAACATTCTAAGACAATAAAGCAAACAATGACTCTAAGCGTGCTCAAATTAATCCATGAATATGTCTCAAAAATTGCCTTTGGCATATGGCGCATGAAATAGTTGACATCTGCCAAAGCTTAAAAAAAATCGAAACATCAAATTCATTTTCCTAATTGGATCTTGAGCAACGAATCAAACCACAAACTCGTCAGTTATAATACCGGATTGTGCCATGCATAATATTCATAGATTATATTTTCGGTCTCAAGATTGTGTAAATTAAATATGAATGAAAATTTACAATCACAAATTTCATAGGCTTACCTTCTAAATCCATCTCCACTAATATAGAAACCATAATTACTTTGAATCAATATGATTTAATTAAATTTGTAATGTTAAGCTAACACTTGGGCTTAAGAAAAAACGGGAAGGTTTTCTCAAAAAGATAAGAGCACTTGACATTTTAGGAGTAACACAACTAGTTAAAGTTGTTCAATAAGTCACAAATTCATCCAACTTTCCAACCAAATATTTTCTTCTCTCCTATTGTGTAAATTTCATGTTTCCTTTTTACCTTCATTTTATTTCTCTCTTCCTTTGTATCTCTTGCTTGTTATGATTTTTTTAATACTATGTATAAAATTTTAATTGCAAACATATCTATTATTATTATTATTATTAATCAAGAAAGAAAGAGACACTTAACTCCATTTATATTTAAATGCCTTAGAAAGGTTAGATGTTATATTGAGTACTCTTATCACTAAAGGTGGGACAATATGCATTTTTGGCTCATCAAGGTGAGTAATTATAGGTTTAAGAAAGAGAAATTCTAAGGTCAAATTATATCCTAATTAAGCTAAAAAAAGGGAGACTATGGATGAAATTATACGGTTAGGCTTGAAAAGTTCAAGTGGTCCAAAGACGACCTAAATCACTTTCTAAGTAATGAGTAGTTCTATTATTTAGCCTCAATGGATTTTCAAGTAAGTTCTAGAATTTTTTGATACTTTAAATGTATCATGAACATACATACATTGCAATAATCCAAAATATTTATATTAACAAAATAAACTACCACATACCACAAAAGTCTCAAAATAGATGAACCTAGCATTTGTATGTCTTTTTACTAAAGGCAAAAATTATTGTTTTTCTTATAACAATGCCATTACAATCATGCTAATATCAAAAAAATTTAAATTGATTTGATCAAACTAAACTTAACCTAATAAAAATAAAGGAAAAGAAATTCTAAAGACAAATAGAATTATTTTTAAAAAATGGTCATAATTCATGCTCATCAAAATAGTTTTTTCACCCCCAACCTAATTCTTACATTATCCTATCAAAGAAACAAAAACATGAAATCAAGTAAAAGATTAAGAAGTTACCTCCATTTTGAAGTATATTATGTGTGCATTTCAATATAGCTCTGTCTCACTAATTCTTTGCCTTTATTAAATTATAGCATTTGTCTCTCGTATGGCATGTTAAGTGAAATCTTATAGTTTGCATCACATCTCAATGGTTGAATTAGAACTCAATACAAAGCAAACTAAAACAATAACCACTAAGAAAAGTTAATTGTTTAAGTACATAACCAAATAAAAAAAAAACTAAAAATAAGAAAAAAATCAAACATAAAAATTACAAAGGCAAAATGAGGCTCAATCCTCTATATCATCTTGTTGTTGTTTTTCTTCTTCTACTAGTTGCTCTTCAGGTGGTTGATAAAATGAAGCCATGATTGGGATAATCTGGGGCTCTACTCCACTTTGAGTGAGTTGATAATTTAAGATAAGGTGGAGTAATGCTTGATATTTATGTGAGTACTTCATTTGCTTATAAAACTAAGCTGGTTATTGGCACTAATACTCTTGCATTTTTGCCATCTTTTTCTCCAGTCTACCTATTGTTTCCTTTGTTGTAACACTCTAGGAAGAAGTACTAGTATGCTTTTTGCTTCTTTGCCCTTCTTTATTCCCACTGGTGAAGTGTCTCGCGTAAGAGTAGGTTAGGGATTTTGTAGGATGTAATAGCACCTCACTTGTATCATATCAAACTCCTTACTTGACACATAGGGTAGTGATAAGCTATGGGAAAAAGTAACTCACATTGTGGTGCTTGGTTGAGTGCAATACCCTTTGATGTATGGTCAACCTGACATAAATAGTTTTACCAGTTTCTATTGAATACTGTAGGATGCCTCGTTATCTATCCACAGAGCTATAATGCTAGGTTGGCATTAATCTAGAGCACACAATGTATTGTCAAATATGAGAGACGAGTTTTAGATGTTTTGCTTGGAAACTATTAACCTTTCTGCCCAACATCACTTATTCCAAATTTCCATTAGTGAGTGAATTTTTAATTTCCTCATAATCTACTTCCTTCATGTAAGCTTCATACTCACTATCAAGAAGGTCCCTCAATCTACAATAAGCATTTATGATTGATCTAAGGAAAGTCACCTTAACACCTCTCACTCACACCATGCCATCTTGGGCTTTCGTACATTTGCTTAGAATTCCCAAATTAATGAACTTACACCCGCTTCGGGAGCTTGTACAATCTTTTTCCATCCTAAGGCCAAAATTCTATCGGTTATGCTGGATAGCCCCTTTCTTCAAAGTCAAGTCCCTTCTCCATTACGAACCCCTTATTTCTTTTAGTGATACCTTGTACGCTCTTTAGCTTCCCTACTGACAAACTTAGAATTATCATAATTCCTCTCCTCGACCATTTTCCCTTTTCCTTTAGACCTACTACCCTCTCCAATTTTCCTTTTGGTGCCATAATTCTCACTTTTGAATTTTTCTCAAATTTCTCTCCTCCAAATCCCACACTTGAATCAAAAAATTGTTTTACATAATCTCACAATTTCCAAATAAAAGTCACTAAATAAAGTGCAGAATATATAAAAATTACCTTATTTGAATGGATTGCACTCTTGGAAGAAAAACCCTCAAAATTTGAAAACCTTAGGTGCTTGTAGAAGAAGATGAACACTCTTGGATTTCTTGAGCAAATAGTGTAAGTAAACACTTGAGAGGAAGGTTAGATAGAAATAATTGGTGAAAGAGAGGTAAAGAAGTGTGATTTTTGGTGAGAAAAGGTAAGAAAATGAGAAAAAGTCATATGGATGTTGGTGGGTTTGGAAAGAGAGTGAAAGAAATTTTTTTTTGAAATTGTGTGTGTAAACCCAAGCCACCCCCTTTTCTAGTGAAAATTTTGAATCGTGTTGCAACCCAAATTTTTACATGCCACAGTAGAGGGATATTTTCAGAACACATTACTAAAACCCGAGACATGCACGTAGTGGCACATTTTTTTCACCACGGCACACTGATAAATCAATATTTTTCTTAATATTTTGTTGTGTTTTGGCATTATTTTTATATTTTAATTAAATATTTTACCAAAACTATGGATATTTTGGTCATTTTTAGGTTTATAATTATTTGGGAAGAATTTACAATTTTTTGGAATTTTTCTGGAATTTTTATGAATTTAATTATACAAGTGGATTTATATAGAAGGATTTGTGGATCCACTTAGAAATATGAATGCTTATAGAAGCAACCGTGAATCTGTTTAGAAAGCCCAATCAAAGTCATCATACATGTTAGAACACATCATGAAAATCCTACCAATAATAAGAGGCCACATGGAAGACAGCTCAGCAAACACGCGTTAGGCATGTGCTAGATGTGTACCATACACGGGCTAGCCTTTTGCCAGACAAGCGCCGCAAGTTTCGCGAATTAAAATTTGCCACGTGGATAACTTGGCTTCTTCAGCAGATTGAAACCAATTACATTCCGCCACGTGTCATGCATCTTCTCTGCTGCTTCCACTTGCATTTTTGCAGTGCCGTCTAGTCATTCACGTTCTGCCATGTGTTAAGTTTTGTCTTTTCTTGCAGTATTTCAGCCAATGATATGACAACACGTGGCAACCATTAATGCTATTTTTAACGCCTCTTTTGCCTATATATACACGAATGGAGAAGTAAAAATATATGATACCTCAGCTTAGCTTTTATGATTTTTGCTTTAGTTTTACGATTCTCTCTTTCCTTTTTATTTTTCTTATTTAGCTTTTTATTATTACGGTTTAATTTTACGATATTTTAGAGAGAAAAATATTATATTATTGTATTATATTTCAAGCTTTTAGAGTAGGAACATCAACCAATTCAAGAATTTGGGTATCTGTTTTATTATTAATATTTTTATCTCTAATTTTGTAATATTATGAATAGAGATTGATCAAATCACTATTTATAATTAAAGTAAATATCTGTGAATTAGTTTATTAGAAACATCATCTACATCTAATTATGCCTTATTGAATATGAATCTAAATTAATTATATGATCATTGTGTTAGATTAGATGGTTACATAATTTCTCTATACTCATTCTAATCATTTAAGTAATTGTCATGATCAAAGAAATTGATTATTTAATTGTAAATACAAATTGTCATGATCACTGAAATTTCCTAGCTTTAGTAGAAAAATGAATAATTATTAAATTTAAATAAATAATTCAAAATATGATTGGTTAGCTAGCTAAAATTCTCATATTTGTCTCATCTTTTTAATTAAAGTTCTTAACTTATTTTTCTTTTTCTATTGCTAATTATTCCCTAATATTTTCTTTCTTTTTTACTTTTTTTTTTCATAATATTATTGTTAATAATAATATTATTATTATTTTCATATTTCTACTTTTATTTTCTTTACTTTATTACTATTAATACTATTTATTTGTTTACTTTACTATTATCATTTTTATTTTTATTTTTATTTTTATTTTTATTTTCTTTATTTATTTTATTATCACTATAAAATCTAATAAAAATTACATTTTAATATTTCTATTTATTTTATTGTTTTCCTTACTTCAGTAAACATTTTAGTTTTTATTTGGTTATTTTAATTATTTAATTTAGTGAACTTTCTTTGATATTTTGATCTTTTTAGTTGTTTTTATTAGTTTATGCAAGGTAGGAGATCCCTTAGAAACGAATTAGTAACTTTTATAGACAACATTCACAAGATAAATGAGCATTCAAAAAAGCTGGATACTGAAATTCAGGAAGAAAAAGAGCTAAATCCAGAACCACTAGAAATAGAAGATGTTATAGAAAGGCAAACGGTTATGAAAGAGTATGCAAGATCAATAATTGGGACTGCCACATCATGCATACGATTGACAGAGGCAGCTAGGAATTATGAATTGAAAAACATTCATTATTCCATGCATCCATCCTTTTACGGTATTCCTAATGAGAACCCTCTGAACTTTATTCGCGATTTTTATGCTACTGTGCAAACATTTCCATTACAGGGGCTTAGTTAATATCAACTCAAGATGAGGTGTTTTCCTTACACTCTTAAAAATAGAGTTAAGTCCTGGCTCATGACAATAGCACTTGGTTCTTTGGCTACTTGGGAAGGCGTTTATAACAAATTCATGGGTAAGTTTTATTCCCATAAAAAAACTTATGACCTCAGAACAAAGATTGCCACATTTTCACAGATGGAAGGAAAGCCCTTTCATGAAGCATGGGATAAGTTCAAGCTCCTATTGATAAAATGTCCACACCATCACTTCCCACTACAACTGTAGAACTAGTTTTTCTATGATGGATTGACACAGTAGTGTCAATATATAGTTGATAATGCTGCAGGTGGAGCAATGGGAGTGAAAACAGTAGAGGATACATATGAGCTTTATGAGATGTTAGGAGCTAATTCTCAACAAGAAAGTGCTCATGGAAAAAGAGTTGGAGTCAATGAACTAGGCTCTAACAATGAGATGGCCATGCAACTGGCAGAGTTGACTAAACAAGTGCAGCTTTTAAGTACAAAGAATATGCATCAAATGCCAAACCAAGAAGTATGTGGTGTCTATGGTATATATGGGCATGGAACTAATATTTGTTCTTTTGCTGGTAATTCTTATGCAGGTAAAAGTAAAGAGGTTAATTTAATGCAAGGGTATCAACCTAGACCGAGGAATGACCCTTATTCTAATACCTACAATCCTAGATGAAGAAATCACCCCAATTTATCTTGGAAACAAAACAATAGCCAACCTTTTTCCCAAAATCAAATGCAAGGCCAAAGCATGAATCTACCATTTCCACAAAATCAATCCAATAGACCAATCTTAGAGGACAACTTGAATACTTTTATTCAAGCCAGTTAGGATCACCACGCAAAATCTGAACATAGGATGGACTCTATAGAGGCTTCAATAAAAAGAGTGGAAGTACAAGTGGGGCAGTTAGCTAAACAAATCCAAAGACAAGGAAGTGTAAAGTTGCCCAACCAACCCAAACAAGCAAAGGCTATCACAATCCTTCGAAGTGATAACAAAAAATTTACCTGAAATTTCTAATGATTTACCATTTAGTGTAGGTAACTTGGATGATCAGTGTACAATGTCCAAGAATGCTGAGTCAAAGGAAAAAAATGATGAACCTTCCAAAGAAGTGATAGGATAGTCATGTACTACTCCTAAATTGCATAAGACATCAAAGCTGGCCTAAACCATTCCCACACCGTCTAAAGGACGATAAACAGGATAAACAATTTTCTGACTTATTTAACATGCTTTCAAAAGTTCAAATTAATTTTTCTCTCTTGGATGTGATTAGAAATGTTCCTTCTTATGCTAAGTTTTTCAAACACTTAAACACTAGGAAGACAAAATATGAACTTAATGAAAGAGTTGTTGTCTCAGAAATTGCTAATGTAGTACTTCAAAAAAACTTGCCACCAAAATTAAAAGATCTCGGTAGTTTTATTCTTAACATTTCCATGGGGGACAAAAAAGTGGCTAAAGCTATACTAGACTTAGGTGCAAGTATAAATTTAATGCCTTATTCAATTTACTTACAACTAGGTTTGGGGGAGTTGAAACACACTACCATGTCCCTTCAGTTAGCTGATGGGTTTATTAAATATCCAAAAGGGATGATTGAAGATTTACTAGTACAAGTAGATAAGATAATTATACCTATTGATTTTGTTGTTTTAGATATGTAGGAAAACCTCTCTATGGACAAGGAGCATGTTATTCTTCTTGGAAGGCCATTCATGGCCACTACTAAGACTATTATAGATGTTCATAGTGGAAGTTTAACTATGACAGTTTTGGGAGAAACTGTCCATTTTAAAGTATTTGATTCTTCTCTTATACCTTCTATTTCCACTGTTGATGAATGCTCCTATATTGATCATGTTGATACTCTTGTTTAGAATATCTTTCTGCAGAATGAAATGAAGAATAAACTTGAGTATGTTTTAACTGTTGATAGGATTAAAGATAACTTAGATGAGGAGACTAAGGATAACAAATTTTGGGTCCCAGCTAAAAACCCAAAACCAATCCACTTTAGCATACATTTTTATCTTCCATGACACGTGTAAAAAAACTTATAGGCCAAAAACCTGAGGTTTTCTGTCACAACACACATAATGTTGTGTCGTGGCACACATACTATGCCAAATTTTTTTTATTTTGATTTTTTTTTTTGTATTTTTTTGTAATATTTGTAACTAAAATCAACATAAACAAATTTTAACTAGATCATAAAAATTGGAAAAATCATCCACACCCAACCTAGATTGGGTAATGTCTTCATTGTCACCAAAAACTCTAAAATAAATTAAACTTAAGAAAAGGAAAATTCTAAACAAAAACTAGTTACAGAATGGGTGCCACCTATCAAGAACTTAATTTAACATCTTAACAAGACGCAACTGCTATTGTAATACTAAGAACCATGCAAATGTATGCACTCCATAATGACAATGTTGTTGTTTCCTTCCAAGTAGGGTTTACACCATGCCCATTTACTTTGAATGTCTCTTGTGTTTTGGTATTAATTAATTCTACCACTCCATGTGGAAATACTTAGGCAATTGTATACGGTCCACTCCATTTAGAATATAGCTTACCTGGAAACAATCTGAAATAAGAGTTATATAAAAGAACTTTCATAACAGGGAGAAGAGACTTACTGTCTAGGCATTTGTCATGATAGTGCTTAGTGCGCTCTTTGTAAATTTTTTTATTCTCATATGCTTCGTCCCAAATCCCTTCAAGCTTACAGAGTTAGAGTAACTATTTTCTCCCACTTTCTTAATATCCATATTGAGCTCTTTGATTGCCCAATAGGCTCTTTGTTCTAGCTCAACGTGGATATGACATGCTTTCTCAAAAATTAAGCGGTAAGGGGTCAAAAATAAGAACATAGCTCACTATAAGCTTATCCTCTTTCACTAATGTAAGAATTTTTATATAGCCCCTAACCTATCATATTATATATTATCATTTTGAGTTATTTTACCTTTTACATTTTTCCAATTATGAGTGTGCATGTTAAAGTCTCTTGGAAACATTAAAAGGTAGTCAATAAAAACAAAAGATATGGCTTATGAGATTGATTACATTATTGATTACAGTAGATATGATACGAAATATTTGGCTACATTTATTAAGTCTCAAAAGGCTAACTAATGATATAATTTCTTTGGTTGGCTTGAAAGACTCAAATGTTCCAAGAATGGACAAGATCACTTCTTAAGCAAAGTATACCCTATGATTTCACTTTGAGTTCATTTAGAATAAGTTCTAAAGTTTGTTAACATTGACATACTTATAAAAATTTATGCATAATAAGGTCCAAATACTCAAATTAACATATTTTCATACCACAAATTATTTGAGTTTCACATAATGTTTAATGCATATCTAGATCAATTTTTCAACTAAAGCAAGTTTAAATTTCTCTATGTGTTGGGTTTAACTATTATTTTATTGATTCATGTTTGAATTGATTATGGTTAATTATCTTAAGAAAAGTAAAAGCAAAAAAAAAAAACTAAAAAATTGCACATGCAAAAATTAGAAAATACACTTTTCCCCACCCCCAACCTAAAAGAAAGAAAAAGAAAAGTAAAAGTTAGCTTTTACATATTCTTGCCCCACTTTCAGTCTTTCATATTGTCATTTCCATCGTTCTCATCCTCTACTGGTAGTAATTGAAGTCACCTCCTTGACATGTGAAAAAATTGGGCAATTGGCTACAGTCATAGCCATGGTCCATGGGGTGAATTCTCTACCGCATGTTCAAAGCTTCCATGCAGTCTGATTGGTATTGCATTTGGCCACTTAGCCATTGTTGTTGCTGAGCAAGGAATGCCTTCATGTGATTTCTATCTTGTTGTAGGGCATGTAGTTGCTCTTTCATTGGTGCTTTTGAGGATGTGGTTGTGGGTTTCTTGCCTGCTTTGGGGGTTTTGGGGCCACTTGTAAGCTTGTCTATGAATAAAAAGGTTAGTGGGTCACCTAGTTACACAATTATTGCACCCTCTCTTATTTGAATTCTAGTTTTGGCACATAGTTGTGTAGTAAGTTGTGGGAATGAATACCTGGATCTCAACTTGGTGCTACATAATTTGATTTTGGCATTTATAATGACACCCACATCCATTTATTTGCCACTTAGGATGGCATAAAGCACCAATGCTTGTTCTCTTGTCACAGTGCTATAGTGGGTAGTGGGCATCAATTTTGAACACACAAAGTATTGTCACATATGGGCATTATAGGTAAGCCTTTTGGCATCAAATTCTTTTGGGCCCTCACTATTTGTTTCTCATATTGTTCCCTCAATTATTACAACCCCAATGACTTATCGAAATCAATTGAAGATTGTAGGAGCTCCTCATAAGACCTTTGGTCCCGACCTCATATTATAGCACTTGTTTATTGTCTTAGCATCAAAAGAGACCACTTTCCCCCTAAATTTTATTTTATCACCTATTGCCTCAGAAACATTTGCATAAAATTTCCTACAAGGCTCTCTATACCTGATTTTGGGGTTTTAACATAGTATTTCTAGCCTACTGTTTCTTTTACATCAGTGATATCTTTGTATATTACCGTGCCAAATTTCACTCCTCTCACGAGAATGCAATTCCTATAGTATGATGCAGCCTTATGGAAACACTCTTAAGCTTGGAAGCTCCCAAATTGTTTCCTATCATACTCTTTACTAGTCATGGGTGCTTTATCCTTGTCACTTGGTTTTCTCTTAGGGGCCATTTCTAGGTTAGTTTACCAATTTAATTTCAAATCAAAATTTTTTGGTAAAAGTTCACCACTACGCTAAAAAGTTTACCAAAATCACACAATCTTATAATTTCACTTAAACCTTGAAAATACTTATGCACTCCAATTTGGGGTTTGTGTTCAATTAAAAAATACTTCACTATTTCTTGCAATTAAAATCCAAAAATACACACAACTAGTCAAGAAAAAGGATAATGGAGTCACTTGAGAAAATTTTGGGATTTTTGGTGATTAGTTTAGGGTGTGTTCACGTAGAGGAGAGGGGGAAGTTGGAAAAATTTGAAAACGTGATATTTTGATCCAAAAATGCTTGGGGGGAAGGTTTTTAGTGTTAAAAACTCCTTAAAGCGTTCCCAAGTTACATAAAATGATTCTCCATCAAGCTGCTCATAGAATGTAATGTCATTTCGGAGCTTGCAGTCTTTGATGGTGGGAAATGCTTAAATAGAAACTTTTAAGCAATTGATTCTAAGTAGTTATTGATCCCGTTGGTAATGATTGAAACCAAGCCTTAGCATTATCCCTCAATGAGAAAGGAAAAAGAAGAAGGCAAATTGCATGTCTGAGACACCATTCATCTTAAATGTGTCACATATTTCTAAGAATGAAGCAAAATGTAGATTGGGATTGTCACTAATTGACCCTCCAAACTAATTTTCTTGCACTGTTTGTATGATGCCCTGATTTAAGTTAAAAATTGTTAGCATTAATACTTGGTCTAGTTATTGAAGATTGGGCTTCATTTACTTAGGAGAATGCATAATCTCATAGAGATTTAGGAACAACCAGAATTTGTTGATCCCAATGTTTAGCCATATCCCTAGCTTGTTGTGTTAACTATTCCCTTCTCAATTGACATACAATTATTTCAATTTCAGGATCAAAAGGGAGCAAATCTTCAACTGTTAGCCTGAGCATATAACAAAAACACTAAAACAAAAAATTAAAAGTTCAAATTAGTAATACTAATATCCTAATTTTGATATTCGTTGCCAATTATAAATATTTTTTGACAATAGTGCCAAAAACTTGACCACGTAAAATCGCAAGTATACGAGACATGTATAAGTCATAAGTATTTAATGATAGAGTGTTAAATCCATAGGAAAAAATATAATTAATGGTAGAGTACCAAAGCAAATATCATTATTACTATTTGGACGATAAGAGATAAAAGTTAAATGCTAAAATTATGAAACTAAACTAATAGTAGCAAAGAACTATATATCAGAGAGATAACCTAAGTAATCATTAATCCCCTACTCTCCTAAGCATGTGAATCTCTGAATTCCTCCTCAAATAATTAACGATAAATTATATGATTAATTGACTCTAAATTATTATGTCTTCCTCTCTTAAGCAAACTACATACAATATAATAACATAACCTAATCATACTCTCATGCTAGTTAGATTAAATCATTACACATAAAGAACATCAATCTTGAATCATATACATATGAATCGTACCACTCAGCCTAAAAATTATGTATGTTATTGATGAAAATAAACATATAAATAATTATCTCAAAGCTACCTATATGCCTCTATAGTTTAATTGATGATTATGCAATTAACAATTCAAACCAAATCTTGCAATTAAAAGAGGGGTGATAATTTAGTTCATCACATATTAGAAAATTGGATTCATAAGATCCCTAGATTAATAGAAAATTAGGTAGACATGATGTTCATTAAATCTAAATTTACAATTGAAGAAAACAATGAAATTCCTAGAAGAAAAAAAAATAGAAATAACACACTCAATCTCTTGATGAATATTATCTAATCTTTTATGCTTCTACTCTTGATCTTGCTCTTTAGAATTGTTTACTACAATCTCTACTGGACTTGTGGTCTATGAAGGTTGATCTAATTATCAAAATTTATTTATTTTTGTCTCTACAATTCTCTATATTTTTTTACCCATTCATTTAAGACCCTAATAATGTATTTATAAGCACACACAAAACTTAGGCATAATAGGATTTGATCACAATTGGGATGCTGGAAATCAGGTCCAGAATTTGCACAAGCTCTACTCGGGCCACAGCTTAAAACAATCATCATCACTGCACAAGCTAAAATTTGGAAACACAAATGCAACTCGAGTGGTCATCGCCGCGGACTCAAAGTACTTCATATCGCGGCGAGAGTTGACTTTCAAAATTGCATAAATTGATCCAAGAGGGATAGACCGTGGTGCCAATAGGTTGGGCTTGGGCACGAGTGCTTGTGCGCAAATTTGTTTGTCTTGCACAATGCGTTCCACGTTGTGTGACGTGCATATTTGACGTTTTAAGTCCAAAATATCTTAAATACAACAAAACATACCTTGTAACTCCAAAAATAATATTTGTGTGATAATTCAATAAAATGAACATAATTAGGTCATAAATCCTAATTTTAATATCAAATAATCATGAAATAATCTCATATTTTAGACTTGTATCAGTCATGAGCCAATACTTGGCTTTATCTTTAAGGATGCAAGTAAAACACCTTACCTTGAGTTGATCTTCACTAAGTCCTTACAGTGGAAATGTTTGTACAGTAGCATGAAAATCTCGAATAAAGTTCAAGGGGTCATTATGAGAAATACCGTAGAAATAAGGTAGCATGGAATAATGAATATTTTTTTATTTATAATTCGAAATTGTCTCAAAAGATTGAATGCACGATGTGGCAGTCCAATGATTGACCTTGCATATTCCTTCATCACCATCTGCCTAGCTATGTTTCACCCATTATTACTTGTAGTTGAGGTTGTTTTACTTCCTCATGAATATTAGTGTCCAATTTTCTTGACAAGTTTTCGACGCTGTGCATGTTATCAATGAAAGGAGCATGTTCCTTATTTAAAGACCTCCTACCTTGAGTACTTTCAGAATAAAACTAAAAATATAATTTTTTTTGTGTTTTTTTATGACAAAAATAGAATTAATAAAAATAAAAAATAATAAAAATAATTACTAAACCTATTTAGAATATCTAAAATGTTAGAAGAAATTATTTAAAATGCCAATTTCTTAACAACTGTGCCAAAAACTTCATGTGTAAATTTTAATACTTGCAAGTGTACGAAAAAATTATAGCAAGTGATTCTCTTGCCTCTTAGAATGTGAAAAATCTTTAAAACCTAATTAAGTTTCATAATATAATCGTATCTTTGAGTTGGAAACCTAATGGGATATTTATAGGTATAAGAGTTACATAAAAGTCGGACTCTCCAGAGTTGTATGAGTGTCACGACACATTTTATTCCTCTGTGGCACAACCCTGAAATGGTACCCCATAGTAAAAATAGAGACTAGTGCATTGTGGTACACATTTCCTCCTACTAGAGCACACACACATTTTTCTCACCATACAAAAACCAAGAGTTGGGTTCCGTAGCACACATTTTCCTCTGTTGCAACACACATTGTTTGTTGTATCTTCATATGTACCCCTTACATATTGGTTGGCATTTAATGTAAGGCTTACATGCCTTAGTCTTTTTTTTTTGTTACTTTTTGCGTGCTCTATGTGTCTCGTCTTTGTGTGTTTATATTATTTATCTCTTTTGAAGCTAAAAACATTTGAAATGTTCAAAAACATATGTGTGATTCTGAATTGATAAATTTAAGCAAATGATTAAATAAAAATATTATAATTAAATCTATTTGTTGCAATTAAGTGCAATGAATCATGAAATATTAGTATTTTTCAAGCACTCATCAGGCGGTTAGTTGGCTGGTTGGTGTCACCAGTTGAACGGGCGAGGCCGTGGGTGCCCCTACTCTAAGAGTGATTTTTTTTTGGTCAGTTTGCTTGAATCATGTCATCTAATGCAACCTTGGTAAGAATTTCTATCTAGCCGCTTGGCCAGCGATCTCGTCTTGCTAGTGCTGTGACATTCTCCAACTTAACTTTCTTGAAGTCCAAGTTTTTCTCGACTCTAATTTTTTGCTGAAGGCGTCTTATTTTTTTTCTTGCTAAAGTCTTGAATCCCAATTATGTTCACAAATCCTAATTCCATTTTTTTGTTGAATCATGTTTCCATTTTTTGTGTGGAACCTTTTTGAGTCCAAAGAATGTCACTTCCCAACTCCCTGATTTTTGTAGTCTTCCCAAGTCCTTAGGGTAGATGTTTCCCTAAGTCACTTTGGAAAATTTTAAAAGTTATGTTTCTAAGTTTGATGGTGACTAAATGTTGCCTGGTGACTGGTGTTGTCTGGTGATTAAGTGATTATCTGAAAGTCATGCATGGTCTATCCTCCCAACCTCTTTTCTTGGCTAGATTCTACAGTACAGCAAGTAACAATTGATTCTGGACTCCAAATCCTATGGAAGTGGACTTTGTCCTTCTTGGGGAAGCAAAATGGAAGCCCCAATTTTGGTGGTCCCGAGTATTCACTCCATGTGCTTGGGCCCTGAAGTGAGTTCCCAAGTTCACAACACGAGTAAATGCCTAGACACAGACTATTGTTGGGATCCTAAGAAAGTTGTCATAGGTGCCAACTTTCGTATCATTTCCTCGCTAGACTTTTCCTACTAAGACATTAGTGGGTCATTTTTTTCATCTTGGAACAAGGGCATTCTGGATCAAGGGTGTTATGGATGCCTAAGAGGGTGTGAGCTTGTGTTGGCCTTGCATAACACAAGTTCTATTTAAAAAATGACCAAATGGGTGGGTGCCCTATTCCTGGGTGAGACTTAACCTACACTTGATCTTGGGTAGGTTTTCCTATTGTATCCAAGTGTGGTTTAGGGCTTTGAGGGGCCTCAAGTCTTTATCCTGAGGAAGTTTTCCAAGCTTTGGTTTTACAAAAAATTGTGGTACCTTCATATCCTGTGCATGGTTTGGTACTACATTCCGAGTGGTCCAAGCATGGCTTAATAGAGCGTGCTACTCTCTTGATCCACGCTCAACAAAAAGTAATGTAAAGTAGTCTGGAGAGCCTGGTAAATTACCATTGGAATCCAACTAAGTCTTGATCTTGCATAAGCTCCTTATAGGTGCTAGCAGATGTATGTCCCTTGTCATGTCCTTGCAAGGTTTGGTCCATTGAGATGCTAGTTGACCATCATTTGGATCTTGCATCATGGGAGCAGCTAGCTCTAAATCCATTAAGATGGTGGTGTCATAAGACATAGGGTTGCTTAGCTTCCTAGGTAAGGCTTGATCATGACTTGGTCCTGGGTGGTATTCCTATTGTTCATGACTGTGGGGTTGTGGTGCCTTAAGTCCAGTCCCAAGAAGTTTACATGCATTATTCCAATTGAAGCTTGTAGTTCCTTTTTGCCCTAGTGCGTGTGTAAGTCTAGTGTAGGGAAAGGAGTGACCTCCTAATCTATGCTTGGATTGGTTGGTTGGTTGCGGTTACTATTGGTTCTAATTTTTAAGCCTCAAGTGTTCCTAAGGTGAAAGAGGTGAAGCTCCACTCACATTGTAAGTTTATCCCAAGTCCAAACCCAAAATTTAGGTAGTAAAGCTTCTTGATGTTGACTTTGGCTAATCGCAGCTGTTAGGTCCCCGGGAGGGCCATGGCTCTCTTCTGTGGGGTAATAGCATGAGTAGAGTAGTATTTGAAGAATGAGTTTTGTAAGCTCATTCACTGAAGTTCCTAGATCTTAGCTAATGCTGGTGCTAGCTACGAAGTCTTAGGGAGGGCGAGTGCTCGCTTTTGAGACATATTAGTGCCTAAGGGCACAAAGCTAAGATTGGCCAAGTCTGTTGGTGAGTGTGGTAGTGAGCTTGTTGCTTTAGAGTGAAGGAGGTGCTAGCTGTCTCGAGGGAAAGATGCAAGTGATTACATAAGTGTCAAGTTGGCTACATCTTTCATTTATTTTCATAGTGCATTTTTGGTGTTGGTTTTAGTGTTGGTGTTGACATGGCCGTGCGGGACCTCATCTAACACTTTGAAAAGTAAAGGAATGAATGAAATCCTATGTCTATTTGTAATGCTTTTTGAGATGTTGGGCATTCCATGCATTTGACACTTCTGTCCCACTCAAGTATTCCAGTCTATAAAGTCCCTTTCCTAACACCTTTTTGATTTTGTAAGGACCTTCCCAATTAGGACTTAGTGTTCCAGCTCCTTTTTCCACTGTTGATTGTGTGTTCTTTTTTAGAACTAAATTATCCACACAAAATTGCAATTATACGGGACACGTACAAGTGATAAGTTTTTAAAGATATGATATCGAACCCATAGGAAAAAGTATAACTAGCAACCGAGTACCAATGCGAATATTAAGAATACTATTTTGATAACAAAAGGTAGTGAACTAAAACTAAGCAAACAATACCTCAATTAAATATAAACGTAACGAAAATACGTACGAGAGATGTAACCTAAGAATCATTAATCTTCCAATCTCCTAAGCATATTTATCACTAAATTTTTCCCTAAGTAATTAGCAACAAATTGTGATCAATTGACCCTAAAGTATGCATGCATTCCTCTCTCATATACTATACATAATAACTTAACATAATTACACTCTTGTACTAATCATATTGAATACTATTCATGAAGAACGTCAATTATAGACTACACGCATACAAATCGTACTCCTTGGCCTAGAAACTATGCATATTATTCGATCAATACAAACACATAGATACATCTCTCAAAACTACCTATATGCCTCTACATATTAATTGATGATCACGGTATTAAATAACAAATTAAATTAGATCAAATAATATAACATAAATTGTAATCACAAGGGGGAATAAATTAGATCAACACATGTTAGAAAATTAGGTTCATAAGACCCCTAGATTAATAGAAAATTAGTTAGACATGATGTTTATTAAATCCATAATATTCATGAAAGAAAACGTTACCATGGTAAGTGGAAAAGTAGAAGAAAAATTACAACTAATCTCCTATTAACTCTTCTCCAAAAGTGTTCCTTCTGTCCTTGTTAAACTCTCGACTCTTCACCAATTCTGTTGGAGTATTGTGCCTCTTGAAAATTGAACTAATTCTATGCTCTATGAAAATTATGCACTATATCCACCATTTTTGGTTTAGGACTCTACAAGTGTATTTATAGGCACAAAAGTGTTTGTGGAAAATTAGGATTTGGTCTAAATTGGGATGCTAAAAATCAGGACCAGGTTTTGCACAAAGTCTGTACGGGCAATAATTCAAACAACCCACCACCGTGGCACACACTTAAATCCTAGAAATTGTGTTCCAATTCGAGAGGGCGCTACATCTGCAGCCGTGCAGGTTGTTCTTCAAAAATTGCCAATTTTTATTTGAGAGGGTTAGGTCGTAGCGTTCATAGGTTTGGGCCGGGGGAAGCCTATCTGTGTGTTAATTTGTTGTGCATTACACACATGTATGCTGTTTTTACTCACAAATACCTTAAATACAAAAAACTATACCCCTGACTTCGAAAACAACAATTGTGCAATAATTTCATAAAATGAACATAAATAGATCCTAAAACTTGATTTAAGTCCAAATAATTATAGAATAATTGCACATTTCCAGCACCCATCATAACCCCCATCCAGTTTCTGGCTAATTTCTAGCTAGAAAAGTGGTAAGAATAGGTCAGAGAGAGAAAAATATGAATAAAGTAAATAAAATCTTATCTAAAGATAAATCATTTTTGGTAGATGGTCAGTGTTGCATTTAGCATATGCTACAAACATTTAATCCCTTAGGTGGTCCTAGTGGACGAGTTATAGTTTCGTAAGGATTTCTAATGATGATACCTACAAACATCTCACTAAATGAAATAAACAACAGAAAATAAAAGACTCTACTAGACTTTGACTACACAATAATCAATTCACCCATTTATCTCAAAAACTGTAGTTAAATCCCAACATATAAATAATTTAAATATTACTTATAGTTAAGTATGATCCAAACATCTATATCACGAAGTGATTGACTCTTAAACAACCATTCATCCACAAACTTTAATTCTTGTACCAGACTTTTTCATGCATAGCATTCAAAAAACAGTGTCCTTAACTCAGATAATACAAATGCAATATTTATCAATGAAAGTGCAAACAATCACAAACATTAAATGCCTCTTTTAAATTCACTCTCCACTAATACAAGTAGTCACTTTACATAGGATCAAAAGGTCTTTAATAAGGTTATAATGTAAGGTTAACGTAAGGGGTTATGAAAGAATGGGAAGGAAAATTACAAAACAAGAGACTTTCTCAAGTGTCAAAACACAAGTATATTTATTTTAAGCACCAAGTCACTTCAAGTATGATTCACCCATTTACTTCAATTACCCATTTTTAAGGACTTGGCCCACCTAAGATTAACTTTACAACTTATATTATTGTATCTTTTGGCATATCATTTTTTTAATAAAAAATTGTGTAGCAAGGTGAGCATAACCTTTTCAACCTCCTCCTTTTTCACCTGGTTGAAAAATTCTTTCAACTCCCAACCTATCATGCTTCATATTGTTATTTGGGGTTGTATCACCACCTCCTTTTATCTTCCAAACTAATGTGTATGTGCATGATAAGTTCTCTTGGAAATTTTAAAAGGTGGATTAATGTTGAATAATACATAGTTTATAAGAGTTTGGTTATATGGGTTATAGACACAAAATAAAGGCTACATAAACATGCATTAAGGCTCAAAAGGATACTAGTTATATTCAAAAAAAATTCAGTAGGCTTGAAAGGCTCAATCTTTCCAAAAATGGCCTAAATTTGCCTGGAGTGAATTTCAAATAGATTCTAAAGTTTGTTGAAGTTTTTGACATGTTCATGAAGACTCATGCATTATAGCGTCCAAATATTCAAATTAATCATGCTTTCAAACCACAAATCATAAGAGTCTTACACAAGGTTCAATGCATATTTAAATCAATTTTTCAACCTAGGCAAACTTAAATTTCTCCAAATGTTGGGTTCAATCACAATTTCATTGATTCATATTTGAATTTGCTATGTGCAATCATCCTAAGCAAGCAATTCAAAGACAAACCAAAAAAAAAATTCACATATAGAAATTAGAAAAGGTACCTTTCCAACCCCCAACCTAATATGCACATTATTCCCAATGTGATATGTCATTAGTAAAAAGAAAGAAAGAGAAAAGAAAAAAGTTATCCTCCTTTTTAATGGTGAAGTGTTGTTATGTAGTTTATGGTTCACAATTGCTCCTTTTCCATCATACATGATATGTCTCACTTGTCGGAACTATTGTGCACCTCTCAATATATGTCACTCACCAAAAACCAAATTAAACACAATGTGTAATAAAAAAATTAAAAAAATTAAAAGCAAACTAAACTAAACAAATCCCAAAACTAAGCATTAAATGTATATCAAATAAAAGAAAATTACAGTACTAAAAGAAAAGAAAATGAATGAAAGAAGATTACAGGTTCTAGTCCTCCATGTTATCATTACCATCTTCCTCTTCCTCTGCTTGTAGTTTAAAATCAAATTCACCTCCTTGGTAAGTTAGGAATGCTAGTAACTGGCCACAATCATAGCCAGGTTGTGTAAGGTGGATGCTTTGCTGCATGTTTAAAGCTTGCATGCAATCAAACTAATATTGCATGTGTCCACTCCACCACTATTGCTATTGAGCAAGGTATGCCTTCATATCATTGTTAATTTGTTTTAAGGCATACAGCTACTCCTTTATCAATTCCATGGATGATGAGGTTGAAGGCTTCTTGTTAGCTTGAGTGGCTTTGGAGCTCCATGTGAGGTTGTGAAGGAACATTTAGTTAAGTGGGTCTCTTGATTGTACAAGTATTTCACCCTCTTTGGTGTTAACTCTGGATCAAGCACACAATTGTGTGATGAGTTAAGGGAATGCATAGCCAAATCTCATTTTAGTCCCACATAACTTGATTTTCTCATTTAAGATTACCCCTACATCCATTGGTTTTCTCGTCTGAATTACATACAACACTATTGCACTTTCTCTTGTTACTATGTTGTAGTGTGTCGTGGGCTTTAATTTGGAGTATACAAAATATTGTCACATGCAGGAAAGGTAGGTGAGACCCTTAGCATCAAATTCTTTGGGTTGTCCACCAGCTATTTCCCATATTGTATCCTCGATTGTAGAGGTCACAATGAGCTCGTCACAATCAGCGTTCTTGAGGTATGCCTCATATTCCCTCGGACTTGAACTCATATTGTAACACTTGTTTATTGTCTAAGCATAAAACGAAACCAATGTTCCCTTAATCTTAATTTTTTCATTAACTGCTTCAGGTACATTTGCATAAAACTCCCTAACTAAACTCTACACATTAACCTCCCTAATGCTTCTTTTTGTCGGTGACATTCTGGCAAGCGTGCATAACAAATTATAATCCCCTTTTGGGGATACAATTTCTATGATAGGATATAGCCTTATAACTCACTCTTGAGATTGGAAGCTCACAAATTTGGTCCAATCATAGTGTCGACTAATCATTGGTGCCTTATTGATGCATGCTTGAAATACGCAATTATTTTATGATTATTTAGGACTTAAATAAGATTTTAGGATTTAATTATGTTCATTTTATTAAAATGTTTCACAATTTTTGTTTTAGGATCTATGTGACACGGCCTATGGTAAACAACAAGGTAACTGACCCAAGAATATTGGCCCAGCGGCCTAATCTTTTTGGATCAAATTGTGCAATTATGAAGATCATCGTGCACCGCAGCAGTAGATTATTTGAGTCACGGCTCGCTCAAAGTCCGTGAAATTCCTAGAGCTTATTTTCAACATCTCACTTGTAACCAAATCCTATTGTTCCTAGGTTTTGTGTGTGCCATGGAATTTTCAGTATAGATTTTGAGAGAAAAATTTGAAGAGCAATTGGAAGAATAAATCAAGGATTAGAGGAGTAGAGAATAGGGTGACATTCTTCAAGAGATTGAGTTTGTAATTCTTCTTCTATTTTCTAAATATTTTAATGTTTTCTTCAATTGTAAATCTGGATTTTATGAACATAATGTATAGCTAACTTTTCCATTAATTTAGGGGTGTTATGAACCCAATTTTCTAACATGTGTTAATCTAAATTATTCTCCTCTTATGAGTGCATTTTATATTATATTATATTATTTGGTCTAATTTTATTTTTTATTTAATTTATTGTCACCAATTAATTTATAGAAACATAAATGTAGTTTTAAGAGAAGTATCTTTGTGTTTGTCGTGATCAAATAACATGCATAATTTTTAGGCTGAGAGGTACGATTTGTATGTGTTTGATCTATAATTGACGTTCTTCATGAGCAATGATTTAGTCTGATTAGCATGAGAGTATGATTAGGTTAGGTTATTATATTGGATGTAGTTTATTAGAGAGAGAAATGCATGCATAGTCTAGGGTCAATTGATTATAGAATTTGTTACTAGTCACTTAGGGAGGAATTTAGTGTTACACATGCTTAGCAGATTGGGAGATTAATGATTTCTTAGGTATTTCTCTCATTCATATTTATTCGCTACAATTTGTGTTATTGAAGCTTAGCCTTTACTTATTTAATTTTAGCCACTATCTTTTGTTCTCTAAATAGTAGTCTTAATCTTCACATTGGTACTCGGTTAATAGTTATACTTTCTCTCGTGAATTTGATACTCGTTTCTAAAAATACTTATCAATTGTACGCATCCATATACTTGCAGTATAGAATGGTCAAGTTTTTGGTGCCGTTGTTAGGGTAAAATTTATAATTTGTAATGGATATCAAACTTGGGTATTAGCATTAATAATTTGGACGTTTTAATTTTTTTTAGTTTTAGTGTTCTACTTAAATGCCGAGGTTGATAGGTGAAAACGTAGTTCCTTTAGATCCTAAAATGGAAAGAACTGTATGTTGCTTGAGAAGGGAACAGTTGGCACACCAATCTAGAGCTATGGCAAAGCATGGAGATTAACAAGCTTTGGTTGCTACCAAATCTCTAAGGGATTTTGTAGTCCCCCAAGTAAATGAAGCTCAATCATCAACTGCTAAATTGGGCATCAATGCTAACAACTTTGAGCTTAAATCGGGAGTCATTCAAATGGTGGAAGCTATTCAATTTGGAGGGTTAGCTCATGATGATTTAAATTCACATTTGGCCTCATTCTTAGAAATATATGACAGTTTAAGATGAATGGTGTTTCAATGATGCAATTTGCCTTCGCTTATTCCCATTCTCACTAAGGGATAAGGCTAAGGCTTATCTACAATTACTACCAGCTGGTTCAATTACTAGAATTAGTAAGCTCAAAAGTTTTTATCTAAGTATTTCCCATCATCAAAGACTACAAACCTCATAAACGACATCATGTTTGATGGAGAACCATTTTATGAAACATGAGAACATTTTAAGGAATTACTTAGGAGATGCCCACATCATGCTCTACCCACATTGGTTTCAAGTTCAATCCTTCTATAATGGTTTAATGGGTCAACATAGAACAATTATAAATGAAGCAGTTGGGGTGCTTTGATTAGTAAAGTTGAAGATGAAGCTTTTGCTTTATTAGATGAGATGGCATCAAACAACTGTCAATGGCCTGTTGATAGGTTGAATCCCAAAAAGGTAGCTAGAGTGACAGATGTAGAGACCATAGCAGCTATGTAAGCTCAAACAAATGCTTTACTGATAGGTTTAACAAAGAAATTAGAAGGGGTTAATGTAGGAGTTAATATGGTGCAAACTCCATTTGTAATTTGTGACATTTGTAATGGACCTCATTCTACTGAGGGATGTGGGAACTCTTTGGAGACTGTTTATTATGTGAACTATCAAAATTGCTAAGGGAACCCATACTTTAACACATACAATCTTGGATGGAGAAACCACCCTAACTTTTCTTGAAATAACAACAACCAAGGTGGTAACCAATTTAACCGTCCCCAATTTCCATTGGGATTTCAACAACCACCACCTCAACAGCCTCAAGAAAAAAAGAACCAACCAATGAGGACAATACAATCGCTTTGAAGGGTGTAATGAAGGATTTCATGCAAAGCATGAACAAAAAAGTGGATCGTATAGAAGCAACTCATGGAGCTTCAATTCATAATTTGGAGGTACAAATTGAGCAATTTGCCCAAACTCTAAGCCAAAGAACTCAAAGAGCTCTTCCTAGTGACACACAAGTTAACCCCAAAGGATCCACAAAAAAACAATGCAATGCAATTGCAGCAAAGAGTGGACCTCTAATTGATGATTTGGAAGAACCTTGAGATGGAGAAAAATAGTGGAGAAATGGAGCTAGAAGTAGACTCTAAGGAAGTTATATTGGAAAATAAATAAGTGACTAGAGAGTCAAGGATGAAAAGTGAAATCTACACTCCATCTATTCCTTTTTCCCAATAGCTCGTTAAACGCAATGTAGATACTTAACTTTCTAAAAAGCTAGATGAGTTTAAGGAATTTAATATCAAGGACCCACTAATAGAGATCGTAAATAAAGCACCCTCATACATGAAGTTTCTAGAGAAAATACTTGTTAGGGAGAGAAAACAAGATGAACACAACAAATCGTCACTAAATAGGAAGTGTTGTACTAAGAGTCAAATGCCTCTCAAACAAAAGATCCTAGAAGCTTCATCAATCTATGTACCGTTGGAAGTCTACACTTTGTGACTTAGGAGCAAGTGTTAATCTCATGTCTCTATCAATATTTAGAAAACTAGGGCTTGGAAAACCAAGATCTACATCTACAATCTTGCAAATGGCTAATGAAACTGTCAAGAAATCAGTGGGGGTGGTAGAAAATATCATGATAATAGTGGAAAAGCTTACCTTCTCAACTGATTTTGTCATCCTTAACATGGAAAACAAAGAGAAATAGTGGGAATAATAGAAAGAATAAAAAGATAAAGTTCAAGCAAGTGTGGGACCTAAACAACCCCACTTAGAGAACAAAGAGGAGGTCATGGGCATTCAAGAACACACATGCTTGGCCAAACAAAAATGCAAGCGGAGTCAAGTACAACAATGCTAAATTGGAGACCTTCTGTTAGAAGAAGGTCAAGGATCATAACATCTCAAACCTCAAATAACTACTTGCAAGTTTGTCTAGCCAAATACGTAAAACGTGGAGCTTGTTGGGAGGCAATCCAATGAATTCATATATATATTATTTTTTTTCAATTTTTTTTAATTTATTCATATCTAACATAGTTTAAATTTGTTTGAATCTTATGCCTTTACTAAATTTTTTTTTTTTTTGAGTTTTATAGGTTGAGCTGTAGCGCTAAATTAGTTGGGCAACGATGCAAAGTTCTAGAATGAAAACTATAAAATTTAAAATTTGGCTAGAGCTGCAGTGATGACCACTTTAGGCCATGGCAAGATGCTCTCAAGTTGGATTTGGAAAATACGAAAAGTTATACAAGCTGCGGAGGTGAACACTTTAAGCTGCGGAGGTGAACACTGTAAGCTGCGATAGGAGCTCTTAGGTTGGACATTGAGAATCACAAGCAAGCTCGCTTCACGACGTGACATGAACTTACCTAAGCTGTTGGAAAATAATTTTAACACTAAAATTCTTCCCCCACACGTGTTTTCAAATCAAAACACAAACTTTTCAAAAAATGTCGTCCTTAATCTCTTTTCATCCTGTTATGTAAGGTTAGATAGTTGAAGCATAATGAAATATATATATATATATATATTAAATAAAATAAAATTAAATAAATATTTTTATTTGAAGGACAATTTCTCTTTTTGTACAGAGTAGAGAGATGCCGAACGTACCCAACCTCAAAGTGCCACTCCGAACGATAAAGAATTCTCTTTAAGTCTATCTCTTCACACTCTCTCTAGTCTCTCCTTCATTTCCACAACAAATATTTCTTCTCTTACTCTGAAAATCTCAATTTGACTTTGAAATATGGAGGCCTGGTTCATCGTTATCGTATCCGTCGTCATTGCTCTTATCATCAAACTATTTCTCAAACCCTCCAATTCCACCAAACACCTCCCTCCTGGACCTTTCACCATACCCATAATCGGAAACTTACTATTATTCCGCAAACCATTAACTGAAATCGAGCTTGTTCTCCGAAACCTCCACTCTAAACTAGGCCCAATCATCACCCTCCGTATCTTCTCTCGACCCGCTATTTTCATCGCCGATCGTGATATTGCACACCAAGCCTTGATCCAAAACGGCGCCGTTTTCTCTAACCGACCTAAAGCCCGGCCGACCACCAAAATCCTCAGTAGTAATCAACATAACATCAATTCAGCTTTCTACGGCTCGACTTGGCGTGTCCTCCGTCGTAATCTCACCTCTGAGATTCTCCATCCTTCTCGTGTCAAGTCTTATTCTCATGCTCGCAAATGGGTATTGGACATTCTCGTCAATTCCCTCAAGTCTAACTCCGAAGAAGGCAAACCCATCCAAGTGAGAGACCATTTTCAGTATGCCATGTTTTGCTTGTTGGTTTTGATGTGTTTTGGGGATAAATTGGAAGAGAAACAGATAAAAGACATTGAAAATATTCAGTGTAAGGTTCTCTTGGGTTCAGGGTTCAATTTAATTAATTTTTTTCCCAATTTATCGAAGATTTTGCTACGGAAAAAGTGGAACGAGTTTTTACAGCTACGTAAAGACCAAGAGGCTGTTCTAACACCTCTGATAAATGTAAGGAAGAAAGCGAGAGAAGAAAGGGAAGACAAAACCAAAGAGGACCCAAAAGACAAAGGTGAGTTTGTTTTATCGTATGTAGATACCCTTTTGGATTTGCAGCTTCCTGAGGAAAATAGAAAGCTTAATGAAGGCGAAATGGTTAGCTTGTGCTCGGAATTTCTCAGTGCTGGTACAGACACAACGTCCACAGCTTTGCAATGGATTATGGCAAATATAGTGAAGTACCCACATATTCAAGAAAAGCTTATTGCTGAAATTAAGGGGTTAGTTTCGAGTGATGAAGATAAAGAGGTAAAAGAGGATGATTTGCAGAAGATGCCATATCTTAAAGCTTTGATCTTGGAAGGTTTAAGGAGACACCCACCAGCTCATCTTGTGGTACCACACGCAGTGACAGATGAGACAGTTTTGGATGGATATGTGATTCCAAAGAATGCTTCTGTCAATTTCATGGTGGCAGAGATGGGATGGGATCCTAAGGTTTGGGAAAACCCTATGGCATTCAAGCCTGAGAGGTTTGTTAGTAGAGAAGGAGGGGTAGAGGAAGTGATTGATATAACTGGAAGCAGAGAGATAAAGATGATGCCATTTGGGGTTGGAAGGAGGATTTGCCCTGGTTTGGGTTTGGCAATGCTTCATTTGGAGTACTTTGTGGCTAATTTGGTTTTAAAATTTGAGTGGAAAGCTGTTCATGGAGATGATGTTGATTTGTCTGAAAAGCAGGAGTTTACCACAGTGATGAAGAATCCTTTGCAAGCTTGCTTATCTCCCAGGTTCGGCTTGTAGTGGATAGAGACTATTAGCTTTACTCTGTTTGTATGTTTATAGACTTGTAAACAGTAGTAATGTTTGGTCTGATAAAAGTTTCTATTAAATTATAGAGAAAAATATCATTATTTTTTTTTTTAAATTAATCTTATTTAGTTTCTTAAAATATAAATAATTTTGTAAAAAAATTAATTAAGATAAAATATATTATTTTAATAATTTTTTTATTATAATAATATTACTTTTTGTCGAGTAATTAAAAGTGATTAAAATATAAGTTTTTAGTAATAATAAAATTACAAATAATATAAAAAAAATTTCAAAAAATATTTGTTTTGAATATTTATTAATTGTTACTGTTTTATTGATTTTTTTATTTATTAAAAATTAAAATATAAGTTTGAATAACTTTTTGTTTGAATATTATTATTGTTAATTTTTTATTAAATAATTTTATATTAAATTTTATTTTTATTCTTGTTAAAACTTAAATTTTAATCGCTTTATAAAAAAATATTTAATTTGACATTATTTTTAATTTAAGAAAATAAATAACAGAAATAATTTAATTTAAAAAAATTACTTGTCATCTCATCTTAAATTATAAATGAATAAGTTGATTACTTTTGGGGGAAGCAAAATAAATCTTGGATTGAAAAGCTTGCTCTCACTCACATGCTAGAATTTTATGTTTTTATACATTTCATGAACAATGAAGATAACCCATCTCGATTTCTTCATTCATGGACAATTTTGATTAAGAATACAATTTTACTAAGTGAAATAAGAATTTCAATTGAAGTGCCAATGTTATAGAAGTATGAACATGTTACAAGTTACCAGTATGTCATTAGTTTCTACTTGTGTTTTGGATCTGAAGTATATAAAAGTATTTGATGGGTTCCAATTTAAAATAGTTATCAATTTCCAAATGCTATAAGGAATCGGCATCTCAACCATACATCTCCCTTTATGATTTAGAGGCATTAGTTTACGGGTCAAGGAAAGCCCTTTGTACTATGAATGCTGGTGAATAGGTTTTTTTTTTTTTAAACCGTAGATGATTTTCTGGTTTGATTTGGCTTCATTTGCTTGCCGAAGAGGAAATGTTATTCGTGCTCTTACCACGGAATCGCATATTACCAGTTATATTCTCGATACTCTTTACTGACCAAGTCAATATGTTAACGTGGATATAGATGGAGACACTTAACCGCGTGTTTGTTAAATAGTAACTACAGGCCCTAATTGTATATACAATTTGTACAATTACTTGACACTTAATTAATTTGTTTAAATTTTTAAATATAAAATTGTATATTTGATTATTTTTTTGTTTTAAATTAAAAATAATATTTTTTTAAATATAATAAAATTTAATAAATTACATCCTATTTTAAATATAAATTATTTTATTATAATATTTATTTATTTTATTTGATTATATTATATAGATTGTTACTAAATACTGTGCAGATAAATTATAATACAATTTAATACATTTTAGTTTAATCCATTATATTTGAAAATTTATCCTATCTTATACCATTTACATTTTTAATGAATTGGTATGGTGTTGGTGTTGGCATGGAGAATGTGGTACTATTGCGGAATGATAAAAGCAAGAACAAAGTTATCAATATGTTACTGCATGGGTTGAGCTGTAGTCAGTAGGGATGGTCACGAGGACGGTTTTTGTCATATCTAATCCTGAAATTGTACAAGTAATTGGGTATTCGAAACTGTTCGAAAATTGCTCCAGTACGAAAACAGGTATAACTAGACGGGAATTGGTACAAAAAAATAACTACTTCATACCCGATTTTTTTAATTAAAAAAATTAATTCATCATAATTTATTATTTCAATACATACATATTTTAGCATTAAAAAAATAGCTGCATATTTTAACAATTTGTTAAATATTTTATATATATTTAAATTAAATTGAAAAATATATTTTGGGTACATGTGGGTATGATTTTATGTAAAATCATTCCCACATCGTCCTCGATAATTTATATTCGGGTATTTTCTAAAATCGTCCCCGTCCCAAAAAAAATGAGTATTAACCGATCCATCGGATTAGATATTCATGGATACTTGAAATCACGAATAAAATGCACATTCCTAGTAGTTAGCCTTGGTCACCAATGTAAAACAACCCAGAATTTGAATCTGTTTCGGACCTTCACTGCACTGATTGAAAATCAGATTGCTACACCTAAAAAATAATTGTTGCTTGGAATCGAAACTGAAATAAAATATTTTTTGGGTTTTTTATTGAAAAAATTAGATTTTTGTATCGAAAATATTATTTATATTAGGATTCTGTCTGGAAAAAAATATTTCTGAAGGAAAGAAAGAATAAAGCTTCTAAGTTGAGATGTAAAAATAATAAGCAACGTGGCTCTATTTATAATTGAAGTTCGCAGCTAATGGTCATAGTAGGTGGAATAGAAAGAATAAGTTTTTTAATTGTAAGTACAAATGGAACTTTTTTCATGGTAAAGAAAAATAACACTTTTTATCTCATCTTTTAAAATGTAACCCCTCAAAGCAGAAGGGTTTATTCAGATCAGCAGTAACAATTAGAAATTCAGTAAACATTGCAGATAATAGTGTCTTAAAAGTGTTGCTGCAAAAAGATAAAAACAAGAACTAAGTTGCCAATATGTACCGCTTATGTTAAGTTGCGGACTAGGCCGTTCTCTTTAAAAAGTTTCGCAGTTTTCTCAAAAGTGTGCAAGCAATAGTCAGCCCTGTCGTCCCAATAATAAAACAGCCCATAATTTGAATTTGTCTCGAACTTTTACTGCATTGAATGAAGACCAAAATTATGCATATGAAAAATAATTGTTGTGCGGAATCAAAACTGAAAAGAAAATATTTTTGGGTTTTTGTATTGAAAAGCATTGGGTTTCTGCATCAAAAATATAGTCTCTGTTGGGTTTCTATCTGGAAAAAAATATTAGTGAAGGAAAGAAAGTTAAAGAAAGAAGAAAGCCTTTTGAGTTGAGATGTGAAAATAATGAGTTGCAAGGCTCTATTTATAGCAAAAACTCACAACTATTGGCCATAGAAAATTGGGAGGATAAGAACTATGTGAGTGAGTAACGATCATAAAAAAGGTCACATCGTGGATGAGGACTGATTCAGTTTGGATAAGGATAAAAATTGCTTGAGTCTTATCTGACTATTGAAAAAGAAAAAATAAAATAAATTTTATTTAAAAAAAATAAAGTGTCACCTCACATACACACACGTATTTACGCTCGGCTTAGCTAGTCGAACGGACGGCAGCATGCAAGTGTGAGAGGTGAATCCACAATTGCCCATCTCTTCTCCCCTCCACAAAATTGGGTACATCTTGGGGCCTAATCTAAGTCTATTTTTAATAACTCATATACACCTCCAAAAAGATGTAAAAAAAAAATGTGGGACAAAACAAAATGAAAAGGATAAACTCACATGAGCATTTTTCTCTTCTTCTTTTCAAAATTCATTATCTATTTCCAACGATCATTCCATTTGTAACAAATGCTCCCAAATAGATATTTTTTTCCTTCCATTAAAGTAGAAGTAAATACAATGAATAAAATATGATATTTTATAATTACCAGCATTCAATAAGTTGGTTTCACGTATGTACTTGTACATGCTATAACAAATATCTTACATTCATAAATAATTCAATTATTTAATTAATTTCACTTTTAAGTCTGTCAGTAAAAAAAATATTTATTTATTTTCTTACAACGTTAAAAAATATACATTCATTTACGTTATGAGAAAAATAAAACTCTATATATGAAAGAGATTATGTCATACAATTAAACCTAACAAATATCATTTACCTTAGACAAATGGGAAGAAAAAAAAATTCTTAAAAATAATAAAAGTGCCAAAAAAATAAGTAAATGAAAATAGAAGCAATATACATGAAAGAACTGTCAAAGAAATCTAAAATATTTAGCTTTATAGAAGATTTAGAAAAATTAATAAAGATCCAAGAGTAGATTTATACATTTGTTACATGAAGATGAAGATTTATACCAATTCATATATAACAATTCCAAGTTCTTTAAATGATATATATGACAAACAAATATATTGTTAGGTTTTTTTTTTTTTTTCTTGTATTACTAAAAAAAGAGTTCAAAATTTTAAATTATCGTTATCAAGAGTTATGAAAGTTGAAAGATTTTGTAACTTAAGAAAAATGAATATTTGTTAGTAAAATGTATTGTTAAGAGTCACCTGTGAAAAGTTTTTAGAATTTATTGAATATTGTTGATTGGCTCAAATATATTTTAAAAAGATGAGTATGTGAGTATGAGTGTGTTAGAAGATAGACCCAAAAAAAAAAAAAAAAAGCCTGAGATGGTTAAGGGATGTACTTTCAAATAGGTAGTCTAAAGCTTTTTAGTAGTATTATGAACATGAAAGTAATTGCAAATGTAGTTTACTAAATCTCATCAAACTTGACTGCTCTATACGCTAAAAGAATTTTTTCACAAAATTTTATTTATATAGAAACCAAGACTTTTTATTTAATTATAAGGTAATTTTTCACTAACACTCATTTAGTATTATTAATAATTTTAAATCTTGAATTATTAATTATGTTTCTTTTATTATTTGGTTGGATCCACCTGTGGAGCTACACAAGCTTCATACTTCCAAACAGTTACACAATTATGAATTAAACTTTCAATCCAAATAAGCAATTGAGACCTAAAAGATGGTAAATACGTCAACTCATGGAATCTTTTCGCGAATTTTATTCCAACTCAGATAAGCAGGCCTTAAGATATGAGTTAAGCAAATAGCATGCAGAATAAACAATATTAATAACATGCTTAATCAATACACCATGTAAAAATAACCAACATATAAGAAAGAAGCAACCAGTATAAATACAATAGAGAAGTAAGAAAGCAGTTACAAAATAGCAAGCATAGAAATTCTAAAATATGGCATCCAACTATATATTTAAAATAAGGAAAGCAATAAAGAAAGAAATGTTTTCTAATCACAATCAACTCTTCCTATGTATGAACATATTAGGATACAATTTTGCACATGCAAACAGGTAGATGAATTAAATAGTTAAACTAATAGTTTAATACATAGATATATAACAATATTATCAACATACACTAAACAAGAAAGCATTAAGCAACTAAACACTTTGCACTCACGGTCAAATTCTCATATGTTGGTACATACTAGAATAAAACGATGATTGTACTAACTAAGCAAGTGATCATGCAAACACATCAATGTAACATGGTACACTCATATAGGCTCTGTCATATGTTATAATATCTACAGGTTACTTAAGGTAATTACTTTGCAGTACAAAATTTACTAAGAATTAAATTAGTATACAACTCGATAAAAGTATAAATGCAAATACACTATCAACGAAGATACCTGCCCTAATTGACCTAGCTACCCTCGCTTGTTCTCTCCATAAAAACTCTGATTCTCGTTTAATCTAGCTTATCCCTAGAGCTTCATCACCATGTGAAATGATCCACTACTGATGGTTTAAACAAAACTCACATGCTAGGTTGCGAACTTATAACTCCCAGCCGGCACATGACATACAAACACATAGGCTTGTTACCTATGCACAACATTGCGACCTCGCAACATCTAGCTGACACACGGCAAACAACCAACACACAAAAACCAGCCAACACATGGCATACAAGCAACGCAAAAAAAATCATCTCTAAGAGAAATTCCTCATGATATATGGGTTTTCTAGCTATATCTACGACTAATACATGACAACTCAGCTCTCATCTTATCCTCACTCAATCTCGCATTTGTACACTCGCACTAGTGTTTGAAATATGAGAGATACTTCTTTCTAATGTCTTACATCCTAAGATGACACTGTTTTCCAAACGCAACACTTTGAAGGAAAATTAGGCCAAAATGGATAGAAAAACGTACTAGAAAGCCTGAAAGCACTTGGGCAGAGGTTCTTCCTCTATTGGCCAACAAAAATAAGAAAAAATGGTGCTATTTATTAAGAAATGACACACTTTCTTACTTGGTCAACGAGCACCTCAACAAGAAAAAATGCCAAAAACATCCTCATCAACCAACTCGCCGAAATCCTTAGAAAGGATAGCTAAAAACGCCAAAGAACTAGCTGGCCCAGTTCGACCTTGAATCGACGAAAACATTAAAATGCATTAAAATTCCACACAAAAAGGCAACTTTTTATCCAAACATATCCTTGAGATATACAAGTATGTGTATTTTGTGATTAAACTAAAATATGTTCTAAGTAAATTTGTGAAACTGAGTCAACAATAATCAACCTTACAAATGAACCAACAAATACATTAAATAAAATACAAACATTGTATTTTGCGTAGGAGAATGCCAACCCCAAAATACAGAACTTACAAAATAATATAAATAATTAAGAATAAAAAAATTTAGCATCCAATTTTTAATGATAAAAAATCATTAAATTGATAATAATATGAATTGATTATTTTTAAAAATAAAATAAAATAATTATAAAAAATGCAAAAGAGAAATAATGAAGACCAAAAAGCTTGTTAAATAATGATAGATATTGGTCAATTAACTATAAATTAATAGTTCAAATATTAAACATATTAGAGTCTCTATAAACTAAAATTAAAAACGATGAAGGATCTCCTACATCCATTTAACGAGTGTAATTAGATTTATGTTAGAAAAAGCCGAAAATTTGAAAAATGCAAAAATGTTGCAAATTATGTTTAATAGATGTATAGTTGAATTAATTTGTATCATGAAATAAAGAGATATAGTTGAATTATACATCATCAATTATTTTTGAACATGTTCTTTTTTGGTCTAGGAAGGTTTTTTCATATTAATATATAAACTCACTTTCTTATAATAATTATAATATTAAGATATAGATAATATGGGTTGTACTTTAAGAAATGTAAATTTTTTGGAAACTTTAATCTTATCATTTTAATGAGCAACTTTTTATTTTTCATCTTATAAGTTACTTTCCTAGTTAATAATAAACTAATAATTAATAGTTCATGGAGTGTGTAGTTATATTTTTACAACTAATTAGAATTTTATAGAATGTCAAAAAGTATAAAATTTGATACATACATAGTTGGATTATGTTATATGATAAAATACATTAATAGTTAGAAGAATATTTATATTTTTGTTATTTTGAGATGAAGATTTATACAAATCTTTGTTTAACAACAACTCCAAGCCCCATCGATAAACACTACATGACAAATTAAATGAATATATTGTTATATTTTTTACTTGTACTACTAGAGAAAAATAGTTAAAAAATTAAAATTATCATTACTAACAGTTATAAAATTTGTAAAGATTTTGTGACTTGAGAAATATGAATATTCTTAGTAAAATATGTAATTAAGAATCACCTTATAAATAAATAGTCTTTCGAATTGATTGAGTATTGTTGATGGACCTAAATAAATTTTGAATAGATGATATGTGGGTACGTATGACTATGTCGGAAGATAGGCCCTAAAAAATAGAGGCTAAGATGATTTAGAGAAGCACTTTTAAATAGGTAGTCCAAAGCCTTTTAATGAATTTAAAAAGTAATTGCAAATGTTGTTTGCTAATTCTCAATAAACTTGACTATTTTATATACTTAAAGAATTCTTCACACAATGTTATTTATATAAAATTCTAAAGATTCTTTACTTACATACTGGCTCTTTACTGACACTTATTTCGGACATTACTTCATCAACTACATTCATTTCCTTAACATGTAAAATCTATTGAAATTTCACAAATCTCTTCATAATGAGAATTAACAATTTTGAATGTTGAGTTATTAATATATTTCTTTTAATTTTTCTAGTTGGACTAATATATTAAGTTACAAAATTATTTATATTTAAAAAATATACAATTAAGAATAAATAATTTAGCTAAAAAAAATTTTGATAAATTTTTATTAAATTAATAATAATTTAAATTTATTATTTTTTAAAATAAAATATAATAATTATAATCAAATAAGAAAATAAAATAAAATAACTGCAAAATGCCGAAAAGTTTGTTAAATGATGATAGATATTGGTCGATCAATTGACAATTAATACTTCAAATATTCACTACGCCAAAAAATAGCTTTAAAGACGGTCATTAACCGTCATTGTAAAGTTACGATGATGCTTCAAAAAAAATACAGTGACCGTCATTTATTCAGGCGTCAACTCAACATCAAGGTTTGCAACCTTTTTCATAGATTCCACCATCTCTGCAAAATATAGGGAAAACACAGCGAAAAATCAAGCTTCCATAAAAAATAGGGTAAATAAATTTCATCCTCTCCTTTTCTGTTGAGGCAACAAATTGACAGCATGCTTTCTTAAGAAATGAAGTTCTACTTCTCATTAACAACAAATTTCATGACATAATGCCAATCAAGTATAAAAAATTCATAGAGAGAGAATTTTTCACCAACACAGCATATCTTTCAAAAAAAATTTCACCAAAGGCAGGAAATCTCACATGAGGAGGGCTAACTGTGCAGCGACGGCGGCCAACTATGCAGCAAGAGGCGAGGACGAGCGGCGAGCGGCGAGCGGCGAGCACGAGCTGCGAGGAAGAGGCGAGGACAAACGGCAGCGAGCGAACTATTGATTACGAATCGTGAGTGAGGAAAGGAAGGGAAGACAGCCGCGAGGACGAGCGACTACCGGCGAGAACGAGCGGCGACCGGTGAGGATGAAAGTAGGGAAGGCAGGCGAGCGGCAATGAGAGTAGGAGTGAACCAAATGAATCTGGAGGAGAACTGGAGAAGTATACCCTAGCTAGTTTACGTGTGCTAAAATAATGCGAGGGAAAATTTTAAAAGGTTTTTACGACAGTCGTTTTTTAATAACCGTCATCAAATATATTTATTTTTAATTTTAAAATTTTTGATGACTATCATAACTTAAATGACTGTCATAAAAAAACTTTATTCTTTATTTTGAAGTTTTAATGACGGTCATGTTTAAAACGACTGTTATCGTAAGTTTAAAATTTATGACCGTCATCGTTACTTCATGTACATATTTTTAATGACGGTCATTTAAAAAAAAAAAACGGTCGACCGTCCTTAAAAGCCATTTTTGGCGTAGTGATTAAACATATTGAAGTATGTACAAATTAAAAGAAAAAAAAAAAAAGATGAAGAGTCTTCTACATCCGTTTAATGAGTCACAAGATTTATGTTGGAGAAAGCCAAAAGTTAAAAAGAAATATCAAAATGTTGCATTATGTTTAAAAAAAAAAAAGATAAATGAATTATATTGTATGATGAAAGAAATAGATAGTTAAAGATAATTGAATTATATTGTATAATGAAAGAAATAGATAGTTAAATTATAACTCACCAATTATTTTTAGACATGTCATTTTTGGATTTAGGAAGATTTTTACACATGAAAATGCTTATACACCCTTTCTTAATAGTTATAAAATTAAGTTATAGATATATATAATATAGGTTGTGTGTTTAAGATGGGTAAAAGTTTTGAAAGCTTTAATTTTATAATTTTAATGAGAACTTTTTTTTTCATCTTATAAGTTACTTCCCTAATCAATAATAAACTAATTTAATATTTCATAGAGTGAGTAGTCATAACTAATTACATAGAGAATGCCAAAACGTATAACATATTTAATAGATAGATAGTTGGATTAGGTTATATGAGCAATGATACAAACCTCACAAAGAAAAGTGAGATCCCAAGATCAATATTTCAACAAACCGTTCCAAATCAAATTTTAAAACAAATAAAACAAGGACCTTGAGCGGTTATTTACAAAGAGATAAGAATCAAATGTATCAAGAAAAATGGTACATGCCACACTTAAGAAAAGGGAGAAGGATTGTGAGTGATAAGTTGATGCACAAAAACTTGATAGTCAAATTTTATATATATAAAAACCTTGCAAGTGCACGAATCACTTATAATAAGTGATTATTATACTCCCAATATCCTTTCTCAAGGATTTGCTGTGGTTTTAAAATGTTACTTATTTTCTTATTTGATCGAATAAACAATCATAAACATTCTAATAATTGTCAGTTGCAGAAAAAATTGTAAATTCTTAAATTAATTCAATAACTAAAATAAATGCAAATGAAAGAGATTGCAACCAAGGTTGGGATAATGGATACATATGGGAATCTTAATTCGTTATCCCTTCATGGAAAAAAACAAATGAAGCAATTCAATTAAAAGTAAGATTTAATGATTTTTTTCGCTAAACCTAAAAAATCCTAAATCAATGGCAAATTTTGCTACAATAAATTAATTAGCTTTTTTGATCTGGACCGTTAACAAATTAATTGAAATTAACTCAAGAAAATATTTAACCACCAAATCTAACACAAATCAATGCAATCAAATTAGGCACTTGTTCATAATGCATAATCAAGTAAAGATGGCATTTCTAATACCTAGTTCTAACATATTTTCTCTAACTAAAAATTAAGATTTGTCTCATCATTAATTCATAATAAAAATATTAAGAATATGAACAAGAAATAAATCCAAAACTAATAAATAATTATTCTAATATTATTTTTCCATTCATTGGAAGCAACACTAATATCCCTTATACACAAATTAGCCAACCACAACTAAATTAGTCTCAATCAATTTAGTCATAAGAAGTAAACTTAAAATCTAAGAGAATGAAGAAATATTACAATAAAAATACCCATATTGATCTTCTAGCCCCAAATCCTTAAAGTTAGTTAGTCCCTTTTCTTAAATCATTAGAGTAGCTTCAACAATCAAAGGTCTTTTCTTGATTTTGGAGTATTTTTAGGTGAAAATCCCAGCTACTGGAGTGTTGTTAGGTGGAAACCCCAGCTACTAGAGTGTTTTTAGGTGGAAACCCCAGTTGCTACATCAGTTAAGGAGTGGAGGAACTTGGTTCCAAAAGTTGTGTTTTTGAGAGGCATAGTATGGTATTTATAGGGGAAATGAAGAAGCACACTTGTTAGAATTTCTTGGCAATTTTTTGTACACAGGCCACGGCATAGAAAAGTTTGCACCGCGGCATAAAGCTAAAAATAGACCCCATAGTAGAAACCGAGAGCTTACCGCAGCGGCACAAAAATTTTCTCACCGCAGCGCCCCTTGTTATACTTGCCTTATATGTACCCTTTACATAATGAATGGTCTTCAATGTAAGGCTTACATTTGGTCATCTTGTTCTACTCTATTTTTACTCTCTTTGATTCATTTAAATTCAATATTCTTCTAAAAGCTCAAAAACCTACAAAATACATAAATACCCTCCAAAACAAGAAAATAATGAAATAAACCATAAAATAAATGCATAAAAACATAACAAAATATAGGTCAAAATAATGTTCATCATAAGTCTAGTTAAATGCCACTAGAATGCTCTTGATAAATAAAAAAAAAAAGTTATCAAAAGAACCAAAGAGAAAACTTTCACAAAATTATATTCAAAGTCATGACAATCTAATGACATTGTTTCTTTATGTATTTATAGGCTAAAATAAAATATAAAATCCTAGCTAATAAAATCAAAATAAATCTTATCAAATAAAGTAAATATTATATCATACCAAATAAACTATGAAACAAAAAAGACAATTATTTGGCAGATTTATGGGGACTGCTTGAAAGCCCTTTTTTGCATATTAATTTTCTAATTTTGAAATATGTATTTTTGTACCCATTGAATCATCTTTCTAACGCTTTTGAATAACCTCAATTGGATGTCGATGAAAAAGATATGAAAATAATAGTAATAGTTACTCAACGAAACTTTTTAAATCGAGATTTTACTTGGCCTGCTCCATTCCCAAGTAACTTAATCAGCCAATGCACTATGCCCAAGTTTGCTTAATGAGCTCGATCAAAGTGGGCAATGGCTCAAACAATCCACCTAGCTTTCCATAGCCCAAATGCCACCTGCAATGGATCTTTTGGTGTTGCTTATTCTCATCAAGTAAATACATTAATAGTTAGAGTAATTCTCACCATTCAAATTTTGACATGTAACTTTTGAGGCTAGAAGGTCATTTTCACATGAAAATGAAAACTCGCTCATTTATAATAGTTATAAGATATAAGATAAGATGAGATATCCAGAGGTTTACATGTAAAGATGGAAAGATTGTTACATTTATTTCATAACGGAATTTTTTACTTAATTTCAACTGCACATTTCCCTTTTCTTTGACACTATCATAAAATTGAAAAGATAAAAAAAAAAAAAAAAAAAAAAGGAGCAAAGTTAGAGTTGTAATTTTTCTTAAGAAAGTTATATGATCATTTGATTCAGATTTATAGGAACTAAATGTACACTCATAATGGACAATTGAATTAGGCGAGACTATTCACGATGATAAGTAGCTACTTCAAGAGTCGCCCTATCTGCAAAAAAAAAAAAAAAAAAAAAAAAATCTAAACGAAATGATGGGAGTAGTGGTCGACCTCAACTTATTGAAAGGAACTTTAGACTTTGCATGAGTCTCTTTTTCACATAATTTTACGTCTAAGCTTATTTATGTTTATTTTCATTAAAGGTCATAAGAAAGAAGCATAATCTGTTAAGAAATATTTGTCTTCTAGTAAATAATTTGTAGGATACTGTAGATTGCTAATTTAAGTAGAGAAGAGAATGAGAATAGGAAAAGGCCAGAAATGTCATCCTTAATGAGCAAACATACCCCTCAGCCGGTGGTAGCCAAAGCTTTTAGCTCCAAGAATGGTGCTGCAAAGGGTGATGTCGGTTTCTCTTTTGTGACATTGTTCTATTGTTCCCTAGTAATTTTAGTTGTTTTCCACTTTGGAGATCCTAACTGACACATATTATAACCTTGGAGTGATATGGTTGACTCAGCAAAACCATATAGAAGGAAATGGGTTTTTTTGCATGTATGTTATATCTTCTATTTTTCCCACTTTGATATTTCTATTGCACTGATGTTATCATACTCAGCAAAACCACACATAAGGAAATTGGTTATGGTTTGCACTAGTATTGTTACTTTTGGATTTTCATTTGCCTGTTTGTTATAAGATTGCTCTGTTTTGTTTATTTTCTCATGACTAAAATCCTAAAATTGTTTACAATTTTCCTTCACATAGTAAGTAGCACATACCTTAAGACTTATTTATGCCATTTTTTCTCAAAGTCAGAATGGGAGTGCACTTCTTGAAAGAGTCCTAACCAGGCTAACTATCAAGGTAAGGTGGTAAGTAAACCTTGAGACTCACTCCACTCGTAAAAAGTGGAAGACAATTTAAGTGCAATAAAGAAACAAAAGTAAACACAAATAAAAAATAAGCAATAAAAGCTTTCCAATTGCTGAGTAATTCTTATATATCCGCACATATCAAAATAAACCACTAACTGTACTCACCTATGCATTAGAACATTCAAACACAATAACATAATGTGCTATACTCACTTAGGCTCAAATCCTAATAAGTCCAACTTTTGGAAAAAAAGTCAACTTTAGGTATGTGGGTTTGACTTCCCAAAAAAGTTTGTTTCTAAGCATGATCCTTCAAAATATTTTTCATATTTGACTCCTTGGATTCCTATTTGATAGGTGGTTGAGATTTGACCTGCCAGTCTATATAAAGTCGTAGTCACTCTCAACCAATTAACTTTAGAATCCAAAAGTAAGAGCTTTAAGAGAAAATGAGTTTTAGGAACAGCAATTGACTCCACCCCATCAAGGTAAGTGAATCAAAATTCTATTTTTTTTTTTTTTTTACCTTTTTTCCTTCAATTTGCCTTGAATATGCATGGACTTATGAGTTAAGTAGAAGAACATGGACCCTTAAAAAAAATTTATTTCTCCTTTACTTTGATCTTACTTGGTAGGATAGGAAACTTTATGAAGAGTTTGCAAGTGTGTGTATATATATATATATACTTACCTTCTTTTTTTTTTTTTTTGCATGTGTGGGCCAAGAGATAATTGTTCCTTGGGAATATTTTTTATCCCAAGAACTCATGACTGGCAAGAAACATACATTCACAGTAAAAAGTCTCAGCATAAGAGCAGAGTTAACATGGCTGACTAATATACTGAAAATATTGGAGATAAGGAGTGGGAACCTAAGCATGAGTGGGACGCAGCATGAAGGTTAGAATTGGGGGGTCCTACAATCAAATCATGACAACATCGGACAAGCAAGATCGAGATGTGAACATAGGGTCATGGTGGGAAGAGGCCGACCAACCAGATGATCGATCAATGGATTGACTTGTCGTTTGGCTATTAGTCGAACCAGTGGTGGTGCCGGCCAATGACCTCCCTCGATGCCTCCGACAAATTTGGTACTGAATTGGGTCCCTTGTTTATTTTCTCCTCGTTCTAACTATACTACTTCCATTTAGGCCCCGATTTCATTTCTGGCAGAGGTGCTTCTTAAGGAGATCCAAATGATGATCTGGTGTCTGACTTAGGCTATGAAGTTGATTATTTTGTACCTTTCACAAACCAACTCTCCGTGGAAAAACTAAGGGAGATGTTTGAGACCTCAAACTCCATTTGAATTATTCTTCCTGGCGATGGCATCGTTACAAGTTGACCCCTCCTAAAGAGATCATTATCTTTGGTGATCTGATGTTCGCTGGTCTTTGACTCCCATTTCTGCTATTGGTGTTGGTGCAGTAGTTTCTTTATAGGATTGGAGTGCCTCCTGGAATATTTAGTCCAAATGCTTGAAAGATTCTATTGTCTTGTTATGTGTTGTGGAAAGAGAAAGGCAAAGAGATGAGCCTTGCTGAGTTCAGATCTCTCTATCATTCATAGGCTATGGGTGGTAGCTAGTTTGGCCTTTAGCCTTTCAATGATTGCAAGTTGATCCTCAAGTTGCCTAAGTCAAACAAGGATTGGAGGAAACTCTGGTTCATTGATGTTGGGGCCTATGATGTGGCTTGTCCCGACTTGGGCCTCATGCCCTCAAAGTTTGTTCCTAGTGATGAGCAAATCATACATACATGGCCCATTCTTTAGAATTTACTTTGCATTTTTTCTTGTTTGTCTTGCTAACTTTCTTTTGAACCTTTCTTTCTGTAGTGCATTGGAAGAACGCCAAGCTTGTTGACATTAACGAGGAAAAGTTCAATGGAAAGCTGCTTGCTTTATCCCCCGTGAGACGTTGTAGCTTAAGGTTAGTGCTACCTAAGAAGATCGCTCACTAAGGTCTCCAGCTCTCATCTTCTTGACCTATAACCTTTAGCTGCAATCCTAGCCCATATGAGTACTTTGAATAATTCTTTAGTCTAGGCTCACTTAGAGTTCACTTGATTTTATTCCTTATTATTCTTATTGTCTTGTAGTCATTAGGTCCTATCACATGGCAACTCAGAAGGGTGAATCCACCATTGCCTTTCAGTTTATTACCAAGAAACTAGGGACTCAAAATATGAAGAAAGGTAGGGCATTCTCGAGAAGAAAAACGCTCACCAGGCATCTACCTCTCAAGTCGATGAGATCACAAGAGTTAAAGTCCCTAACTCAACTTAAGTTTCTCCTTTGCTTGAGGACTTTGTGATGGAAGAGGAGGCTCTACACTGCAATACTCCATGCGACACACCCTCTACAGTTGCTCCAAAGGCCCCCACGGGCGAGATTTATAAGGACATCCCTGGATGGTCTGAGAAGTGTTTAAAAATTTTGGCTATTATAGATGACTACTTGTTGATAGCCCAGGCCCACTTCAGTCCTTTGGCAAGAGTTGCCAGAGTGGCCAATCTCAAGAGAGACCAGGCTCTATTCTTGGTCTAGAGGAGAGAAGAGAACTTGTAAAGGTTCTGGATCAAGAGACTTTGATCCAATGGGGGTTATCTGATACCCTGGCTACTTGTGAGGCTAATAAGTCCAAGCTTAAAGGCAAGTTGGCACATAAAGGCTCCAAGGTTGAGAGGCTTAGGGCTGAGGTCTAGAGGCTAACTGTTGAGGCAAAGGCTACAGGTCCACGAGTCGTGGATGCATACTTGGACTTTTAGGATTTCAAGGCACATACCGATGTTGCATGGGCTCATGCCTTTAAGTCTACTAAGAGAAGGTTCAAGATTGTCTACCCATGCAAGCGTCTACCCCACCGCAAGTTCCCATACTACATTGTCCCAGACTAACTCTAAGGAAAATGTGCCTACAGTTAACGTGGAGGTCCAGGTTCTTATTGGAGTAGGGAATAGGGTTCAAGTCCAACACTCAACTGGGACTCAAAAGATAGTGCATACGACACCTATCTCTATGGTGTTGTCCAAGAAGACTGGTCATTAGTAGTAGACTTAGGGCTTAGACCTTGGTAGTTCTTTCTTGTTATTTTCTTTTACTTTTGTAGCAGTTGGCGAGTTTAGTGACTTGGCCTTTAGATTGTAGTTACTCTTAAGAGCATGTCTTTAAATAAAGATAAGCTTTTGACTTTATTCTTACTTCACATTTTCCTTAGATAGGGTGAGCTTAGTGACCTTTGGAAATGGGAATTCAAGAACATCTTCCATGGTGTTTGTAGGAAACTGGCCATGGGAATATTTCATTGACATAATTACTTCAAAAGAGCACACCTATACTCGGTAACCTCAAGACTTTCAGAAATTGACTTGTGCCTTTGAGAAATCCTTTGACAGTTGGATGACATGACTATAGTGAGTCACTTCAACAACTCAAGGAAATCAGAGTTCCATCTCCCAACGTGGGTCCCAAATTTTTTTTTTAGTTCGTAAGCAAGGTATACAATGTCTTTAAATAAAGATAAGCTTTTGACTCTATTCTTTGTCTTACTTCACATTTTCCTTGGTAGAAATTTTATTATTATTTCCTTGCTTGCAAATGCACAACAAAGTTCGTCCATAGTAGCTGACTTGGCATCTTTTTTTTTTTTCCTCCGAAACTAGAACCTACCTTGGCATTTTGGTAAGACGAATTTGGCATCCAAATGACCTCAAAAGGCCCCAATTAACTTTGATGTCCTTAGGAAATTATATTTGGGACTTTGCGTCCTTGGTAGTTCATCACTTGGACCTTGGGAAGCACACTTAGCTTAGTTTTCAAAACCTAGATAGGGTGAGCTTAGTGACCTTTGGAAATGGGAATTCAAGAACATCTTCCATGGTGTTTGTAGGAAACTAGCCATGGGAATATTTCATTGACATCATTACTTCAAAAGAGCACACCTATACTCGGTAACCTTAGAACTTTTAGGAATTGATTTGTGCCTTTGAGAAATCCTTTGACAATTGGATGACATGACTATAATGAGTCACCTCAATGACTAGGAAATCAGAGTTCCATCTCCCAATGTGGGTCTCGAATTTGTTTTTGAGTTCACAAGCAAGGTATACAATGTCCGATGCATAATCGAACGATTCAATGCAGGATCAAGGGTGAGCCACGGCATGACCAGTAAGGGGTCAATAACAACAGGCAGTGGTATGGAAGGCATATTGATGAGAAAGGCATATGAGGGTGCAATGCACGAGCGTATGGGGTGACGTAGGACCAACACACCTAGTAGATTCGACAACGATAACCTAGTTGGACCGGTATGGACATGGGTGCCCCTGCTCCTGTGTGACATTTTCGTTTGATTGGTTTGATTGATAACTTTTTAGTAGCCCTATGGCTAGTGGTCTCACCTTTTCAGTGTTGTGACATTCTCGAACCCACACTTGGCCTTGAAAAAGTGGTCCTAATGTATCCAAGTGGGGCAGAAGGCTTTGGGAGGCCTCAAGTCTCCTTCTTGGGAAACGTTTCCATACTTTGGTTTCACGAAAAAGTTGTGATAACTTTCTTCCCTGTTGAATGGTTTTGCACTACGGCCAAGGGGGCCAAGCTTGAATTACCAAAGCATGCTATTCTCCTAATCCATGCCTAGAAAAACTTATGTAAAGTAGTATAGAGAACCTGGTGAACTATCACTAGGATCTTAGTAAGTCCTAATCCTGATGAGCTTCTTGCATGTGCCAGCAAGCAAGTGTCTAACATCATTTCCTCATAAGGTTTCATACATTGAGACGTTAACTATTGTCTAGATCCAAGATCATGAGCACTGCATGGCACAAGTTCCATTAAGATGACAGTGTCATGAGGCATAAGGTTGCCCAACTTCCTGGGTAAGACTCAATCATGACTTGGTCTAGGGTAGATGTTCGTACTATCCAAAGTATGACTATGGGGATGTGGTGCCTTAAGTCCTGACAGTTTACACACGTTGGCTGGGTGGAAGGTTGTGGTTCCTTCCACCTCTGATGCGTGTGTAAATCATATGCATGATTCAAGGAAAGGAGTGACCTTCCTAATCTATGTTGGATAGTTGGACGTAGTTACTATTGGTTCTAAGTTCTGGGTGTTCCTGGGGTGAGGGAGGCGAGGCGTTGCCCATGCCATAAGATTGCCCCAAATCCAAACCCAAGCTCTAGGTAGTAAAGCTTGTTGATCGTGGCTATCTGATCCCAAGGAGGGCCAAGGCTCGCTCAAGCGGGATAGTAGCATGCGATAGCATAAAGCAGGAGTTGGAGAATTAGTTGTTGAAGCTCACTCGAAGTTGTAACGCCTGCATCTTGGCTAAGGCTAAAGTTGGCTACTAAGTCTAAGGAAGGGAGAGTACTCGCTCTCGAGACACAATAATGCCTAAGAACACAAAGCTAAGATTGACTACATGAGTGTTAAAGCTCATTCGTAAGTTATAGCACTTATATCTTAGCTAAGGAAAAGTTGACATAGTTTGAAGGAGGACAAGTGCTCGTTCCTAAGACGCAGAAGTGCTTGAGCGTACAAAGCTAAGATAAACCAAGTCTGTTGGTGACTTACTACTCTGGAGTCAAAGGTAGATGCCGGAGACTCAGTTTGGTGAGCTATAGTGTAGTGGTAGTTTGTTGAAAAGTAAAGTGCAAGTGATATGGGTGCCAAGTTGGCTACACCTCACCTAACACATTATGGGAAAACAAAGCAAACTCGCAAGGCCATGCTTTATGCTAAGACTAGTGGCTTCCTTGCTCACATGTTCTAACCTTGGTGGATCCCTACGTTATAATAGATGGGGCCACTGTCTTGATCCTGGATCGCAGTTATTATGTATGTCAAAGGGTTGTGGTCCTGCTTCTTTCCCAAATCGAATGCAATCCATTGAGACAGTGGTGAAATAAGATAAGTGGATGCTGTGAATCTTGGCCTATGAGTTGCATATCCTGGCTTGAGAGTTGAGATTTCTAAGTGTAGAACTGGTTAGTCAATATGGGATTTTCAAGTTCCTTAAGTGTAGATCTCAGAGAACTTTCTAAGTATGCCTCTAGTGTATCTTCCAAATGGTCAGGCTAAAATTTGAACATTGACTTTTTGAGTGTACATTGTTGGAGTGAAAGTTTCCATATATCCTGTTCAATTGGAGCTGAGGTTGCTCCCAGACCCCCAAGGTGGGAAGCAGTAGCCTAGAAGGCAACAATCTGGAACTGATATGTATGCATTCAACTTTCTTGTGATTGTTTTTTGCTAAGTATTTTCTAGGTGATAAGGTGTTGGGTCATCCCGCTCTAAAAATGTTTGGAATTAGTTGTGTAGTGAGCACTTGTTTTCTAGATTTCATTTTTACTGTAAAAGTCTTTTCCAAGTGCCTCAATATGTGAAACTCTACCTTTGCTTAAGGTGTGTACTTGGATGAGAATGAGATTACTCTAGTTCTCTAGATGTTGGATGCTAGGATACCAAGTTGATGTGCTCTGCAGGCAATGTTGATCACATATATGTTCTATTTCCAAGAGGTATTCTCCTAGCTTGGCATAGCCTAAATGGTGGCAACCTGGATTTCTTGCCCTGAGGTCTAGTGAGTCACTGAGTCCAAATGTCACTATCTTGGAAGGTAATGTATCTACCTCACCAAGTGTGGCCTAGACCTCTATTACTTGATATAGTATGGATCCACAATTCGAAAGATGGTGAGCTTGGAGGTGCAACCTAGAGTGTAACTTGTTTGAACAGCGCATCCTAAAAGGCAGTCATCCATCAAGTTTGACACGGCTTGGGTGGCGACGCCTTAGAAAGCATTAACCTTTGGGTGGTGTTTTAGATGGCGCAGCCCCTTAGGGTGAGACCTGCCCTACTAAGGCCTAGTCTTCCTTCTTGTGTGAATTTGTGTTCCCCAAGAGCGATGTTTGTCCAACAACTATAGCCATGGTCATCCATCTTAAAATCAATGACCTCGTTGACATGGTTGTCCTGATCTAACTATGTTGGTTAACTAATACTAGGAGTGGCTACCCGTGGCGAGCTAGGCGAATCTAGTCCACATTGCAAGTGCCAAAATAGATGGCGATCACTAGAATGGATGGTAAAAGTTGTTGGAGCTCAATAGTAGTGGATGCTTGGTAAGTCGAGTTGGCCTAACTGGCTAGTGGTGCACAAAATTTCCTAGTGTGGTTATCGTTCTCCCAAGATGATATTTTTGGTTTCCTCAAGTAGGTTAATGACCCGAAACATGACACAACCTAGGGTCCAATTCCTACTCATGTTCTTTTACGAGTTTCCCATTGAAAGCCTACAGCCTGAATTGGGATAGTGCTACTAGGTTCCTTATGGGTATGCCCATTTTCTAGTAGCACAAGGAGGGCATGTTGGTGGTCCTTTAGGCCAGCCTGGTTAGGATCCTACTGAGGAAATGAATTATCATCAAGAACACTTTGAGAGCTCACCTTAATGATTTGATAGATCAAGCGTACTTTTTTGGAGGAAATAGATTGACACAATGAACGTGATGAACACAATAAATGTTCTTGAGTTTTCACTAATTCAATCGATCAAACACTAAATTTTTCTTTCCCACAAACGATGCCAGATATTGGATCATATTTTTATCCAACCATCGTTTCTACCACGTCGACCTGCACGTTACTAGCAAACCATATTAAAAGGTACGACATTGTAAGATGTCATATCCTCTCCGATGCTTAAGCCAAGTTCTTGAAAGAATAATCTAGATCTAAGAAGAGTTTAGTGATTCTAAGGAAGAACTTACTCGTACCTTTTTAGGTTGTGAAGCATTCGACTATATAAGGTTCGTTTTTTCTTTGGACTTATTTTTATGTATTATGGACTTGACTGCCTTTCCTTCATGGCTATTCATATATGGTCTGCTATACAAAAATGGATGGTGCCTCTTGATGGTTATTGTTGATTTTCTTTAAATGTTTGTAAGGTAATAGCCATAATAATATACAGTTGTTAGTGTATTTAGCATAAAAAAGAGGTCAATTCCTACCATTCTTATATTAGCTCATCATGGTTCTACTAAATGAAAATCACCACCACCACCTACCAGTATCCCATGCTATACGAACAAAAGTCAAAAATAGCAATGGCAGCAAGTGGCAGCGCTTAACAAGCAAAAGGCACCAATCTGTTGATGATGTATATTTATCGTCATTGTATAATTAGAGCATAAAGCATAACAAGAAAAGTATTCCCATAACTGAAAGGAGGTTTTGGATCACTACTGACCGATTACAAATCCAAAAACCTTTATGCAAACTAGCATCATGGAATGGTCACAAAATGAAGCATAATGTTCAGGACTGTTAATTTGCCAAGCGCAAACCCTAGTTAAGAGGAATTCACGGGTGGAACTCCAAAAAGCCCTAAAAAATATCAACAAAATTTAAACCCTTATTAGAATCTCATAAAATTATTCTAAATGCATAAAGGTGTTGCTTAGACACTTGTTTCAAACAACACAAAATTACATCTGGAAGAATCATTGATAAATTTGCAGGCAAAGTTGTACGAAGAGCCAAAAGGATTTGGATATCTGTCATTCTTCTTCTAGATGTCCATATAGTTCTTTCCAGTGAGCGGATGCTTCGCCTGGTTCTCGAAATGTCCAGATGTGAGGTTTAGCTTTCTCACGTGTCTCCAGAATTTCCTGCATTCACAGGTCCAGCTTGTTGCTTTTAGAAACACATAAATAAGATGCAACTATCTTGGATAATAACATGTAACAAGAAAGTAAACTCAAAAAACTCCCCAAAGCACTTGCACAGCCAATAGTAAAGTTTTTTAAAGTGCACAAACTAATTAGAAATAATATTGCAAATTGTACAAATACCTCTTACAAAAAAAAATTGGAATCATAGGAGCACACTCAAGATGTATCTTCAAGACAAAATAAGAATTGCTCTTCAAATTACAAAAACAACAAAAAAATAAAAATAAAATGTCAACAACTATCTCAGCCGAGTCCGGGTAAGAGTGTCGGCTATGGAGACATATTTGAAGGTCGGGGTACTTATATTTTAAAATATGGAGAATCTGTGTCCAATTTTTGGACACGATACTTAAACACAACAAATTATTATATTAAATTTTATTTAATATATATTTATATTAAAAATTATCTATAAATGTTAGGATAATATTTTTATGAGAATATTTAGGTGCTTATTTTATTTTTTATTTTAATTTATATTATTTTTATTAATAAAATTTTAATTATTGTGTTAATATTAATATAAAAATTTGTCCTAGGAAACTAGAAGTGGCCCAGCCTAAATATTAAAAGGCCCAAATATAGTTAAAAAAAAGCCCAATTTTTTTATGCTCTAATGCAATGTAGGTAACTGCCGCTAGCGGTCGTCTTCTCTTCTTCATGGCGTCTTCTTATTTTTCATGGCGGCATCTTCATATTTTTCATGGCTTCTTATTCTTCATCATCTTCAGTTTTTCAGCTTCCTCCACTTTTTTCTTCTAGTCTTCGGCTGCTGTGTCCAAATTTTTTTGGCCAAGCTAGACACATATTTCGTATTAGTGTCTGTGTCATGTTATGTCGACACAAGTACAGTGAGGTAAACTACTGAGTCCGGATAACATAGGTCTACAATATAGAATAAGGTGAAGTTGAGTCAAGCAAGCAATTCCAACCTAAGCTATGGATTACTAATGCGGTCTCCATAAATGACGCAGGCCAGAAGACTGAGATTAATTGGGGAACAAAGCAAACAATAATCAATATACATGATCAAAACCAATAAAAGTTTAGAATAACAATGCATATAAGCCTATTTATAGGCATAATTTAGCACAAAATTATATTCCAATTAAAACTCTACTAAACCCTATTTCAATCTAATAATAAACCCTAACCTAATGAAAAATGTGATAATAATAAAAACATAAAATATAAAATTCTAAATATTCTAGAATTCTAATAAAATAGTAATTTTATCTTGCATAAATAAGAACAAGCTATTCTTATGCACCAAAGTGCACAGGAAATGCATATCTTATAGAAAACAGATCATCATAAAAAATGTACACAGTATCTCTTTTATAGCACAAGAAAGTCAAGATTGACATCCAATGTTAACCATCACCACAACTTGAAGCAAAGATTGAGAAGGAAAAGAAATAATGGAGAAATGCAATAAAGAATAGAAAGAAGAGAAAATTAGAATTTGGAAAATTAAGACTACATGGAGTAAATAATCATATTATAAGATGATAGTTAGTCCACTTCCTAATAGCTTCAGCTTTTAGGAGAATTAGTTACTAACTTTTCTTTGACATGGTATCAGAGCATAAAATTTTGAATTCGAACCTCCTCACCTCCAAAATTTCACTAATATTAAATAGGTCTCTCTCTTCCACTTCTATCCAACTTTAAGTCTATCAATAGCCTCTTAATATACAACATGGTATTTTGTTTAAGTCCACTTGATTGGCCTTCAAAATTATCTTCTTAGCCAACAAGTGAAATTCTATCATAATTATCTACTCAACCAAGAGGATTATATCTAACTATACTTGATGGGCCTTCAAAATTATCTTCTTAACTCATAAGTGAGAGCCTATCACAATTGTCTATTCAGCCTACAAATGAGAGCTCATCAATTCAAAATAAGTTTGATATGAACTAAGAAAATTGTTGAAGTGAGAACAAAGCCTTTTAGTTCTAAGAATTATGGATTAAACTTCAATTAACTAGAACTAGAAAATACAATTCAGATTTCAAGCTATTCGGGAAGCTTGATTCTCTCCAAAGGAAAACAAAACTTCACAATTCACATACCCCACTCACGTTACCCCTACACTACTTATACTTCCCTATTCCAGTATGAGTTCTCTAACAAAATCCTACGTGAACACTCATTCCCACTTACATAACAAACTTAATACCAAAATAAGAATAAAAAACTCCACTAAAAACGAACATATAAAATAACTTTGCTGAAAATAGAAATAACAAACAAAAACTAAAAATAACCACATATCTGAAAAGCACCAACTACTCATACTTCCTGTGCGCGTACATGATGCATATTGGAGGTCTAACATTACCTCCCTCCCAAACTCTCACCTTGTCTTCAAGGTGAAAACAGAAATTGCTCTTGGATTGTATAAAAGTCTTCCCAAGTTGCTTCAAATTTCGAAATGTCCTTCCACCTGATTACACTTCCACTACCTTGTTCTGACCTGAAAGTTTAGGGCGCATCCCCAACACTTTTTTTGGTCCACCACTAACTCCAACTCTGGTGTAAGTTGTGTAGGTAACACTGGAGAAGAATATTCTTGTCCCCTAGCCTTGCGTAGTTGAGAAATATGAAAAACAGGACGTATGGATACAGTGTGGGGTAGCTCTAGTTTGTAGGCCAGCTACCCTATCCTTTGAAGAACTGTAAATGGTCCATAAAAACGGGCTGCCAATTTCTCATACTTGCCTTTGCCAACGATTGCTACCTATAAGGTCTAAGCTTTAGGAACACCAAATCTCCTACTTCAAAATCCCCTGGTTGTCTTTTGGAGTCGACATAATTCGTCATCTTCTGTTGGGCACAAATGAGATGCATTTTCAAGTCATTTAATATGACATCCCTATCTTGCAACAAGTCAACTTAAGAAACACTAGAGGAATGTCGAGTATACCTGATCAACTGTGGGGGGTCTCTTTCATACACAACTTTGAACGGTGTGATTCCCGTAGCATTGTGGTAGGTAGTATTATACCAATATTCTGCCCAGGGTAACCATTTAACCCAAGTGCTAGATTTTTCAAACACAAAGCACCTTAAGTTTCCAAATACCTATTAGCTACCTCAGATTGGCCATCACATTGAGTATGGTAAGCAGTACTACGCTTAAAAACCATTCCCTGGAGCTTGAAATAACTCCTTTCAAAATTGGCTTAAAAAAATCCTATCCCTGTCAGTAATTATGGATTGAGGAAATCCATTGGAGCTTTGCCACCTCTTTCACATAGATTGTGGTCACACTAAAGGCTGTGTAGGGATACTTAAGTCCCACAAAATGGGCATATTTGCTGAGCTTGTCCACCTCCACCAGTATAGAATCTAAACCCTCAGACCAAGGCATTCCTTCAATGAAATCCATAATCACATCCTCCCAAACCTTGTCAGAAACTAGAATAGGCTGCAAAAGACCAATGGAGAAGTGGCTTGATATTTTTTTTGCTAACACACCCTACACTCTTGCACAAATGTCACCACACCCTTGTGCATTCCCTCCCAAAATAATTATGAGGACATCCTCTTCGAATCCTTTGGTAGCACCAACCTCCCTTTATAAAATAAGGTGTCATTACTTACCTGAAATCTAGCTGGGGAAGGTAGCTCTTCAACAATGTGTTGCTTGAGCATTTGTAAGGATTCATTTTTTGCTATCTCCTCTTGCAATTTAGTCCAATGTTACCACTGTGAGGTATAAATCTCGGCACATTCCACCGAATCAGGCAACCGAGACAATGCATCAGCTACTTTATTGCTTGCACTCGCTCTATACTAGATATCAAAACTAAATCCCATCAATTTGGCCACCCTTTTTTGGTACTCAACATTGATGATCCTTTGATCAAGTAAAAACTTGAGACTTTGTTGGTCATAAAATGCCTTCCTAGTAGATAGGGTCTCCACTAGTTTACTGAAAAAGCGATTGCCATCAATTCTTTTTCATAGATATATTTCAATCTAGCTTGAGGACCCAGTGTATCACTGTAGAATGCTACTAGCCTCTTTCTTGCAAAAGCATAACTCCCAAACCATAACAAGAGGCATCGGTCTCCACTATAAATGGCTTAGAAAAATCTGGTATGGATAAAACTAGAACCTCTATCATAGCTGGCTTAAGTGCTTCAAAGGCCTCTATGGCTTCTGTATTCTAATGGAAGTTGTCATTCTTAAGCTGCTTAGTCAGAGGCCAAGCTTTCTGGGCATACCCTAACACCAATTTCCTATAGTACCCAATAAGTCCTAAGAAGCCTCTGAGTTCTCTTAGATTTCTGGGTTGTGACCAAGCCTGCGTAGCTTGGATTTTGCTAGGATCAACAGCAACTCCATCCCTTGAGATAATATGACCCAGATAAGCCACCTGTCTCTTGTCAAATTCACACTTTTTCCTGTTAACATACAGCTTGTGTTGACTTAACAATTCTAGTACCATCTCTAAATGCCTTTGATGGGTTATCTCATCAATGCTGTAGATTAAGATGTCATCAAAGGAAACAAGTACAAATTTTCTCAGATAGAGTCTAAATACCTTATTCATAAGGGACTGAAATGTGGCAAGAGCATTTATGAGACCAAACGGCATCACTAAAAACTCATAGTGTCCGTCATATGTCCTAAAGGCAGTCTTGGGCCTATCTTCCTCCCTTACTCTGATCTGGTGGTACCCAGACTTCAAATCCAGCTTTGAAAACACTTGAGCATTATGCAGTTCATCCAATAGTTCATCTATCACTGAAATAGGATATTTGTCAAGAACAGTAGCCTTGTTTAGAGCCCTATAATCAACACAGAATCTCCACGATCCATCTTTCTTTTTAACCAATAGCACAGGGCTTGAAAAAGGGCTAGTATTAGTCTGGATGATTCTTGCCCTTAGAATGTCCCTAATTAGCCTTTCAATCTCATCTTTTTGAATGTGGGAATAGCGGTATGGCCTTACACTTATTGGTGCAGTACCCTCTTTAAGTATGATAGAGTGCTCCTTTTTCCTTTGGGGTGGCAATCCTTCAAGCATTTCAAATATTGTTTTGTATTTCATCAAGAATTTTCAAATCATCTTCCAACTCCCTCTGTTCAGTTTCCAACAGGTTCATCTCTATCAGCACCCCTGTACCTTTTTGCCTCAATGTTTTAATCATGGATTTCAATGAAACCTTAGATCTTTGTAGTGAAGGATCACCCTTGAGAGTCACTACCTGTTTCCCCATCATGAACTTCATTGTTTACAACTTCCAATTTACTTGAATCAGGCCAAAAGTCACCAACCACTGAATTCCCAATATAACATCAGAGCTGCCTAGTTCAAGAGGTAGGAAGTCCTCTATAATGGTGACACTCAGTAATTCCAGATTGACTCCTCTACAAATGCGCCTTTGATCGTACCACCAACTCCCAGTATAACCCCATAACTACCCATCCTTGTTACTAGGAGTTTAAGTTGCTTCACCAAGCTAGTGGCTATGAAATTATGCATGGCTCCAGTGTTGATCAATACCACCACTTCCTATTCTCCCAAAAGCCCAACCAATTTCATTGTTTTTGTAGTTAAACCTGCCACTGAATTCAGAGAAATCTCCACCTCTTGGTCTAATTCAGCCACTTTCAGTTCCTTTTCTTCAGTGATTGCGAGTTCCTCCTCTTTGTTTTCATCCTCCTCGTCGTTGGTAATTAGTACGCTGAGTTCTTTTTTTTTTTTTTTTACAGCGATGCCCCAGAACCCATTTTTCATCGCACCTGTAGCAAAGCCCCTTCTCTCTTCTCTTTTGTAACTCGGTGTCACTTAGACGGCGTATTTCAGTCATCGGAGCCATCGTTGTCGCACTGTAATCTGAGTTTACTTGGTGGTTCATTGTGGGTGTGGACAAAAATCGCAAATTAGGGGATGCTTGAAATCCATTGCTCCTCGCGAAGCTTCTTGCATTTTGGGTCAGACTAAGCTTTTCTTCCATCATTTGGGCCATATCCATTGCTCGACCCAAACTGTTGGGGCCCAATATCTGCAACTCAGCCTTGATTTCAGTCTTCAGCTCGTTTATAAAGTTACCCATAGCTATTTCCTCCGAGATGTTCTCCAATGGCATTGAGTATTCGATGAATCTTCTCCGATAATCCCTCGCTGTCCCCTCCTGTACCAGTGCCAGCCATTGCTCATACAACATCCCATTCTACATTCTAGGTGGTGCGAAACTGCCTTAAGATCATCAACTTCAACTCGTCCCATGTCGTGAAACTCTTTTTCTTATTTTCCCATTGGAACCACAACAGTACATCACCCTCGAAATTGACTATGGCCGCTTTCAGCTTCTCTTCGTTGCTCATCCGATGAAAGGCGAAGTACCTTTCGACCTTCATTATCCAACCATGTGGGTTGAAGCCGTCGAAGAGAGGCATGTCCAGCTTACAAACTCTAAAATCATGCCTCGGGTTCATATTCCCATTCGCTTCACTATTTCCTTGCGATGATCCATGGTGGATGTTAGACGTCGGAGTTCCCTCCTGTAATTCCTTCGCTTTCTCAGAGGTCAGTGATGGTTGTCGGTGGCCATCCTCATGCAACTTAATCATCTACTCAAAGCTCTAAGCCATTTGCTGGGTTAAGGTATGTATGTCCTCCCTCAAACCCCCTACTTCTCTTTCAAGCTTATCATGATCCCCTTGCATCATTCAAATCACCTCCTCCATTGCTTCAAGTCTCGGTTGTTAGTCTTCTCCATTTCTTCCCCAAAATCCCATTGCTCTAATACCAAAATCTGATATGAACTAAGAAAATTATTGAAGTGAGAACAAAGCTTTTAGTTCTAAGAATTCTAGATTAAACTTCAATTAACTAGAACCAGGAAATACAATTCATACTTCAAACTATTTGAGAGGCTTGATTCTCTCCCAAAGAAAACAAAACTTCACAATTCACATACCCCACTCACATTACCCCTACACTACTTATACCTCCCCATTCCTGCGTGGGTTCTCTAACAAAATCCTACATGGACACTCCCCACTTCCATAACAGACTTAATCCCAAAATAAGAATAACAAAATCCACTAAAAACAAACATATAAAATAACATATTGCTGAAAATAGAAATAACAAACAGATAATGGAAATAACCACGTATTTGAAAAGCACCAACTGCTTCTACTTCCTGCACGCATATGTGATGTGTATTAGAGGTCTAACAAAGTGTTCAAAATAACTCATCAAGTGACAATGTGTTAAGACCCAAACATAATATAAGAGGATTAGTTAATCCACCTCCTAACAACTTGAACTTTTAGGAGAATTGGTACAAATTCTATACATGTAGAATCCAAAAACAACTAGGAAACCTGATGCTGCAGATTTGCAAACTATTAGGATTACCTTTTGAAATTCCACCATGTTTTGGTATAAGAGCCAAAGTTCTAGATATGAATGCACAATTGTGAACGAGCTTAAGATGGAGATTAACTGAGACCAGCTCTTATGAAATAATTACCTCAACCTAGCAAGATTAAATATTGTTTGATTGGTAGATCATACAGATTTTGTGTTGCAATGTTTAAAAGCATCTCAGACTAGAAGCAATAAAATGAATTCCAGCAGGCCAAAAGGCGTGGCACAATTAGAGGAATGAGAAAAGGAAGAATTAGCAATAGGAAGCAAGGAAAATTTGAAAACAATGTTATCAATAATCAATATTCATTTTGAAAATCAATCAAAGGCTGCAAGTACAATGCGAATAAGCCTACTTTGATAGTCATAATAAAAGAGACTAATCTAATCCAATAAGGATGCAAACTTTATCTAAATATTATCCTAATCAAATAACAACTCCTAGTATTAGAACAGATTGATCATTTGTATTTTCTGTTATGATTTTGTACATAGCCTTAGCCACTAACATGTAGACATTGTCATTTTCCTCTCTTTTCTTGTGACGAGTGTAGTCACTGGAATTTCCCCAAACATCGTCACAGCACTGATCAAGCTCTTGCCGTAACATCACCAATTCATTGTATAAGTAGTGACATAACTATTATTTTGTTTGGATTGCCAAAGTTAGGTTTTCAACTGGAATATTTGAGAGGGCTTTTCAAGATCAGAGTAAAGGTCACAAACAACTACTCATGAGTCTCGAGCAGGAGGAAGGAATAGATGTGGCTTTCCAATAGTTGGCTCCATTGAATTGATGAGCCAAGCAATAATAAGGGAAATCTCAGACTGCCATTTTTTAAATGCGGATCTCCTTCAGATGGTTTAGAAATCTCGCCAGTCAAGTGCCCGATTTTTCCCCTGCTGTCAATCACCAATTTCATGGGCTGGGCCCAATGGAGATAATTCTGCCCGTTGAGTTTTGTGACTGTGAGTTGCAAAGGGGAACTCTATGAATAAAAATCTACAGAACCTGGAACAGAAAAAATTGCAGGGTCAGGGGCAGAGGTACTGGTAGGACTGTTTAGGGTGCCAGTCATTAAGACGTCATTGATGAAGGAGAAGAGGAGCACAATGGCTCTGATACCATTTAGTTATCAGAGAAGAAAGAAAATCATAATTATTCTCCTTAAATGGCAAAGAACCAATTACATGAATATATAGCAGAGGAAAGCCCACAAAATCAGCAACTAATCCTACAAATCAGCGACTCAATAGTACAAAATCAGCAACGAAATCTAAAAGATTATTTCGGACTATCCTAGAATATCAATTAGAATATCCTCATTATTTTCTGGAATAAACAGAAAATCCTAGAATATCCTCATTAACTCCTACAGATCTGACAAATAAAAATTAATATTTAATTAAAATTATACATATAGTTTAGAACTTTAGATTTGATAACTAAAAATAAGGACAAGAAGATGATGCTTCATTTAATTATTATGCATTTCAGTTGTCTATTACATTAAAGAGCCTATTAAGCTATTTAGCTCATGTACCTTTGTTACCTGCACTAATTAAGAGTCAAGTTCATGTACTTATAATTCATGCACCATGTAATTTGAAATAATGAAAAGAAAAAAGAAAAGAGTTGAGTATTTTCATAAAAGAGTTATACCTCTTGTATTTTGTGTGATGCAAAACAAACATCAGTATAATGCCTTAGTTTCTAGGTTGAACAGTGATGCTTAGAAACTACTTTAGTGATGCAAGTAATTTTTATATCCCTCCTTTCCCAAATTTCAAACTACCCACTGCTTCTTAACTTGTCGTATATCACCTTAATCATAGGGTTATGAAACCACAAGGTTAAACTTAACAATATAACTTCTTCGTCATAATATAAAATAAAATAAAAAGAGAGAACTCAACTACGCCTTGAGGCCATTCTCAAGTCCGCCATAGATATATTTTTCCACCAAACAAATCAATCTATACTCGTATCTTTGTTGCATCCATTATTATGATTCTCTTTAAGTTGATTTATGAAAAGAGCCTAGGTAAATACCAATGTTTCTCATTCCAACATTCGTCATGTTGCCCAGCATGTAGCTACCATCCTCATCTGAATTACATAGGTTTCATGTGATGGAACGTTTCTTCGTTAACATCCTCATGAGAACAACATACATTTCATGTGATGTAATAGTTCTTCATAAACGTGAAATTTCACCGAGTAAAATGTATTTGCCCCAACCAAAATTATGAAGCATAAAGAAATTATGCAATTTAGATAACACACTGAAATTCCATAGTCTCGATTGCCATAAAGTACTAAATAAAAAAAGCGACAAATAAAAACCAATTCTAAAGTAATTATCAATTTAGTAACAAACCTGCATTTGAGAAAACCGTTTTGTTTTCAAACTTAAACAGTCAACAAGCGCACTCCATTTCCCCGAACAGTTATCAAGCACCCCAACCCTATAATACTGCTGCATTTGATGAACTGGAGCTGTTTGAACATAAGCTCCCATGAGATTTGATTATACATTGCCAACCAGAACATCAGAAAAAACTTGTAATAATAGAAATAATAATGGATAGATGTCTGAAAAACGTACTTAACCTATAAAAAATATAATTTTCATAAACAATTAATCATGAAACCAGACTCCTGGGTCGTTTTCGAGAGAGTAGACATTGATCTACAACAGATAACCATCAACTTGGAAGAAATCGACACTGACGAGTTTCAAAGGGTTCACTTCATGAACTTTAATGGCTTGTTCATTACATTGTTCAAGAAAACCATGCAGATGAACAATCAAATATGAATTGAATGCAAAAGAAAATTGGGGCAAAAGGGGCAAATGTGAAAGGCATACAATAGCAAAACCAGAGAGCATCGAAGCAGGGAAAGCAAGAAAGTCGCCGCCTTTCGCCCCAAGTTGAATCCCCTCCCTTTTCTGAGGCCATCAGATCTCTACTTTTGCTCTTTTTCTTGGATCAAAATATGAGACTTCTATTAATACGACACGTCGTTCTGCAGGGAGTTAAACTCATCAAAATTGTTCCTTCATGACCCTAAACAATTGAATTAAAAGAAACCCCTGTTTAGTCAAATTAGTTCACACGCAATAAAAGACAAAATAATTAAGATTTTAAGCAAACCTAATATGTAAAGAATCCCTCTAGATACTAACAGTTGGAAGACTCATTTAATGAATAATAAAATTATGGAGGAAATAGAAAAATATGTTCTAAGAGCAAAATACAATGATCTCCAATCAAAAAACAAGCAAGAAGACAACAATGCAATTGATGAGTCCTTACTAATCAGAGACTAAACAATACGTATTTCCAATTCTACATTTTTTCATAAGATTTGGTCCTAAATTTTCAAAATTAATAAATTCAATCAAATTTAAAAATTAGGTTGAAATTTCACTATAGCAATCAGGATTAACGGACTAAAATTAATTATTTATCTTATGATTAAGTCCATTTACTTTTCAATTGTAACCTTTTGGACTAAATATGTTAAAACTAACGAATTAGGGGACCATAGATGTTAGCCTTCATAAGAACAAGAAAGAGAAGAACAAGAAGAAACCAGGAGCAATGGCTCCAAAGATAGAGAGAGCCAGAGAAATGGTGTGAGCAATTGACAAGCTAGGGTTTGCATTTTGGACTTCATTTGAATACTGGAAATTAAATGAGCTCCTCACCTTGTTTACTCGCTGTTTTCTTTTTCAATAGGACTTCATTTTCTCATTTACATTAGTTTTGGATTGTTAGGTATCTAGGCCACAAAATCACTACTTTTTAAGTTGAACAAAATATAGCCGGCCAAAAAATATAGTTTTATGTAATTCTATCTGTCAAGGCTTTTTCTTTTCTTTTTTTGTCACAGATTGGAGTAATTTATGATGACACCATCCAGCATTAACCAAAAATGTGGAAATACTTGATAACTTCAACCAATGCCATTCGTTTGTTCAAACCACAAGAAACTAGCTCAACAAAGAGTAAGAAAATTGATTATCCTTCTAGCAACTTAACATAACCCTTAACTCATTATTATCTGACCAACAACTTCCCCATAATAGAATAATAGATGAGCTAATATTTTTGAGTGCAATGAGAAATTTTCTTTCAATAGACCATTCCAACTTGAACTTCTGGCCTACAAAAGAATTCATCAAACTTTGGCATATTCTTTACAAATCAATAACCAAATAAAGTAGAATGGCACCACTTTGATAAGACAAAATGAAGGCAATAAAGACACCACTATGATTTATTTTGTAAAAAATAATCATCAATCTGTTTGCTAACAATTTCTTTAGGGGAAAAAATAAATAAAACATAGACAAAGTTCTCTTAATAAAGTAAGTCAGAATTATGCAAATGGCTCACCACTAAGAACAAACTGAGTGAGTATGAGGCCAAGTTCAAGACAAGCTACGTCGTATGCCCTAACAACGATGAACTATAAGTTTCTCCAATCCCTGTTGGACTTGGACAAATCCAATATGAGTTTACAACTACCAAAGATTGTGCACAATAGAGAGACCAGAAGTCTACCAAACTCATCTCTATGCCCCACTCCTTTCATGGTGCATAGCAGGACAATAAAATCTTCCAATCATTAGGAGGGAAATACCCAAGAGACACCCCTACCTACAACAAAACTATTGTACCTACGGAGAGAACCGAAGTCTAAGTCTAGCAAATAATTGATCTGCAAAGATGGCAACCCTCTAAGAGGGAGTCTTCTAGGAACAATTCCATTGCCATGAAGAATGATCTCAATGCTATCGAGAATCTCAAAAACTTCCCTCAATTTGTCTACTAATGTTTTTGAGGTGTACGTCACCAAGGAATCAACTTCGTAACCAAAATTGGGCACAAGATCAGAACTTGGAGCACTTTTAGAAGGCCTTCACCATGAATGAAACTAAAAGCCTCGATGGAAGCAGAACGGGCATGATGGGGAGAAAAATTGAACATAGGACCAAGTTCAGTACTAGAGTCATCGCCTTCTTCAGGAATGGAATAGCTAGCCGGACCCATTGCCAATCCGCTAGTCAATCGAACGGCCAGTCAACAAGCAGGCCAGTTGGCTGGCTCCCCCGACGGTGCGCCATGCAGCTCTTGGTTAGTCCTTAGTCCTATTCTGTATTAGCTCGCCTGTAGGACCCTCCTATTTTGTCCTCCCTACTGTGTGCCGTCCCCAGTTGGATTCTCACTCCCACTTTGCATACTAGTCAACCATTCTGGGTTGCGATGGTACTTATGGTGGTGTATGTTTGCTCTCCTGCAAAATATTGGATGCCTAGGTGCCAATTTGTTAATGGTATAGCATAACATATAAGGTTCCTAGCTCCTAAAATAAATTTATCACAAACTTTTTAGCCAAGTTTTTTAGCCTACCAATTTGAATCCACACATAGAAAAAGAAAAAAATAGTCCAAAGGGTCCATGTGTTCTACCAGTTCTTAAGGTTCATGCAAGCATTCAAGACAAATTGAAGGAAGAACGTAAAAAGTAAAGACTTTGATCCACTTGTCAAGTGTGAATTGAAGTCTCGGAGCTCTGACCTTGGCATTTGAATTAAAAAAGTTAAGAATAAACAAATCTATATAAAGACTAGCATGCTTAATCTCAACCTCCTATCAAATAAGGATCAAATGATACAAATAAGGCAAAGATCTTGAAAAATTATGCTCCAAAAATATCAATTTTGAGAAGTCAAACACGCGAGCCCGCAATGTAATTTTTTTACCAAATTTTAACCTCTCATAACTTTCCAACCAAGACTTTGATTGAGACACAGAAATAAGCGTTGGAAAACTTATGATCGCAAGATCACTATAGCATAAAGATACTTAGGATATTAGTTGCATATTTCAATCAAGACATCCCAGAGCCAACTGTCGTTGAGCCATCAAACCTAATAAGAGAAACTAGATCACCTATCCCGCCTAGACAGCTTAGAGGGCTTGTATTGGATAATAAATTAACCAAGTACGCGTAATACCATTTGATCGGTCCATGTCAGTAGTTAAAAAGTCAAATGATACAATCAAGTAAATCTTTAATTAAATTATTTATATTAATTATCAGATATTTAAATTATTATTCAATAATTTAACAATAATTTAAATATTAATTAATATAATTTACTAACGAAAATGTCATCCATTAAAAACCTATAAATAGATATTGATAATCTAAAAGATGCATGTATAAACTCACCATTCAAATATTCTTGAACTCTCTCTAAACTTAATTTTTCTCTTAAAAACTGATTTAAGCAATTTTTCACGTAAAAACTGATTTAAGCATCGGAGTGGATATGATATCCACGATGTCATTCCTTCTGACATGATTTTCTAGTTACATGCGGGGTTGACATGCTATGAAATGTAGTTAAATAGAAATCAGCTTCAACAAATATCTTGAAATGTTTATCTCAACTTGTCATGCCTTCTATATGAAGTGGCAGAACATTGAATTAAACATATAGGCACATATTTACAATCCAATCACGTCCTGTCAACTAAGTTACAAATACATTCTGTTCTATAGACTCTGATGAATATATAAGGCTTACTCTTTTTTGGTTTGAGGTGTAAGCTTCAAGGTGCTTGATGGTTTAAGCTTTAGTCACAAACAGCTCGGTTCCTTTTTCTTTCTAACTAAATTTGAGTTTGTTAGAACTTATAAACTTGTAGCATTGAATTAAAAATGTTTTGCTGGCTGCTGAAGTACTCTACAGAAACTTGTGTACACTGTCCACCATGTAGCATAACTAGATCTTGCTTTGTGCCATATTTTATTTAATTTACTAGCTGATACGAGTATGATACTATAATTTGAATTTTATTCAGAACAATTAAGACATAATTGGACGACATGAAATGCATTGAAAAGTTCATAAAACAGTTTTGAATGATTTAAAGGTATATGAAGCATCGTATCAGATCATTAAACTAATATCACATTATCACACAACTGAGGCAAATCTAATCATAAAGAATTTTTTTTTTAAAGAGAGAGAAGGAAAGCCCAAAATAACAGTTTTAAATCAAAAAAGTCCATAATAATAGTTTTAAATCAAAACAAACATAATACAATAGAGCCTAGTTAAATACATCCATTACCTATTCCTAAAATCAAAACAAGAATAATATTGAAAATGACCCGAGCTGATCTAAATGTTACCTTAATCTAAATGAAACTGACAAAGGTTTTCTTCGATTTGCAAAAATCACGAAACATATCTTCAGAGAAAGAAGAAATCATTTCAAAGAACCAGCTAATAATAACCCGAATATGTGAATCATAAATTGAATCTAAAAGAGAGGTATTTTACATATTCCATAAGAGGGATATAAAGATGGATTAGAGGAGAACGGAAACCGACAAGATAGTGGGAGATTGACTGTGGAGACTATCGGCTAGTTAAAGGCGGCAATGGAGCTTAGGAATTGTACTAATGTAGGTTTTTTTACCGGCGGCGTTTGTGCTCAAAGTCTCGTTGGTTAAAAAGAATAACGTAAAAAAAATAAAAAAAACACAATTTAGTAACTTTTAAGTTTTATTTTTAAGAAAATACTACAAACTAGCCTATTTTAGGTTGGTCTTTAACAAAAATTGACCGACTATGACTGAGATTCAAGTTTGTTTGAAAAATTATTCTTTATTATTCGATACTTTAAATTAATAAAATATATAAATATTAGTATAATTATTTTAAAAAAAAATACAATTATTTAACATTTAATAAAAAAATAATCATTAAAATTATTAAAAAATTTTACTCTAAAATAATGAATAATACTTATTTAAGCTACTAGTCTATACTCATCATTTATTGCCTATTAACTAGATAAAATGATCTTTAATATGAAAATTATTGGTAATATACTACAATTAGATTACTTAACCACTGGAGCGAAGGCAGAAATAATATTTGGGGGGCTCACTATTGAAGTCTTGAGTTGCAAAAAATTTTGCATTACTTATTCTGAAGATTTTCTATGAATCATCTTGTCAATATATTGCTAGATTTTTCAAAGCATGCCATTGTTGCATAGCACCATTATGTGATGAATTTGGCTCCCCTTCATGAGTAAAAAGATCACATCTACTTTTATCATTAATTCTCTTCCAATCTCTATATTCTTTAATAATAAATGTTAAATGCTTTGCAGGATTACTCTAAAAAAGAAGCATGGGAAGCAAAATATTTTATCACTTTCTAGAAAGTACTCAAGCCAAGAAAATTTTATGAACCATGAATATTGAAATCGACGTTGTTTTTCATAAGAAGTTGGCAGATACAAATCCAATTTGGGTTTATATGGTCCCATATTAATATATTTCCTTCGAATATTATCTTGTTCATTAATATGATATGACCAAATTGGATAACATAAACTTGGATCTTGTTGAAGAGTAGTATCATTTCTTCCAAGTTCACTTTATTTGAGATTTAGAATAATGAGTTTCATCAACAATTGGAGAATCAATAGACACGCTTGATTTTGTTAGATTTATTTTCATTTTCTCAAAAAATGAATGAAAAGTTTTGGTTGACTTGAAGCTTTCACGTTTTTGTTCTATTATAACTTATTACCTAATAAAAATTTACAGATATTAAAGTATTGTTTAATCTTTAATTTATCACAGTGTATTAAAATAGATCTCTAAACATTAAAAAAATATTCACTTTTTCAAATATTAAATTTATGTCATTATATTATTTATAGTTACTCTTACAATTATTTTTTATTTTATTAACCTAACTAATTGATTATTACCACAATATAATAACAAAAATTATAAATTTAAAATTTTATAATCAGTCCAACAGTTGTATAATAATATATTATTTACATCTAAATATATAATTAAATAAAAATTATTACAGCTCATATATAAAATGTACATCATTAATACAATAATATTATTAATATTAAGCAGGGGAAAAAATAATATATTTCATAAATTATAAGTTACCGGTGGCTCCGGCACGTGGCTGACGCCTGACTGGCTGTTGCAGTGTTGCAGGTGGGCAGTGGCGACTGGCGACTGGCCACTGGCAACTGGCAACTGGCGTTGCGTGGTGCAGTGGACCGTGGTGGCTGGTGGAGTTGACGGTTGGAGCCGGGAGTGGAGGCGTTGAAACTTGAACGGACAACGGTTGAAGGCTGGACAAGCTTGCTGCTTCGGCGCACCGCGTGGAGCTGTGGCCTGTGGGGCTGGCAGGCTGGGCACCGAAAAGGAGCGGCTGGCGCTGGGGGCTGGGCAAAGCGAGACGCAAACCTGGCGGCTGTGAGAACGCGATGGGAAGGAAGACGCGAGCTGCGAGGGGTTAGGTTATGACGCGATGGGAAGGAAGTAGATAACAATTAATAAATAATGACATTTTTATAAAATTTAATATCATAATAAATTAACAATGCCTAATAAATTCAATTATTTAATATTATTAATAATGTTATAGTAATTTACAATAGTTATTAATTCATATTTTTAATATTTATTTTAAATTTTTATTAATTTAATATTATAATAAATTAATAATATCGGTATTTTAATATTAAATAATATCATTTAATTCATATAAAATATAATTATTTAATTTTTTCATTAAAAAAGTAATTTTTTTTTTTACTTTACATGCAGTTCCTTATATCTTGTAAGCAATAATAAATAAAAGATATTTTTAACATATGTCATATATTAATAGTTTAATACTTACAAAGAAAACATAGAATAAGTGTTGATAACAATTAATAATTTTATTTCTATAAAAAAAATAATTAATAATTTTATAACAAATAAAAATAACTATAATTTAGTTTTTAAATATTAAATTTTGTTTATAATTTAGTCATAATTTTTAAAAAAATTTATAAATTAGTTTAATTTATTAATTTTGTTACTCACTTTATGTATTAAAGTTAAAAATATTCTATCTTTTTTATTAAAACTATATACTAAATCATTTTTAAGAATTAAAAAATAATATTAATCATTTTACTACTTGTGATTTGGCCTAAATACTAAAATATTCATTTATTATATGTATTCTAATGTAATTTATATTTCATTTTTATGTGAATTTATTTATATACTTTTATAAATTTTATTCCTTTATATTGTTTTAAAAACAATATATTTACTTTTTTAGAGCAAACTTCTCAATCATAAAAGTAGCAAATAAAATACAGGAAGAATAAGACTACAACAAGAGAAAATATATAGACTTTCAAAATAATAGATAAAAGTATGTAATCCAAAACGTAAAAAATAACATTATTCGCTAATAAAATACATAGAAAGAAACATGAGAACATTACTAGCACATAAATAGTGACCAGTCTCCTAAAGATATCAAACTAAATCAAAAACTCGTACTGATTAACCAACCATACTGCATCAATAATCAAAAGAAAAGCCATTTAAATTTTAGGCCTAAGAGAACAATCTAACAAAAGAATGCATGCACCAAGCTCCTATATGAATGAACTAAACGTATCACACAATTAACGTATATAAATCAATAAATATAGAAGGGATTTTTTAACAAGAATTATAATCATAATAATAATAATAATATAGTAATGAATAGTAATAACAATAATAATAATTGTAATAAACGTTACAAAGTTAATTGTAATAATTTAAAAAATTGTTTGTATTATATTAATGTCATAAATTATTTATTTTTAATTTTAATAGATGATTATTTTTAATAATTTATTAATTTTTAATTTTTAATTGAAAACATTAATAACATTTTAACGTTATAGGAATTACAAATATAATTATTAGATAACAAAAGCTAACTTTATTAATACAAAGGTTATACATTAATACTAACTTTATTAATAATAATAGATTTTTAAAATGAAATTAACTATATGAGTTACAACTTGTAATTATAATTTAAAAAATTATAATCATTAGTTTATATATAAAAATTAATTATAATTATTATTTTAATAAACAAAATAATACAACATATAAAATTTGAATAAATCAATAAACAAAAAAATATTATTTAAATAATTAAAATTAATATTATATTTTATATTTTATTATAACTCATGTTATGGTTGGGCATAAAACATATTAAATTAATATATAATACAATTGTTTGTTAAATTAAATTATATTAAAAATGTTAGACAAATATTAATGAGGTTTTTTAACAATAATAATAATAATAATCTAGTGATAAATAGTAATTACAATAATAATAATTGTAATAATCGTTTCAAAGTTAATTGTAATAATTTAAAAAAATGTTCATATTATATTAATTTAATAAATTATCAATTTTTATTTTCAATGGATGATTATTTTTAATAAATTATCGATTTAATAACAATAATAATAATTGCAATAGTCGTTATAAAGTTAATTGTAATAATTTAAAAAACTATCCATATTATATTAATTTAATAAATTATCAGTTTTTAATTTTAATGGATGATTATTTTTAATAAATTATCGGTTTAATAACAATAATAATAACTGTAATAGCCGTTACAAAGTTAATTGTAATAATTTAAAAAATTGTCTGTATTATATTAATTTAATAAATTATTGGTTTTTAATTTTTAATTGAAAACATTAATAACATTAAACCATTACAACCTTAATTGTAATTAAAGCATTTGAAATAAATATTTATAATAAATATTCATGCATTTTATTTTAATAAATATTTTTAATAATATTGTGGGGTATTTTAATAATATTTGTAATAATTTAAAAAATTATCTATATTATATTAATGTAATAAATTATAAATTTTTAATTTTAATAAATAATTATTTTTAATAAATTATCAGTTTTTAATTTTTAATTGAAAACATTAATAACATTTTAAAGTAATAGGAATTAAAAATATAATTATTAAATAATAAAAACTAACTTTATTAATATAAAGGTTTCATATTAATACTAATTTTATTAATCATAATAAATTTTTAAAATAAAATTAACTATATAAATTACAACTAGTAATATAATCGTTAGTTTATATATAAAAACTAATTATTATTATTATTTTAATAAATAAAATAATACAACATATAAAATTTGAAGAAGCTAATAAATGAATAAAAAATATTATTTGAATAATTAGAATTAATATTATTTTTTATATTTTATTATGGCTCATGTTATAATTGGGTATAAAAAATATGAAATTAATATATAATATAATAATTTATTAAATTAGATTATATTAAAAATGTTGGACAAATATAGATGACACTTTTTAATAATAATAATAATCTAATGATGAATATTAATAACAATAATAATAATTGTAATAACCATTTCAAAGTTAATTGTAATAATTTAAAAAATTGTCTGTATTATATTACTTTAATAAATTATCAATTTTTAATTTTAATAAATAATTATTTTTAATAAATTATCAGTTTAATAACAATAATAATAATTGTAATAGTTGTTATAAAGTTAATTGTAATAATTTAAAAAAATTGTCTATATTATATTAATTTAATAAATTATCGATTTTTAATTTCAATAGATGATTATTTTTAATAAATTATTAGTTTTTAATTTTTAATTGAAAATATTAATAACATTAAACCGTTACAAACTTAATTGTAATTAAAATATTTGAAACAAATATTTATAATAAATATTCATGTATTTTGTTTTAATAAATATTTTTAATAATACTGTGGGGTATTTGAGGCATTGCTTGTGCTAGTTAAAGGATATTATTGTCCAAGTATTAATATGAGAGGCATTTTGGTCTTTTTGCTATTCAAAATCAAACTCCCTCATTTAGAGTACATATAGATTTGTATCTTGAAATTGAATTATCTGATTTACTACAATTTGAATAAATGAATGCAATTTATTTTCTTAGATCAAATGACAAAATACTAATTTTATTTAAATCACCTTAGTTATCAACTGCCAACATACGTATTAATTACTCAGAATAGACTCATTTTGTGGGTTATTAGCTTTTTAACCAAAATAGCTAAACGACAGAGTTTTGGCCATAAGAGTTTTACTATTATCCCCTCAGCTTCGCTTCTTCCTCTTCTTCTTCACTTCTTCGCTTCTTCTTCTTCTTCGCTTCTTCTTCTTCTTCTTCTTCTTCACTTCTTCTGTGTTCCTGAATTGAAGATGAAGATTTCTTCGCTGCTTCTTCTTCTTCTTCTTCGCTGCTTCTTCTTCTTTGCTTCTTCTGTGTTCCTGATTTGTATGAAATTCTATAAGTTTAAATTTTAATATAAATTAATTGTGATTTCTTTATTTATCGCTGTTTTTTAGTGTAATTTGAAGCTTTTTGTTGTTTGATATTTGTAGGAAAAAGTGAAGCAGATGAAGAATTGAAGATGAAGATGAAGATGAAGATGAAGATGAAGTCATGTGAATGTACAGGTTACATACAAATTTATTTTATATGTAACCTGTACATTCACATGAACCCACTGGAAGAAGAAGAAGAAGAAGAACAGCTTATGTACATTCACATTTTGTATGTACAGGTTACATACACATTTATTTTGTATGTAACCTGTACATTCACATTTTATATGTACAGGTTACCTGTACATACGAACTGTTTTTCCTGCAAAATGTAAATGTACGGGTTACATACAAATTTATTTTGTATGTAACATGTACATTCACATGAAATGCATTGTATTGTTTGTATGTTATTGTTGTTTTGAACAGGTTACATACAAAATGTGAATGTACAGGTTACATACAAAATGTGAATGTACAGGTTACATACAAATTTGTATGTACATGTTACATATAAATTTGTATGTACAGGTTACATATAAATTTGTATGTACAGGTTACATACAAAATAAATTTGTATGTAACATGTACATTCACATGACCTGTACATACAAAATGTGAATGTACAGGTTACATACAAAATAAATATGTATGTAACCTGTACATACAAAATGTGAATGTACAAGTCCATAAGCTTCGAAGGAAACACGGAGATGGCGAGTTTTTTACGAATACTTAGATAAAAGGGATATTTTGGTAAAAATCATATATATTATATAAATGAAACTCACCGTTTAGAGTCCAAAACGTGCTATATAAGTCTAAAAAGCTTTTTTACTCAAATCTTTGCTATTTGAGTAATTCACTGCCAACATACCGCACACTAGCAAGAATTAATCTAGGATCAAACATTTCATTATTAAAGACAACAGAATTACGACTTTTTCAAATACGCTAGAAAGCTATAGAAACCTTAGCAAGCACATCTTGCCCCATCTCGTCTTGACTTAGCCCAATGAACAAAATCCCAATATAAGTCCTTAAAAGAGCCATCCACATGTAAATGAAAAGGAAATGAAGTACATAGTATGGTTAGGATAATGCCAACACTACTACACCCCACCAATAAATGTGACATGATCTCCACAGAACAACCACATAAAGGACAAGAAGACACATCAATCTGGCAACGAATCTCTATAAGAATAGTTAGGTTAATGCCAACACTACTACACCTCACCAATAAATGTCGAACCTTAGGAGGAGCCCTAATCTTCCACACAAACTTCCACAATAATTGATCAAGTGGGTTAATAGTGTAGGAAATAATATAATGGACAAACAAGAAATTGAATATTATAAATGAATAAATTGAATTAAAATTACATAATAAATAAGAACTGTAAATTACAATAAAATAAATATAAAAGAAAATAAAAAAAAAAGATCGAGGTCTGTAAACGGTTTTCTTAAGATAAATTTTTTCCCTCACTATGGGTGTTTGAGATTAAGGAAAAAATACCTCTCAGGATACAACGATCTAAAAAACAGTTTAAGAACACCAAACTTAAAACTGTTTGTACGAATTGAATTTCTACTCGCTCTCTATCACACAAAGCTTAGCTCTAGATTATTATTTATGAAAGTTGGGAAATGTATGCTGTAGGGAAAAAGAGAAGAGGATGGTTGTTGATTGCTGTGTCTTTTCCCTTAACTGCAAAGTCAATATATAGGTATCCAAAATGTAACTGTTGGAAAAATGCACAGTAATGACTATCGAAACTGTGCAACAAATGCAGCTATTACAAAAAACAATTGCTTTAATTTGTTGTAATTGTTGAGCTACTGAAACTGCAGCAATAAATTTCCTCAATAGTTACAATCTAATTCTGAGAGAGAAAATAAAATTACGTATAGCAAAACTTGAACCACGCAAGGTCTATCGAAATTGGATAACGTTCGTGTCCGCAGGACGTGTGGGCTACAATTGGAGTTCAAAATTTTTGGGCTGAAAATCCTAGAATTTGCACAAACTTGTGTAGCATAACGACTCTCTCCACGTGAGTGCTCAATAGGGGTGCAAATCCTAGGATTTTTGGCCCAAAAATCCTAGAATTTGCACCCCCTAAGTTGATCATCTATCTAGGTTAATTTTTGAGTATGAAACTGTTGAGGGTGAAAGTAAGGACACAATCATAGAAACCTTCCCTGATGAACAACTATTTATAATAGGTCCAAATCCATGGTATGCTGACATTGTTAATTATCTTGATAGTAGAATTTTGAGCTATCACTTTTCAGGAAAAAAAAAAAGGTTTTTCGGTGTTTGCAGGCAACACTTTTGGGATGACCCCTATTTGTTCAAGATATGTCAAGATCAAGTCATTTGAAGGTGTGTGCTCGAAGAGGAACATGAGAGTATCCTAGCTTTTTGCCATGAACTACATTGTGGGGGCCATTTTGGTGGTAAAAAACGACCTTAAATGTATTACAATCTAGATTTTATTGGTCTACTTTGTTTAAGGATGCTAACATGTTTTGTGTGAGGTGTGATATATGTCAAAGGACCGGTAATATAGGCAAACGTAATGAAATGCCTTTGACATCGAATCTTGTAGTTGAATTATTTGACGTGTGGGAATTGACTGCATGGGTCCGTTTCCTCCATCTTTTGGTTTCACTCATATTTTAGTCGCAGTTGACTATGTATCAAAGTGGGTAGAAGCGATACCCACTAGAACTAATGACGCTAATGTTGTTGTTAAATTCTTAAAGGATAACATTTTTAGCAGGTTTGGAACATTGAAAGCGATCATTAGTGATGGAGGCAGCCACTTTTGCAACAAGCTTTTTGATAGGCTTTTGAAAAAGTACAACATTTATCATAGAGTGGCTACCCCATACCATCCCCAAACTTCGGGGCAAGTGAAAGTGAGCAACAAACAAATCAAGGAAATATTGAAATGCATAGTGCTCCCCTCAAGGAAGGATTGATCAGTAAAATTGAATGATGTCTTGTGGACATATCGCATAGCGTACAAGACACCCATTAGTATGAGCCTCTACCGGTTAATATTTGGTAAAGCATGTCACTTACTCCTTGAGCTAGAGCATAGAGCTTATTGGGCAATTAAAGAGCTCAACATGGACATGAAAAAAGTTGGGGAAAAACGATACTCCAACTAAGTAAACTTAAAGAAATTCGGGATGAAGCTTACGAGAATGCCAAGATCTACAAGGAGCGTACTAAGCGCTATATGACAAAGAGCTCATCAGTAAGGCTTTAGTTCCTAGAATGAAAGTTCTATTATATAATTCACGTTTACGTTTATTTTTAGAAAAATTACATTAGGTGGAGTGGACCGTACACAATTGCAAATGTATTTTCACATGGAGTGATCGAGTTGCTAAATTCCAAAACAAAAGAACCAATCAAAATGAATGAGCATCGTGTCAAGCCATACTTGGAAGGAGACACCAACATGAAAAGCATAGAAACCATACGTCTCCAAGATTCTTAGACACGAAAGTGGCCACGTCCTGCTAAGACGTAAAACTAAGCCCTTAATAGGAGGCACCTATTCCGTATTGTATTTCGTTTCTTTCTTCTTTTTTTTCATTTTTTCTTTTGTTCTCTTCTCTTATTTTTGTTTCTAAAATTTTTTCATGGCAATGAGGACATTGCCCCAATCTTGGTTGGGGGTGAATGCATTGCCCATTTTCAAAAATTTCAAAGAAATAAAAAAAATTGTGTGTGTCGCGGCAAGGAAAAATTTGTGCCGCTGCGAGGAATTTTATGTTGGAGGATGAATTTTTAAAAAAAATTGTGTGCTGCGGCTGGGAATATTTGTGCCATGGTTCTGTTTCAGGACAAATTTTTAAAAATTTTATGCCCGCCGCGGTAAGAAAATAGTTGTGCCGCTGCGAGGAAGGTTCTATTTCACGCATAAAACCCAAAATTTTATCCATGTCGCACAGGGAAAAAAGTATGCCGCGGTGCGCCTCTAAAATTTTCCAAAAAAGGGGCACTCGTGAATTCAAAATTCATTTCACTCTCAATTTTCTCTCACTTTCTCTTATTTTCTCCCAAACACTATCTCACTTTCTCTCCTATTTCTTCTCAATTTCTCACCAAAATCAAAACTTTGCTACATAATTTCTTCATTCTAACATTGCTATCAAGCATTCCTCTCTCAATTTTGACAGATTTGCTCAAAAAAATAAGAAACGTCTTCATCTTCTCCAACAAAACTAGGGTTTTGAAAAAATTGGGGCTTTCTCAAGGTTTCAATCGAACTTAGGTAAATTTCTTCACAATTCTAATTTAATTTGGTATTAATTATCTGGGAATTGTGAATTGTGTTGGAATTTTTGGATTTAAGTGATTTGAATTGGATAAGAGGGGACTTTTTTTTTTTTTTTTTATGAATTTTATGGAATATTGTTGTGAAATTATTTGAGTAAATCAATGGCTCCTAAAAGAAATGTCGGTGAGGGTAGTTGTTCAAAAGGGAAAGGTAAAGTGTAAAGTTGTTGAGGAACGAAATTTTAATGCCTCTCGGTTTGTTAGTCGGAAAGCACAAGAGCAGTATGAGGGTGCCGCTAAAAGGAATAAAGGGTTTCTTAATGAGAGAGAGTTAGAATTTGGACAAGTGGGGTTAATGGGAATTTTAGATAAGATTGTAGCTCTAGGGTGGAGAAAATTTGTACATGCCCCGAAAGCGGGTGTGAGTTCATTGGTCCGAAAATTCTACGCTAATGTCCCAGAAGCTTGGAACGGAATGGTATGGGTAAGGGGTGTTGAGGTCCCCTTTAATAGGACGGTCATAAATTCATACCATGAGTTGAGGGATATTTAGGATAGCGAGTATGAAGCCTATCTAAAACAGGTGGATTACGATGAGACTATAAATACCCTCACCGATGGTTATGTGGAGTAGGAATATAAGGGAGACATGGTCAATATTTTTCAAGTTAAGCACCTTAGAACCCATTCCCGTATCTAGCAATATTTTGTGTGTTCTAGATTAATGCTAACCCGACATTATAGTACTATTGATAGGGAGCGGGTAATCTTGCAATATGCCATAGAGACCGAGCGTTCAATTGATATGAGGATGGTTATCCAACAACGGATTGTGTTCTCAGCTGAGCATCACAACCTAATTTATTTCTTTCCCCAACTGATCACCGCCCTGTGTGTTAAACACGGAGTCCAATATGACACGGGCGAGGTACTATTGCAACCCGGTGAAACATTGACCTTCACTTACATGCAACACCTAACTAGCGGTACCAAAGCGGGACAAGGTAGTAGGAAGGGTGATGGTACCTCTTCCAAGAACGCTACCACAAAAGACAGGTTGGTGAACTTGGAGGCAAGGGTTAATAAAATACAACAATACCAAACTCAACAGCAAGCTTGGTTCAGCGACCAAATGAGATATTCACACGAATACCAAGCTCTACTCCACAAAATGATGAGTTTCCAATTAACAGAAAGTGGAGTAGACCTCACCCAATTCGGCCCAGTTCTGCAGTATCAAGGCCACGACTTTGTTTTTAGACCACCGACAAACCAACTCGAAGACGAGAATGAGCAACTTGATGATATGGAGGACTAAGCCTCCCAATTATATTTTTTTCTTTAATTTTCATTTTCTAGTTTAATTTTCTCTTTCATTTTATTTTTATTTTCTTTTTATTTTATGTTGGATTGTTTAAGGATTTTAATTAACATTGTTTAATGATTCTTGCTTTCATTTGCATTTAGTTAATCTTTAAATTTGGCTTTGAGTTGTGATGCACACATTTAGAGGTTTCATTCATATTTGTTGCGCACTAAATGCCATATGATAGGGAGAGCAAGGAATAGTGAAACGAAGCGTAAGTGTAATGTACACAATTTCATACAATAGGGGGGTAACTTCTCTCACTTCTTTACTTAATTTCTTTTGTTTTTCTTTTTAACATTGAGGACGTGAGAAAAATATTCCATGAGCATGAATTTAGATCAAATTTTAAATTTTAACTTTTTGTAGATTTTTTATTTGAATGTTGTTAGGATAGTATTGAGTTCATTTGAGTCAATCCAGAAGTCTATGATATTAATGTGATTGTAATAATGGTGACATGTGAAAGAAAGTAAATTTTCATCTAAGTGAAGAGCACAAAAATGTTAGATTTATTTAGTTTGAGGATTTTGCGGTATATGTGGCAGTTTGTTTGGTTAGTATCGTTATGTTTGGTTTGTGTAGTGTATGCATGTTCGTGATATATTTTAAGTCTCAATAAACTCTAGAACTTTCTTGAAAACCCATTAAGGCGAAATAATAGAATCAAATGCCACTTAGAAAGTGATTTAGGCAATCTTTGGACAGTTTGAACTTTTCAAGCCTCCCGGTACTATTTATCCATGGTGACACCGTGAACTCAATATACATATATACATTGTACTACCCTTAGTGATAAAAGTATTCAATGTAATATTTAGTTTTCATGAGCATTGGTATTCAAGGAAATTATATATGTCTTGCTTTAATATAAAATAAAATAAAAACTGAATAAAGAGCAAGAAAAGTAAAGAAAGAATATCAAGCAAAAATTCAAGGAACATATGGAATTTATAAAATAGGAGGATGAAAAAGAACATTTTAGTAGAAAAGTTGAATAAATTTGTGAAATAAAAAGTACTCTTATCCCACCGAGAAGAATTTTTTTCGTACATTCATAACGACATACCTTAACACAACTTTACGAGCTTAATAAGTCCTATTGATTCAAGGTAGTGTTGATTTCTATATTAGTGGAGATGGATTTGAAAAGTGAGCCTATGGAGTTTGTAAGTGCAATTTTCACTCATATTTTACTTGCACAATTTTGAGATCTAAAATGTAATTTATGAATATCATGCATGGCATAATTCGATAGTGTAACTAATGGGCTTGTGGTTTGATTGTTTGTTCAAAAGCTGATTACGAAAATGGGTTTGATATTTGGACTATTTTTGAACTTAAGTGATTTTTAACTATTTCGTATGCCATTTGTTATTAACAATTTTTGAGACATATGTATAGATTGATTCAAGTATGTTTAGAGCCTTTACTAGTTTTAAGAGTCGTACGATGTTTGTGGGTGTCATGACTGGAAACCCTCACGAGACTATAACTCGTCCAATATAGCCACCTAGGGGTCTAAAGGCTTGTTGCATATGATAAATGCAACCGTGACAATCTACGGAAGTGATTTAGGTTAGTATAGTTTATTTCATTTTTTTATTTTAGTTTTTAGATCGCTCCACTTGCTAGAGACTAGCAAAAAGCTGGTTGGGAGTTGTGATAAATGCTTGAAAAGCAATAACATTTCTTGATTTATTGTGCTTAATTGTTAAAAAAATAGATTTGTTATATCTCGTTTATTTAATTATTTTCATAAATCTATCAATTCGAAATCACGGGTTTGTTTTAGTATATTTCAGGTATTATTAGCGTCAAATGAGTTGAATAATGCAAACACGCAAAGAAGGAACACTTATGGCACTCGGATCACAATTTAGGGACCACACAAGTCAAATTATGTAAGCCGTACATAACGAGCCAGCACATATGTAAGGGGTACATGTGAAGAATCTGAAGACAACATGCGCCGCGGCGAAAAAAATGTGTGCCACTGCAAGCACCTCTCAGGTTTTGACCATTGTTTCCAATTTATTGTTGTGCCGTAGCAGGAAAATTGTGTGCCGCGGTGCGCCTATTCCTAAATCAATCAGGATTCTATGTAACCCTTACACCTATATATACCCCCTTAAGAGTCCATTTTACATACACTTCAATTTTGCAACCAACAAGAGACTCAACTAGATTTTAGGAGCTTTTTCACACTCAAAGAAGCAAGGAAATTAATTCTAAGGATCCAAGAAACCATTAAAGATCGACGATCAAGCTTTTAAAGAAGAACTTCATCCTATCCAATTATGATATTTAGATCTAGAGTTTCTTTTTGTTGTAGAATTTCCTTTTCTTCTTCTTACTTCTTTGAGTGTATGTTTAAATTGAATTTGTCTATAAATTTTAATATGAACATGAGTGGCTAATTTTATCATGGATGTTTAGTTTGTGTTGCCATATTTGCTAGAGCTGTTGTGGTGAATATTTTATTGCTTTGAAATAAATTAAATTACCTTTTGATTAAGAGCATGTTTAAATATTTAATTGTGAATTTTCATGGGTCAATTTGAGATCCATAGTTAGGTTGAAAAATGTTAGAGTTTGGTTTTAGGAACGTCACATTAACTTTACTTTGAAATACTTAATCAAAGCTTCAAATTAATGACCTAGTCATAACATTGGTTTGATTGACATATTTTTCTTGTGCATAATTTGGTTTCTATTTGATATTCCCGATCGTAGGATATTATTTAATTAATCAACAAAGAAAATTACCCGATTGTAGGAATTTTCGTAATTAAAAGGAAAGCCGGTGATATTTGTTTATTAGAACGTTCATGTTAATTCACCATAACTTTTCGATGCAAGCATGACCAACCAAACTAAACGTCCATACATTCTCCATTGATATTTGAAACCTTCTTTTTGAGTTAATTCAAAATTTGCATGATTGTTTGTTCGATACCATTGATCTTGCTCACAAATTCACTTTGTTTACAGTTTTATTAGGTTTAGGATTCTAATTATTTAGAGTTTTAGTGTTATTAGAATTCTATTTAATTAGTATTTTAGTTGCTTTAGGACTATAATTAGTTTAAGAAAAAGGTTGTTTAGAACCATAACAATTCCTTGAGAGATCGACCTCGGAAGTTTGCTTATCACTTTCTATGAGTGATTTGTACAGTTGCGAGTACTATAATTTGCACATCAAATATAAAGAGTATAATGACAAGTTAGACTCCAAGGGAGTGAGTTCTCAATTGAAGATGTGGCCCATGATCTTGCTAGAATACAGGATGGGGCACAGGACTAGGATACAATTGGGACCTAGAAGGTAGTTCATGTGATGCTCAAAATCTTAATAACTAAATTTTGTATTTGTAAAACGCTCGCAAGTGTACGAGTCTATTGTAATAAGCGATAAATATACTCTCAAGATCGTCTCTTAATGAATTTAAGGTGGTTTTAAATATTAAATATTTTCTAAATTGGTTATGAAAAAGATTAAATCCTAAACATTATAACAAAATTTGATTGTGAGAACGGTTACTAAAATTATAAATTCTTAAAATATGTAAAATAAATGATTCAAAAGTTTGCCTAAACAATATGATGAATGAGTATGGAAAATTAGCTAGCTAACCATTCATGGATAAAATAATATATGTGATTTTTACAATTAAGCATACAAAGTAAGATTTATTGATTTTTTCATTAAATCTAGAAAATTCCAACTAAATGGAGATTTTTCATTAATTAATTAACTAACTTCTTTGATCCGATCCGTTAATTAATTAATTAGCACAAACCCTAGGAAAATAACTTAATCACCTAATTCAAGACAAGTCAATGTACTTAGATTATGTTCTTGTTCAAAAGTGCTCAATCAAACAAAGATGATGTTTCTAATGTCCAATTCTAACATATTTTCTAATGCTTATAAACTAATTTGATCAAGAATAGTCCATGAACAAAGATATGAAAAATAATGAATAAGAAATAAATCACTTTAATCCAAAATAAATTATATAAATATTCATCCATTCATGATAACATCACTAAAATCTCACACAAATATGTTTAGCCTCTCATAACAAAATCCAAATCAAGGTTTTATATTACAAAAGACATTCTAAAGAATTCTAGAGAGAAAAGAAATTAAAAACAATAAAGATACCCCACTTCCACTCTTGAAACAATTTTCTTGAAGTTGTATGGTCACCTTTATCAAGAATCTTGATGGAGTTTCAATGGAAGCTCATCAATAGAGGTGTTTCTCTCTCTAAAATGTGGGAAAGAAGGATATTTTGGTTACTATTCACACTAGTCTAGGGAAAAGAGTTTTAGAATTGTATTTATAAGTTAGGTTAGAAGTGAGAATGAATGTGTAATTTCTGGGGGTGCATAGAGGGTTTAAGTGGCTACTGGGTACACGAGCCGAGGGGCACATATTTTCCTGACGCAGCACAAGATGACTTTCAAGTGCTAGTATACAAACCCGAGAGGCAGGAGCCACGGTGCACAATTTCTTCTACCATTGCGCAAAGTGATTTTGTTCTATAGTAAAACCCCGAGAGTGAACTGCTGCAATACACATATTTTTCTACAGCGACACAAGTTGATTTACAAGTCCCATTATAAAAACCCAAGACTCTCTTGTAGAGGCACACAAATTTATTTTATGTGACATGCCTTGTACATGCCCCTTACATAATTGCTGATTCCTAATATAAGGCTTACGTGCCTCAATTCTTGTTTGTTTCCCCTTACATAGTGAATGATATTCAATGTAAGGCTTACATTTTTTTAAACTCTTTTTACTCCATTTTTACTCTCTTTGACTAATTAAGTTCACAATTCATTCCAAACTTATTTTGACCTACAAAACACGAAAATACCATCCAAAATAAAGTAATATCAAAATAAAACATAAAATAAATATTTAAAAACTAACAAATAATAAGACAAAATAGTGTTTATTAAATACCCCAAAACCTACATTTTGTTAGTCCTCAAGCAAAACTAGAATTAAAAAGACAAATAACAAAATTAAGAACTTAAATTAACAAAATTTGTCATGTTTTAGTTTCTTTTCAATTTATAATCAAGAATTATGTACAAGTTCATCCAACATTTCTACACATCAAGTTTCTTGATGCAAATTAGTTTCGCATCACAAGTCTAAGCTCCATTACTAAAAACATATTGGTTTCTCCAAACCTAGTGTTAAGAATCCGAATTGGCTTCAACTCTATTTCTCACAAGATTTACTCTTTAAATCACATTGATCCTATGGGTTCAAATACTCAACAAAGTATATGCCAATATAAATTATGTAAAGAAATGAGCTAAAAAGTTTGCATATGATTAGGCTCAAAAAGTGTAAAGCATTGAGCTCATGAAAGAAATCAAATGATAAGATTTATGAAGAAATCACATTACTATTCTAAAGCATCAATTAAAATCATTAAGCAAAATTTTCCAGTATGAGCATGAATGAAAATGCATTGACTTCAAGGGGATTTATTTCCTATTTTTCTTTTGTAATAACCATCTCACCATTTTAGGAACTTTAGGGTCATTGTCATAATGCTTTTTTCATTTTTTTTATATTTCCTTTGACCCTTATACATGTGTATTTTGTTAATAGAAAATTTTGGTTCTCTTTGTGTTGGATACATAAATTCTTATATAACTTTTAAAGTCAAGCATGAATAAAACAAGCAAACACTTAAAATCTTACCTAATTCATTTAATCTAAGTAATACAAATAGATATATAATTATTCATTAAATGTTAAAAACCCTAACATTCAGTGCTTTTATAGAGATCATCTAACAATTTAAAATAATAAGAAAAATGTTTAAAGGAATAGAAGAACGATTATCTTTCAGAACAAAATGTTAATGGCTCAATAATCATCTCACAAAGTAGTCTCTACTATTGGACTCCTAACTACTAGATCTGGGTTCACTTCATTTTTAATATCAAAATCATGAAACAAAGATTTCAAGTTGAAACCAACCTTTATAGCAAACCCTAAACATGTTTAAATCAAACAAATAATGCATAAAGACTATATTATTAATCAAAATTGACCAAAAGCATAATAATTTTGTTTCAAAAAAATTTTATTGGACCAATTTGCACCCCCCAAACCTAAACTAAACATTGTCCTCGAGGTTTTTAATTACGCAAAAGTTCAGAAAAGTATTTAGAAAGGGAAAATGGAAAACTAACTAAATAAAAGAAATGATAGATATTATCTAAAATGGTAGGTTGCCTCCTACCAAGCACTTGGTTTAACGTCTTAGAAAGACGTTGCTTGAAGTTAAGGTGTACGCACTTTAATGCACTCAACATCCCCATTGTGAAAGTCTCCTAAGTAAGACTTCACATGGTATCCGTTCACTTTTAAAGTCATTTGAGTCTTTGGATTTAACAATTCCATAGCTTCATAGGGAAAGATTTGAATAATTTGATATAATCCACTCATCTTAACTTCAACTTACCTGGGAACAATTTAAAACGAGAATTAAACAAAAGTATTTTCATTACAGGATAGAGAGACTTATTAATGAGCTCTTTGTCATGGTAACACTTAGTGCATTCTTTGTAAATCTTTGTGTTCTCATAGGCTTCATTCATTATCTCTTCAAGCTCATCAAGTTGAAGCAAGCATTGATCTCCTGCTTGTTCATAATCCATGTTTAATTTCTTGATTGCCCAATATGCCTTATGCTCAAGCTCAACGAGCAAATGGCACGATTTTCCATAAATCAATTGGTACGTGCTCATCCTAATAGGTGTCTTATATGCTGTACGGTAAGCCCATAATGCCCCATTAAGCTAGGATGCCCAATCCTTTCGTGAAGGTTGCACCATTTGTTCCAAGATATCTTCGATTTGTCGATTGCTCACTTCAACCTGATCAAATGTTTGTGGATGATAAGGAGTAGCCACCTTATGTGTGATGTTATACTTCTTCAATAACCCATCAAAGAGTTTATTGCAAATGTGACTCCCTCCATCATTGATTATTTCCCTAGGTGTCCCAAACCTGCTAAATATTACATCCTTCAAAAATTTGACAATATAATTAGCATCATTAATTCTAGTGGGTATAGCCCCTACCCACTTAGACATATAGTCAACAACAACTAAAATATATTCAAAATTAGAATAAGGGAGAAAAAGACCTATGAAGTCAATCCCTCAAACATCAAATAACTCAATAACTAAATTGAATGTCAGACACATTTCATTACGTTTTCCTATGTTACTAATCCTTTAACACCAATCACATCACATGCAAAAATTATGATCATCTTTAAATAACGTTGGCTAGAAAAAACCAGATTGTAATACCTCGATGGCCATTTTCTTACTACCAAAATAGCCTCCACAATCAAGGTCATTACAAAAGGCCAAAATGCTCTCATGCTCCTCTTCTAGTACACATCTTTGGATGACTTGATCTCGGCAAAGCTTGAACAAATAAGAGTCATTCCAAAAGTAGTGCCTGCAAATATGAAATGTTAGGCCTCAACAAACTACTAGCAAGATAATTTACTATATCAGCATACTAAGGATTTGGGCCTATAGTAAACAACTGTTCATTAGGAAAAGCTTCAACAATATCCATGTCTTTGTCACTCTCAATAGTGTCAAAGTTAGAAATTAACCTAGATAGGTGATTAGCTAATACATTTTGATCTCTAAGTCAAATTCTTGCAAAAGCAAAACCCACTTAATTAACCTTAGCTTATCATTTGCTTTTCTCAACAAATATCTCAAATCCTTATGATTAGAATGCCAATGACTTTAGACCCTACCAAATAAGATCTAAATTTATCTAAAGAAAATACAACAGCTAAAAATTCTTTTTCAGTGGTCGAGTAGTTAATTTGAGAGTCATTGAGAGTTTTACTAGCATAGTAAATGACATGTAAACATTTATCTACTCTTTACCCCAAAATAACCCCAATAGCAAAATCTGAAGCATCACACATTATTTTAAAAGGTAATGATCGATCAAGTGCCATAATAATAGGTGCATAAGTCAATTTCTCTTTCAAGGTGTTAAAAGTAATGAGGCAACATTATAAAACATAAAGGAAAGATCCTTACCCAACAAATTACATAAGGGACGACTTATTTTATGAATTTTTTTAATAAATCTCCTATAGAAACCAGCATGACCTAAGAAACTCCTAACTCCCTTGACATTAATAGGAGGTGGCAACTTAGCTATCAAGTCAACCTTTGTCCTACCTACTTCTATTTCCTTACTAGAAATAACATGTCCTAATACAATACGTTGTTTGACCATAAAATGAATCTTTTTCCAACTAAATGTTAAATTACATTCAATGCATTGTTCAAGCACAAGAGTCAAATTATGCAAACAATTATCAAAGAATTTCCAAAAACTGAAAAATCATACATGAATATCTCAATAAATTTCTTCACCATATCTGAGAATATAGACACATGCATCTTTGGAATGTGGCAGGGGCATTGCATAAATTGAATAACATCCTTTTGAAAGAAAACGTCCTGAATGGGCAAGTAAATGTGGTCTTCTCTTGTTCCTCTAGTGCAATGGGCACTTGATAATATCCTAAAATACTATCAAGAAAACAATAAAAATCATGCTCGGCTAATTGTTCCAACATTTTATCAATAAAGGGACGAGAAAAATGATCCTTTTTCATGTACAAATTTTAAGAAAATCAATACACATTCTTTAACCCGTGATGATCATAGTAGGCACTAACTCATTCTTATCATTTTTCACTATGGTGATCCTCAATTTCTTAGGTACTACATATACCAGACTAACCCATTTACCATCAGATATAGGATAAATAACCCCTACTTCTAGGGGTTTTAAAATCTTGGTTTTGACTACCTCTTACGTAATTAGGTTAAGTCTCTTTTGGGCTTCTTTCACAAGTTTGGTATTGTCGTATAAAATAATCTTATGCATACACATAGTAGGACTAATACCTCTAATATCACAAATGTTCCAACCTATGGCTTTTCTAAATTTCTTAAGCACTTTTACAACTTGTTCTTGGGTTTGGGTTAAAGTAGAGAAATAATGACTGGATATTTATCCCCCTCTCCCAAAAATAAATACTTAAGATACTTAGGTGGAGTAGTATCTTCCCTAAGTGGCGTCTTAGGTAACTCTAAGGGTAACTAGGCTCAACTATAGATTCGACACTATCCAACAATTCAAGATATCCCTTAATCTCAAGGTGGAGTAGAATCTTGATGGAGCTTCAATGGAGGAGCATCAACGGAGGTGTTTCTCTCTCCAAAATATGGTGAAGAAGGATATTTTGGCTACTATTCACGTTGGTCTAGGATTGAGAGTTTTATAATTGTATTTATAGGTTAGGTTAGAAGTGAGGATGAATGTGTAATTTTTGGGGGTGCACAAAGGATTTAAGTGGCTACAGGGTATACGGGCCACAACACACATATTTTCCTGTCGGGGCGCGAGATGCTTTTCTGGTGCTAGTGTACAAACTTGAGAGGTAGGTGCCGTAGCGTAGAATTTCTTCTATCACGGTGTAAAGTGATTTTTGGTTCCATAGTAAAAACTCGAGAGTGAACCGCAGCGGCACTTATCGTTTCCTGTCGTAACACATGTTCATTTATAGATCCCAATATAAAAACCCGAGACTCTCTTGCCGCGGCACACAAATTTATTCACCACGGCATGCCTTGTTATACTTGACCCTTACATAATTGCTAATTCTCAATGTATGGATTACGTGCCTTAGCCCTTGTTTGTTTCTCCTTATGCAATGAATGACATTTAATGTAAGGCTTACATTCTTTAGTTCTTTTTACTACATTTTCACTCTCTTTGACCAATTAAGTCCACAATTCATTCCAAACTTATTTCGACGCTCTAGTGATCTTGGGAGACGATATACATAAATTTGGAATCCTTGGAAAATGACGAGTCCTTGAAAAACACTAATATTCTGTGATTTATTATATTAAATTGTAAGAAATTAGATTTGTTATAACTCCTTTATTTAATTATTTACATAAATCTATCAATTCGAAATTATGGACATATTTTAGTGTATTTTAGATGTTTTTAGCTTCAAAAAGTTGGAAAATGCAAATATGCAAAGACGGAACACTTACGACGCTCGAATTACAACTTAGGAGCAACACGAGTCAAATTATGTAGACCTTACATAATAAGCCAACTAGTATGTAAGGGGTACTTGTGAAGACACAAAATACAAAGCGTACTGTGGCAGGGGAAAAGTTATGCCGCAACGTAAGCCTCTCGGATTTCACAGTATTTTCAAAAATATTTCTGTGCCACGGCGCACTGCGACGGGAGTAATGTTGTGCCACAACGCACGTGTTTTTTTAGGAGCCCAAATTTTATGTAACCCTTACACATATAAATACCCCATTAAGTCTTCATTTTACACAATTATTACTATACTTAATCAGATTTTGGAGTTTTTTCACATTCAAAGAGGCAAGAGAATCAATTCTAGAGACAAGAAGCCATTGAAGATCGAAGAACAAGCTTTTGGGGAAGGAAACGTCATCCAATCCATTTGTGGTATTTAGATCTAGGGTTCTTGTTGTCAAAGAATTTTGTTCTTTTCTTCTTGCTTCTTTGGGATATAAGTTGAATTATATTTGTCTATGAATATTAATTCAAACATGATTGGCTAAATCTATTATGGATGTTTAGTTTGTGTTGTCAAGTTTGCTAAAATTGTTATGGTGGATATTTTTATTTATTGCTTAAAGATAATTGAAAATTGCCTGTTGATTAAGAGTATGTTTAGATGTTTAATTGTGAATTTTCATGGGCTAATTTGAGATTCATGATTAAATTGAAAAATATTAGAGTTTGGTTTTAGGATGCCACATTGACTACATTTTGACAAACTTAATCAAAACTTCAAATTGATGACTTAGTCATGGCATTGATTTGAATAACATATTTTTTCCTTGTGCATAATTTGTTTCTTTTTAATATATCCGATCATAAGATATTAATTAGTTATTGACAAAGGAAAGTACACGATCGAAATAATTTTAATAAATAAAAGGAAAGCAGATAATATTTATTTATTAGAACATTTATATTAATTCATCATAACATTTTCATGCAAGTATGGTCAACCAAGCTAAACGTCCATATATCCTCCATTGATACTTAAATCCTTTTTGAGTTAGTTCAAGTTTGCATTATTGTTTTCTTTCTTTGTTCACTGATGTGCAAATTATAGTACTCGCAAGTGTACGAATCACTTGTAGAAAGTGATAAGCAAACCTCCGAGGTCGATCTCTCAAGGAATTGCAGTGGTTTTAAACAACCTTTTTCTTAATCTAATTAGAGTCCTAAAGCAACTAAAATACTAATTAAGTAAAATTCTAGTAACACTAAAACTCTAACTAACTAGAATCCTCAATCTAATAAAACTGTAAACAAGTTGGAATTGTGAGCAAGATCAATGGTAGTGAACAACTAAAGAAAACTATTACGCAAATTCGAATAAACTCAAAAAGGTTTTCAAATATCAATGGAAGATGTATGGACATTTAGTTTGATTGACCATGCTTGCATTGAAAAGTTATGGTGAATTAACATGAACGTTCTAATAAATTAATATTACCGACTTTTCTTTTATTTATGAAAATTCCTACGATCGGGTAATTCTCTTTGTTGATTGACTAATTAACATCCTACGATCGGGTATATCAAATAGCAATCAAATTATGCACAAGGAAAAATATGCTCATCAAACCAATGCCATAACTAGGTCATTGATTTGAAGTTTTGATTAAGTTTTTCAAAGTAAAGTTAAGGTGACATTCCTAAAACCAAACTCTAATATTTTTCAACTTAATTATGAATCTCAAATTGGCTCATGAAAATCCACAATTAAACTTCTAAGCATGCTCTTAATCAAAAGGTAATTTAATTTATATTAAAGCAATAAAAACATTCACCACAATAGTTCTAGCAAACATGGTAACATAAACTAAACATCCATAATTAAATTCAGCCAAACATGTTTAGATTAATATTCATAGACAAATATAATCTAACAAGAAGAAGAAGAAATATCTAACAACAACAAGTCACCTAAATCTAGATAACACAATTGGCTTGGATGACGTTTCCTTCCCTAAAAGCTTGATCTTCGATCTTAAAAAGCTTCTTGTCTCCTTTAGATGTGTCTCTCTTGCCTCCCTAGGATGTGGCAAAGCTCCAAAACCTAGTTTTGTCTCTTGTTGGTTGGGAAAATTAAAGTGTATAAAAGTTGTATTTTAAAAAGGATTTTAGAAGGGTATTTATAGATGTAAGGGTTTACACAAATCCTTATTGCAATAGGAATAGGCGGGCCGTGGCATACATTTTTTCTGCTGCGGCGCAACACAAAAATTGGAAATATTGGTTGAAACCCTAGAACTCCCCGCCGCGGCATACATTTTCTTCATATTTACCCCGTCATATATGTCTTGGCTCGTTATGTAAGGCTTACATATTTTGACTCGTTTTGTCCGTAACTCGTGATTCGAGCGTCGTAAGTGTTCCTTCTTTGCGTGTTTGCATTATTCAACTCATTTGACGCTAAAAACACCTTAAATACACTAAAATATACTGTGATTCTAAATTGATAGATTTATGAAAATAATCAAATAAACAATCATAACAAATCTATTTTTTAAACAATTAAGCACAATAAATCACGAAATATTACTACTTTTCGAGCACTTATTACAACCCCCAACTAGCTTCTTGCTAGTTTCTAGCAAGTGAAGTGATCTAAAAACTAAAATAAAAACAAATAAAATAAACTAATGTAGCCTTTAAACCCTTAGGTGGCCCTAGTTAACGAGTTATAGTCTAGAGAGGGTTTCTAGTGATGACACCCACAAACATCGTACGACTCTTAAATCTAATAAAGACTCTAAAATACTTGAATTAATCCATGCATATGTCTCAAAAATTGTTAACAACGAATGACATACAAAATAGTTAAAAATCACTTAAGCTCAAAAACAATCCAAATATCAAACTCATCTTAGTAATCGGCTTTTGACAACCAATCAAACCACAAGCCCGTTAGTTACACTATCTGATCATGTCATGCATGATATTCATAGACTACATTTAATATATCATAAATGTGCAAGTAAAATATGAATGAAAATTTTGCACTTACAAAATCTATGGCTCACTTTTTAAATCCATCTCCACTAATACAAAAATCAAACTACCTAGAATCAATAGGACTTCATTAAGCTTATAAAGTTGTGGCTAGGTGTGTGATTATGAAAGTACTGAAATGATATTCTCAATAGGATAAGAGCACTTTTATTTCACAAACTTATTTTCAATTTTTTCTACCAAGTTTTCTTTTTCATCCTCCTATAAATTTCATATGTCCCTTGGATCTCTTGTGTTTGATTTTATTTCGTTACTTTTCTTGCTTATTTCAATCAATTTCTCAATAGGTTTTTTTTTTATCAAGCAAGACAAATACAATCTTAATTGCTCATGAAAATCAAATATTACATTGAGTACTCTCATCACTAAGGGTAATACAACGTATATCAATGTTGAGTTTACGGGTGTCACTATGGATAAAATAATACGGGAAGGCTTGAAAAGTCCAAACGGTCCAAAAATGACCTAAATTACTTTCTAAGTGGCATTTGATTCTATCATTTCGCTTCAATGGGTTTTCAAAAGAGTTCTAGAGCTTGTTGAGATTAGAAACATATCACGAACATGCACACATTACACAAACCAAAATAGTCATACTAACCATACAAACTACCACATATACCAAAAAATCCTTAAATTAGATGAATCTAACATTTATGTGCTTCGTTGCTTAGGTAAAAATTTAATTTCTTTCATATATCACCACCATTACAATCATGTTAATATCATCGACTTCCAGATTGACTCAAGTGGACACGACACTATCCTAACAAAATTTAAGTGACAAAAGTTATAAATTTAAATTTGGTCAACTTCATGCTCATGGAATATTTTTCCCACCCCCAACCTAATTCCTACATTGTCCTCAATGTTAAAAAGAAAAACAAAAGAAATTAAGAAAAGAAGTGAGAGAAGTTACCTCCCTTTTGTTTGAGATTGTGTGCATTACACGTACGCTCCGGTTCATTATTCCTCGCTTTTCTCATGATGAAGCATTTAATGAGCAAGAAACATGTATGAAACCTCAAAGTATATGCATCACAATTCAAATCTAAATTTAAATTATAACTAAATCAAATGAAAAAAAAACATTAAACAAAGTTAGAAGTCTTAAACAAATAAAAATAAAAATAAAAATAAATAAAAGAAAAAGAAAATTAGTCCCAAAATAAAATAAAAATAACAATAAACTAAAGAAATTACAAATGGGAGGCTCAGTCCTCCATGTCTTCGGGTTGCTCGTTGTCCTCCTCGGGTTAATCCGTTGGTTGTCTAAAAGTGAAGTCATGTCCTGGAAATTGCGGAGGTGGTTCGAATTGGGTGAGGTCTATTCCACTGTGTGTTAGTTGGCAACTAATCATCTGGTGGAGTAGACCTTGGTATTCATGTTGATATTTCATGTGATCACTGAGCCACGCTTGTTGTTGGGTTTGGTATTGATGCATCTTATTAACCTTCGCTTCTAGGTTTACCAACCTGTCTCTTGTAGAAGCGTTCTTGGAAGAATCATCCTTCCTACTTCCTTGCCCAGCCTTTGTTCTGCTTGTCAAGTGTTGCATGTAGGCGAAGGTTAATGTTTCACCCGGCTGCAATAAGACCTCGCCTGTGTCGTATTGAACTCCGTGCTTGACATATAAGGCGGTTATGAGTTGGGAAAAGAAATAGCTAATGTTGTGATGCTCAGCTGAGTACACAACCCTCTGTTGTATTACCATTCCCACGTATATGGAGCGCTCAGTTTCTATGGCAAATAGCAAGATAGCCCTTTCTCGATCGACCGTACTGTAATGCCGGGTCAGCATTAACCTAGAGCAAACAAAGTATTACCAAATTCAAGAATGGGTCCTTAGGTGCTTGGCTTGAAAAATGTTTACCATATCCCCCTTGTATTCCCACTCACCGTATCCATTGGTTAGGGTATTAATGACTTCGTCGTAATCAACTTGCGTTAAGTAGGTTTCATACGTGCTGTTTTGAATGTCCCTCAACCCATAATACGAGTTGATCACAGTCCTATTAAAAAGGACCTCAACGCCCCTCACCCAAACCATTCCATTTCTAGCCTCTGGGACATTCGCATAGAATTTTTGAACCAGCGAACTCACACCCGCCTCCGGAGCGTATGGGAATTTCTTCCATCCTAATCTCTCAATTATATCAGAAATTCCCATTACACCTATTTGGCTAAATTCCATTCCTCTCTCATTGACGAATCCTTTATTTCTTTTGGCGGCACCTTCGTACCGCTCTTGCAGTTCTCGGCTAACAAATCGAGAGGCATCATAATTTCGATCCTCAACCACTTTTCCCTTCCCCTTAGAGGGACTACCCTCTCCTGCCTTTCTCTTTGGAGCCATTTCAATTCTTAAACTATGATGAGTTAAACTAACAATTCAATTTCAGAATTTCAAAAAAATTCCCAAAAATTTGCTTCCCTCTTATCCAAAATTTTTCACTTAATTCCAAATTTCAGACAAAATTTCACAATTTTCAGAAAATTATTACTGAATAGAAGCAGAAATGTGACAAATTTTACCTCTTGGGAATGCAATTGAAGTCTTGAAGGAAAACTCCCAAATTTTGCTTGAAACCCTAATTCTTGAAATGGAGAGAAACTTGATCCTTGGAGCAAATCTGATGAAATTGATGGATGAAAAGATGTTAGCAATGTTGGATTGAAGAATTGCTTAAGTAAAGTTTAAATTTTGGTGAGTATTTTGGAAGAAATTGGAGAGGAGAGTGGAGAGAAAATGAGAGAAAATGTTAGAAAGTGAGGAAAAATTTTGTTGGGAAAGTTTGAAATGAATTTCAAACTGCCCAAGTGCCCTTTTCTGGCCATTTTTTAGAGGCAGCCGCAGCATACATTTTTTCCCGCCGCGGCACAACTATTCCCCGCTACGGCACACACATGTTTTTGAAAATTTTGGTTCGAGACAGAAATTCCCTCGTCACGGCACAAATATTCCCCTCCGCGGTATAGATAATTCTTTTGAAAAATTGTTTTGAAACAGGAAGTTCCACGCCGCGGCACAAATTTACCCCGTCGCGGCGCACACATTTTTTTTGAAAAATTTTGATTTTTTGGAATTTTTTAAAACGACAACGCATCCACCCCTAACCAAGACTTGGGAATGTCCTCATTGCCTTGAAAAACTTTTTAAAAACAAAAATATGATAAAAATGATTAAATAAATAAAAACAACGAAAGAAATACAATACCGAATGGGTGCCTCTCATTAAGGGCTTAGTTTAACGTCTTAGCAAGACGTGGCTGCTCTCGTGTTTTATTCATCGAGGAGACATATTATTTCGATGCTTTTTAAATAGTTGTCTCCTTCCAAGTATGGTTTGACACGATGTCCATTTACCTTAAACGGTTCTTGCGTTTTTAGATTGAGCAACTCGATTACTCCGTGTGGAAGTACATTTGTAATTGTGTATGGTCCACTCCACCTAGAATGAAGTTATCTTGGAAACATATGCAAACGTGAATTATATAACAGAACTTTCATTCCAGGAACAAAATACTTACTGAGGAGCCCTTTGTTATGATAACGCTTAGTACGCTCTTTGTAGATTTTGTCAATTTCATAAGCTTCGTCCCGAATTTCCTCAAGTTCGCTTAGTTGGAGTAGTCTTTTTTCTCCAGCTTTTTCCATGTCCATGTTGAGCTTCTTAATAGCCCAATAAGCCCTATGCTCTAGCTCAACGGGTAAGTGACATGCTTTACCAAAAATTAACCGGTAGAGACTCATACCAATTGGAGTTTTGTATGCTATACGATATGCCCACAAGGCATCATTTAACTTAACTGACAAATCCTTCCTTGAGGGGAGCACTGTGCGTTCCAATATGCCTTTGATCTGTCGGTTGCTCACTTCCACTTGCCCTGAAGTTTGGGGATGGTATGGGGTAGCCACTCTATGAGAAATGTTATACTTTTTCAAAAGCCCATCTAAGAGTCTATTGTAAAAGTGGCTGCCTCCATCACTAATGATTGCTCTCGGTGTTCCAAACCTGCTAAAAATGTTTTCCTTCAAAAATTTAACAACGTTAGCGTCATTAGTCCTAGTGGGTATCGCTTCTACCCACTTTGAAACATAGTCAATTGCGACTAATATGTAAGTGTAGCCAAAAGATGGGGGAAACGGACCCATGAAGTTAATTCCCCACACGTTAAATAATTCTACTACAAGGTTAGACGTCAAAGGCATTTCGTTACGCTTACCTATGTTACTGATCCTTTGACATATATCACATCTCACACAAAACATGTTAGCATCTTTAAACAAAGTAGGCCAACGAAAACCAGATTGTAATACCTTTAGGGCCGTTTTCTTACCACCAAAGTGGCCCCTACAATGTAGCTCATGGCAAAAGGTTAAGATGCTCTCATGTTCCTCTTCGGGCACACACTTCTGGATAACTTGATCTTGACATAACTTGAACAAATACGGGTCATCCCAAAAGTATTGCCTGCAAACACTGAAAAACTTTTTCTTTTCCTGAAAAGTAATGTTAGGTCTCAAAATACCACTAGCTAGATAATTAACAATGTCAGCATACCATGGATTCAGACCTATTGTAAACAATTGTTTATCAGGGAAGGTTTCAATGATTGTATCCTTACTTTCACCTTCAACATGTTCATACTCAGTAATTAACCTAGACAGATGATCAGCTACTACATTTTCAGTTCCTTTTTTGTCTTTGATCTCTAGGTCAAATTCTTGTAAAAGTAGGATCCACCTAATGAGTCTAGGCTTAGCATTCGGTTTAGTCAATAAATATCTCAAAGTAGCATGATTCGAATGAACAATAACTTTAGTTCCTATCAAGTAAGACCTAAATTTATCAAGTGAAAATACAATAGCCAATAACTCTTTTTCAGTGGTGGTGTAATTAATTTGGGCATCATTGAGTGTTTTGATAGCATAATATATAACATGTAATCGATTATCCACTCTTTGCCCCAAAATAGCTCCTATAGTATAATCAGACGCATCACACATGATTTCAAACGGTAAAGACCAATTAGGAGCTATAATAACAGGTGCAGAAGTAAGTCTATCTTTTAAAGCATTTAAAGCAACAAGGCATTCATCATCAAAATCAAACAAAGTATCTTTGGAAAGTAGATTACATAATGGATAACTAATTTTGGAAAAATCCTTAATAAACCGTCTATAGAAACCTGCATGTCCTAGGAAACTCCGTATACCCTTAATAGATGTCGGTGGAGGCAATTTTGCAATTAAATCTACCTTAGCCTTATCTACTTCAATCCTTTTGCTAGATATAACATGTCCTAGCACTATGCCCTATTGGACCATAAAATGACTTTTCTCCCAACTAAGTGTCAAATTACATTCAATGCACCGTTCTAACACTAAAGTCAATTTATGCAAGCAATCATCAAAGGAATTACCGAAAACTGAAAAGTCATCCATAAATACCTCAATGAATTTCTCCACCATGTCTGAAAAGATCGACATCATACATCTTTGAAAGGTAGAGGGTGCATTGCATAGTCCAAATGACATTCTCCTAAAAGCAAAAGTTCCGAATGGGCATGTGAATGTAGTCTTCTCTTGATCCTCCGGAGCAATGGGTATCTGATAATAACCTGAAAGACCATCTAAAAAGTAATAGAAATCATGTCTAGCTAGTCTTTCTAACATTTGATCAATGAAAGGGAGGGGGAAGTGATCCTTTTTGGTGTACAAATTTAGCTTTCGAAAATCAATACACATCCTCCAACCAGTAATTATCCTAGTGGGCACTAATTAATCTTTCTCATTTTTAACCACGGTTATTCCAGATTTCTTTAGTACCACATGAACGGGACTAACCTACTTACTATCAGCAATTGGATAGATTACCCCTACTATAGGAGTTTCAAAACCTCTTTCTTAACGACCTCTTGCATGATTGGGTTCAGTCTCCTTTGTGCTTCTTTAACTGGTTTGACATTGTCCTCTAAATTAATCTTATGCATACACATTGCCGGACTAATGCCTCTAATGTCCCCAATACTCCATCCTATTGCCTTTTTATACTTCCTAAGCTCTCCAATCAATTTCTCCTCTTGGTTTTGGGTAAGTGTAGATGACATAATAACAGGATAGGTCTCATTCTCTCCCAAAAATACATATTTAAGATGCTTAGGTAGTTCTTTAAGTTCCAATTTAGGTGGAGCAATCTCATCATCATGTAGGACATCCAATAAATCTAAGGGTGTACTAGAGTCATCTAATGATATGGCATTGTCTAATAGATCACTGTACTCCTTAGTCTTATAGTCTAAGATGTCATCTACCTCTCCAACTGTAAGTGCTACCTCTAATTTATCATCTATTCTAGCATGCACAAAAGTATCATGAATAATAGGATCTAAACATTCTACAAATGAGCATTCATAAATAGCAGATATAGAAGGGTAAGGAGATGAATCAAAAACCTTAAAATGCACAGTCTCTCCCAAGATTGTCATTGTCAACTTTCCACTTTGGACATCAATGATGGTTTGGGTAGTGGCCATAAATGGTCTTCCCGAAAGAATGGTGTGCTTATTGTCCAAAGATGGATTTTCCTGCATGTCTAAAACCACAAAGTCAATAGGTATGATTAGCTTATCTACCTGTACAAGTAAGTCCTCAACCATGCCCTTCAGATATTTAATATATCTGTCCGCAAGTTGAAAGGACATGGTTGTTGGTTTTAGCTCTCCCAAACCTAGCTGTAAGAAAATTGAGTAAGGCATCAAATTGATACTAACACCTAAATCAAGCATAGCCTTAGCTACTTTCCTATCCCCCATAGTAATATCAATAATAAAGCTATCTGGCTCTTTTAACTTAGGGGGTAAGTTGCGTTGAAGCACTGCACTAGCAATTTCAGACACGATTACTCTTTCATTAAGCTCATACCTTCTTTTCTTAGTGTTTAATTTTTTGAAAAATTTAGCATAAGAAGGTACGTTTCTAATTACATCTAACAATGGCAAATTTATATTAACTTTAGAAAGCATGTTAAATAAATCAAAAAACTGCTTATCTTGCTTACTGTCCTTTAAACGGTGTGGAAATGGCACCGGTGGTCAGTATGGCTTCGATGACTTGTGTAGTTTAAGTGGATTAGATGACTCTCCAATTGTCGCCTTTGAAGGCTCTTCATGCTTGTCACCACTTTCCTCCAATTTCTTATAAACATTGTTGTCATCTTCCATGTTACCTGAACTATAAGATAAATTATTAGAAAGTTCAGGTAAATTTTTAGTAACGACCTTACCACTCCAAAGAACAGTGACAGCTTTGGCTTGTTCGGGTTGACTGGGCAGCTTTCTCGTCTCTTGTTTGTATATTTGTTCTGCTAGCTACCCCACTTGCATTTCCACTCTTTTCATTGAAGCTTCCATAGAGTCCATCCTTCCACTACAGGAGTGTATGAAATTATTTAGGGTTTCCTCTAGGGTTGGTTTATTTTGTGAAAATTGTCGGTTTACATTTTGGCCTTGTGTTTTGTTTTGGACAAATGGTTGGCTATTGTTTTGTATCCAAGCAAAGTTAGGGTGATTCCTCTATCCAGGATTGTAGGAATTTGAATAAGGGTCGTTCCTAAGTCTAGGTTGGTACCCTTGCATTAAATTTGCCTCTTTAGTAGTAGCTGTATAAGGATCACCTGCAAAAGAACAAACGTTAGCTCCATGTCTATATGAACCATAAACTCCACATACCTCATGTTTTGGCATTTGATTAACATTAGAGGTAGTGAGAAGTTGCACTTGTTTCGTCAATTCAGCAAGTTGCATGGCCATTTCATTGTTGGAGCCTAATTCGTGGACTCCAGATCTTCTTCCTCTAGTTTCATCCACTGTTTTCTCACCCATAGCTCCTCCTGCAGTATTGTCAACTGTGAATTGACATTGTAGTGTCAATCTGTCGTAGAAAAATTGATTTTGTAAATGTAACGGGAAGTCATTATGTGGACACTGTATCAAAAGTAATTGATTTTGTAAATGTAAAGGGAAGTCATTATGTGGACACTGTATCAAAAGTAATTTGAATCTATCCCAAGCCTCGTGGAAGGATTCTCCGTCCATCTGCGACAAAATAGCAATTTTTGTTCTTAGGTCAGACGTTTTTTGATGGGAATAAAACTTACCCATAAATTTGTTGTAAACATTGCCCCAAGTGGCCAAAGAACCGGGTGCCAATGTCATGAGCCAAGACTTAGCTCTATCTTTGAGAGTGTAAGGAAAACACCTCATACGTAGTTAATCTTCACTAAGTCCCTGCAATGGAAAGGTTTGCACAGTTGCATATAATTCATGCATAAAATTTAAAGGATCTTCATTAGGAATACCGTAAAATGAGGGAAGCATGAAATAATGAATATTTTTCAACTCATAATTCCTAGCTGCCTCTGTAAGTCAAATGCATGATGTGGCGATCTCAATGATAGGTCTTGCAAACTCTTTGTTCATCATCTGCCTAGCCATGTTATTACCCATTACTACTTGCAATTGTTGTTGGACTTCTTCCTCTTGAAATCGATTATCCAGTTTCTTTGATCGGTGTTTGATCCTATGAATGTTGTCAACGAAAGGAGAGAGTTCCTTGTTAAGTGATCTCCTACCCTGCATGCACAAATAAAAAGCAAACAAAGATCAAGGTAGCAGTGAAATTGAAACACTATTTTTTGATTTTTTTAATTTTTTTTTTAATTTTTTTGTATTTTCGAATAAAAGATAAAAAATAAAATAAAAATAAAAATAAAATAAAATAAATAAATAAAATTAATTCAGAAACTCTAAAAATTTAAAAAGAAAATTATTTAAAACGCCAATTTTCCGGCAACGGCACCAAAAACTTGATGTGATAAATTTACAGTACTCGCAAGTGTACGAATCACTTGTAGAAAGTGATAAGCAAACCTCCGAGGTCGATTTCTCAAGGAATTACAGTGGTTTTAAATAATATTTTTCTTAATCTAATTAGAGTGCTAAAGTAACTAAAATACTAATTAAGTAAAATTCTAGTAACACTAAAACTCTAAATAACTAGAATTCTAAATCTAATAAAACTGTAAACAAGTTGGAATTGTGAGCAAGATCAATGGTAATGAACAACTAAAGAAAACAATTATGCAAATTTGAATAAACTCAAAACAGTTTTCAAATAGCAATGGAAGATGTATGGACGTTTAGTTTGGTTGACCATGCTTGCATCGAAAAGTTATGGTGAATTAACATGAACGTTTTAGACATGCAGGATAATCCATCTTTGGACAAGGAACACACCATTCTTTTGGGTAGACCATTTATGGCCACTACCCAAACCATCATTGACGTCCAAAGTGGAAAGTTGACAATGACAGTCTTGGGAGAGACTGTTCATTTTAAGGTTTTTGATTCATCTCCTTACCCTTCTATTTCTGCTATTGAGGAATGTTCTTTTGTAGAATGTTTAGATCCAATAATTCAAGAAACTTTTGTGCATGCTAGTTTAGATGATAAATTGGAAATATCACTTACAGTTGGAGAGGTTGATGACATCCTAGACTATGAGACTAGGGAGTACAGTGAATTATTAAACAATGTCATATCACTAGATGACACTAGTACACCCCTAGATTTATTGGATGTCCCACAAAATGATGAGATTACTCCACCTGAATTGGAACTTAAAGAACTACCTAAGCATATAAAATATGTCTTTTTGGGGGAGAATGAAACATACCATGTTATTATATCATCTACACTCACCCAAAACCAAGAGGATAAATTGATTGGAGAGCTTAGGAAGTATAAAAAGGCTATAGGATGGAGTCTAGGGGACATTAGAGGCATTAGTCCGGCAATATGCATGCATAAGATTAATTTAGAGGACAATGTCAAACCAGTTAAAGAAGCACAAAGGAGACTGAACTCAAGGTATTACAATCTGGTTTTTATTGGCCTACATTATTTAAAGATGCTAACATGTTTTGTTTGAGATGTGATAGATGTCAAAGGACCGGTAACATAGGTAAGCGTAACGAAATGCCTTTGACGTCTAATCTTGTAGTAGAGTTATTTGACGTGTGGAGGATTGACTTCATGGGTCCTTTCCCCCCATCTTTTGGCTACATTTACATACTAGTCGCTGTTGACTATGTTTCAAAGTGGGTAGAAGCGATACCCACTAGAACTAATGACGCTAATGTGGTTGTTAAATTTTTGAAGGATGACATTTTTAGTAGATTTGGCACACCGATAGCGATCATTAGTGATGGAGGCAGCCACTTTTGCAATAGACTCTTCGATGGGCTTTTGAAGAAGTACAACATTTCTCATAGAGTAGCTACTCCATACCATCCCCAAACTTCGGGGCAAGTGGAAGTGAGCAATCGACAAATTAAAGGGATATTGGAACGCACAGTGCACCCCTCAAGGAGAGATTGGTCAATTTAATTAAATGATGCCTTGTGGGCATATCGTACAGCATACAAAACTCCAATTGGTATGAGTCCCTATCGGCTGATTTTTGGAAAAGCATGTCACTTACCGGTTGAGCTAGAACATAGGGCTTATTGGGAAATTAAGAAGCTCAACATGGACATGGAACAAGCTGGGGAAAAATGACTACTCCAACTAAGCGAACTTGAGGAAATTCGAGACGAAGCTTACGAAAATGCCAAAATCTACAAAGAGCGCACTAAGCGCTATCATGACAAAGGGCTCCTCGGTAAGTATTTAGTTCCCGGAATGAAAGTTCTATTATATAATTCATGTTTGCGTTTGTTTCCAGGAAAACTACATTCTAGGTGGAGCGGACGGTACACAATTGCAAACCTACTTCTACACGGAGTAATCGAGTTGCTCAATCCGAAAATGCAAGAACCATTTAAGGTAAACGGGGATCGTGTCAAGCCATATTTGGAAGGAGACATCAATCTAAAAAAACATCGATTTAATAAGTCTCCTTGATGAATAGACACGAGAGCAGCCACGTCTTGCTAAGACGTTAAACTAAGCCCTTAATGGGAGGCACCCATTCAGTATCGTATCTCTTTCATTGTTTTAATTATTTTATTTTATTTTTTATTTTTTTTAAGGCAATGAGGACATTCCCAAGTTTTGGTTGGAGGTGGATATATTGCATGTTTTCTAAAAATCCAAAAAAATTAAAATTTTTCAAAAAACTGTGCGCCGCGGCGGGAAAAATTTGGGCCGTGGAGAGAGACTCTCTGTTTCAAAACAATTTTTCAAAAAACAATGTGCGCCGCGGCAGGGAAAATTTGTGCCGTGGCGAGGGACTTTCTGTCTCGAGCCAAATTTTGAAAAACATGTGCGTGCCGCGGCGGGGAATATTTGTGCCGCAGCGAGGAACTTTCTGTTTCACGCACAATTTAAAAATTTTAACCGCGTCGCGGCGGGGAAAAATTCATGCCACGGCGCGCCTCTGAAAATTGGGCAGAAAAGGACACTCGTGCATTCCAAAAATCATTTCAAACATTCAAAACAAAATTTTCCCACACTTTCTCTCATTTTCTCTCCACTTCTCTCTTCAATTTTTGCCCAAATCTTCACCAAAATTCAGACTTTTCTTCACCAAGTCATCAATCCAACATTGCTAACACCTTTTCACCATTCAATTTCAGAAGATTTGCTCCAAGGATCAAGTTCCTCTCCAAATTCAAGAACTAGGGTTTCAAGAAAAAATTGGGGTTTTTCTTCAAGACTTCATCTGCAATCAAAAGAGGTAAAATTCGTCACATTTATGCTTCATTTCAATATTTATTTTCTGGAAATTGTGGAATTTTATCTGAATTTGGAATTAAGTGAAATTTTGGATAAGAGGAGAGCCAATTTTTGGGATTTTTTTTTGCAATTTCTGGAAACTGGAATTGTTAGTTGAATCTATTGAATTTAAGAACTGAAATGGCCCCTAAAAGAAAGGTTGGTGATAGTAGTCGTTCAAAGGGCAAAGGAAAAGTGGTTGAAGATCGAACTTATGACACCTCTCGGTTTGTAAGCCGAGAAGCACAAGAGCAGTACGAGGGTGCCGCAAAAAGGGATAAAGGGTTTATAAATGAGAGAGGAATGAATTTTGGGCAAGTAGGAGTGATGGGCATATCAAACATAGTAGAGAGATTAGGATGGAGAAAATTTGCATACGCCCTGGAGGCGGGTGTAAGTTCGCTTGTTCGGGAATTCTACGCGAATGTCCCGGAACCTCGTGAAGGAATGGTTTGGGTGAGGGGCATTGAAGTCCCCTTCAATAGGACTATGATCAACTTGTACTATGGGTTGAGGGATGTTCATAATAGCGCGTATGAAACCTACTTAACGCAGGTTGATTATGAAGAAGTAATTAACACCCTAACCGATGGATACGGTGAGTGGGAATATAAGGGGGATATGGTGAACATATTTCAAGCCAAGCACTTAAGGACCCATTCTCGAATTTGGCAATACTTTGTTTGCTCAAGATTAATGCCGACTCGGCATTACAGTACAGTGGATCGGGAAAGGGTTATTCTGCAGTTTGCTATAGAGACTGAGCGGTCAATCGACGTGGGAATGGTGATACAACAAAGGTTTGTGTATTCAGCTGAGCACCACAACATTAGTTACTTCTTTCCCCAGCTCATAACCGCCCTATGTAATTTTAATTGGTTTTATTTTATTTTATCATTATTTTGGACTAATTTTCTTTTGTTTATTTTTATTTATTTTCCTTTATTTTCTTTTATCTTATTTTGGATTGTTTAACTTTGTTTAATGTTTTTCTGTTTTCATTTGCTTTAGTTATAATTTAAATTTGGATTTGAGTTTGAATTGTGTTGCATACACTTTGAGATTCAATACATGTTTCATAAACACTAATTCTTTATGAGAAAAGCGAGGAACAATGAACCGGAGCGTAACGAGTAATGACACATTTCATACGAAAGGGGGGGTAACTTCTCACACTTTTTCTTAATTTCTTTTTTTTTTCTTTCTAACATTGAGGACAATGCAGAAATTAGGTTGGGGGTGGGAAGAATATTCCATGAGCATGAAATATGACCAAATTTTAAATTTTAACTTTTGTCACTTGAATTGTGTTAGGTTAGTGTCATGTCTACTTGAGTCAATCTGAAAGTCTATGATATTAACATGATTGTAATAACGGTGACATGTGAAAGAAATTAGATTTTTTCCTAAGAAACGAAACACATAAATGTTAGATTCATCTAGTTTGACGATTTTGTGGTATATGTGGTAGTTTGTATGGTTAGTATGACTATTTTGATTTGTGGAATGTATGCATGTTTATGATATTTTTTAAATCTCAACAAACTCTAGAACTCATTTGAAAACCCATTGAAACGAAATAATAGAATCAAATGCCACTTAGAAAATGATTTAGGCCATCTTTGGACCATTTGGACTTTTCAAGCCTTTCCATATTATTATTGTATCCATAGAACACCCTTGAACTCAACATTGACATGCGTTGTATTACCCTTAGTGATAAGAGTGTTCAATGTAATATTTGATTTTCATGAGCAATTATTTTGTATTTATCTTGCTTCATCATGTAAAAAAAATGATGATGATTGAAATAATAAGCAAGAATAATTAAAAAAAAGAGAGAGAAAGAGAGAAAAGAAAATCAAGCAAAAGATCCAAGGGACATATGGAATGTATAGAAGGATGAAAAAGAACACATGGTGAAAAAGTTGAAAATATTTTGTGAAATAAAAGTACTCTTATCTTAGTGAAATACTATTTTCGTACTTTCATAATCACACACCTAACCACAACTTTACAAGCTTAATGAAGTCCTATTGATTCTAGGTAGTTTGAATTCTATATTAGTGGAGATAGATTTGAAAAGTGAGCATATGAAAGTTGTATGTGCAAAATTCTCATTCATATTTTTACTTGCACATTTATGAGATATTAAAATATAATCTATGAATATCATGCATGACACGGTCAGATAGTGTAACTAACGAGTTTGTGGTTTGATTGGTTGTTCAAAGTTCGATTACTAAGATGAGTTTGATGTTTGGACTGTTTTTGAGCTTAAGTAATTTTTAATCATTTCATATGCTATCTGTTGTTAACAATTTTTGAGACATATGCATGGATTGATTCAAGTATGTTTTGAGTCTTTATTTAGTTTTGTTAGTTACGATGTATGCGGGTATCATCACTGGAAACCCTCACGAGACTACAACTCGTCCACTAGGGCCACCTAGGGGTTTAAAGGCTTGTTGCATATGCTAAATGCAACCGTGACAATCTACGGAAGTGATTTAGGTTAGGTTAGTTTATTTTATTTGTTTTTATTTTAGTTTTTAGATCGTTTCACTTGCTAGAGATTAGCAAGAAGCTGGTTGGGGGTTGTGATGAGTGCTCAAAAAGCACTAATATTTCGTGATTAATTGTGCTTAATTGTTTGATATATAGATTTATTATGATTGTTTATTCGATTAATTTCATAAATCTATCCATTCGGAGTCACGGGTATATTTTAGTGCATTTCAGGTGTTTTTAGCGTCAAATGAGTCGAATAATGAAAACACGCAAAGACGGGACACTTACGGCTCTCGGATCACGAGTTACGGGCTAAACGAGACAAATATGTAAGCCTTACATAATGTGCCATCACATATGTAAGGGGGTAAACGTGAAGAAAAGGAAAGCAACACGCGCCGCGGCGAAGAAAATATATGTCGCGGCGAGAGGCTCTCGGGTTGCATCCTGGGAAATCATGAAACATTGCATGCGGCGGGAAAAATGCATGTCGCGACGCGCCTATTCCTATGGCAATCAGGATTCGTGTAAACCCTTACATCTATAAATACCCCCTTAGAGTCCCACTTACAGAGAACTCGACCAACTCGTACACAACTCTTAGATTTTACAATTTTGCGACCAAACACTCCATTCAATCAGTTTTGGGAGCTTTGCCACACTAAAATGAAGCGAGAGAACTATTCTAAGGATCCAAGGAAGCCATCGACGATCAAAGATAAAGCTTACGGAGAAGAACGCTATCCCATCCATAAGCGGTATTTAGATCTAGGATTTTCTTGTTGTTATAGAATTAAATCTTCTTCTCTTTTTGTTAAAGTGTATGATCATATTTTATTTGTCTATGAATATTAATATGAACATGAGTGGCTAGTTTTATTATGGATGTTTAGTTTGTGTTGCCATGTTTGCTAGAATTGTGTATGGTGTATTTTATTGATTTAATATAAACGAATTACTTTTTGATTAAGAGCATGTTTAGATATTTAATAATGAATTATCATGGGCCCATTTGATGTTCATAGTTAGGTTGAAATATCTTAGAATTTAGTTATAGGAACGTCACCTTAACTTTATTCCGAAACACTTAATCAAAGCTTCAATTTAGTGACTTAGTCATAGCATTAATTTGATTGGCATGTTTTTCCTTACGCGTAATTTGATTACTATTTGATTTACCCTGACCGTAGGCAGTTAATTAGTTAATCAACAAAGAGATTTATCCCGACTGCAGGCAGTCTCGTAATTAAAAGGAAAGTCGGTAGTTTTATTTATATAGGACGTTCATGTTATTTCACCAAACCTTTTCGATGCAAGCATGGTCAACCAAACTAAACGTCCGTACATCCTCCATTGATTATCAAATCTATCTGAATTGATTGTTTACTTGCGATCTTGTTTTTGTTTAATTGTTGTATGATTGTTCTCGTTACAAAACAAACAACCTTTTTACAGTTTCACTAGCTTTAGGATTCTAGTTACTTAGAGTTTTAGTTTCACTAGAACTCTATTTAATTAGTGTTTTATTTTCATTAAAACTCTATTTAGATTAAAAAGTTAGTTATTTAGAACCACTGCAATTCCTTGAGAGACCGACCTTGGAAGTTGCTTATCACTTTCCTACGAGTGATTCGTACACTTGCGAGTACTAAATTTATCACATCAATAGGATCAAATACCTATCAAGGAAACTGGATACTCACATTCAAGAAGAAGTAGACCAACAAAAATTGCAAGAAATAATGGGTGATAACGTGGGTAGGCAGATGATAAATAAAGAATTTGCAAGACCAATCATTAGGACTGCCACATTGTGCATTCAACTGACAAAGGTAGCTACGAATTATGAATTGAAAAATATTCATTAGTCCATGCTTCCCTCCTTTTAAGGTATTCCAAATGAGGATCTTCTAAATTTTATGCGTGAACATTATGCAACTATACAAACTTTTTCACTGCAGAGGCTTAGTGAAGATCAATTAAGGATGAGGTGTTTTCCTTACACTCTAAAAGATAGAGCTAAGTCTTGGCTCATAACCTTGGCACCTAGTTCTTTGGCTACTTGGGATGCTATTTACAACAAGTTTATGGGTAAGTTCTATTTCCATCAAAAGACTTCTGACCTAAAAACAAAAATTGCTATTTTTTTGCTGATGGAAAGAGAACCCTTTCATGAAGCTTGGGACAGGTTCAAGCTACTCTTGATATAGTGTCCACATCACCACTTTTTGTTGCAGTTACAAAACCAGTTTTTCTATAATGGATTGACACTACAGTGTCAATCACAGTTGACAACGCTATAGGAGGAGCTATGGGTGAGAAAACGGTAGACCAAACATATGAGCTTTTTGAGATGTTGAGAGCCAATTTCTAACAAAAGAGTGCTAGAGGAAGAAGAGTTGGAATCAATGAATTAGGCACCAATAATGAAATAGCCAAGCACCTTGCTGAGTTGACTAAATAAGTACAACTTCTTACTACCACCAATATGCATCAAATGCCAAAACATGAGGCATGTGGTGTTTGTGGTTCTTATGGACATGGGGCTAATATTTGTTCTTTTACAGGTGATTTTTATGCAAGTACTAATGAAGAGGTAAATTTAATGGAAGGGTACCAACCTAGACCTAGGAATGACCCTTATTTTAATACTTACAACCCTGGATAGAAAAATCACCCCAACTTTGCCTGGAAACAAAATAATAGCTAACTTTTTGCCCAAAATCAAACACAATGCCAAAACATTAACCAACCATTTCCACCTAATAAACCAACCATAGAGGAAACCTTGAATACTTTCATGCAATTATGTAATGGAAGGATGAAATCTATGGAAGCATCAATAAAAAGAGTGAAAATATAGGTGGCGCAGCTAGCTGACCAAATGCACAAACAAGAGACAGGAAAGCTGCCTAGTCAACCTGAACAAGCGAAAGCTGTTACTATTTTTCGAAGTGGTAAGGTAGTTACAAAAATTTACGTAAAATTTCTAATGATTTACCATAAAGTGTAGGTAATATGGAAGATGAAAACACAGCTTTTAAGGAAGTGGGAGAAACAAGTGACAAACATGAAGAGCCTTCTAAGGAAACAATTGGAGAGTTATCCAGCTCCCCTAAGTTACATAAGTCATCAGAGCCATACCGACCACCAGTACCATTCCCACACCGCTTAAAGGACAATAAGCAAGATAAACAATTTTTTGATTTATTTAACATGCTTTCAAAAGTAAACATTAATCTGCCTCTGTTAGATGTGATTAGAAATGTACATTTTTATGCAAAAAATTTCAAAGAATTAAATACTAAGAAAAGAAGGTATGAGCTTCAACGGAACCTACCCCTTAAGTTAAAAGATCCAGGTAGTTTTATCATTAATATTACTATGGGGGATAGGAAAGTAACTGAGGCTATGCTTGATCTTGGCGCTAGTATAAATTTGATGTCCAAAGTAGGAAGTTGACAATGACAGCCTTGGGAAAGACTATACACTTTAAGGTTTTTGATTCATCTCCTTACCCTTCTATATCTGCTATTGATGAATGTTCATTTGTTGAATTTTTAGATTCCATTATTCATGATACATTTGTGCAATATAGATTAGATGATAAATTAGAGGTAGCACTTACAGTTGGAGAGGTAGATGACATTTTAGATGATGAGACTAAGGAGTATAATGATTTGTTAGACAATGCCATACCTATGAAGAAAGCTAGTACACCCTTAGATTTATTAGATGCCCCATATGAAAAAGAAATTACTCCACCTGAACTAGAACTTAAAGAACTACCTAAGCATCTGAAATATATATTTTTGGGAGAGAATGAAACTTATTCATTTATTATATCATCTACACTCACCCAAAAACAAGATGACAAACTAGTGAGGGAGCTTAGGAAGTATAGGAAAGCAATAGGATAGAGTATAGGGGACATTAGAGGCATTAGTCTAGCGATGTGTATGCATAAGATCAATTTGGAGGACAATGTCAAACCAGTTAAAGAAGCACAAAGGAGACAAAACCCGATCATGCAAGAAGTGGTTAAAAAAGAAGTTTTATAAGTCCTAGCAATAAAAGTAATTTATCCAATTGCTGATAGTAAGTGGGTTCGTCCAGTTCATGTGGTACCAAAAAAATTTGGAATAACAGTGATTAAGAATGAGAAGAATGAATTAGTGCCTACTAGGACAATTACAGGTTAGAGGATGTGTATTGATTTTTGAAAGTTGAATTTGTACACCAAAAAGGATCACTTCTCCCTTCCCTTCATTGATCAAATGTTAGAAATACTAGTTGGACATGATTTCTACTATTTTTTGGATGGTCTTTCAGGTTACTATCAGGTACCCATTGCTCCGGAGGATCAAGAGAAGATGCAATTCACATGCTCATTCAATACTTTTGCCTTTAGGAGAATGCCATTCGGACTATGCAATGCACCAGCCACCTTTAAGAGATGCATGATGTTTATATTTTCAGACATGGTGGAGAAATTAATCGAGGTGTTTATGGATGACTTTTCTATTTTTGGTAATTCCTTTGATGATTGCTTGCACAAATTGACTTTGGTATTAGAACGATACATTGAGTGTAATTTGACACTTAGTTGGAAAAAAAAGTCATTTTATAGTCCAACAGGGTACAATTTTAGGACATATCATATCTAGCAAGAGAATTGAGATAGACAAGGCTAAAATAGATTTGATTTCAAAATTACCTCCCCCCACATCTGTTAAGGGGATAAGGAGTTTCTTAGGATATGCAGGTTTCTATAGACGGTTTATTAAGAATTTTTTCAAAATAAGTTGTCATTTATGTAACCTACTGTCTAAAGATATTCCATTTGATTTTAATACTCTAAAAGATAAACTTACTTTTACACCTGTTATTGTGGCACTTGATTAGTCTTTACCATTTGAGATTATGTGTGATACATCTGACCATGTCATAGGAGCTATTTTGGGACAAAGAGTTGATAAACATTTACATGTCATATACTATGCTAGCAAAACACTCAATGATGCCCAAATTAATTATTCTACTACTGAAAAAGAGTTTTTAGCTGTTGCTTTCTCACTTGACAAATTTAGGTCTTACTTGGTAAGAACTAAAGTTATTGTTCATTTGAATAATGCTAATTTGAGATATTTATTGACTAAACTGAATGCTATGCCTATAATCATTAGGTATGTCTTACTTTTACAAGAATTTGACCTAGAGATCAAGGACAAAAAAGGTACTGAAAATGTAGTAGCTGATCATCTGTCTAAGTTGATTTCTGAGTATGATACTGTTGAGGGTGAAAGTAAGGAAACAATCATAGAAACCTTCCCTGATGAACAACTGTTTATAATAGGTCCAAACCCATGTTATGTTGACATTGTTAATTATCTTGCTAGTGAAATTTTGAGACCTAACATCACTTTTCCGAAAAAGAAAATGTTTTTTAGTATTTGCAGGCAATACTTTTGGGATGACTCCTATTTGGTCAAGTTATGTCAAGATCAAGTCATCTGAAGGTGTGTGCCCGAAGAGGAACAAAAAAGCATCCTAACTTTTTTCCATGAGCTACACTGTGGGGGTCATTTTGGTGGTAAGAAAATGGCCCTAAAGGTATTACAATCTGGATTATATGCTAACTTGTTTTGTGTGAGATGTGATAGATGTCAAAGGATCGGTAATATAGGCAAATGTAATGAAATGCCTTTGACATCGAATCTTGTGGTAGAATTGTTTGACGTGTGGGGAATTGATTTCATGGGTCCGTTTCCCAAATCTTTTGGCTTTACTTATATATTAGTAGCTGTTGACTATGTCACGAAGTGGGTAGAATTCATACTCATTAGAATGTTAAATTCTTGAAAGATATGATTTTTAACAAGTTTGGGACACCGAGAGCTATCATTAGTGATGGAGGAAGCCATTTTTGCAACAAGCTCTTTGATGGGCTTTTGAAAAAGTACAACATCTCATATAGAGTGGCTATCCCATACCATATCCAAACTTTGGGTCAAGTGGAAGTGAGCAATAGATAAATCAAGGGAATATTGGAACGCACAGTGCGCCCCTCAAGGAAGGATTGGGCAGTAAAGTTGAATGATGCATTGTTGGTATATCGCACAGCTTACAAGACACCCATTACTATGAGCCCCTACCGGTTGATATTTGGAAAAGCATGTCACCTACCTGTTGAGCTAGAGCATAGAGCTTATTGGGCAATTAAAGAGCTCAACATGGACATAACAAAATCTGAAAGAAAACGACTACTCCAACTAAGTGAACTTGAAGAAATTAGGGATGAGGCTTACGAGAATACCAAGATCTACAAGGAGCATACTAAGCGCTATCACGATAAAGGGCTCATCAATAAGTCTTTAGTTCCTGGAATGAAAGTTCTTTTATATAATTTACGTTTGCGATTGTTTCCAGGAAAACTACATTCTACGTGAAGGGGACCATATACCATCGCCAATGCATTTCCACATGGAGTGGTGGAGTTACTAAATCTCAAAGCACAAGAACCGTTTGAAGTGAACGGACATCATGTTAAGCCATACTTAGAAGGAGATAATAACATGAAAAGCATAGATATCATACATCTCTAAGATTCTTAGTCACACAACAGCAACCACGTCTTGCTAAGACGTAAAACTAAGCCCTTAATGGGAGGCACCCATTTGATATTTTATTCGTCAATTTATTTGTTCGTTTTTCTTTCATTCTTTTCTTTTATTTTTTGCTTTAATTTTGTTTAAAAAAATTTCATGGCAATGAGGACATTACCCCAATCTTGATTGGGGGTGAATACATTGAATACATTATCCATGTTCTCTATTTCAAAAAAAAATTCGGGAATGTATGCCGCAGCAGGAAAATTTTGTGCCGCAGCATGAGTCTCTATTTTGGCTTGCATTTTTTAAAATTTATGTGTGCTGCGGCAAGAAATAGTTTGTGCCACAGCGTAAGTGTCTCGGGTTTACGTGTGGGACTGTAAAATTGGTCTATGCTGCAGCGGGGAAAACATTGTGTCGCAGTGCGTGTTGAAATTTTTGCCAAAAAAGGGCAATTTGTGACACACCACATACATTTCAAATTTTTTTCTCCTCACTTTCCATCACTTTCTCTCATTTTCTCTCAAACCCTCACTCACTTTCTCTTCATCTTCTTCTCATTTTCTCACCAAATGCATCAATTTCTTCACTAATTTTTGCAATTTAATCCTCCTATCTAGTGTTTCCTTCATCATCTTCATAGATTTGCTCAAGAAATCAAGAAAATTTTTTTTATCTTCTTCCCCACAAAGCTAGGGTTTCAAAATTTGGGAGTTTTCTCTTCAAGGCTTCAATCCAACTCACAAGAGGTAAATTTCTTCACAATCTTAACTTAATTTAGTGTTTATCATCTGAAAATTGTGGGATTGTCTAAAATTTTCTAGATTTAAGTGATTTAAGGGTGATAAGAGGGGATTTTTGGAAATTTTAGTTACTAATTATATTGTGAAATTATTTGGGGCACAAAAAAAAAATTAGTAGTATATTTTATGGCTCCAAAAAGGAAAGCTGGAGAGAGGAGTCGGTCTAAAGGAAAGGGAAAAATGGTAGAGGAACGAAATTTTGATGCCTCTAAGTTCGTAAGTAGAGAGGCACAAGAGAGGTATAAAGGTGCCGCTAAAAGAAACAAATGTTTTGTTATAGAGAGAGGTTTGGATTTTGGACAAGTGGGTTTTATGGAAATTTTTGATAAAGTGAAGGTATTAGGTTGAAGGAAGTTTGTACACGCACCGAAAAATTTTTAATCACACAATGGACAATATCCCTTAAAGCTACCTAATTGTCTCTATGATATAATTATTAATTAGACAATTAATGACATGAAATCTAGATTGAATAATATAATTTAATTTGATATCATAATAGAATAGAAAAATAAACTAATTCATTGTATAAAAAGATTAAGATCTAGAGGATCCTAACAACAAGCTTAGCTATACATAATCATGCTTAATAAAAAGTACAAGAGAATAGATAAAATCAAAAAGGATAGAGAAAGATAAAACCAATCTCTACTTGTCACGCAAGAAACTAATCTCTACCGATTGTCACCCAAGTGGACCTAAACTCCAACACTTTCAATCTTGAATCATTTTCTTGATTTGCCAGATTCTCTAAACTAGTACCTCTTTCTCTAAATATTTAGATTAGTGTAGAAAAGTGTTGAAATAATTGTTTGGCTACTTAAGAGTTGTACTTATAGGCTAAAAGTTGTAGATTACAAACAATTATAGTTTAAGTAGGAAACTTGTCCAAATAAGAAACTAGTTCAACTAGGAAGTTGAAATTTTGGCATATTTCATGCACAAGAAAACAATGCATGCCATTGCTTAAACTGTTTGGATTGCCTAAAGAGTACGTGTGTTGTAGTCTAGAGCTTTCAGATTGCCAATCTGGGATGCACCTAATAACATGTGTGTTGTGGCCTAGAGCTCTTGGATTGCCAATTTGGGATGCGCTTCGTGGCTCAACTTTTTCTCCACCATAGCCCGAATTTTGATGCAACATTTCCATACATTTTTGTAGCAATTGTGTTCTAACAGCACAACTTATATCATTTGACTCATTTTTCCTCCTTTTGCCACCGTTTAACCTACATTGACATAATTAAATATAAATTAAGCTATTTTTATGATATTAAGCTCAAAACAAGACAAAAATTTAGCTTGAAAGTGGCTAAATAACTCTACTTTTTTAGAGGTATCAGAAATGTCCTTTTTGATCCATACAGGATAGAGGTAGTTCTTAGTCCTAAACCCAGGGGTGTTCTTGGGTGTGAAGGAGGCGAGGCTCCATTCATACCCCAAGTTTGTCCCAAGTTCAAACCCAAACTATGTGTAGCGAAACTACTTAAGTTCTGACTCTCGCTGATTATAGCTATGAGGCCATAGGGAAGGCCAAGGCTTGCTCTCACAAAGTAGTAACGAGCGATAGTGTAAAGTTGGAGTTGGTTGAATGAGTTACTGAAGCTCATTCTATGTTAAACCGCCTGGACCCTAACTAAGGCCAAAGTTGACTACCAAGTTTAAGGGAGGGAAAGTACTCACTCTGAAGACACAGTAGTGCACAAAGGTGTAAAGCTAGGATTAACTAAGCCTATTGATGACTGCAGTGTTGAGCTTGTTGCTCTGACTAGTGAGCTATGATGGTTTGCAAAAATAAATTACAAGCTATTACATGGATGCCAAGTTGGCTACATTGTTCCTTTATTCTATTTCTCATTTATTTTAAGTGTTGGTGTAGATGTTGACATGGCCGAGCAGGACATCACCTAAAACTTTGTGAAAAATAAATTACAATGAAAGAAAGGAAAAGAAAAGCAATCTGCTAAGACTATGAGTCCCGCTGATTACAGTGGCTTCTCTGCCTACATCTTCTGACCATGGTAGATCATTCCCACTCCTAGGACTCTTTGTTAACAGTAGCATTCCTGAGCTACTCTTTGTTCTCCCAGGACCATTCCTACTCCTATTTTCATTGGGAACTTCATAGTTATATGGTAGGTTGAAGACACTGCCTTGGTGGCATGTAGAAATGGTTGCCCCAGGATTCCATGGTACATTAAGGGAGAGCTACCACCAAGAAGTTGATCACTAAGGTTCTGATGGTGTGACCTTCCCTAATTGTAATCGGGAGCTCAACACTGCTCTTTAGGGTGAGGAGTTTTCCTCCAAAGTTGTAAAGTAAAGTGTTGACAAGGCAAAAAGGATGTTGCAGCTTCATTTGCTTCCATGCATCCTTGAAGAGGATATCCACTGAGCTATCAGTGTCTACTAACAATCTGTAGATCTTGTTGTTGGTAATCTGCAGAGTTATGACTAGCACATCATAATATGGATGTAGTGATCACCCAACTTCCTTCTTAGTGAAGATCAACTCTTCTTCTGCCAACTTGGGATTCTTCGCTTTCCCATGGGTTTGGATGATGTTAAAAACCTCTTGACTTGTTGCGAGCACCCTAGCATGCATCTTACTTGCATTGTTTAAATCTCTACCAACTGGTCCTCCCAAAATAGTATGAACCTTGTTTAAGATTGAGGGTTTTCCTGCCTCTGTTTGGCATCCTAGATCGGTGGAGCGAGAGTCCCCCTTAGCTAAGACATAATCCTTGAGGTAACCCTTCTAGATCCAGTACTCAATTTCCCTCTTGAGTTCGCAACAATCTTCAATATTGTGTCCAAAAGTCCCAGTGGAACTTAATATAAGTCTTGGTTTTATTTTGTTAGGGTCTCCTTGATCTTCCTAAAGGGCCTAAAGAGTCTTAAATTCTGGACCTACATTAGTACCTATTCCTAAGTTGTGTTGAAGGGAACAAATTCCTTGAAGTTAGACCCAGATGGAGGGCGACTAGACTTCTTTGGACCCATTTCATTCCTGACTCCTTGTTTTATCTTCTTGCCCTCTATGTTCTTGTGCTCTTCTTCAGGCTTCTGCTTCTAAGGGTGGTTCTTATTTTTACTTTTATGGTGGATAGCCATGTCTTCAACAGTGATTGCTCCTACCACCATCCTAGTCATCCCTTTGTATGACAAACTAGAAAGTTTTGCTGCTAACTTATTCCAAAATGGACCCATTTGAAGGCCCCGAAGAAAGGCGTTGATTGTGAGAGAGTCTGGGTAATCTTCGATCTAAATCTTCTCATTGTTGAAGCGATCGAAGAAGTCCTTTATTGACACGTTTTCCTTTTGAATCACCCTTATCAAGTCTATAGGAGTCTTAGGTAGCCTCCTCTTGGTTGAGAAGTGATTAAGGAATTGGCTTGCAAACTCCTTGAAATTCTTAATATTTCCTAGTTTCAAGGTTTTGTACCAGACTCTGGCATTTCCTGCCAGATTTAAGGGAAATGCTCCAGAACCATAGAGATTCACCCAATTCCTAAATAGGTCAAGGTGGTCTAGTGATGCTGGGCTACTTAAACTTCCCCCAAAGGGGCTGATTGTACTTTTGAAGTGAATGGGGCCTGAGTTGAGTCTATAAAATCTTGCTCAAGTCTTTCCCCATTTAGTTTTTGCTCCATTTTCCAGAGTTTGAATTCCAAGTTCCTAATTGGTGGGGTTGGTGTGGGATGAACACCTACCATCAGCCCTTGATGTTTGACATGGGTAAAGTCAGTTGCCTCTTTAGTTTAGCTTTCTTGGCCAGACGGCACGATGCTTGGACTCAAGGTGGTTCCTCAAGTCCTAAAGCCCAATACACAGGTACTTTGAGCCCAGTTGGTTACCACCGACTTGGCCATTGACTGCTTGAGGTGTTGGTGGCAGGACGTTACCACCATTTTCATTGTGGGTGTCTCAATTTTCAAGATTCTGGACAAGAGGACCCAACCTACTGTAGATTGGATCTTTGGAGTTGTGGCTGACGCTTGGCACTTGGTGCTAATCTTCCTAGGCGTCATGCTGTGGGGATTCCAATGGTAGTGAATATGTCACTGAGACAATATGTTGCGCCTAAGAGTGTTCTTGGAATTGCATGAATTGTTCCATCATGCTTTCCAATCTGCTAAACCTTTGTCCTAAGGTTGGCTTCTTGTTGGTCTTCATTGGTGGGATCTTTTTGGAAGGAAAGCAGATAAAGAACACAATGAATAAGGATGAAGAACACGATGAATGTTCTTGAGTTTGAACACCAAATTTCTTTCCCACAGATGACACCAAATGTTGAAGTCAAATTTATGTTCAGTCGCGTTCCTTGACACATCGACCATTCACGTTACTAGCAAACTATGTCAAAAAGAACAACATTATGGAGTGTCGTATCCACTTTGATGTTTGAATTTTTGAGGAGAATGATAAGATTAGAGAAGAATTTAAGAGATTGTAAGAGTAAACTTACGCATATCTTTTCAGGTTATGAAGACCTATTTATAGGCTTTAGTTGAATAACATTTTAGTAAATAACTCATATAAATTAATATTTATATTATTTAATAATATATATATATATATATATATATATTTGTACAATTAATACAAATTATTTAATAAAAATTTATTTAACTATATCATTTAAATTTTTAGCTAACGTTAATCAATTAAATAATTTTAGGAGTACTTGGTTTAGATACTATCCAACAGAGTAAATATGGTTATTACCCATCCCTACCGGATTGCAATGATAGATATGAGAAAATTACTAAAACTGGCTTAAAATTGTTGTTTAATGGGTTATTAGTTTGGTTTTAATCAGTTTAAATGCTAAAAAATTAATAGAAACTGCGTCCAGTATAAATAAGATTGAGTCAAAAAATAACTTATTTTGAATGTTAGATGCGATATCTTATTATAATTATTAATACTAGCTAAAGTTTACGTAGTTTGCACGTATTATATATATATATATATAATATTACCCGAACTTCGCGTATGTCATGCTGCGCGACTTTTGTGTCCTACGAATGCCATTTACAAAGTTTGTAATTAGTGGGACCTTTTCCGAAGCAATTATGATCTGCTGTGATGAGAGTAGGTGACACCACATTAACATGCTAAGAATAAAATTAATTAAAAATTGATTAGACCCTTTATATTGCGCGGTAAGAGTGTCAAAATGGCTAGGCCGGTACGGTCTATTAATAGTGTAATTCTTTTATCCATTGACCCGACACCCATTATAAATGTGGCACGACACAGTACGATTTTATTGATTTAAATTGAGGCACGATACGGTCCTTAATTCTTGACACGTAATGAGCTGAGCCAGGTAGGCAAGATATTATCTACTTCTTTTTTATTTTTTACATAAAATTATGGAATGGCAATTCACCGTTATAAATGGAATTGTTGTGTGGCTCGAACCTTGAATTATTACATCAACCACTATAGTTGATATCTCATTTAGAGTTTTCTCTTCCTCATCTTCGTTAGGTATTAGGAACAATCAATAAAATAAATTTGGGTCATATTCTAATTGAGTTTTCAAACCTATATTAACCAAATGAAATACCAGAAGAGAGGTCGGACAAGATGATAGGGACTCAAAGAGATATTATCTTTGACTGTGGAAACTGGGAAGAAGCCAGCAATGGTGGAGACTTGGAGGACGGTAGACTGTGTAGGGATGTTTCTCACACCTCGCCAATAACCAGTTTGCTATTTGCCATTCGTCGTTCACCGTTTGGTGCTGGGGAGTCGTTCGTCGTTCGAAGTTCACGCTGGTCGCTTGCCATTGGGGAGTTAGCCATCGGTGTCGTGCTTGGCTCAAGAAGGAATGAAGGATTCAAATTTCAGATTTTTCAATTACTAGTTTGCAATTAGGGTAAAAAGTGAAAAGTAAATGTAAAAATAAAATACAAATTAATAATTTATTTTTTAAGATATTACGATTAAATGTAATATAAATATATTTTACAAAATTATATAGCATAAAACAATTTGTAGCTTAGTGGCATATGTAGTAGGTTCCTCCAAGCAAGAGATCATTGGTTCGAAATGTGGGATTTTTATGTGTAATGTGCATTTTTTGAAATTTGAAGCTTATAAATTATAAGGCCAAACGGGCTACGGACCACATGGCCCATTAAGACTAGATTTAAGAGCAAAGCACAGCCCAACACGTTAAATCCCGTGGGTTGAAAATGAAAGCACAGCATGACACACTCAAGGGTCATGGGCCAGCACGACCCGTTTAACTATCATGCTGAAGATAAATTTGATATGTTAATTCATGCGCCAGGCCGAGCTAGCCTGTCCCATTTGACACTTTTATAGAGCGGCATAAAAATTGCACGTTATATATATATATATATATATATGTGGTTAAAATATTTGCATTATTTATATATATATATATATAATTTAGAATTAAATTTCATATATTCTAATATTTAAATAAGTTACTTGCTTTTAACGCAGAAATTTATTGGCCACGTGGTGTATAAATACAAGGTCTTGGCTACCAAACTTATGCTACCAAATTTATAAATACATTCTATTATCAAAATAAATAAATAAAAAGCATGATTTTGTAATGTATATTTCTAATTTTAATAAAATATTGTAAAAATATTTATGAAAAAATTAATATAATATTTAGTAAAATGTTTAAGATAGTATGACATAAATGATAAATTAAATGATATTAACGATTTTTCAAGTTGCACTTATATATAAGTTAAAATGGCCATCAACATAATTAAAAATACTATAATAGTTTGCTGCATGACTTTATATTATATTTTCTCTTATGATTTAGGACTTAAATTAATTTTTTTTGAATAGTTAATAAATTTAAATAAAAATATGTATTAACTAAAATAGACAAAGCATGGATGCTTCAAAAATAGACAAAACATGGATGCTTCAAAAATCATGCTACTTAAAGAACAAATTAATTATTTATGTTATTTCTTAAGATAAATAACTGGCTCAATACATAATTAAATCAATATTTTAGCTATTAATAATTTATTATATAATTAATTAATAAATAAAAGTCTTAAATAAATTATACAACAATTGAAATAGTGATCATATCTAATAAGTACTTTATTAAGATTTATTATCGCATTAAATGAGGACTTTAAATATGATAATAAAATAATGATCATATCCAATAAAAATTTTAATTTACTATATCTAATGATGACTCTAAATATTATTTTACTTTTAAAATTAATTAAGAAACATAAAAAAAAATAATTTCATATTTATTTCAAATAAGAGCCTTAAATATTGAAAATTTTTGTCTAGAAATTTATAATGAGTGATTTAGATTTTTATAAATAATAGATGATTGTAATAGAATTGAATAAATGAAACTTTAATTTTTATTTTCAAGAAATTACGTGTTGTAATGAAGAAAAATACAAACTCTCATTTTTTTTCCTTACCCTTTAATAAAATAGAATGCTATGTAAAATAAAGTCATTTGATCTATAGGACAAATATCGAAAAAGTTCCCTAGCTATTGTAATTAGAATACTTAAAAATAATATATTTTTTTTGTGACAATTTAGTCTATCAATTTTAAAAAAGTGATAACATAGGTCAAAATAGTCAAATTTTTGAATTTTATTTTTTTAATATTTTTAATTGCATTTGAAAAAAAAAAAAGTTTTAACATAAAAAATTGCTAAAACATTTTTTTTTAAATAAAATTATAAAAAATAAAAAAAAAATGAAGAAAAACATAAAAAATTGATTATTTGGATTTATATTGTTATTTTTTTAAAAATTGGTGGACTAAATTATTACAAAAAAAAATATGCTATTAGACTTAAATGATCTATTTTTAAAAAATGATAGACTTATCCAATCACATGCTTTTTTTTTTTATTTGTTGTAATGTGTAAGGACAAATTTCATTTAAAGTCAATTTGTAAAGGAAAAATCTATTTATAAAAAATTTTGAAATAAATTTTAAATAATGTGTTATAATATTATTAATAATATAATTAAATTTAATAAAAAATTATTATATTAATTATAATTGTGATGTATCTATTGTATATAACAGGACACAAAAGTAAAAGGAGTATACCTTGTGGTATACCTAGGAGACAAAACATGATTTTCACTTTTCTTATGGCAGTAGCCCCGTTTATACTGTTTATTTGTTTTATATTTGTTTTTTTTTTTAAATCTCAATAATTCATTTTTATATAAATGCATGTAATTTTTTAAAATTATTAATAAAAAATAATATTTTAATTTTTAAATTAATAATATATGTTTTAGATTTAACAAAATAAAACAAGTAAAAAATCTTGCTCCTTTATATTTAAACAAGATTCAAACCATTTTGCACATGCCATTTGCAATAGAATATAACAGTGAGATACTCCATCTTTTGTTACTTTTTTCATTTTTTCGGATAATAACAACACCATTATAAATTTTATTGAGAATTGAGCTATATTTTTTTTTTAATATTTAATAACATTAGTAGTTAAAGGACTCCATGAAAAAAGTGTTAAAAGGTGTAAAACTAGGTGAGAGTACGCCCATGATAACAACAAACTTTCATTAAAAAAAGAAAAAAAGCCCTTCTATGCTCATAATTGTCCAACATTATACTTATGCTTGTCTTTCACTTTACTCAGTGCCTTCTTCCATCAAATATTCCCCATCAAGTTGATAATTTGTGAAAAATTCCACAGCCTCCTCAGCATAAACACATTTGATCCCACACATTTTCACTTCATAATGCGTGGGAAAGTCTTGTGTATACTCATCGATGGAGACTTCCAATTTTATCTCACTAATATCATTGCCATATTCAAAAAATGATTTTTCAGTATCATAGAGAATAAACACATGATCTATATGAAGTCCCTGAAGCGAATGACTGCCATAGAAAGGTTCAGACCAGCCATTGCTTGTTAAGCATTTATAATTCCACTGCAAAAATGCCCGATCCTCTAAATACTTCTTCACAGCAACATGAGCACATCCAACAAGACCCAATAGTTGCCCAAAAGAATATTCTGGAAGAAACTTGATGTGGAGTGAATTTCCCTCCGTTCTAGCTTCAATCCACTCTGGAAATTGATTCCCCGGATACACAACACGCACTTGAGGGTTGAGATTATGTTTATAACCCTATAAAAAAAAAACAGAACATATATAAAGATTAGTTACAGACCAAAATACCAAATACATTAACATAAGAGAGCAAAAAATGAGAAATTCTTAAATAGTTATTGGTGTCAAAGTTTAGGTCAAAATAATCAAATAAAAGGGAGAAAAGCTTGCCAGTACTGTATCTTACGTAAAAAGAGCACTTCAATACCATACTTTTTAACTGGTGTACTTTAGTCCAATACTTTTCTAAATAGGTGCACTTAGGTCCTAAATATATAGGAAAAAAGTGCACATTTCAAACTAAATGTACAAGACTAAACTGTAATTTTTTTTAAAGAGATACGAAGCTAGAGTACACTTAAGATATGAGACTAAAATGCAACCTTGACAGAAGCAATGGGAATGTTGTGCCCCTCATGCAAAATAAAAATAAATGGATAATATTTGTGAAAATTTGGTAACCTGTAGGCAATCACCAGAATTAAAGAAATTTTACAATTTGATTTAGAATATGCTAAGTACACAATGTAAGCATTCATACTTGGTTACATGAGTGTGTAACCGAATTTTTGATGACTACGTTAAGAATTTCGCATATCTTAAATCATATTGTAAATTTCTTCAATTCCTGTGACTAAGTCACGTCAATACCTTCATATCCAAGTGCATTTAAAACAAATTTTCCAGAAAAATTAAGAACAAAATTAAGCAACATACATACCGTATATATTGCAGCAAAATTGTAGGCTGCCTTATAAATTCTAAGCAATGTGCCAAGCATTGTGTTATAGTAAGCATTCTGATCCAACTTTGGACAATTTTCAAATCGGAAGTACTCCGTCCTAAGAACACTTAGACGCCAACTATCTGTTATTGTAGTAATCAATGGTGGAACTATCTCCAGTGATGTGCAGCCTTGAGCACTAATAGAAAGTGATGAAGGCAGTTCAGGCAAAGATTTAAGGCTGACACAGTCAGATAAAATCAGTTCACAAAGGTTAACAAGTTGTTTCATGCTTGTTGGTAAGGTTACAAGGTGTTTGCATCCATAAGAAGAAAGTGTTGTTAGTCCACTAAGATATCCAATACCAGAGGGTACTTCTTCTATAGCTGTTTCAGATAGGTTAAGAGTCTGCAAATTTTCCATTGGCTCAACAATATCAAAGGTTTTCAACTCTGTGCAGCCTCTAAGAGAGAGATTGTTGAGATGTTTTAACTTGCAAATGTTGGTTGGGAGAGTCCCAAGTCTTTTGCAATCCACTAGTTCAAAGGACCCTAGATGGGAGAGACCCTCAATTGATTCAGGTACAGCCATTATTGTTGTCCCACTTACATCTAAATTCGTTATGTAGCTTGGCAGCTGTGGAAACTTGTTCAGAGATGAGCAGCCAGAGACATTCAGATATGTCAGTGACCTCATTGGTATCTGCCACATAAGAAACTAATTTAATTAAATAGCACAAAAATTAAAAACGAATACAACCTAGTAATCTAGAACTTGTCAAGTTCCATGTGAAAGGCTGTGTTACATACACTCTTCATTTTTCATAAAGTATCCATTTTCAACAGGTTGAACATGATATGATATGGACTTGACACTTTATATTGGTGAAAATTTTAAAAAAAATTGAAACATATGAGTGTTTATGACCCTCAAATACGTATCCAAAAATTTAAAACACTCAGTGTCCTAAAAGAGTCAATATAATATAGAAAAAACTTGTACTTTTTAAGTACTCTAGTTCAAATCTCCTACCTCTAATTATTGTTAAAAAGAAAATTCTAGCATATTTATGTTGCTACATACTTTGCAAGAAAGATTACAAATCCTGTGTCATTTTTTGGGTCAAAGTTGGCAAATACACGTCCACTTTTCAGGAAATAAAGGCCCTCCTTACAGTCGTTTTATTCACATGTTTATTGTGTATTAATGACATGCAGTGACACCAAAAATGGCAAGTGATTTTTACAGTAGACAACTGCTTAAAGTATCATGCCAAAACATACCTTGATTTCCTCCCAAAGTTCCTCAACTTGGCTGTTGGGAAGGTGAAGAGCCACAATGTTCTCGGGAAAATCTAATGGCAAAGATTTCCATGGACACTCTTCCCAATGTAGGTATCGAAGCATCTCAGGGAGAGCCTGAAGATCTAAAGGAGCATGAACTTTGTGTTCTTTAGAAGTTTGATCAGATCGATAAACTATAAACAACCTCAAGTTATACAATTTCGAGAATGTTGTAGCCTTCAAGTGCAAAGGCTTCTTAAGACTTGACATATTAAGACATATGCCTTCAATTGCTCCAGTTCCCTGACAAGCAAGAGCACAACCATAAGGTTAGAACACCAAAAAATTAAAAATTAAAAAAATTAAAAAATAAAAACAAAAGTATTTGATTTCTTACAATATCATTTTGCAAGACATGATATATTTCTTCAACATTCCACAACCTTGTGCGTTTTTCAGGGCTATTAATAGATTGTTGACGAACAACTTCTCTACCCATTTGTTGTACTAAATCATGCATGCGAAGCTCATTTTGGCTGTTGATAGTTATCAAAGACTTCTCAACTAGAAGCTCAAATCCCACATCAGAAAAGAAGCCACAACCATCCAATATGTTCCTTACAATATTGATATTTTCACCTTTAAAGAAGCAAGCTAAATCGAGAAATATATTCTTCTCGTTATCATCTAAGTCATCATAACTTATTCTTAAAACTTTATGCATATCCTTGTCTGGAATTTTCTCCAATTTATTCAAAGTACTTTCCCAAATTTTCATGCTTCTATCACACAAGTGAGAGCCTAAAGTTTTAAGAGCTAATGGATTACCTTCAGCATAACTCACAACCCTTGTTGATAAAGCTTTGTACTCTTGTGTTGGAGAGTTTCTTCTAAAGGCATAAAATTGAAAGAGATGAAGAGCATCATTCCAACGCAATCCTTTAACCTCATGCAATTTAATGACCATTCCATTAGCTATGATACAAGTAAGAACATGTTTGTCTCTAGTTGTCACAATTATTCTACTTCCATAACCAAATTGAATCTGTCCACCCAAAAATTCTAATTGTCTAGGATGACTCACATCATCAAGAACAATAAGAACCTTCTTTCGACGAAGTCTGGTTGTAATAAATGGATCAAGAAATGGGGTTGTTATGTTTAAATTTTCTTCGCCGAGAAGTTGTACACACAATTTGTTTCGCACGTAGTTTTGTCCATAATTTTCTGATTTTTCTCTAACATTTTCAATAAAACAATAACTCTCAAAATGACAAGAGACTTTTTGAAATACCAAACCTGCAAGTGTTGTCTTTCCAATACCAGGCATGCCCCATAGACCTATAACTTGAATATCTCTTGAGCCTATACATAACAATGATTCAATTTGTTGTATTGGTTTTTCAAGTCCAACAAAACCCACCAGATTCAAATCACTACTTGAAAGTGCTTGTTTCAGTTTGTGCAAGACATCTTGGATTATTGCCTTAACTAGCTCTGTCTCAGGCCTAGCATATTGACACACAAAAAATTATCAATAACTTAGTAAGTAAAAGTGAATGGTGAGGTATAAGTATTTAACAAATCGGTAGGTATGTTAAATACAAGATGTTTTTCTCAAAGTCCTATTTCATGCATAAATCACACAAAGTAGGGTCTAATTTTTTTTTCACAAAAGGCATTTGACATATGAGAATTTTATAATGTATAGTTTAGTGTAGGATTTTCAAATACCCATATAGAAAAAGGAAAATAACACAAGTTACATGTATATGTATAATTTTCACATGCCAGTAAAAATTTCACAGATTTGTAGCGATTGAAAGTGTGTGTGGAATTTTCACAAGTATGCGCCAGATATGTGAAAGATGATAAGTGACAGAAATACATTGTGAAATAAAGCTAATTCAATGAATATTTGTACAAGTACCCAACCCTGTTTTGTGACTTGGGACAGTAGCAATGGCCCGAAATAGAAATAAAGCTAATTCAAACCAGATTCTGAATATTGGTACAAGTACCCAACCCTATTTTGTGACTTGGTACAGTATCAACTATCAGACTTGACACTTATAAGGCGTGCTTACAAAAAATTGCTCATAAGGAAGTGAAAAAATCGTAATATTTTGTAGTCACTTAGATAGATACATGTTTTGCTTGTGTGGATAGAATTAACAAAGAACAAAATGAATAATGAAAACATAATTAAGTACTTCAAAGTTACCTGATGTCCTTTGAGTGAAATCCAGATAGATTTGCTGCTTGTGTCAAGGCATTTCTCCAATCTTCCACTTTTTTCTTCCCATAATATCGTGCAAGTTTTGACATACCAATCTGATAACTTCCCTTTTGTCTTCGCACATGAAATGGATCTACCCGATAGAAAACGGGTATAACCAGTTCCTTCCATTTCATTATATGCAAAAGTTCATCCAAACACCAAGAAGAAGTAGCATAATTTTCCGAGAAAATGACAATTGAAATTGTTGATTGCTCAATTGCTTTCAAAAGATTTGAATTAATTTCTCCACCCTTCTCAAGCCTATCATCAATATATGCAGATATATTCTTTTGGCGCAAAGCAGCATAAAGATGACTCAGAAAACCATCGCGAGTATCTGCCCCTCTGAAGCTAATAAACACATCATAAATTTCTTCAGGGGCCAGCGAATCATCATCAGCAGCAGAATCAGTAAAATTCTCTGAAGAAGCAACATCGGGAGGTAAGGATGAAGAAAAAAATGATGAACGAAAATGAAGAAGTAGCAGCGGAAGAAGAAGAAGCACAAGAAAGGTTAAGCTAGTCTGCAAGTTTAGAAAGTCCAAAAAAGAGGATATCTCTTCTGCAAAATCCATGTCTATTCCTAGTAATAATCAGATGATAGCTCCACAGATTTATCGAAAATTTACAAATGATTCCTTTTTTTTTTTGTTTGTTTTGTTTTGTTGTTTATCAGATCTATGTCAACTGCAATTCTGGAAGTGGGAAATGAAAATTTGATATAAGACTATTGGATGCTTGTTCTTGGACACTGATGCCTTATTTCCTCGTAATTCCTCATTTGGTTAAAGTCAAAGTCTACTACTCGGTTCACGCCAAAAGAATCTTGGAAACATTGTAAATAACACGCAAATTGCAATTCACATATCCTGTAAATTTACACCGAGAATACGAGTATTCAAATCTCATCCATTAAATTGAATTTTAGTACACATAATAAAAAGTTAAATTATAGTAAAAATTGAATTGAACGAAAAAATTATATATATATATTTTTTTATTTTGCAGTGTTAAATATATAAAATGGTTGCTAATTATCTTCTCATTAAGTTTTTTAAAAAGTTTTTTTCAACAACTTTTAAGATGATATTATAGCTTGATTTCTGCATTCAATATCCAATAATCAAAATTATTAAATTGCAAGTATTTAATATGTATAATACATAAAATTAACACTTATAAACAATATTATAGCATTTTTTTTTCAAATACATTTTTTTCCAACTAGCAAAAATGTAACCTAAGACTCATAGCTTCATATATATAAATATTAAAATGTCCATGCTACATAAATTAAATAAAATGAAAATAAAATTAGATCCCACAAGATTTATGGCAATAGTTGTTGGCACCCATTGTAGTTCCGACGACTCAATGAATAATGTAACCTATTACATCCATATGTATTTTTATATATAATATGTTACATTTACTTGTCTATTGGTACATAACATATTACATTCACATCTACAAATTAATTAATTCAACTTTATTGTACAATTTATAAATCTAACTCTACATTTATGTATAACATATTACATCTACCTATACATTTAGATGTAATATGTTATATTCACATCCCGTGAGTTTACCATTGGTGGTTGCCGGAGCTTCGACGAAGTCATTGGTATGGTTGTCAAAGGTCCGGTGAAGTCATCGAAAATATGGTAGAGGTATTAAAATAATCTCATTCTATTAAAGTTATAAAATGAGATGTGTTGGTTTATTTGTAGAATAATTTGATATGAAATTGTGAATTTTGGGATGAATTGCTGCTAGTTAGAAAAAATTAATCAATTTATAAAAAATAATGATATTTAAGGACTCACTCATCTCGTAAAAATAGCAGAAAGCAAAAAATAAATAACAGATAATTTGCAGATAAGCAAACAAGATAAGAAATAAATAACAAGATAAAGTAGTAAGTACTTTTCAATCTCAGTATAGACTATATATGTTGTCATATATACTAAGAATACTAATATTGTACTAACTCATGTAACAGAGCATACAAATACAGCAATATAACGTAGTAAATTCACTTAGATTTCAATCATAAATTGTAACATTTACAAGTTTCTTACGACAATTACTCAGCAACCAAATTTACTAAATGAATATAAAAAAGTTAATATAGACTCGATACGGTAAGACATCAAATACCTCTATATTAGGGACCCTTTGTCCTAACTGTCTAAGTTGTTATCACCAACTATCACCACATTGATCCTCATTGGATTCGGCTCAACTTTAGAGCCATATCACCACGCAGTGTGATACAAATATTTATAATTAGTATGTGTGTACAAAATATATGTTGTTTTTCCAAAATATGATTTTTAGAATAAAACACTTCATATCAATAATACGAAAAAACTCTCAATTTATTATTGATACAGAATCTCCACCTCATAATAACAATACAAAAATACACTTGATATATTATTATTATGAGAACTCCATTTGATAAAATAGCTTTAACAAAGTTCATAACACCTCGTATCTCAATACAAAAACAATACTTAATGTGTTGAGAGTATAAAATCTATTTTTTAAAAAATTAATTCACAAAAATTTATAAGTGAATTATCACCTATGAATCATTAATGCGGAACAACATTCAACTTATTAGTAATATGATAATTATAAAATAACTTTTTTAAACACACCATTTGAAAAATACGCGACACTAAATATGCAGTATAAGAAAAATATGTGAAAATTGTGAGTGGATAAGAAAGTTTGTATAAAAAGTATATAGAAAGGTGTAAAGAATAAGAGAGAAGGGAGTATTTATAGTTGATTTTTTCAACTTCCTAGACCCTCGCCAACACCTCACCACGCACCTCCGAGAGGTCTCGCTAACCACCCTAGCGAACCCCTCATGAACTGTCAACGAGGTCCAACAAGCCATAGATCCACCCTGTACATACTTGCGGATCCTTCACCGACTACCTTAACTAGCCACCACGAGACCTTTGAGAGAAGAACCACTAAAAACAATTTTTTTCAAGGTAAAACTTCACAAAATAAAAAACCATAAATAACTACCAACTTAGGGAAATAAATGATAGTAAAAAATTATTTTAACATGCAATCTATATGCTCCCAACCACCTCGTAGTATGTGTATCATACAAACATACAATAGTATCAGAATCTACGTGAGAAAGTATAGCACAAAGAGGTAGACAAAAATACTAAATAAAATAAACAGATTTCATGTTTTACTAACGGGAATGCCAACAAAGACACAAAGGAACTTACAGAACTTACAATATGAAACTGTGAACATATATTAAATTAGCATATATGTAATGAGTCAATAAATTTTTATTATTATGTATGTAATTAATCATAAATTTTAGGTGCTTAATGACCAATGTATGTTTAGATGATCATAGACATGTAGGCTACATATATATGGATTAGAATTACTATGATCATAGACATGTGTGTAGTAATTATTTGAGTAAAAATTGATTAATAATTCAAGAATTTTATTTTAATATTAGAGAGATTTGTAAATCATGGGATTAAAATTGGAAAGTTGAATTCCCTAAGTTTTCTTCATTGTGTAATAAATTTATTTTTATTTTCTTTGCCACTCATTTTCTATAGTTCAAATAGAAATAAAAAATATATATTTTAGTACTTAGTTCAAAAACATGCTTAACAATTTTCTAGTGGGTATGACAACCAGGTTCTTAAAAAATACTTATCACTTATACACAACTCGTGCATTTGTAAATTTTTCGTGTATTAGCATGTATGCTTGATATGAAATATATGATCAGAAAATTAGAATTGGTTATCATGATTAGGAAAAAGATTGTAACATGTTAATTAAGATATCTACATTAATCTTGTATATGCTTGCTCATTTTTGACTATTTTGATTCAATTTATGCACACTACGTATATGCTTGTTTGGTGTTCTTATTGGGAGAAAATTTGATTTGAGTTATGTTAGTTAACTAGATCTTGTTTTCTTATTGGGAGAAAATTTGGTTTGAGTTATGTTAGTTAACTAGATCTTTCATACTTTAAAATGTATTTGATCATCCATTGCGGTGAAATCTTAAATAGTATTTAGCTTTAGAAATGATTTAGGCATTTATTTGAATCGATTGAGCCTTTCAAGCTCACCATTAATTTTATCTTTAGTCACCTATTTGAGCTTAATGAGATACCATTTGTTTCTTTAAATCACATGTAAACCTAACAAAATTGTGTATTACATTTACCTTGCATTCTTAGCTTGTGTTAAAATGGAATTTTTTGTTGTGCTACAGAGTAAGGCAGAATGTAATGCACCCTATAAAAAATAAAACTCACAACATCATTCATATGAACAAAAATCAAATAAGAAGTATAAATTAAAAGAAAATATGTTTGAGAGAGTTGTGAACTTCAAAAAGAATTTGGAATAAATGAATGAAAAATAATATGATAGGGTGCACTAAAACATCAAAATGAAAGTTCAATAGTTTACACATTGCATGATGAGTAAAAAGCAAGCTAAGGTATGAGAAGAGATGAGCTTAAATGTCATCATTCATCTACCTCATCTAATCCTATCATTATAAGCATACAAAGCTCTTTTGATTTTTAACTAAATGCACTATTTATATTAGTGGAGAGAGATGCGAAAAGTAGACTTATGAAATGTGTTTTAAGATTTAGTCCATTGGCATACTCATATAAGTTGATTTTGTAAGTGCACTGGAAGACATCATGTGCAATTCACACAAACAAGAGCCACTTCATAAAAAATCTTGCATATACTTGTATTAATGAAATGTTTATTGATAGCATGTGAATCTCTTTGTCATAGAATTGAATAATTTTTTAGGGGAAGAATTTTTTTTTAAATATGCATATATTAGAGGAAATATGTTTGTGAATATTCTAGCCAAATTTGATTAGTTTTTGTTCTTAAACGTTTAGTTTTGGCTTTGCTTGGAACAAGTAAATATTTAAGTTTGAGGGTGTGATAACTCTATGAAAGTAGATTTATTTGTCCACTTCTTTGATAAATATCATAAAATAAGCTTAATTATGTTTAATTGTGCAATATAAGTAAAACAGAGGAAAAACAGGCAAAAAGGGATACAATTGCACAGTCAGCTTTGTGCTGCGGGGGTCACTTATTTGAGTTACAACTCGCCTGGACGAATAAGAATCACCAAGTTGCTTATGCCACAGCGCACATACATTGCAAGTTGATCCAAGAGCCTTAGGCCACAATGCACGTTGGTTTGTCAGCGCATGAAATATGCCAAATTTTTTGCTTCCTATTTGGACCATGTTTTCCTACAACTCTTAGCCATTAAATACAACTCTTAAACAGCTAAGAAAAATATTTCAACATAATCCACCACTAATTTAATTCATTAGAGAAATAGACATCAGTTTAGAAAATGAGACAAATCAAGAGAATGATTTAAGATTGAAGGTGTTGGAGTTTAGGTTCATCCGGGTGACAATTGGGAGATTGGTTTTATATTTTTCTATCCTTTGTATTTTATCTATTTTCTTGTATTTTCTTATTATTTTAGAATTTTAATGAATATGTTTATGATTGGCTAAACTTATCATTATAATTCTCTTGAATTCATCAATTTCTTTATATAATGAATTAATTTGTTTTTTTTTTCATTCTATTTTGATTGTAATTAAATTATATTATTTAATCTGATTTATAAGTCATTAATTGTCTAACTAACAATTATGCCTTAAAGGCAATTATGTAACTTTAAGAAAAATATTTAATTATTTGTCTGGACTTAATAACATACATGATTTTTGGACTAAAAGATGCACGATTCTTATGTATTTGGTCCATAATTAATGTTCATAATGAGTAATAGTATAATCTGACATGAGAGCATGATTAAATTAAATTATTATATTGTATGTAATTTACTTGAAAAATGAATGCATGCATAGATTATAGTTTTGTTTGGCAATTGGTTGGGATAATAGATTATTTCTTGTTTAAGAAATTGAGGAAAAGTAAATTCTTAAGATTCTTTTGTACTTCATTAATTAGTATAGATGTATTGGATCAAATCTTATAAATATTATATTTTATTATTTTTATTATTTGCCCCTATTTGTTTTCTATTAGGCTAAATAGTTTGTAGTAATTATAGTTCGGTACTTAAATCCTTATTAATTCAATCATTGTGGGCACGACAATTATATCTTTAAATACTTATCACTTATATGCACTCCGTACACTTGCAATCTAGCTTGAACATTTGATTATTTTTCCGTAATTCTTTTGTCAAATAATTAGAGATATTTATTGAATGTTTATTTCGTTGGATGTTTAACTAGCAGATATTCTCATCTGCTGATTCAAAGCCTATTAGATTGGCCTGTGAGTCATTTTGCTGACTAGGACCACTCATATCGCACCATGTTACATGAATTTATTTATACCCAATACTAAATATATGTAAGGAATTTGAATAAAAATATTAATGTACTTAAACGTTATTTTAATAGGCTAATTTAGTCTCATTATTTTTTAAAATAAATAGTTTTGTTTTGTTATTTTCGAGTTAGGCCAAATTAGTCTTACAATTTTAGAAAGAAGTCAACTAAGTTCAATTTTTGTTTTTCTATTAAAATTATATTTATTTATTTTTGAAATTTAAAAAAGAAAAGAAAATCACCCACTGGACTCCCTACCCCACGCCACCCTTGACCCCACCCCCTCTCCCACTAGCCCCCTTGCCACCATTACTAACCACCTTTACCCTCAACCAAAATCCACTACCAGTGAATGGGTTGGGTTTTGGGGGCGAGTAGTGGTGTGGGGGCTTTGGTGGGATAGGGGTGGAGTGCTAGTAGGGGTTGGGTGGAGCGTGCTAGCAGGAGTTGGGTGGAGAGTGGCGTGGTGGAAGGGAGGGAGGTGCATCGAAGATTTTTTTTTTAATTTCAAAATTTTTAAAAAATTTACAAAAAAATTATTTTGTTATTTATAACATCTAAATGTAATAGTTTTTCATTAATTAGACTAAATAGATATTTTATTAAATTATGGGACTAAATTAGTCTAATTGTATAATTACAAAATTAAAGTATACAATTTGCAATAATTATGTAACTTGTTCATACATTTTTTTATATTTTAATAGTAATAAAAAAAATAAATTAAAATAAAAGATAATTTTGTAATTTTATTTTGTGAATTTGATGAAGAGAGTAAAAGGGGGAACTCATATGACTATACGAGGTGTAGCCACGCCAAAAATTAATATTTATTAATTAGATTGAAGATGGGCTTAGTACACTAACTTTGGTCAAATCGAAGATTTATTGCCTCCGCATAGCATCAATTTTTGATCCTGATACATTTTTTCTATTCTCGCTCTACGACAGCGTTTTTGGGAAGAAGATTTACAATTTTGTCCCTTTCTTTATCTTCTTCATTTTATCACTCACAATCGATGCCCTTCGCGTTTTTTTATTACAACCATCATGTAATCTTAATTTCTATATATATATATAGAGCTGATGTAGTTAGTGATTTAGATTTTGGAGATTTATATTGAATTAATTTAAATTTTACATATGTAGAGCATATAGTGATAACTTTGAGATACTCTGTTTTTGTTAGACAAAACAGAGTATACATACATATTATGTATATTAGTATGTAAATTGGGAAATAAGAGAATAAGTCACCTGAACAGAGGAAATGGACAAATAGGATCAATAATATTTCACAATAAACTAATATTCCATCCATTATCTCTCTTTTTTATATCTTCTGCAAGCCTCTTATTGTTGATCCTCCTCCTCTTGTGGTCTCTCTGTAACTAATTTGGAACAGAGAAAAAGATGAAAGATGCAAATATGTCATAAACTAGAAATTAATAGGATAAGCATAATCACAAAATTGAGTTGTTTGGAAGGAAGTGGGTTAATCGATTCACTGTCATTCATATATGTAGTTATAAATATAGAGTAGCCTTGAGAAAACTAAAGTAGTTTATATGTAGTTATAAACTAGTGTACATACTATGTCATAAACTAGAAATTAATAAGATAAGCACAATCACAAAATTGAGTTGTTTGGAAGGAAGTGGGTTTTTGGATTCACTGTCATTCATATATGTAGTTATAAATATAGTAGCCTTAAGAAAACTAAAGTAATTTATATGTAGTTATAAACTAGTGTACATACTATGTCATAAACTAGAAATTAAAAGTATAAGCACAATCACAAAATTGAGTTGTTTGGAAGGAATTGGGTTTTTGGATTCACTGTCATTCATACATGTAGTTATAAATATAGAGTAGCCTTGAGAAAACTAGAATAGTTTATATGTAGTTATAAACTAGTATGTAAACTGATTTACATACTATGTAAACCAGTTTATATACTATGTAATATGGTTTACATAGTTTATATGTAGTTATAAACTAGTATGTAAACTGATTTACATACTATGTAAACCAGTTTACATACTATGTAATATGGTTTACATAGTTTATATGTAGTTATAAACTAGTATGTAAACTGATTTACATACTATGTAAACCAGTTTACATACTATGTAATATGGTTTACATAGTTTATATGTAGTTATAAACTAGTATGTAAACTGATTTACATACTATGTAAACCAGTTTACATACTATGTAATATGGTTTACATAGTATGTAAATCAATTTACATAGTATGTAAACCGGTTTACATACTCTGTAAATCATTTTACATACTCTAAACTATAAAGTGATACAAGTAAAAATGTAATACTTATTGCATGAAGGTTTCTACTATAAGTTATAACAACTAGAAATGCCAAAGAAATATTTCAACTAAAGTAGTTAGTTTATATGTAGTTATAAACTAGTGTACATACTATGTCATAAACTAGAAATTAATAGTATAAGCACAATCATGTCATAAACTAGAAATTAATAGGATAAGCACAATGACAAAATTGAGTTGTTTGGAAGGAATTGGGTTTTTGGATTCACTGTCATTCATATATGTAGTTATTAATATAGAGTAGCCTTGAGAAAACTATAATAGTTTATATGTAGTTATACACTAGTATGTAAACTGATTTACATACTATGAAACTGATTTACATACTATGTAATATGGTTTACATAGTTTATATGTAGTTATAAACTAGTATGTAAACTGGTTTACATACTATGTAAACTGGTTTACATACTATGTAAACTGGTTTACATACTATGTAAACTGGTTTACATACTATGTAAATCAGTTTACATACTATGTAATATGGTTTACATAGTTTATATGTAGTTATAAACTAATATGTAAACTGATTTACATACTATGTAAACCAGTTTACATACTATGTAATATGGTTTACATAGTATGTAAATCAATTTACATAGTATGTAAACCGGTTTACATACTCTGTAAATCATTTTACATACTCTAAACTATAAAGTGATACAAGTAAAATTGTAATGCTTATTGCATGAAGGTTTCTACTATAAGTTTATACAACAACTAGAAATGCCAAAGAAATATTTCAACTAAAGTAGTTAGTTTATATGTAGTTATAAATTAGTGTACATACTATGTCATAAACTAGAAATTAATAGGATAAGCACAATCATATCATAAACTAGAAATTAATAGGATAAGCACAATCACAAAATTGAGTTGTTTGGAAGGAATTGGGTTTTTGGATTCACTGTCATTCATATATGTAGTTATAAATATAGAGTAGCCTTGAGAAAACTAGAATAGTTTATATGTAGTTATAAACTAGTATGTAAACTGATTTACATACTATGAAACTGGTTTACATACTATGTAATATGGTTTACATAGTTTATATGTAGTTATAAACTAGTATGTAAACTGATTTACATACTATGTAAACCAGTTTACATACTATGTGATATGGTTTACATAGTATATATGTAGTTATAAACTAGTATATAAACTGATTTACATACTATGTAAACCAGTTTACATACTATGTAATATGGTTTACATAGTATGTAAATCAATTTACATAGTATGTAAACCGGTTTACATACTCTGTAAATCATTTTACATACTCTAAACTATAAAGTGATACAAGTAAAAATGTAATACTTATTGCATGAAGGCTTCTACTATAAGTTTATACAACAACTAGAAATGCCAAAGAAATATTTCAACTAAAGTAGTTAGTTTATATGTATTTATAAACTAGTGCACATACTATGTCATAAACTAGAAATTAATAGGATAAGCACAATCATGTCATAAACTAGAAATTAATAGGATAAGCACAATCACAAAATTGAGTTGTTTGGAAGGAATTGGGTTTTTGGATTCACTGTCATTCATATATGTAGTTATTAATATAGAGTAGCCTTGAGAAAACTAGAATAGTTTATATGTAGTTATAAACTAGTATATAAACTGATTTACATACTATGAAACTGATTTACATACTATGTAATATGGTTTACATAGTTTATATGTAGTTATAAACTAGTATGTAAACTAATTTACATACTATGTAAACTGGTTTACATAATATGTAAATCATTTTACATACTATGTAATATGGTTTACATAGTTTATATGTAGTTATAAACTAGTATGTAAATTGATTTACATACTATGTAATATGGTTTACATAGTATGTAAATCAATTTACATAGTATGTAAACCGGTTTACATACTGTAAACTATAAAGTGATACAAGTAAAAATGTAATACTTATTGCATGAAGGTTTTTACTATAAGTTTATACAACAACTAGAAAATGCCAAAGAAATATTTCAACTAAAGTAGTTAGTTTATATGTAGTTATAAACTAGTGTATATACTATGTCATAAACTATAAATTAATAGGATAAGCACAATCATGTCATAAACTAGAAATTAATAAGATAAGCACAATCACAAAATTGAGTTGTTTGGAAGGAATTGGGTTTTTGGATTCACTGTTATTCATATATGTAGTTATAAATATAGAGTAGCCTTGAGAAAATTAGAGTAGTTTATATGTAGTTATAAACTAGTATGTAAACTGATTTACATACTATGTAATATGGTTTACATATAAACTGATTACAAACTGATTTACAAACTCCATGCATTAATATAAACTGATTACAAACTGATTTACTTGGATTGATTTACAAACTGATTTACATAGTATAGTATGTAAACTGATTTACATAAACTAATTACAAACTAATTTACATATAAACTGGTTACAAACTGATTTACATATAAACTGATTACAAACTGATTTACAAACTCCATGCATTAATATAAACTGATTACAAACTGATTTACATACTATGTAACCCAGTTTACATACCTGTATGTATACTCTGTTTTGCTTAGCAAAAACAGAGTATAATCAATTCCTTCTAAATATATTTTCCAGCAAAAACTTGAACAACTCTCTGATTATAATTATTGCTTATAATGTATTTCGATGAGAGCAGCAAGACAGCGCAATTTGTAATTCAGGTCGTATCTTCCTGGAAGATCAAAAGATTCAATAGCTTCGTATCTTTCTGTGCAGTGTAATAGGTATGAATTAGAGTGAAAGGATATTTTTGTAATTTATCTAATTTTGATATAACTAAAACGCACAGTTTTGAGCTTATTATTGCTAGTTTTGGAAATTTTAACTTTTAATCAAAATTGAAGTTATTTAGGCAAATTACTCAAATAATAAAGGTACATGTAACTCGTAGCTATGATAGCTACCAAGAAATATTAAATAACATAAGTGTCTAGAGTAAATTTGGTTCAGTATTTTAGCAACGTATTAGTCATTTTGGTACAAAATAAAGAAAAAAAAAATTGACTTTGAAGTTACAAAGTCTCACATCAAATTGCTAATTACAATCCCATTTACTATAATAAGTAATTTTACCATTAATATTATAAATTTGGTATATATGATAATCATGAGTTAATTAAGGACAATTTTAGGCAAGTAACTGAGATCATTAAGAGTAAAGAACCAAAAATATTGTAGTACAAAAAGCTCTCACCCTGAGAAATCTTTCTCTTGGGTCTCACCTCCTGGCGTTGATGATGGTTTGATTTGTTCATCTCTTCTTGTACTAATCTATGTTGTAATTGTGTTGTAGTATGAGGATTTTAATTTGGAATTGTCAAGGACTTGGCAAAGGGAACAACAAGCAAGCACTTAAGTAGGCTAATTCTGAGTTTTCTCCATTTGCAATTTGTTTATTGGAGACAAAATCAAAGCGTAGGAGGATTATTAGAATGTATTGGTGTCTAGGCTTTGCAAAAAATTTGTATGTGCTGGTGGTATGGTCCTCGTGTGGCTTGATGGAATACGAGTTGGGAGAATCTTCAGCACTATTGATCTAAATGTTGGAGGCATTGATAGATTCACGTTTGTTTATGGCTTGAAGGAAGATCAGAAGATGTATGAGGAATTTGATCGCATTGCTTCTTTAAATCGGACGATGATGTTGCTTGGTTTCTAGTTGGCGACTTTAACAAAATGTTATGTAGTACTGAGAAGGGTGGAGGTAGTGTTTTTGATTTCAACAGATTGCACAAGTTCAATAAATTTGTGAAATAGTTGTGAGGGGTTGGATTGGAAGGCCAAGGGATGCTTCTATACATGGAGGAATGGTCATAAGGTTGCTGATTTCATTCAAGAAATATTGGATGGCATTTTGATTAATTTTGGGTCTCTTAGTAAATATCCTATTCTGGTGATTTTTGTTCCTCCTAACACAGGGTCTGATCATAGTTTGGCAAGAGGAAGAAAGTTATTGAGAAACTATTGTGAATAGTTGGAGTGTTTATAGTGTTGCTGCGAGATAATTGTTAAGGAAACTAGGAGCTTGTCGACGGAGACTCAAGACTTGGAGCAAACAATTGAGAGGCAATCATAGGAAGTTGCTTAAGGAATTGAGAGACAAGTTGGCTCAGGTTGAGAACAATGGTGCTATATCTTGGAAGGATCTAAATTTCTGAAAATGAAAATTGAACGTGTTAGGAAAAAAAGAGGAGATCTATTGGGGTCAAAGGTCAAGGGTAAAATGGCTGAAGTTTGGTGATAAGAACTCGAGATTTTTCTACTGTACTGTGCAACAAAGGAGGATGTATAATACAGATACAAAATTGAAGGATGAATTGGGTGTTTGACAGCATGATCCTGAATTAGTTGTGGACATGATTCAAAAGCATTTTTTCCATATGTATTATGGATATCACTGCTCTCTTACTAATGAAGTCTTAAGTCTTGTGAAGCCTGTAATTAGTAGTGAGATGAATGATAGAAATTTTATGTCCAGTGACTATGGTGCATGTTAGAAAAGTTGTTTTCAGTTTGGGAATGCTTAAAGGCGTAAGGACTTGATGGCATTCCTGGGGTATTCTTCTTTTATGTCTTTGTTGGTATTCTTGTGTATAAAACATGAAATATTTGTATTTTGTCTTCCTTTATGTAAAGACATGTTCAATATTACACACAGACACATAATTTAATAATTTGTATATTTGCATAATACACACTAAGGAGAATCACGGAGCATTACTGAAGAATCTTTGACATCCAAATGAGAATATTATTCAAAGAATCATTTAATGGTGCTATTGCATTTGTTTGGGCATGTGCTACAAGGATTTAGCTGCTTGGGCATGAAGCACAAGGAATGACCAATTAAAATTTCGATTAGGAAAGCTTCATTGAGTATTTGTCACTATTATTACAATAATGTTTTCATACAATATCAGATTGAAGTGATGATGTAAATATGACTCAATGAGATACATTCTTTACAAATAATTTTTTTTCCAATTCAGCACATTACAATATCAAAATTAACTCACAAGTTACGCCCATAAATTTGTGAAAGTTTACTTTCAATTTTTTATAAGGAATTTCCTTTCATATTCTAATAAAAAGTGTGTAAGCCTAGTCATCTAGGATTTTATTTATTTTTCAGTAATATTGTTTAGGATTTTATATTTATTTTATTAGTTAGGATTTTTATGTTAGCTTATAAATGCATATTAGACTGAATATTGTAATGAGTGGATAATTGAGACTTTGGATGTAATTTTATGAGAGTTTTCCTTTTGATTATTTTGAGAACTTTTACTAAATTTATTAAGAGTGTAAGGTTTATGAGTATTGGCAATTTTCGTGGACAAAATGTTTGATTGTAATTTAGCATAAGCGTCCACCGTTTAATCAAATGATACATGATGATGGAGTTACCAAGCTTGCAATGCCCATATGATAGGTAAAATATTCTCTCATGCATACATCCTCACACAATTGAGCACTACACTTAGTATGAATAGAATTTTTGTGAAAGTAGAATCCTTATATGAGTAGAATTGTTATGAAAGTAGAATCCTTATATGAGTAGAATTGTTGTGAAAATAGAGTTCTTGTTTGAGTAGAATTGTTGTGAAAGCAAAATCCTAACATGAGTAGAATTGTTGTGAAAGCAAAATTCTAGTATGAATAGAATTGTTGTGAAAATAGAATCCTTATATGAGTAGAATTGTTGTGAAAGTAGAGTCCTTATTTGAGTAGAATTATTGTGAAAGCAAAATCCTAACATGAGTAGAATTGTTGTGAAAGCTAAATCCTGATATGAGTAGAGTTGTACTCTATTATTAATCCTCTTTCAAGTCAAATTAGATTCTATATAAGCAACACTTGTTTGTGCAAAATATGAACCACACACAAAACTAATATTTTCCATATCTGAATTGTGTTTTCAAAGAAAAATCGTTTTCTCTTTGTCTATTAATCTTAGGCACTTTCTTATTTTAATTGTTCAAACATATTGTGTGGTTATGTTTGAATAATTCACGTGCCTAATTGTTTTTCATGATATTTAGAATTACACGATATTTTTAGAGTTTACTAGCTGATTTGTTTTTACATCGTATGTTGTTGAATCTGCTAGTTAGGGTTTTTCATTGTTTGAATCCGCTCTAGGACACACTTTGCACTTGTGGTATTTGTGCTAACATTTCAGGTGACGTGCTCGGTATTTCGTGTGACTCAAAATTACCAAAGTTGACGGGTTTGATTGATCTTGTGGGACTCAAGTAAATCGGAACGTTGGTCCGGATCTAAACACCTAGCTTGTGGAGGCTATGACAGGAACGGCGGCTCATAAGTAAATTACAGAAAGGGGGATCTATCTGTGAAGGGTAGTTCTAAGACCTATGGTTGTAATTGAACATTGATTTTCATAGTGGATAGTTAGGTGGTCCGGTGGACCGGTGGTTTTCCTCTTAGGTCATTGGAGTGGCCTAGGTTGTTTTTACCTAAAAATATCGTGTGTTATTTTTTATTCCGCATTTTATCTTTACACACGATTGCATGTTTCGCCGTAGTAATTAGGTTACATAATTAATATTTGTTAAAATTAAAAATAACCTATTCACCCACCTCTAGGTATATTTGATCCGTGACTAAAAAATTTCAAAGAGCATTCTTGTGACATTCAAACTAGACTTATCACTCACAATCCTATCCTTGTTTCTTGAGTGCGACGTCTACCCTACTTTTTTGATACCTTTGGTTTTTATTTATTTATATATAATAGGTCAAGGTCCTCGTTTTGTTCGTTTTGAAATTTGATTTGAAACGGTCTTAATAAAGGTCTCTTGATATTCGAGTCTCACTTTTCTTTGGGAGATTCACACAATTTGGTATTAAATCAAGGCTCTAAATCATGTTTAATCTATCATTTTCATTTTCTTTTTTGATATTTTATTTTCTCTTGTTTTATGGTATTATTTACCGGCTTGGGCATGGAGCACAAGGAATCATCAATTAAAATTCTAATTAAGAAAGCTTCATTGAGTATCTTTTACTATTATTACTATAACTTTGTTGTACTATATCTAATTGAAGTGATTCAAAATTTTATGTAAAGATGATTGAATGAGTTACATTTTTTACAGAAATTAATTTTTTTTCCAATTCGGCATATTAGTTGGTCAAAATTGGCTCATAAGTTGCGCCCAAAAATATGTAAAAATTTACTTTAAATTTTTTGTAAAGGATTTTCTTTCCTATTCTAATAAAAGGAATGTAATCCTTCAGTCAGCTAGGATTTTATTTATTTTCTAAAAATATTGTTTAAAATTTTATATTTATTTTATTAGCTAGATTTTTTATGTTAACCTATAAATAAACATTAGATCAAATATTGTAATGAATGGATAATGGAGACCTTGAATATAATTTGTAAGATTTTCTCTTTGGTTCTTTTGAGAACATTTTCTGAGCTTATGAAAAGCATTCTTGTGCCTTTCAAATTAGACTTATCACTCACAACCCTCCCCCTTTTCTTGAGAGTAGCATCTACCTTACTTTTTTGATACATTTGGTTCTTATCTCGTTATAGATAATGAGTCAAGGTTCTCATTTTGTTTGCTTTGAAATTTGATTTTGTATGGTCCTAATGAACGTCTCAATATTGATCTTTAGGTCTCATTTTTCTTTGTGAGGTTCTTATCACAAGTTCATAACTCGACATGGTGGTTAAAACTTGCAATTTGCATGCTAAGTTGTGTTTTTCTCTGCATTTATTTTTCACTATTAAAGGGTATTTGTAAAAAATTATTTGGGAATTTTTTGAAATGAAAAAGGCTAGTTTGTTGAGCTCACTGAGTGGGCTTGCTAAGGTAGCAATGAGGTACCTAAATACTGCGAGAGGTGTTAGCAAGGATGGCAGCTATGACTCTCAACAAGTTATTCTTTGAGGGCTTGTTGATGGATCTCTTCTTGATCAATGAGGTCACCCAAAAGCTTAAGATTTTTATATAGATATCCCCATAATTTTGATTTTTTGATGAAGTAGAAAATGTGGGGAAAACCTAGTAATTTGAAAACTCAACATTTCAGTGCAAAAATATTTTCTAACTTTTGGATTATTAATAAGTTAAGTGTTTTTTTGTATTAGGGATCTATTGATGAGATTTTTAGATTATGTATCAGTGATACATTGAATGTTGTTTCGTATCAGTAATATGAGAACAAGTTTTTTTAAAATACATTTTTGGGTGGGTTAATTAAAATGAATTAAACACCAATACATATATTTATATGCTAGATACATGTGCATGAGATTTGTCATAAAACTAAGTTTTCATTATATTGATTGTTGGTGATTGTGTCACACTAAGTGGTGGTGGGGCTCTGAAAGAAAGTTGAATTTTGACATTAAATCGTACCTGCTGTGGAGACAGCAAGCTAGCAGTTTAGGTGCAGTTGAGTCTTACTCTAACTGATAGAGATTTTATCATATATTTATAGGTTGTAAACTATTGATTTATATTTAGTGAATTGCTTACTATTGAGTAGTTTTTTTAAGTAATTTGTGGATGTTATCATATAGGGACGGTACTTATATTGGTTTACTAAATTATATTCTGCGATGTATAAACCTCTATGATATTAGTACAATTAAGATTTTATCCGAGTATGTTCCAACTATTAGGATTTGATTGTAGTCATAAACCATTTCTTCTTTTACTACTTTCCTGCTATTGTATGCTCATTTATTTAGTCTTGATAAATTGTTTTTGTTTTTTATTTCTTGTCGTTGCTATTGCCTAATAATTTATCTACTTGTTTTTTTTTGCTGCTTGTATAAGAGGCGCAAATCTTAAGGTATTTTTATCACCTTGCCACTGTTGTGCACCTAGTCTTAAACTCTATTAACTGGTATCAGAGAGGGTAAACCCTATTGGGCTTAACTGCTCCAGTATTAATCTTTCTCTTGCACTCAAATTTACTATGATAGACTCCGATGAAGGAGAAAACGTTGTCAGACCTCTTCTTCTTAATAGGCATAACATCAAATGTGTGCCTTCTTTTGGTGATGGTAGTATTCTAAAAGTTCTTGATGATGGCATAGTAGTCCAAAACCTAGTGCTAGAATGGAATAAAAAGAAAGTAAAGATTGCAATTAGAACAACAAGGGTCTATACGCATTAACAAGAGTTGTCACTCCTAAATTATACAGAAGGATTTATGTCTACACTATCTCAAAGGAAGCTTGAGATATTCTTGAAGTAACACATTAGGCTACCTCTGTCGATAAAAAGTCCAAGATGATGCATCTTAAAAGAGATTATGTGCTGCTTCCAATAGAAGAAGACGGAACCTTTGATAGTTTATGTGGACATTTCTCTGAAATCATCAAAAACTCTTAAACCTTGGACGTCCAATTGATGAGGAGCTTCAGGTTGAGAAGATTCTTTTCAATCTACCTTCTCATTTCAGAAAGAAGGTCATTGCTATTGAAACTTCCTTCAAGGGAGAATATATAAAGATTCACAAAGTACTTGATAATTTTTAAGCTTTTGAGATTCGTTACCTTATTCCTAATAAAGGAAGCACCTCAACTGCTTAAGGAAAGAGCTTACCTCTTTAGAATACAAAAAGCCAAAGGGATAAAGAGAAAGTTATTCCTATAGAGAATAACGAGTAATCTAGTCTAGATGAAGAAGAGTTGGCAAAACTTGCTTAATAGTTCAAGAAGTTCTTCAGAAGTAAAATGACCACTTTTGGTAGACTAAAAGAGAAAGCTTGAGCAAAAAGGACTCAAGGCTAAAAGTTAAAGCCTCTATTGATGATGAAGACATAAATCAGAGTCGATGGCATCTGAATCAGATTAAGTGTTTCGAGCTTGAAAAACCTGGACATATTTTTGCTCAATGTTAAGCCAATAACTGATTTAGAAAGAGAGTCATGATGGCTTAGTTTACTATTTTGGGTAGTAGTTGTAGCATTGAAGAAGATGTGAGCAACTTTATTGCTTTAATGGCAACCAAGGAATATCCTTCCACTACAACCTATTACTCTTCAATATTTGAAGAAAAAAATGACCATGAATAGTTGTTGGAAACCTACAAAATTTTTCTCATGAAGCATATTAAGACTGAGAAAGCTGGTAAGAAGGCTTTGAAAATCCTTTATGAAAATGATAAAGAATTAAGGGCACTGAGGGCCACTCTTGAGGTAAAGAAGTTCTCGATCAACTACAAAGAAGATCTTTCCAAGAAATGTGAGATCATGCAGAAAAGGTACAATGACATTGTTGCATATATGAGTCTAACAGGTCCATAATGAGATTTTTGGAATATTACTACAAAAATCAACTAGTCATTAGCCTTGATTTATCCAAGGATCAAGTGGTTCAAATCACACTACATGGAAGGAAGGTGATTGTGTTAGAATGCGATAAATAGTATCTTTCTCACTCTTTGTCAGATAAGAACGGAGAGTTGTCCATTCTTTGAGAGAAAGTTTAGGATTTGTACAGTTTAGCTAGATTCTTAGAGGCATCTATTAAAAAAGATAAAGATGACCTCTGAACGACTTTAAGAGCAAAGCAATCTAAGCTTGAAAAGGAGTTGGAGCACTCTAAGTTATTTTGAAGAAGTTTCTAATAAGAACTCAGAAGTTGGATGAATTTATGAGTAGCATCAAGGAGCCTAGTGACAGACATGAGTTAGGTTATGTTAAAGATGTTAGGTCATCCTCTACTATTACTACACCTCTGTTCATCAAGCCAGTTATTGTAGATCCCAAGTTGAAGATTGTTGCTGCCCCTCCTAAAGGTAAGCCATAGGTTACTTCCAAGTCGGGCTGTCCTAGTAAGTTGAACACCTCACCTTTTGCTTCTTTTCGTTGCGCTAGTGATGGTCTATTGCCCCTGCCTTACACTTTCTATCTTCTTATCACCATTGTGGTGACCGTGGACATATTAGACCACATTATAAGAAATTGACTTCTCATCCTCATGTGAGAATCAATATTAGCATTGCTTCTACCTCTTCTTCCTTGTGTTACTCCTCGGAGTTAGAGACCTAGTTTCTCTTATACTACTGCACGCTTTTGTCATTTGTGCGATACTATTGGCTATTTTGCAAACTAGTATCCTAAGTATGTTAGGAGCAGCTCCAAGAGATCACCTCATCGCTATCCTTTTTCTGATTACTCAAGTTTCAACTAATGTTATTCATTTGAGCATGTATAATTTGGGTGCATTATGCACCTTTGACATAGTGAAAAAAGGGGAAACACTTCTTCTAAAAGCCTGTTTGACCATTTGTATAAGATCACTCAATCAATTTTTCTCAAATTTCTACACAAAAGGGAAGTGATTTATACACCACAAGTTTATGTGAACCAGATATTATGATTTGATATTGTTTCTCCACATAAATACTTTATTGACTAAAGGAATGCATTTTGATCACATTTTCGTGTGATCCAACTTGATTTAATTTCTTATTTCTCTTCTTTCATTCTATGTAGTATTTTCTATTCTTGTTTATTAACTGTCTTTGTTGTGCTTTTTTTTTTTGTTCAAGTTTGTTTAACTTCAATCTTTTTGAAAAATAAAAAATTTGCTAAAAATTGCTTTATTTTTTCTCAGGTGTTTTGCTACTTGCCGAGTCCTTCGTCGACCTATCACCGAATGCTTGCTAAGTGGGGCATTTGTCTTAAATAGACCTTTAAAGGTGACAAATGCCAGTTTTGTACCCCATATTGAAATTTTAGCAAATATAGTCTTCTGGCCGGTTAGAGACTTGCAAAAGCCGGTTATTTGGGAAAGGAAAATACAAAAAAGAAAAGAAAAGATGATGTATTTGGGAAAACAAAAGAAAAAAGAAAGAGAAGAGAGGAATAGGAAGTGAACAAAAGTAAAGGAGCTAAGGAAGGATTAAAAAAAAAAAAACTTCTCTAGACCTAAATTCAAGTGTTATTCTTTGTTTATGATCTTTAAAATTGAATATTTGATAGCATTAGTGGCTCCAACCCCCTCTTCCAAATCGAATCAATCTCAATCTCACATAACTTTGATGAAGACTCCACACTCGTTCAAGCACCGTCTTCAATTTCATGGCTCCAAACTAGATCCATCTCCAAAGTCCAACACGGCTGGCAAAGATAACAATCACCCTCCTGAGCATCTCGTTAAAGTGATTGCTCGAATTCACGATTACCCAGATTGTAAAGATCAACAATTAAAGTGTTCGTGTTCGAGCTGATTTTGGGCATTGAAATTTCACACTTTATGGGCTGTCTTTATTAGAGGAAGAGGATATTGGACCAGTTTACAATAAGTTTGTTGAATCTTCAGTTGATTGTGTCAGGTTAGGTGAGGCTAAAATGCAGGTAAACATTATCATTTTGATCTTTATTTTACATGTTCATAGTTATTAACTTGTTATCCCAACTAATTGTTATTTTTTCTTCTTGGAATCAGACAACAAAGATCAACCAAGGCACCAAGACAACATAGCACTTAAAAGAGTAATCGAATCTATTGTCAATGGAGATTCCCATGTTCCCTTTAAAGGCATAAACTTACTATGCTTTTGTAGGTAAGTTACATTTATACTGTGTAGCAATTATATGCTTTGAAAATATCATTTATAATAGTCATGTGTTTCCTTTTATTTGGTCAGAGAATAATTATGTCGATGTTATTGCGTGCTAATCCCGATCCAAAAGAGATACACAAGACAATCTCCACACTTGAATTTGGAGCAAAAGCTAAATGCATTGTTTATGCTTACTGTTTGTTGTTTAAGTCGTTAGTAGTTAGTAATTTCAAGAATAATGGCCCAATTGGTGTATAATCATGCTGTTGATTTTTGTTTTATGTGATTAGTGCGGTGATTTGAGAAAGGGGTGGAATTTGAAGTTTGTCTCAGTAGCCTTATATGCTATTTGAATATTTCATCCTAAACAACCATTTTTGATAGGATGGAACATGATATGAACAAGTATAAGAGTTTTTTTCAATCAGAGTACTAGAACTTATTAGACAGTACTTTGTAACTTATAATATTTTTACCCAGGATTATGTCGTTAAAGACTAATTAAAATAAGAAGGTTATAGAAAATATTGAAACAAGAATAAAACTTTAAAGATTTGTTTCACTGTCTGTATTCCTATAAATTGTTTTGTCGAGTATTTCTCTTGTATTCTTAGTGTTATAGAGATTGTTTATCTCCAATTAATTCATGATCCATAGAGCACCGTAAGAACTATCTAGAATGGTTAAATTATGTCAATTTAGGTGCATTATTCTCTTTCATACCTTAGTCCGTTTCTATTTCACTTTGTTTCACGAGTAGATTTTGATTTAAAGGAAAATATATAAGCTAATGGTGGTTAAGACCTTAATTATGACAAATGAAACAGTTTACTAAGAAGCTTAAGGCTATAATGTCTACCACTTATGTCGTTTGGGCAGCACGATCATTTTTTGTTATTGTTCTTCTTAAAATAGAAATTTAAATCCATACTTTTGAGTCTGCAATTTTTTTTATCCTCCAATTGAAATTCATTGGAGATTTTTGTATGACTAATGATATCAAAATTATCAACTTGCTCTTTTGAATTTTTCTCACAATTAGCAAAAGAGAATTTCAATCTTTAGGAGCTGGCCATTGTACTTACAGCTTTGGATGAATACATTTAGCAGGAACCAGATGGACTTGCAAAAGATGTTCATACATAAGATAATTATGCATGAAATCAACCACAATATTTGCAACATGCAAATGAAAAAGTATTCCTCCGTGTAAATGAAATTTTTCAACATCTCCTTTCAGAAGTATCCACCTTTTCTTTTCTTTTATGTATCCTTTATAATTTCATCCTTGTAGACAACAAAGCTTTGTTCTCAGTATCATTTCATTTAATCTGTAATTATATATATATATATATATATATATATATATATATATATATGGTAGAATTTAAGTCGAATTTAAGTCGAACTATGGTAGAAATAAGTTGATATGTATGCAATTTAACATTATATTTGTAATATATGGGTACTATCAAAATAACAAACATTTTATTTGAAATCATCATCGTTGAAATGCAAGCGTCTACATTTAAACGCATTTAAAATAGCAACTTAGCATGCAAGAATTTTAGGTCGAATTGAAGTCGAAATATAGTAGAAATAAGTCAAACTATGACAGAAATAAGTTGATATGCATGCAATTTAACATTATATTTGTAATATATAGGTACTATCAAAATAACAAACAGTTTATCTGAAATCGTCACCGTTGAAATGTAAGTGTCTACATTTAAACTCATTTAAAATATCAACTTAGCATACAAGAATTTTAGGTCGAATTGAAGTCGAACTATGGTAGAAATAAGTCGATATGCATGCAATTTAACATTATATTTGTAATATATGGGTACTATCAAAATAACAAACATTTTTTCTGAAATCATCACCGTTGAAATGCAAGCGTCTACATTTAAACGCATTTAAAATAGCAACTTAGCATGCAAGAATTTTAGGTTGAATTGAAGTCGAACTATGGTAGAAATAAGTCAATATGCATGCCATTTAACATTACAACTACATTAAATCACTTAAGATAATAGTAGTATGCCTGAATAAGAATACAGTTTAGTATCTAAAACATACTGCAATTATTTTAAGTGATTTAGACTTACAACTTGTTTACATCCATTTAATAAAAAATAAACATTTTACAATATGCTCAACAATTTGTTTTTAACAGATTTACAATAAAATATGTTTACATCTATTAATTACACTATTTTGCAATCACTGAATATATTTACAAAATACTAACATTATCTAAAATAATTTACATCCAAAACAGTTTACAATTTACTGAACACTGTTTAAAATAGTTTACAACTTACTAAAATATTTCATCTACATCAAAATATAAATAAATTACATCAAACAACTAAATTCCTCAACTGAACACCACAACAGATTTCTCATAGTTGATTAATTGTCTTGATGCTATTGCATATTTATCAAGCATCAACTTCAAAACATTCCCCACACTTCTAGAAGCAACAGTGAACATATGACCATCATAAACAAGAAAGCAAATGTGAAATTGTCAGTTCGTCCCTAAAAACATGAATGCCCTCATGGTCACCGCCTTGGCCCCCTTGGGGAGGGATACTCCCAGGATGATCAGGAGGGAAAACAAGAATAGTAAGAAAGTTTTGACCATCAGGATGGACAATATCAGTGACATCAAGACAATGTCTTCTACACATTCCTTTCATAAGGAACTTTTTGTGTCCATTTAAGTATACCTCTACAGAGTAGTTGATTGCACGAAAATTCAAATCCAGGTGTTGACTACCTAACTGGAATTTAAATGAAGATGTTGATTTATGATTTTAGCAAAAAGCAGGAGCATGAATGATCCGCGAAAAGAGATACATAATTAAATTTAAACAAACAAATTTATTTTTAAACTGATACAAGTTATGAAAACCATAAATTTTGATCCCTACGTACTTTGGAGAATCTGATAAATTGATTTTAATATTTTTATTTCCGTTAAATCAAAAATCCAGACGTACGAAAATTTCAATTTGTATATATTCATGCATATGACTGAGAAAGAGCTCCAAGCATATATATTCATGCGTTATGAAATACCTCTTAAAATTGCTATAGAATAGAAATAAATTCAGTCTAAAAACTTAATAAACGATCTCATAATTTCAGAAAAATACACAACACAATGTATTATATGAACCTGAACCCAATCAGCATTTAGATTGGAGAATGTTTAACTTACCAGCTTACATTGGAAAGTTGTGAAGAACCAGAATGTGTAATATTCCCTCCCATAATCAGTAATATCTATAATTGCTTCATTTTCCAGACCGTAGAAGGGATCAAGAACAACTTTGTTCTTCACTAAGGTAGCCAATACACTGTCAATTAGATCAACATTAGCCTGGAACACCCGATAATTACCTAATCATGTTATGAGACATGGATATGAACAAATATAAGTCATAGCTATTGTTCTTACATTTCATAATACCAAATGTTGTTATAAACCTCAAGTGATCATCAAGTCACAAAAACTGAAAATTTCCACAAGTTCAATTCATTTTCAATCTAATACATCACTTCAAATTGAAAACTTCGTCCATTTCAACCTGTATATTACATTACCATTAAAAACACTAATAACCAAATTACCAATACATATTTATTATTTCCTGATAGTAATTATCTATAGATTTCCACAAACACACACACAAAAAGAGGAAGAAAAAAAACCCCTAAATGACCAAACCCAAAAAAATTATTGAAACAGAAGCATCCATATTCACACTGCAGGATCGAACAATAACATAGTGCATGAATCAAATCTTTTGAGAGCCCAAAAGCTAAAATTAAGAAGTAAATAAAAGGAGCGATAGATCATACGTTCCAGGAACGACGGCTTCCAACCAAGGTGAGCTAGGTCCGAAGGAAGGAGGCTGAGTGGTGGTGAGTTGGGTCCCACTGAGTCACACCTCCGTGAACGTAGCGGCAAGCCACCCCGAGTCAAGCTTGATCTTCCTAATCGCCGCCATTAACCCTAGCTTAGTTTGAGCAACACCAACTCTGACAAGCTTTAACACGAGAGTGTTTGATGAAGATTCAAGAGAGAGAAGAAGTTAAGAATATTGCTTGCTCTCTTAGACTATGTTTTCATTATTGAGGTTGGATGCACCTTGAAAGAAGTATTCGCAAATCCCCGATCAATACGTTCCTCAGTGGACTCAACTTTTCTTTTCTTTTTTCTATGTTTTTTCTTAACCTTCTTTACCGGCTATTAGCAGTTCATAATCGGTCAGAAACTCATTTTTAACAAAATTCCACTATGGGGTCTAAAAGTGCACTTTGTCATCTCTTTGGGATCATTTAAAACAAATGCCCCTGCTAAGTGTGTGTTTTATACACTCGTCAACCTTTCAATGAGGTATTAGCAAGGTGTCAGTAAGGTGGTTAACGAGCTCCTATAATCTCTATAAAAACCACCATGCACCTCATTTTTAACCATTCCTTCAAACCTCAATCCTTTACTTACGTGTTTTGTCTCTCCTGATCTACCTACTAAACACTTCCTACCCCAACGTAAGCCTTATTTCCTCCCTTTTATTGAAGTAATGGCTCCCAAGAACTCCTGTCAAAGCAATGATCAAGAAGATGAAAGAGAAGGTTTTGGAACCTACAAGAGCACTTTTGTCCCAAAATAACCTATGGAATTGGTGACTTTCAGGCAATCCTGGAAACGTTTGCATACTTTTATTGGCGCTCTCTTTGAACTCTTTATTATTATAATCGAACTTTTGTAGTAGAAAATTATCACTCTATTGCTCTTTATCATAGCACAAAACACTTTTCTATCATTTTCCTCTAAGGAATAGAACTGTCACTTTTTCTCGTGAGGATGTTGCTCGTCTTCTAGATATTCATTCCTATTGTTGAGTATCCCTCTATGTCTTTTATCCCCTTTGAATTTGATAATGTTCTTACTGACAAATTTTCTTCTTCTATGCTTGACCTCAATGAGATGAGTTTTAAGGTTGGCTGGTCCTAATCCTATATTTAAAGGGAGTGTCCTTATTATAAACAATGATGAACTTGTCTGTCATCTCAGTCATATTGTGAATTACTGTGTTCATCCTTGTTCCTATACTTATTCTATAACTGTCTATTGTGGTCACTTCTTGATTACGATACTCTTCATGAGACTATTGATCTTCCCAACATAATATTTAGGATCATCGTATTTAGACCTTTTAGAGCACCTTCATCCACTCTTTACTATCCTAGTTACTCGGTGCTGCTTTTTTTGGTGATATATCTTTTCTTATTTCTAGCATAAGTCCTCTTTTTATGGTTCTCATTTCCATTGGTCCATTTGTTCTACGGATATAGGACCTTTTGCTCAGTCTTCCCAAAATGCTTCTACTTCTATTTACACTCCTAAATCTATTATTTCTTCTTCTCCTTCTCTAGTCACCAGTTTGTAGATGCTCCTCCATTCTGACAAGTGATTGCTTCTTTGAGACAAGATCTTTTAACTACTCGTTCTCAACTTAATGAGTTTGGACAAGAGTTTGGGTTCATCAAGCAATCCATCCTTTAGATGAACGTCAAATTTTTTAGATTGAATCTTCCTTACTCTAGACATAGTTCTATAAGGTCCACTGCTTCCAAACCCTTTGTCAGACCCCGAACATATTAGCATAGATTCCAGAGCTCACATTAATGTTCTTGCTAACACTGCCTTCCTCATGTGGTTCTTTGATCACTTTTATGCTGATCCCCTTGCACCTCCCCCTACCCAACAAGATCAAGGAGTTAGACCTAGTGCAATTGGTCAAGTTAATGATGAGGATGGAGCATAAAATTGATTTCTTTATTGTATTCTTGTCTTTTCTTTTGAATTTTAGTTGTAATTCAAAAAAATTATTTATAAAAAGAGTTGTTATTTTGTTTACATGTTTTACATTTTGTTTTAGTATGCTTTAATTATCTCTACTGTATTGCAAGAGTGTATAACATTATTACATATTATATTTCTTCTCTCCCTCATATAATGGTATTTCTTTGACTTTTTGTGTCAAAAAAGGGAGAGAAGTTTATGTTGTACAACATGCCTGTTGCATAAGGATATGAATGTAGGTTGCATTGCATCATGTTTATCTTTCTTGCATACATTTAGGGGGAGCATTGTATGAAGTTAGGGGGAGTTCTTGTTGCATGTTTGATATGTATCTATGCAAGGGTACCACGATAATATTTGGCTAGCCTGTACGTGTGTTTGCATGATACTTTCAGAGGTATGTGTTGTTTCATGTGTGCAAGATACAAGTGTAACTATAAACCTTGAAGCTCAATTGGAACTGAAGTTTAGACATGTAACTTGGAGTTTACATTAAGATGAATGTGTTGATTCATAAAGATGGATGAAGCACAACAAGACAAATGCACTTGAAGTAGGTGTGTCAAAGTTTGTTCATGGGAATAATCTTCTTGAAGTCATCTTGCATGCAATTATTATGTTTGATGCGTATTTGTATAGGTTGTGTAGTATTTTTTCATAGAAAGCTAAAGGGAGAGATTGTAAGTTTGTTAGTCCTTTGGATCTTTGTTGGCATTTTCTTTTGCAAAACACGAAATTTGTTTATTTAATTAGTGTTTTGTCTTTCTTTACGTAAGGTTAATTGACAGTTCATTATTGCACACATTTATATAGAACTTAGCACTTTATATGTTTACATGATATACTAAGCCAGTGAGCCCACTCATGGATGTGTTCATTGAAGTCTTGCTGATGCTCGTCGCCTTATCGGCAAGGTCACCTAAAAGCTCAAAGTTTTTCTATAAATATCCTTTGAATTCTGATTTTTTGATCAAGTATAACGTGGAAAAACTCTGACAATTTGAAACCTCGATATTTTAGTGAGAAAATTATTTTCTAACTTTTGAATCATTAATACATTAAGTATGTGTATGTATTAGTGATTCTTTGATGAGATTACAATAAGTGATACATTGATTATTGTTTTGTATTAATGATTCGAGAGAAAGGTTTTGTGAAAAACATGTTTTTGGGTGGGTTATTTAAAATGAATTAAATATTAAGACATAGATTTGTATACTAGATATATGTGCATGAGATTTGTCATAATCCTAAATTTTTCACTATATAACCATTGGTGATTATACCACGTGGTAGTGTGGCTCCATAGGAGAGACAAATTTAGACATTGGATAGTAGTTGTTATGGAGACAATAGATGATAGCAACTTTGGCTTAATTGAGCGTATTAGTATATATTTATAGGTTGTAAATTGTAGATTTACGTGAGTGAATTACTTACTGTTGGGTGATTGCTTTAAGTGACTCATGAATGTTGCCACATAAGGACGGCACCTATATGGGTTTAGCACGTTATATTGATATGCAAGTATGATCCTCTATGTTGTTAGTATAATCAATATTTTATCCGACTATGTTCCAACATATTAGAATCTAACTGTGATTGAAAAGCATCTCTTGTTTTTACCGCTTTATTGCTACTGCATGCTTCTTTATTTTGTCTTGATAAATTGTTATAGTTGTTTCTTTTCTTCTTTATTTAGTCTTGATAAATTGTTATGGTTGTTTCTTTTCTGTCTTTATTAGTGCCCAATTTATTTGTTTGTTTGTTTTTTGGTGCTTGTAAAAGTGTAAGTCCTAAGGTGTCAGTAGCACGTTGCTAAGATTGTGCACCGCATTTACTCACTCAGAATTTCTGGATAGTGGCTTGCTACCTAATTCTGTGAATGAGACTCACATTACATTAGTCCCTAAGTTGCAGCAACCAGAATCGCTTGTAGACGTCAGACCCACTGCATTATGTAATTTCCCGAACAAGATAATTTCAAAGGTATTAGTTAATAGTTAATATTACTTGGGATTATATTAGAGGAGAATGGTGCTGTTATGCGCAATCAAGCTATTCAGGACAACCTTTTAAATGCTCAGCTAAGAAATGATTCTTTGCTTTGATGGTTGACCTGGTGAAGGCTTATGAAAGAGTTGACTAGAGGCCCTTGCTACTTACGACAGGGTTTGCTGTAAGATGGATTGAGAGAACAGTGTGTTGCGTTAAGTCAGTTTCATATAGTATTTTGGTCAATGGAAGCCCTCAAGAGAAGTTGTATCCACAAAGGGGTGTTAGGCAAGGAGATCCCCTATCCCCTTATATCTTTATATTAGCAGCCGATGTACTTTGGTAAAATTGTTGAAAAAGAGGTTGTTGAAGGTTGTTTAATGGGTCTTAAGCTTAAAAGAAGTTGTCCTGTGCTTTCCACTCTATTTTTTTTTTGGTTGTAGATGATGCATTATTTTTTGGGGAGGCTATTAAAGAAAATTGCAGACTTATGATGGAATGGGTTTCTAAATATATTAAAACTTAAGGGCAGTTGGTGAACTTTGTTAAAAATAGTGTTTTGTTTAGTAGAACTACTAATTTGAAGTTCAAAGTGAATCGGGTACAGACTATGGGTAACTATCTTGGTTCACTAATTGATTGGGGAGCTTCTAAGTCCAATTTATATGGATTGCTTCAAGAGAGGATGGAAAGTGGAGCAATTACATGAAAGAAAAGTTGCTCTCTAGGGGATAAATGAAGTGCTTCTTGAAGCTATTGCACAAGCTCTACCTTGTTAATGGAAGCTATGATTCAATTTTGGTGGGCAAGGGTGAGGATCATAGAGGAATTCCTTGGTGTAGCAAGGAAAAATTAGCTAGAAGTAGGATCGGGGTGGTTTAGGATTCATAGATTTCTGTCCTTTGTGAAAGGTAAGATACCCCGCTCATTTGGGTTGTTTTCAATATTATGCTTGGCTGTCTTTTATTCTTTTTGTCTTTTTTTTTTTATAAGTCAATGGGTAATCGAAATCAGTAGGTGCACCAGGTTACCCCATCAGAGTGGAAAGTAGTCCTTAGCACCCTCTTCATTTTCCTACCACCCACAAATATTATTAAATAAATAAAATTTAGGATTACATAACTTTGCATCAGCAAAACCTATAAGAAGGTTTGCCAACCAAATCAGAAATAGTAAATTGATGCGCAAAAGATGGTACATCCCACCACCAAGTCGCGGAACAAAAACTAGGTGATCTGGAAGCCAAGCTATCAGCAGCAGAATTACCCTCTCTGTAGATATGAGAACAGTGAAAATCCATCCGTGCAATTCGATCCAAACAATCTGTCCAGGATGAGAGCCATCGCCATGGCACCATTTTAGATTTATTGCGGAATAAGTTTACCACATACTCAGAGTCAGACTCCAACCAAATCTTCTTCCAGCCAAACCTGTCTGCATATTTTATTGCATGAATAGCCCGTGCTAATTCAGCCTCATAGGCATAAGAAACCCCTAAAGGAGCACAGAAACAGCCTTTGACAAAAGATCTAGACGTTCGAAAAATTCCTGCACAACCTGAAAGACCAAATGCCCCAAACGTTGCCCCATCTGTGTTTACCTTTAACCAGCCTGGAGGAGGAGGATGCCAGTTAACTTCAATCACCTTTGGGGATCTTGATGGTATACCATGAACTCGTAAACGACTGAGTATCTGCAAATCATTCATAGTGTTTCGCATTGCACCATTTTTCATTAATCCTGCTTCTCTAATAAAACTCCAAAGAGTAGTAAGAGATGAACATAGAGGAATCTCAATCCCATCATAACAGCAATTATTCCTGGTTGTCCAAATAATCCAAATAACAGAAACAATGCTTGATTTCCATAAATTACGGATTTGAGATCCAAAGTCTCTACCCATAGCATCTCTCCACAAATCTAACAGTGTCTTGTCCGTTCGGGGGCGCAATCCAAAAAAATAGGCAATGAGGTCCCAAAGGGCCCCAGCAAAAGGACACATTAAAAAGAGATGTGAGATTGTTTCTTCTGATCTACCACATATAAAGCAGCGTGAAGGGATGGAAAAACCCCTTTTTTTGACAACGCAATCAGTGGGAACCTTTCCTTGTATAACTCTCCAAAAAAGCATAGAGCGGGATGGAGGAATAGATGGGGACCAAACTTCTTTACCCCAACTTTTAATTTACCCCATTGATCTCAAAGAATCATAAGCATCACGAGTGGAAACATCTCCTTTAACAGAACAAGTCCATACTCGAGTATCTTTAGTACCTGCAATTATCGAGTTAATTTCTATGGCTACATCCGGATAAGAGTCAACAAAAGTTTGCGGTAAACGCTAACCATCTTCTGTCTGAAATTGACCAACCAGAGCATTTAAGGGCATATCAATAGGAACCTCAGTAATTCTCTCTATTAAAGGCGAACCAAGCCAATTGTCTGTCCAGAAACGAACCCGTGAACTCTTACCTATCAACCAACGAGATTCGTCAATCAAAGCTAGAAACGAGATTCGTCAATCTTTTTGTCTTCTTTCTTCTTTGATCAAAGTGTTTAAAGTTTATACGATCCAAACAAATACATTTTTTTTTTTTACAAAATCGTTTCTCTCCTTTCCAGATCCCTTTCCATTTTGTACCACGATTCCCATCTCTTGGATAGAAACAAAATTGAGAAACCAAAAGAAGAGAGAGGATCCGAATTCTCAGAAGTTGGATGAAAAGGATAAAGCTACAAAAGTGATAAATCAGTCGAAAACAAAGGGTTAAAGACTAGTATATTATTCTCTTCTATTTCTCTTAATCTGCTTAAGTTTTTTATTATTGGTATAACCTTGAGTTTTCTGTGGATCCTCTTGCAGAAACCTGATTGTGTCTTTTTGGTGTTTGTGGAATTTTTTTATGAAAATATAAAAAAATATATTTATTTTATTCAATCGTGTGTTCTGAACATTAGGAAAATCACTAGTTTAACAAGAAATTTTTGTATGTAACATGTTATATGCCTCCAATAAATTTGAGTCATTAAGTGTCTAATATTAATTCTTATTTTATAAAACTTGATGGTCAAAATTTATTCATTTTATCACATGACATATACAACAATTGTATACAAGACTTTATCCAATTTGGCTCATTGACATCCAAACCTCAACTTTCGCAGAGAAATCATGGCTCTTTTTTTTTTTTTTTTTTGTGCTAGAGCATGTTATTTGTTAGTTCTTTGGGGTGCTTTGTTCCCATGTTCTACCCTATAATATGTAACAAACCCATGTTTTCATTCAAACAGCAAAATGGTGTGTGTATATTAGGTCTATTTGTCTATTTATGAACTTATCTATACTTTTTCTTTGGTCTATTTGTCTATTTATGAACTTATCTCTACGTTTTCTCAACTATATTCATCGATTCGCTTATTGTTATTTTTGTTTTCGTTTGGGTTATTCTGTAGTGATATCACTAAGTTTGTGCAATTATGAATATAAGTTTTGCATTGAATGACTTGGTTGGGTCTGAGCAGGAAGCAACCTATCAGTGGGCTTACTATGGTATCTGTTAACATACTGCAATTTTAATTTTACCACAATGCCATCGGTCTTTAGATGGGCATAGGCACCACAACATTGTATAGGGTCAAGAGATTTGAATGATGGGTTCTATTTGTTTGTGTTATTTTCTGAATAGGATTTCTTAAGGGTTGAAGATAGAGGTCCTTGGTGCTTCAATTGCAGTTAGCTACTTCTCTTGCACTGGAGGCCACAGACCATCCCAAGCACTCTTAATTTCTCATCTGTTTCCTTCTGGGTTGAATTACATGGCCTTTCAACGGAGTGGGATGTGCTTCCAGTACTCAATAGACTTGGTGCGCATATTGGAACTTTGCTAGAGGTTGAAAGGAACTCTGCTCCTCCCTTTGGTTGACTAGCAAGTCATGTAAGGATTCTGATAGACCTTTGCCTTTCCATGCACCTTATTCCTGGACTTTGGCAACCAACTAGGAATAACCCGACAATATGGGTAGATTTTCGATATGTACAACTCTCGTCCTTCTATTTCTTATGTAGCAGCCTTAGACATGAACGACGCTCATGTCCTACACGTGATACTAGTGATGGGCCTCCTACTATTATGGATGTTCACGGTCCTTGGATGCGGACAAAAAATGTTCAACATACTCCATTGGCTGTGAGAGAATACCTTCAGCCTATAATGAATGCTATTGAGATGGGTCCAATGGTACCTTATGGAATTCACCCCACTCCACCCATGCAGGCACTGAATGCTAGGTTAACGTTTCACATTTATACATTTATAAATTATAGATTGTTAAATCAAGATCAGATTATCACCAGCACACTTGCAGAAAATATGAAAAAACAATAACAAAATTCACACACAAAGATTTATAGTGGTTCTTCTCTACAAAGTAGAGCTTACATCTACTTTGGAAACAAATCAGTTCCACCTCACTTTATTGATTGAAACAGATACAAAATATGTCTCCTTACTTCCTCTCTCAAAGCCTCCACGCAAGAGCCTTGGTTCTTCTTACCCGATTTGGTTACAAGAGAGAGACTTAACACTCTACAAGCTTATTCTCCAAGAAAAACAGTAGATCACACATATAAAAATAATATATCTTTCACTACATACATCAGAGTTGCTCTATATATAAGAGACCTCAAGTCAGTTACACTTGCATGTTGGTATACACAATCAAGATTTGCTGTCTTGCACTTGTGCTTCTTTTTTTGATATAGTTGTAACCCTTACAGCAACTTCAGTCTTCCATTGTAACCCTTACAACGACTTCAGTCTTCCATTGTAACCCTTACAATGACTTCAGTCTTCCACTGTAACCCTTACAAATACATCCTTAAGTTTCAACCATGAATATACGTGTTCATATTTGGGCTCACAGTTCTTCATAGATAAATATATTTTGGTGTTTCAAATGCCTTGTTATTCTTTTCTACTGTTATTTTCATTCTAGCTACCTATTTCGCTACCGTGTGTAATAACTATTCCTTCGTAATTAATCAATTTACTGACCATGGTTATTATTCTTACTCATTCTATGTCTAATTTATTTTGTTTACTTATCTACAAACTCTATTTGTAGGAGGTCTGATTACTTAAGGGGCACGAGTTCCCATAACTCAATCAGGCAAGAACCTTTGCATAGCTTTAGTTTTTCCAACCTGGCTGGTGAAAGACGCCCCTCTCAGCAAGCTTCATTGGGCCATATAGATAATGTTGATACCTCAATATTGAGGTCAACCAAGGGTAAAGGGCATGTGGAGGAAAACATCGCTGCACTGTAGTCAATTTGTATTCGAGATCACGATATTATTAGGGGTGAACAAAAAGATACAGAACCAAACCAACCCACCCAATCTATCCCAACCCAACCCAAAAAAATCGATTTTTAAGTTTTATTGGTTTGGTTCGGTTCTTCATAATAAAAAACCGATTAATATTAGGTTGGTTTGGTTTTCATTTATTAAAATCTTAAAAAAATCGAACCAACCCATATAGATATATATATATATTTTTATTTATATTTATATTATAGATATTTATATATTTTTAAATATTTATATAATCATTACAATTTAATTTATTTAATTCATAGTTAACACTTGATTTTTCTATTTTTGTAGGCATGTTTGGGAAATAACATACCTCAATAACTCAATGGCGAGTTGGCGACATCAATGATTCAATATAATATTTATGTTTTATTAATATATTAGAATATGGGAGTTTGAAACATGTTTGAAATTTTATTTTATTTTTATGTTTTTTTTTTAGATAATTTAAGTATTTTATTCATATTCTCTATTTTGTAATATATTGTAGTCTATATATACTAAAAATTTGAATTTATATGTTTTGATTTATTATTTGTTGTTAATTAGTTATGTTGAGGACAAATTTTTTTATTTTTGATAATATTTTAGAAAAATATGTCCTTTACTTTGTTAGTTAGAGATACGCAAGTTTTGTTCATTTTTGTCATTACAGTTTGAATATTTAAACGAAATTCGTGCAAGCACTTCTCTACCAGGGAATCTAATTTATTTTATCTTTTATTCACGTGATACACTTATTTGATATTATTTAATTATTTATTCATTATAAATTTATAATTACATCATCTTTCATATATATTGCACTTTGGTTATCACACATCACTTTCACTACACCCTGACACGCTTCCAGTCTGCTAACTATTCCTTTCAACTACAGTGCTTCTTTTACGGCCTCTACACACACCATATACTCAGCTTTAGTGGTGGAGAGTGACACTACAGGCTGAAGGTTGCTTTTCCAACTCACCACATTTCCAAATAAAGTAAAAATATATCCTATCATTGACCTTCTTTTGTCAATGTCCCCAACAAAATCAGCATCTGCATATCCCAGTAAACATGCTGGTTTTGTCTTTTTTCTCTCGTATTCCAACCCAAGATTTGAAGTTCCTTTAAGGTATCTGAAAATCCATTTCACTCCTTCCTAGTGCTGCTTTCCAGGGCAAGCCATATACCTGCTCACAACACTCACTGAATGGGCTAAGTCTGGTCTTGTTCCTACCATTGCATACATTAAGCTCCGCACGGCATTTGAGTAGGGTATATTCTTCATTTCAGCTTTTTCTTTTTCTGTTTTTGGGGATTGTGACGTACTGAACTTGAAATGAGCAGCCAATGGTGTTGATACTGTTTTGCTATCCCACATACCAAACTTGTGTAGGATCTTCTGAATATAGCTTGTTTGTGAAATAAACAGCCTGCCATGCTCTTCTTGTGTAGGATCTTCTGAATATAGCTTGTTTGTGAAATAAACAGCCTGCCATGCTCTCTATCTCCTCTTATTTCCATGCCTAAGATTTTCTTTGCTTTTCCTAAGTCTTTCATCTCAAATTCTCCCTTAAGAAGATCTTTAAATTTTCTTATCACAGACATGTCTCTATAAGCTAGTAACATATCATCTACATATAACAGCAAGTAGATCATGTTACCTGATGTTCCTTTTCTGAAGTAGACGCATGCATCAAATTCACATCTCTGGAATTTCAGTTTGTGCATAAAGGTATGAAACCTTTTGTACCATTGCTTGGGAGACTGTTTAAGTCCATACAACGATCTCTTAAGCAAGCAGACATGATCTTCCTTCCCTGTAATCTCAAAGCCCTCTGGTTGTCTCATGAAAATTGTCTCTTCCAACTCTCCATGGAGGAATGCTGTCTTGACATCCATTTGCTCTAAGTGAAGGTCTAGTTGTGTCACAATTGACAACATAATTCTTATTGATGTGTATTTAGCTACTGGGGAAAACACTTCATTATAATCAATTCCTTCTCTCTGAGAATACCCTTGAGCTACAACCCTAGCTTTGAATCTTGCTAGTTCCACACCTTCAATGCCATCTTTCTGTTTGAATATCCATTTGCACCCCACTACTCTTGCCTTATGAGGCTTTGAAACTAGTTTCCAGGTTTTGTTCTTTATGAGTGAGTCTATTTCCTCATTCATTGCTAGCTTCCATTTTTGAGCATTTGAACTTTCCATAGCCTCCTTATAAGTTTTGGGTTCTGAACTATCTAACTCTTCACTGACCTGGAGTGCATATGCTATTAAATCAGCATGCCCATATCTCAGCACAAGTTTAGATATTCTTCTGGCTCTGTCTCTGACTAAGGTGTAGTCAGAAGGATCATATTCATTTGTAGTAGTTTCGGTAAGAGTTTCCTCTTGTTGTAGAGTATCTTCTTCTAGAATTGGATCACCAACTCCCCCATGATCTAAAGTTCTGATTTCTTCAGAGTCTGAGGTATCCACTTCATTGCCTTCTATCTCAATTTCATTTCTTGGCTTTTTCTTAAAGTCCTTGAAGTCTTTATAGGTTGCATCTTCAATGAAGTTCACATTTCTGCTGTGAAAGCATTTCCTTCTCTCAAGATCCCAAAGTCTATAACCTTTAACACCATCTGTGTATCCAATGAATATACACTTTCTTGCTCTTGGTTCTAGTTTGCCCTCATTAACATGTGAGAAAGCTAAGCACCCAAATACTCTTAAAGCACCATAATCTACAGGTCTTCCTCCCCACATTTCTTCAGGTGTTTTAAAGTTGATGGCTGATGATGGTGACATGTTGATAATGTATGTTGCTGTTTGAATAGCTTCTGCCGAAAATGTCTTAGATAGTTTCGAGTTTGACAGCATACATCTAACCTTGTCTAAGATGGTTCTGTTCATCCTTTCCACTAACCCATTATGCTGAGGGGTACCATGTATGGTTTTATGCCTTTGAATTCCACTGATCTTGCACAGTTCATCAAAGTCTTGATTGCAGAATTCCAGCCCATTATCAATTCTCAACACTTTCAACTTTCTACCAGTTTGATTTTCCATCCGATTTTTCCAAGACTTGAACCTGTCAAAGGTTTCATTCTTGTTTTTGAAGATGCACGTCCACACCTTCCTTGAGTAGTCGTCAACTATTCCTAAGTAGTACCTGCTTCCACCCTTAGATTCTACTGGAGAAGGCCCCCATAAATCAGCATGTAAATAGTCCAAGATTCCTCTAGTTGTGTGTTTTCCTACACCAAACTTTACCTTAGTCTTTTTTCCATAGAGGCAGTGTTCACATACACCTAGAGAGACTTCTTTATCAATCTTGACTAAGCCTTGCTTACTTAATTCTGTTAACCCCTTCTCACTAATGTGTCCCAGTCTTCTATGCCAAAGATCAGTGTTGCTGTTTGAGGAAGTTACCATAACATCTCCATTGTTGGGCAGTGACTTACCTTCCAATACATAGAGTCCATTGTTTTTTATTCCTTTAAGAATAACTATGGAACCTTTGATTACCTTTAGTGCTCCCTAATCTATTTTGATTGCATAACCTGTAGAATCCAAGGTTCCCAAGGAGATTAGATTCCTTCTCAAATCAGGAACATACCTGACTTCAGTCAAGGTCTTCACAGTTTCATCTGATAGGGTCAGTTTTACCTCACCAATGCCCCTAACTTTGCACTCATGGTTATTTCCTAGCAACAATCTCCCTCCTTCAGTGCTATTCAATCTATGAAACCAATTTTGTTGGGACACATATGGAAACTGCATCCTGAGTCTAATACCCACTCAGTTTCTGTCTTGTTTGCACTTACTGCAAGAACAACTGAACTGTCATAGTCCTCAGATACCATTCCTGCATCACCAGTGTTGCTGTTCCCATTTCCTTCAAAGTTCTTGCCCTTTTTCATTGGACAATCACGCTTGAAATGTCCCTTCTTATGGCATATGAAACACCTTAAGTTTTTCTTGGTTTTGGATTTCGATCTTGATGTTCCTTTTCCTTTGTAAGTGTTGTTTCTTTTTTCTGATCTTCCTCTTACAAACAAACCTTCTATAGTCTCTGAATTCTTTCTCCAATTCTCTTGTGTTCCATCTCCCATGATTTCAGTGATGATATCACAAAATCAAGTTTCAATTCCTCCCTGCCATACTTTATTGCAGTTTTCAGTTCACTGTAGGTTTCTGGTAATGCATTCAGAAGGATGATAGCCTGATTTTCCTCATCTACCTTCTTATCCAAATTTGCTAACTATGCATTTATCATCTTGAACTGATCGATGTTATAATCTAGAGATTTCTACTGATCCAGCTTGAGTCCGAACAACCTTTCTTTCAAGAAGATTTTATTTGAAAGAGTTTTGCAATCATACAATTTGCTGAGCCTTTCCCATATTTGTTTTGTTGTTTCGAGGTCCAAGATTTGCCAAAGAACATTATCAACCAGGTAGAGTTCTATGCAGCTACTTGCCTTTTTCATTTTTGTAATCCTTGTCGATTCTTTCATATCAGATGGAAACACTTCATCCAAGGCTGCATCAACTTCTTGTTGTATCAATATGTTCTTCATTTTTCTCTTCCACAATGAGTAATCCCCAGTTCCATCGAACTTTTCAACTTCATATTTCATTGTCGCCATCTCTGCAAGATTTTCGGTGACTGATTTGATAAAGATCTTTCCTAATCGTGTCTTGATCTTCGACTATCCCAAGATTCTTTCCTGATCAGATTAAGAACACAACTCTGATACCATTTTTGTTGAATCAAGATCAGATTATCACCAGCACACTTGCAGAAAATATGAAAAAACAATAACAAGATTCACACACAAAGATTTATAGTGGTTCTTCTCTACAAAGTAGAGCTTACATCCACTTTGGAACCAAATCAGTTCCACCTCACTGTATTGATTGAAATAGATACAAAATATGTCTCCTTACTTCCTCTTTCAAAGCCTCCACGCAAGAGCCTTGGTTCCTCTTACACGATTTGGTTACAAGAGAGAGACTTAACACTCTACAAGCTTATTCTCCAAGAAAAACAGTAGATCACACGTATAAAAATGATATATCTTTCACTACATACATCAGACTTGCTCTATATATAAGAGACCTCAAGTCAGTTACACTTGCATGTTGGTGTACACAATTAAGATTTGTTGTCTCGCACTTGTGCTCCTTTTTCTGATATAGTTGTAACCCTTACAGCAACTTCAGTCTTCCATTGTAACCCTTACAAAGACTTCAATCTTCCACTGTAACCCTTACAAATACATCCTCAAGTTTCAACCATGCATACACGTGTTCATATTTGGGCTCACAGTTCTTCATAGATAAATATATTTTGGTGTTTCAAATGCCTTGTTATTCTTTTCTATTGTTATTTTCATTCTAGCTACCTATTTCGCTATCGTGTGTAATAATTATTCCTTCGTAATTAATCAATTTACTGACTATGGTTATTATTCTTACTCATTCTATGTCTAATTTATTTTGTTTACTTATCTACAAACTCTATTTGTAGGAGGTCTAATTACTTAAGGGGCACGAGTTCCCATAACTCAATCAAGCAAGAACCTTTGCATAGCTTTAGTTTTTCCAACCTGGCTGGTGAAAGACGCCCCTCTCAGCAAGCTTCATTGGGCCATATAGATAATGTTGATACCTCAATATTGGGGTCAACCAAGGGTAAAGGGCATGTGGAGGAAAACATCGCTGCACTGTAGTCAATTTGTATTCGAGATCACGGTATTATTAGGGGTGAACAAAAAGATACAGAACCAAACCAACCCACCCAATCTAACCTAACTCAATCCAAAAAAATCGATTTTTAAGTTTTATTAGTTTGGTTCAGTTCTTCATAATAAAAAACCGATTAATATTGGGTTGGTTTGGTTTTCATTTATTAAAATCTTAAAAAAATCGAACCAACCCATATATATATATATATATATATATATTTATTTATTTATTTATATTTATATTATAGATATTTATATATTTTTAAATATTTATATAATCATTACAATTTAATTTATTTAATTCATAGTTAACACTTAATTTTTCTATTTTTGTAGACATGTTTGGAAAATAACATACCTCAATAAACTCAATGACGAGTTGGCGACATCAATGATTTCAATATAATATTTATGTTTTATTAATATATTAGAATATGGGAGTTTGAAACATGTTTGAAATTTTATTTTATTTTTATGTTTTTTCTTGGATAATTTAAGTATTTTATTCATATTCTCTATTTTGTAATATACTGTAGTCTATATGTACTAAAGATTTGAATTTATATGTTTTGATTTATTATTTGTTGTTAATTAGTTATGTTGAGGACAACTTTTTTTATTTTTGATAATATTTTAGAAAAATCTGTCCTCTACTTTGTTAGTGAAAGATAAGCAAGTTTTGTTCATTTTTGTCATTACAGTTTGAATATTTAAACGAAATTTGTGCAAGCACTTCTCTACCAGGTACTCTAATTTATTTTATCTTTTATTCATGTGATACACTAATTTGATATTATTTAATTATTTATCCATTATAAATTTATAATTACATCATCTTTCATATTTTTGTCAGTAGAGTTTTCATTACATGAATAACATTGGTGAACAATATTATTGGATCTGAAAGTTAGTAAATTTTGTTAGGTATTTGATTACTATTCTTTATTGCTTATTTGTCTTAATTTTAAAATCTTTTTGCACTTTGTATTTGATATGAATAATGATATTAGATAAATTATTAATATTTATATTTTTAAATTTAGGTATTATAATAAAATTAACATTAAAAACGTTAGAAATTATATATAATACAAGGGTTTTAAAAAAATTCAATAAACAAAATTCATTACTGTAAAAAGAGGAAGAAATTTTCTTTAACCAACCCATTGGTTCGAGTTTGATTGGTTTTTCAAATTTTTTGGTTCGATTTGGTTCTTGTTTTTAAAAAATCAATCATATTGGATTGATTTCAATTTTAGTTTAAACTCAAATCAATCAATATATGTTCACCCTTAGGTACTATGGACATGCCTACTAGGGGTGCTCCTCATCGTATCTATGACAATCTGGATGATGGTTTTATTGAAGTAGTCCCACATCGTCTAGGAGATCCTAGGATGTGAAGTATACAAGGCATGGACAACCATCTCCCTATGAGAGCTCTTTTGGGATAGAGTTAGGCCCATGAGCTTTTACATGGTATCAGAGCAGGTTTAACTAGAGATGTGGGGAGCCCGAGCCTTGCTTGGAGGGGGGACTACCGAGTGGGGTCCAGCCCCTAACGTGAAGGGGGTATTGAAGTAGTTTCACATCGTCTAGGAGATCTTAAGATATAAAGTATATAAGGCATGGACAACCCTTTCCTTATGAGAGAGCTCTTTTAGGGTAGAGTTAAGTCATGGACTTTTACAGGTTTAAGGATGCAACGAAAGATGGAAAAAAACTCAGGTGACTTCTTTACATAGTAAACTGCTTATTGAACTGAGCATTATAATCAATACATTTATTTCTTATTTCCTTATTTATCTATTAAGTTATTTATTATAACTATCATTATTATTATTATTTTATTTTTAATCCAAATTCGTGTGTGATAATATCAAATAATTGGTCATCATTATCAAATACTGTTTAAATAAAACAAGTGGGCGACAGTTTTGGTGAAAAATTAAAAATAAAATATTATCAATAGGAAGTAGAATTTAATAACTGCAGGTGGTTCACAACAGTAACTTTTCCAAGCAATTTTTTATCGTACTCTACTTTTGCTCATATCTTTCCCATCTTCATTTTAAATATTTCCTACACATTGACTACTATGTGCTTTCTCTTTTACCCATTTTAACTCATCAATCTTCTGTGAGGAAAAATTGTAGGCGTGCTAAAGCGCAATTGCAAGGACTCTCTAAAGTTGAAGGAGAAAACTATTGACGTAGCTCCAAAAGTGTACGCCCAAAGAAGAAGACTCATAGTTTTCGAAGTGATTTGATTGATGATATGAACTTATTCGATATCCCTTTCTCCAGCCTGACTCAACCTTCGGATGTCCCTGAAGATAAATTACCCACTTCATTCAAAGAGCCATGAAGTTGATTTGTTGAAATTGCCAAGGAATGGGGCCTTCCAAAACATTACATGCTTTAAATGATTTGTTGCCTACTCATTGTTCCCTCTTAGTGTGTTTACCTGAAAAACAAAGGCAAATGAATGTAAAATTCGTTATCTATACCGCAAGCGTTCTTTCTTTATTTTTTTAGTAATGTTTATGTAGTAGATTATTTGGGTCATTTTGGTGGTCTAGCTTTGTTTTGGCATTATTATGTACAAATTAAAACATCTCTTTTAGTAGGAAGTTATATTGATATTCAAAATTTCATTGTTTCAACTTGGTATCGTCTCACACGTTTGTATATGGTCCAAGAAATTCTTATGAAAAAGTCAATTTATGAAATCATTTCATATCTTCTACTCAATATTGTGATCTCTCTTGGGCTTGTGTTGGTGACTTTAATGATGTTTTGTATGATTATGAGAATGATTGTTTATGTCCCCAGTTATTTCCAAAGTTGATGCATTTCACTCTTTTAAAAATTCTTGTAATTTCACTGATATTCTTTCAGCTAGTGAATTTTTTACTTGGTTAAATAAGAGAGATAATGATGTGTTTGTAAAAGTTAGATTGGATAGGGTTTTTGTTACACCTGCCCTCTCTCACATATTCTTCGAATTATTAATACAGGCACTTCCCTCAATTGGTAGCGATCACTCTTTGCTCTTATTCCTTTGTAACCCAACAATTGTACCACATAAAAAAGTATTTTAGGCTAGAACTAAAATGGCTATTGGATTCTAACTATATTAGCATTATTTGCGCCACTTGGGAGAAATCCACTAGTGGTTCTTTAGCTTGGGTTTTATGAAAAAATTGAGTAATGTCCAAGAAATCACTAAAAAATGAGTGAAAGGACGATCAAACAATCAATGAAGGAAAATTTTGGAAAAGAAGAGAGCATTTAAAGCTTATCTGTATGCTCAGATATTTCAAGCAGGGAGAGACGATTTTAATTATTGAATGAACTTGACAAATTATAGCAATATGAAGAAATATTTTGGGCACAACATTCGTGGGAGAATTGGCTAAAATGGGGAAAATACTCACTTTTTTCATCTTTCGGCTATTCAAAAGAGGAGATACAAGAAAGTTGCATGGGTAAAAACAATAAATGGTAGTTGGATCTCATCAAAGTTTGAAATGGTTAATGAATTTTCTTCATATTTTTCATCTTTATTTACCTCCATTATCCTTGATAAAATAAGTCATTGTGTAACCTCCGACATGAATAATTCTCTTTTAAATTTAGTTACCCAATTAGAAGTAAAAGAAGTTGTATTCTCTTCATGGCAAGTTTTAAACACTTTCAGGATTTATGCCAAGGAGCATTTTCAACATGGTTGTTAGTTTTTTTTTCATTACGGTACATCTCATGAGGTATTTCAATACTGAGATGATTTCAGATTTCAGATCCATAAGCCTTTGCAATTTTAATTATAAGATAATTGCCTTGACTTTTGGGTCTTAGATTGAAGCCTCTTTTGAAGACTATCATTTATGATAATCAAAGCCTATTTGTGCAAGGTAGATTCATACATGATAACATTATTGTTGCTTAGGAGGCTTTTAAATTCTTAAGAAGGAAAAAATGTTGGTGCTCTTATGCCGTTGCTTTAAAGATAAATATGAGTAAAGCCTATAACAAGTTTGTGTGGGATTTCTTGGAGGCTCTTATGCATAAAATGGGTTTTGATGGCAAATAAATTCAATCATTTGTGCAATGTGTCACAACAGTAGAATAATCTATCCTACTTAAATATACTTTTATTTCATCTTATGGCCTTAGATTAGGAGACCCATTATCCCCTTACTTATTTATTCTAGTTGCCAATTCACTTTTTGCAACTCCTAACAATGCACTTATGGATGGACGAGTATGTGATCTAAGGCTCAGTTTTCATTGCCTACAAATTTTACATCTTTTATTAGTGATGATTATATTTTCTTTGTTCAAGTTAATTTAGGTTCTCTTTCCCTTCTGTGAAGCATATAATAGGGTAACAAGCACCTAGGATTATGAAAATATGACGTTAAATGATTTAATGTTCATTTTTTAATTATCAATTTGTTTTTTGAAAGATTTGAACAATTATTTCTTCATAATTACATAATTAAGTGTGCTTGGCCTAGAAAAATTTAAGAATGGGCAATCCTTAGATTTAATGTTCACCTTTTAATCACCAATTAATTTTTAAAAATATATGGGCAATGATTTTTTCAAAACCCTATAGTTAAAGATGAATGACTCCCTAAAAATTGCCTATCCAACACCTTCCATGCTTACTAATATATTTATTTATAGTCATTTTTATCATCATTCTTGCTACTGCACTTCTTAACATTATAGTTATTATCAATGTCATCATTATTATAATCATTACTTTTGGTCACTAGTTTTATTGTTACCGTTGCTATCGTTTTTCTTAATATTGTTTGTTTTGGTTAATGTATTTATTGTTATTAATAGTACATCAGCCATTCGCTATTCCCATTAGTACTATTCATGCGGGTCATTGTTATGACACCTTATAAATTTTATCACTGTTGTTATTACATCAGCCATTACGATCTATAAAAAACAAAATAAAATTAATATATAAAGTCACGAAAAAATAAAACCAATTTCTACCGCAGTTTATTTTGAAGGAATTTCAATAAGGCTAAAAGATTAGATACTTCCATACTTCAAAACTAGGTGGTGATATTACTACAACTAAAATTATTAATACCACGACTACTTTTTATTAACGACAATTTTATCAATACAAGTGGTACTAATGAATATTAAATTATAAGGATATAAAAATAAATTTATACGTTTTTGTTGTAGCAATAACAATAAAAGTAGTTGTAATAACATCATTACCCATAAAACAACTTAACAAGTTTCATACCCCATACATCATGAAGCACATGTTCACCACTTTCAAGAGGACAACTTATCTTTATAATAACATCGTCCTTCAAAATCATATCCTCCATCACTTTTTTGGCAATAAGCTGCAACTTTCATGAACCATAAACAGCTTCTTATTGCGAATATCAACTCTTAAGTTTGGCCATCAGACATTTTCCACAATGTTGTGCAAGAAAAAGGAAAAGAAATTTGACTCATAAATTTTTTGTATCATGTACTTACATGGGAGACAAACATATGAGCCAAATTCACAATCAGATTTGTTCATAAATAATTATAATGGTTATTAGCAACTAAAAAAGTTTAAATGATAATCCGACTTAAATGGAATATCACAGAACACTTAGATTCATTTGAAATAATTAGTAAAAAGAACCTAAAATCGACACATAGAAGCATTTGGACCAAATATACATTTTAGTTGTTGCATTGCTTTCTTGGACTTTCTTAAGAATACCTCGATGATGAGCATTTTTAGTATGAAATCATTGAGAATTTACTGAGTTATAACAAGAGTATCCATATGAGAAAAGACTTACATTTTGCGGATATTTGTGAAAATCTTCAAAGCTACAACAACATTTCCTGAAATCTTACAAGGCAAGGCCTATTTTAAATTTAAATAAAGTTGTAAAATAGAGAGATATGAGACTCACCCAAAGCCAACTATGAGATTGTGTGAATCGTACTGTGGGTTGTTGAATTGTTGTTCTGCTCGTCGATTGAGTAGGAAGATAAGTAAACTGATCAAAGTTGTTCACTTTGGATGTATTTTCTGGACCATTAAAATATGAAATCTGAAAGCACTAGTTTGATTTGGGCAAGTGATTATGGCTATTCTTCATCATTTTCTTTGCGAGGAGTGTGGTCGTTCTTCATTTGGGCGAGAGATTGTGGCCATTTTCTAGTGCGATTGAAGAGGAGTTTGAACTAAAGATTGAGTGTGAAATCAAAGTGGAAAATGTGGGGCTGTCAGGACACGATGGGCTATCGGGAGAAATGGGTAAGGCTGGGTTGTTGCGATGGTTTCCTTTGCAAGTGGATATTTTGTGGTTTGTGAGAGAGGCTGGGCTATTAAATGAAAATTAGAGTAGGATGGCTAGTGTTCATTAGTTGGAAGCTAAAAATCGCAAGTTGATTTTGCGGGCATGAGCAAAAAACGTCGTTAAAAGAAAAAAACAAGATACTCTAAAAATTTTTTGCATTTTAGTTAAAAAAAAATAATGAAGAAAATTTTCAATCTATAAGAAGCATTTTTAATCAAAATGCCATATATAAAAAGCCACAAAAACACATATTTGTTGTATTGGGAAGAAAAAGAATGTTGGCTCTTATCTTATATTATGAAAAGTATGCAACGTCACTTACAAGATTGGAAGTATCAATCTTTATTGGCTAGAAAAGAAGTGTTAATTAAATCTATTCTGCAAGCATGTTCCTCATGTACCATGTCAATCTTTAAATTGTGGACTACTTTCTACCAATAATTAATTTCATTAATGATAAGGTTTTGGTGGGATAAAAAAGATGGTAGGAAAAGTATAAATTAGGCGTTATTTTCAACAATGACCAAACAAAAAGATGGTGGTCTTAGTATGAAAATATGCGATCCTTCAATTTTTCTTTCTTAGCTAAATTTGCTTGGCATTTCCTTCATACTCCTAATGCATTTTGGGCAAGGGTTTTTCAAAATCTTTGTTTAACAAATTCTTCTTTACACAAGCTTCATCATGGGTATAGAAAAGTTTACTGCATGGTAGAAATATTCTCTTTACATAAGGTCAGTGGCATGTTGGTGTTAGGAAAAATTGGTAATTTTCCACAACCAGATTTACGGGGAAGCAAAACAATAAATAATGTAGAGCAGGAATATGGAAATAACACACAGAGAATTTTACATGGTTCACCCCAAAAATTAACTGGGCTACTCCACGGAGCTGCTACAGCTCACTTTCACTATGGGAGATAATATTACAGTATTTAAAATACAACACTCAACTCACAAACCCCAAAACTCAATACACCCAAATAAATATTTCTTTTTCTTTTTCTTTCTCTTTCTTTTCTCTCTTTTCTTTCTTCTTTTTTCTCTCTCTTTTGCAGAGAGTTTTCTGCGAAAACAGAAACTAAGAAACTAAGAAACTCTCTTCTCTCTGGAATGCTTAGGATGATTTCTTTGGGATCCAACCATCTCTATTTATAGAAGAAAAAATGGCTTTGCTGACATATGCCATGAGCTCAGCAATTCCATTTTTTCTTCTTCTCCAGCTGGTTCTAGATTGTTCTTCAATGGCTGCTACTGTCAGCCACTATTTCTGACAATCTCCCACTTGGAAACTGATTTTAATCACATTTCCACACATGATCACTGTAGCAACTCTTTTTGGGTTTGTTACGTCAGCAGGCCAATTGAAGTTGAACACAATTTCAATTTATCAATTGTCACCGTCTTTGTAAACATATCAGCTGGGTTATCATTTCCTTGTATCTTCTCAAGCTTGAGAACATCTTCTTCTAGAAGCGACCTGATGAAATGATACCGTAGTTGTATGTGTTTCGTTCTGGAATGAAAAGACGGATTTTTCGCAAGATGGATGGCACTCTGACTATCGCAATGTAACACATTGCGTTCTTGTTTCTTGCCTAGTTCTTCTAAGAAACCTTGCAACCAAATCATCTCTTTGCTGGCTTCCGTGATTGCAACATATTCAGCTTCAGTGGTGGAGAGAGCAACAATCTTTTGCAGTTGAGAAACCCAACTCACTGCTATTCCGCCAAGAGTATAAACATACCCTATAATGCTCTTTCTATTATCAACATTTCCAGCTAAGTCAGCATCCACATAGCCTTCAAGAGCCATATCTCCACTTTTGAAGCATAGTGCCATATTTGTGGTACCTCGTTGATATCTAAGAATCCACTTGACAGCTTCCAAATGTGTCTTGCCTAGATTGTTCATGTACCTACTTACAGCTCCCACTGCATGTGCAATGTCTGGTCTGGTACAAACCATGGCATACATCAAACTTTCAATAGTTGAAGCATATGGAACATTTTCCATTCGAGCACGTTCTTCTGCAGTTTTAGGTGATTGCTCTTTGGGTAGTTTGAAATGAACACCTAAGGGAGTGCTCACTGGTTTTGCATCCTTCATGTTGAACCTATCAAGTACTTTGCTGATATACTTAGCCTGTGACAACATTAAGGTTCCTGATGCCTTCTCCCGATTGATCCTCATTCCAAGAATCTGCTTTGCAGAACCTAGATCTTTCATTGCAAAATGTTCTGACAATTGATGTTTCACACTATTTATCTCTTGCATGTTTGACCCAGCAATCAACATGTCATCTACATACAAGAGTAAAATAATATAACTGTTGTCAAATTTCTTCACATAACAACAATGATCTGCCTGGCATCTGGTAAAGCCACTGCTGCTCATAAAAGAATCAAACTTTTTGTACCACTGTCTTGGAGCTTGTTTTAAACCATACAAACTCTTTTTCAACTTGCATACCAAGTTTTCTTTGCCTGCTATTTCAAAACCTTGCGGTTGCTCCATGTATATCTCTTCCTCCAAATCACCGTGAAGGAATGCTGTCTTTACATCTAACTGTTCAAGATGTAAATTCTCCGCAGCTACCAACTTTAATACCAACCTTATTGTGGTCAACTTCACAATTGGAGAGAAAATTTCAGTGTAGTCGATCCCTACTTTCTGCTGGAAACCTTTAACAACCAATCTAACCTTGTGCCGCTTACTCCCATCATGCTCCATTTTCACTCTGAAAATCCATTTGTTATGAAGAGCCTTCTTGCCTTTTGGCAATTTAACAAGTTCCCATGTTTGGTTTAACATGAGTGAGTCCATTTCATCTTTCATGGTAGACTCCCACTTGACAGAATCATCCATCTGTGTTGCTTCTTCATAAGATTCTGGTTCTCTGTTGTCAGTAACAACAGGAAATTTTGGGAGGGTGAGTAGCATTGTGTTGGTTTGTGTGGTCTGGTGGTGCGTCTCACTCTTGGTGTGCATGGTTCCTCTTGCTGTGGAACTTCTTCTTGTTCTTCCAGTGAAACTTCATTCTCTGGTTCTTCTTGTGGAACTTGGTTCCCTGGTTCTGGAATAACTTCATTCTCAGGGTTATTGTGGACCCTTCGATGCACATCATCTTTAGAGATCTCCTCTAAATCAACATACTCTTTTGTTTGAGTATCACTGTCAATGCTACCAGATTTTACTGTTGACCTGTCCTTATATACAATCTTCTCATTGAATATAACATCTCGACTTCTGATAACTTGTCGTCTTTCATAATCTCAAAAGCGATAACCAAATTCATCAGAACCATATTCAATAAAGATACATTTCTTGGACTTCGGGTCAAGTTTACTTCTTTCAGCAGAGTCAATATGAATATATGAAATACAACCGAAAACCTTTAAATGTGAAAGGTTTACCTCTTTACCACTCCAAACTTCCTCTGGCAATCTTTCATTCAAAGGAATAGAGGGTCCACGGTTGATCAGGTAAGCTGCTGTATTGATGGCCTCAGCCCAAAACATTTTAGGCAAGCCTGCATGTATTCTCATGCTTCTGGCACGTTCATTCAGAGTTCTATTCATGCGTTCTGCTAAACCATTTTGTTGTGGTGTTCTTGGAACAGTCTTCTCCATTCTGATTCCATTGCTTGCACAAAAGTCTCTGAATCTTCTGTCTGTGTACTCTCCTCCATTGTCAAACCTTAGGCACTTTACTTTTAAGCCAGTCTCATTTTCCACCATAGCTTTCCATTTTCTGAAAACATCATAGACTTCTGATTTATTTTTCAGAAAATAAACCCACACCTTCCTTGTTGAGTCGTCAATGAAGGTGACATAATATGATGAGCCTCCAAGGGAATTAATTGGAGCGGGTCCCCACACGTCTGTATGAACCAACTCTAACTTTTCTGACTTCGGTGTTTTTCCAGCTTTTGAAAAGCTAACTTTCTTCTGTTTACCGAGAATGCAGTCCTCGCACAAACCAATGTCCACCGACTTCATATCTGGTAGTTTTCCTTTTGACAGGAGTACCTTCATCCCTTTCTCGCTCATATGACCAAGCCTTTGGTGCCACAGATTTGATTTTTCATCTGCGTCCATGACTGCTATAGTGCTCCCACTATTTGAGGTCACATAGAGGGTACCTTCTTTATTTCCATGAGCTAAAACCATAGCTCCTTTTGTTATCTTCCACGTGCGATCCGTGAAGGTTATTGAATAACCTTCCTCATCAAGCTGTCCTATTGAGATTAAATTCCTTTTTAGACCTAGAATATATCTCACATTCTTCAGCTTCCATACAGTCCCATTTGGCAACTTCACTAAAACATCTCCTTTGCCCACAATCTTCAAGGGCTCATCATCTACTAGATAAACTTTTCTGAAATCACCACCGTTGTAATTCTCCATGATTTCGCGACAGGAGGTAGAGTGAAATGATGCACCTGAATCCAAAATCCAGGATTCAATCAGACTGTTGACACTCAATATAAGAGCATCACCTGTTTCCCCAGCAATATTTGCAGTTTATTTTGCACCATTATTTTTCTTCAGTGCTCGACAGTCTCTTCTGAGATGTCCTTTTTGTCCACAATTCCAACATTTAAGTTTGCTCTGCTAAATCTTGACTTACTTCGTCTAGACTTAGACTTTCCTCTGCTTGAGCTTCTCTCAAACATTTTTCCTCGGGATTCTGTATGTAAGGCAGAAGATGAAGCCTCACCAGATTCTTTTCGACGAATTTTGTCGCTTAGAATCAAATCACGAGCAGTATCCCATGTCATCGTCGTGCTTCCTGAGGAATTGCTTATTACTGTCACTGTGCCATTCCAGCTTTCTGGTAGAGAGGATAAGAGAATCAAGGCTTGAATTTTGTCATCGAAATTAATGCCTACTAAACTCAACTGTGTTAGAGTAGAGTTAAGAATATTTAGGTGACCTGTAACTGGCGCTCCTTCTGACATCTTCAAATTGAATAGCCTTCTCATCAAATGTACTTTATTTGAGGTAGTTGGTTTTTCGTACATATTTGACAAGGCTTTCATCAGACCTGCCGTCGTCGTTTCCTTTGCGATGTTGAAAGCAACGTTGCGAGACAACGTTAACCGGATTGTTCCTAGCACCTGCTTGTCAAGAAGATCCCAATCTTCTTGCTTTATATTTTCTGGTTTTGTTCCAGATAAAGGTTTGTGCATATTTTTCTGGTACAGATAATCTTCAATCTACATTTTCCAGAAACCAAAATCTGACCCATTGAATTTCTCGATCTTAATTTTTCCTTCGTCTGCTGCCATTGTTTCCACTCAAATCTAGTAACTTCAAAAAAATCACTATAGTAAAATAATAATGTGTGAATAGTGACATAAATAGTAAATTTACTATTCAACTTTTGACTTTTACTATTTACTTTTACTTTAATAATTGGTGAATAATACTTTCACTATTTGCACAGTAACCGTTACTATTTGATGAATAGTAACTTTGCACAATGTGATTTTCTATACAAGAATTTTGCAACCTTGTAGCTCTGATACCAATTGTTGAAAAAAAATTTGTAATTTTTCACAACCAGATTTATGGGGAAGCAAAACAATAAATAATGTAGAGCAGGAATATGGAAATAACACACAGAGAATTTTACGTGGTTCACCCCAAAAATTAACTAGGCTACTCCACGGAGCTGCTGCAGCTCACTTTCACTATGTGAGATAATATTACAGTGTTTAAAATACAACACTCAACTCACAAACCCCAAAACCCAATACACCCAAATAAATATTTCTTTTTCTTTTTCTTTCTTTTCTCTCTCTTTTCTTTCTCTTTCTTTTCTCTCTTTTCTTTCTTCTTTTTTCTCTCTCTTTTGCAGAGAGTTTTCTGCGAAAACAGAAACTAAGAAACTCTCTTCTCTCTGGAATGCTTGGGATGATTTCTTTGGGATCTAACCATCTCTATTTATAGAAGAAAAAATGACTTTGCTGACATATGCTATGAGCTCAGCAATTCCATTTTTTCTTCTTCTCCAGCTGGTTCTAATTTGTTCTTCAATGGCTGCTACCGTCAGCCACTATTTCTGACAGCTGGCAATGATTCACATATTAGATTGGAGAAAGACAAATAGTTGTTTGGTTATGTTCTAGTAACAATATATGTAAACCATTCTATCGAATTTCTTTCTGGCCTACTTCACAATGCAGACGATTGTTGGAATTTTCAAGTGCTTAAACAACGTTTTTAGCATTTATTGTTGAAGAAGTCCTTCAAATCCCCTCAAGGTTGGGTGATGTTGAGGATAAGTTTATTTGGCCACTACTATCAATAGAATTGCATTAAAAATTGTTACCGCAAGATCTATTAGGACCACAAACTTGAAAGAGGAGTCATTGGGACTTCTGCTTATTTGGAACATAATAATGTGTGGAGATGGATTTAAAGGGTGTATGTGCCTCCAAAGTTTCGTGTCTTCATGTGGAGATTACCTAACCACGCTCTTATTACGAGAGAACCACTTTACAAGAAAAACATAATTAACTCTCCTCCTTTTTCTTGTTGCAAATTGGGGGTAGAATCCTTACAAAATCTATACCTACAATGTCAATTGACACGTGCAGTCTAGTTTGCAAGTCCTTTTTCCATTCGTTCTCATTTAGTAGTCGAATTTATGAAAAGTTGGTTGTTATTTTATATAGATAAAATGGAAAAATAAAGTTTTGGTCCAGAAACTCAAGCTACTTTGGTTTATCACTTATGATTTATTTGGAAGTATATATGTGCTTGGGTCTTCGATTAGACACCACTCTATCCAATCAAGATAGCACACTGGCCATCACAAATTGTCAAGAATATTAGGCTTTGTACACTGTTGATAACTGTGACTCTAAAGATTTCTATGCCCCTGACCTCATTATCCAAGATAATGCTCTATCTTTTTGGGTCCCTCCACCTTCACATTGTATCACCATCAATTGTGATGGTACATGAAATATAGGTTCAAAAAAACGCAACATCGAGATTATAGAAGAGATCAAAATGAAAATGTTGTATTTTGCACACGCTCCATCGTAGCTAGAAACTCAGCCCTCAAAACTAAATGTTTAGTTAGTCTTTATGCATTCAACTTAGCCAAGAGTTACAAATGCACCAACTTTCAACTAAGGAATGACTCTAAACAACTAATTGACTTCTTGACAAGTGATGCTTCAATTGTCTCAAGGAAACTATCATGTTTAATCATTAATTTAAGGAGAGGTTTATGAGATATACCAAATGTACACGTACAATATGTAAAGCATGGTGCCAATAAAATCTCAGATTGGATTACTCGCAATTCTAAACCTTAGTATTGCTATTCAATTGGGTCTTCAACTCGCCTTCTTAACTTTTGGCCCTCTTGTTAGAAAATAGAGTTTAATATTTATCATCTAATGAAATTATTTTCGTATGGAGGAAAGGAAAAAAAAAAAAAAACTACTCCAAATGGAATATTACGAAAGATAAATTAAAATTAAAAGACTCGCATATTAATTTGCTACGAAACTGCATGCAATTACTTTCTTTAAATTTTCTTTTTATACTTCTTTATTTTTATAGAAGAATATTAACAAGTTTATGTCACTTAAAAGAAAATAATACCAATACAACATGCAAAGGGAAAAACATATCCAATCTTTTAAAAAAAATTACCCTTATAACTAATCCTCAGCCTTCCAAAATATAATTAACCAATGGAAGATTCTTAAATATATAAATTAATTTTAATCAAAAGACAATTATTTTTAACTCATATGCTTCACCAAGCATCCTGTGTTTATTTTCAATTCATTAAAAATTACATCACAATAATCAAATCATTATTGTTCTCGTTGGAGAGGTAATTTTTTTCTCACCCTTACTGTATATTTTAAATTTAAAACTTTTTTATTTTTTATTTTTAAATTATAACTTTTTGTTGATTTATTATGAATAATGAGTTAATTGATTTATATCGTTGATGGACTTTTTTCAATTTAATTTTCAATCCAACCAAGCTAATTATTAAGTATACTTCTTCCTTCAAACTTAATCGCACCATATATAATTTAATGTGGAATTATTCATTCTTTTTTATCTAAATAATGATACCGTACTCCAATATAATAAAATATAATATTAGTGTAATTATTTTTTTAAAAAAATAAAACAATCCAATAATTGAGAAAAAGAACAACCAATAAAATTATTAGGAATATATTCTAAAAGTAATGAATAATACGTCGAATTTTAATTAGTTTTCTATATCACATATGAATATAGAAACATTAATTTTTTTACTGCTCTCTTTCTGTTATTTAATTGAGAAATAAACTATGAATTTGATTGTTTATTTTATTTTTATTTTTTGTCTTGTATTTACTTGTTTTATTTTTGCTGTGCTTACGAGTGAATCCTAAAATATCTATATCTTCTTGCCTTGTTGTGAACCAGATTTTGGACTCTCTCATAACTAAAAAAAAACTAACCATTAAAGAACACCTTAAGAGACAGTAAACCAACAATCAGATCACCAGACTTCAAACTTAAGCCTTTCTTAATCTTGCACAAATCAACACAAAACTCAATCAGAACAATTCCTCAACACTAAAAAAAAAAAAAAAAAAAAAAAACTTACTAGCAGGACATTTCACATTTTTACTTGCTCGGAAAAAGAAAAATGCATAAAACAACCATAATTAATTTTGTCTTGTTTACACAAAGAATAAATTAGGTCCGTTCTAAGGGGAACCCTTTGAGCAATCTTTCAACATAATATATAGTGGGCATGAGTAAAATTAAGAGTGAAGAGCATTAGGATTTATGTAGCCTACATAAGAAGAAGTATAAATTTAGTGTTAAAAGTTGTTGTTCATCAACTCTAAAAAAAAAAAAAACTTAAGCTATTAGAAGGAGAGTCAACTATATTTTTATACATCTATCATGTAGTAACTTTTTTTTTTATATATACTATATAGATTATATTACTTTAATAAAATTAATATTAAATTCTTATTTTAACAGATGCTGAAAAATTAAAGCCAAATTCTGAAATTTTTTTGTTCATGTTACCTAATAAATAATTTTATGGAGGTTATTAGAGTGATGATAAATGACTTGCAATAACGTTACAAATTTAATTATATTACGTACGTGATAAAATATGGCCCAATTTGTCAATCAACGGTCAAAACAGAACTTTATTATTAATTTTATGAAAGCAACATAATTTATGTGGTCTACTTAAAAACTATATAATTTATACGCTCTACTTATTTAAGTTACAAAATCTCTAGCTCCTTTTACCCTAAAACTAATGCAAAATGTCACTCCTACCATTAAGAAAAATTATATATACCACTATTTAATGATAAATTTTTAAAATACAAAAGGCTAAATACAGTAATGCTATCAAATTATTGCCTTTGTACTATTCATATACCATTAAACTTTTTCCATCTTGTTTATATCACAACTCGTAAAAAATTTTATTTATACCATTTTATTAATCTCCATTCAATGACATCATGGGGCATAATACAAATAAGATTATGATTGTTGCTCTAAATATACCACTTAGTTATCTAAATTGTTCAAAATCTTCAATTTACATGTGATGCCTTTGGACAAAGACTAACATAATAATATAAATAAAGTTTTTTATGAGTTAAGTGATATACATAAGACAATATTTTTTTTTTTGGTGATATGAACAAAAACAAATATAATAGCTCAACGATACTTTTGTAGGTTTATACAATATGAAAAGGATTAAATCCGAAATAAAATACAGTTGGTTTGAGATTCATAAAAGGTGTTTAAGTTAATCAATTAAGTTTCACAATATAAAGTTGGTGTGTAATATTGTCACATACTTGTGTGAAAAGGAATAAAATACTGTAATAAATAGTTTTATTGAAGTTATTAGGATCATGAAAAATAACTAAAAATAATTTTATAAATTTAATTTATAATGCACATGATAAATTATGACTAAATTTATTAGTCAACGATTAAAATAAAATTTCAGTGATAATTTTATGAAATTAACAGGATCCACGTTGTTCCACTAAAAAGGTACATGAATTATGCATTCTGTAAGCTACATGACCTTTGGTTCTTTTTACCCTAAAATTAATTAGGCAGCACGCCACTCCTATCCTTGAGAAAAATTGGTATATACCACTATTTAATAACAATTTGTCTAAAAGGTCAAATATAAATATACTATCAAATTATTGCCTTTGTTTTATTCATATACAATTGAGTTTTTTTTTTTTTTTTTTTTGTCTTATTTATGCCACACAACTCGTAAAAAGATTTTTTACACAATTTTGTTAATCTTGTCTAATGTTGTCACACGTCACAATACAAATAACATTATTGTTAGGACCTGCCCCAACTTTCCTAGTACTTAAGGAAGTACTGATATAATTTAGAATCTATTGTAAAATTTGGCAAATTATCCCCTGGTTTTCTATCATAAGTAATCCTGTAATAACATAAATATAACATCTGCTTGTTTTCAAAGTTTAAACTCACAATTTACACAATCGGTCATAAAAAAAATAATACTAATTCATAAGTGGCATCATCCTTATAACTCACAGCCACTAAAGGATACATCCTCTAATTATTTCTGTCACAAAGACCACTAAAGGATCACAAAACATCCTCTAATTATTTCTGTCACAAAGAAATTAGCATATTCTCCTCTTAGAATTACCAAAGAACAGAAGTCATACAGTACAATATTAAAGAATTGATTTAAGTCTTCTTCAAAGATAATACTCAAATCTTCAATCAAATATTATTAATGCCTGAAAGGAAAAAAATTTAAAAATATAATGTGAATAAAAATACTTAATGAGTTGATAAATTTTTTTTAAAAAATAACTATTAAATCTAACTATTTAACTTTAATGATTTAAGCAAGTAATAACAAAAAATATTTACAAACTACGTTAATAATTTAGTAAAAATATAAATAATTGTAAATACATTTATGTAAACAACTTACATGTAGTAAAGTATAAGAAATTGGAAACCTCACCAAACTTGCACCTGGGAGATAAGCTGGTCATATGCATATAGGAGCTCTTTGCACCAGCAGACAGGAAAGTCTTAATTATGTGTGTTGGTCATACGCCTATAGACAAGGTCCCATTAATTAGTTATTTATTTCTTATCTTACTGCTAAATTTAGGGAAAGATGCTTGTTTGATAATTTCAAAATAATACATAATATTACACATAATATTCTGAAATAATAATGATAAAAGCTGAAAATATATATAGTTTTTATCCTCTAGTCAAAATCCATCTTTTTGCTATAAAAATGAGTAAAAACTTATGAACTGACACTTATGGCAAGAAATAATATATGCTTCCTAAACATGATAAATATTAATGTGAAAACCAAAAACTATTAAATGTAAGAAATCTTTCGATAATAAGATTAAACATTATTAACTACTAGTAAATAAATACTTATAAAATTTGGATAAAGTGTGTCCACTCACCGTACTGTGTCACTGATGTTGTTCTAGTTGATTTGTAGGATCTGCTGTGTTGTCCCTTCCTATATGATCACACTTGTGCTAGAAACAACAATTATATCATATCTAGTTGGTCCATTATAAACTAATTAGTATTCTAAAATATAATAAAACACGGGCTATTAGCATATAACTCATTTATCTTCCTAATACTTTCAAGTAATTAAAATGCTAACCCTCAATTTAAATACTACTAAGATCTTTGTACATTAAAATAACATACCCAATTATCCCATGTAAAAACTCTTACATCAAACAAAATACTAGCTTGCTTAAAATATGTATAGTACAACACAACATTCGCCTAGTTAAATCTCGATAACTTTGTTTAGAAAACTCAAAAATACAAATCATAAAATGTTTTTAAAACTAAACATGTCAAGATTTCAAACAAGACATAATTTACCCAATTCTAATCTTTAAAACCATTCCAAATAATAGAAATACCTAAGGGTTCAAAATTGAGTTTCTAGTATGATTTTGATAAAACCATCATTAGTTAAATATATATAACTTTGCGTAGAAAATTTTGAATAACAAACCGTAAAATCTTTATTAAATTAGACATCCTAAGCTTTAAAACAAGATATAACTCATCCAATTACAATCATTAAAACTATTAAAGTAACAAAATATCAATTACATTCCCAACAAATTTTTCAGCACTAATCTTACTTAACATACCCTTGGTTAAATATACATAACTTTATACAGAGATATCGAAATAATAAATCGTAAATTGTATTTTAAAATAGAAATTCATATATTTTCAAAGAGATATAACTCAAAGTATAATTATTTCTAGATATTTGTCAGTTTCCCTCTCAAGTTTCGGAATGCAGTTTTTAAAAGTCTACAATCATAGTCTTAAGCATTAAGGTTTTGTCTAAAAAAGAATATCATTTCCACTACCAAGTTTATCAATAATACTCGAGAGTTGTCTCAGATTTCATATAAAAATCAAATCCAAAAATCAAAGTTTAAGCTAAAAAGGAGAGAAAATTGATACCTAGAGAAGTTAGCCTTTCTCCTTCTTTTCTCTCCTTTTCTCTTCTCTTCTCTTCCTTCTCTTCTCTTCTTTCCATCTCTCCTCTTCTATTCTTTTCTTCTCTTCCCTAGTAATTTCTACAATGGCAGAATGGCCAATTGTGTTACAAGAGGACTTACATATAACCCTTTTTCTCTTCTTCAATTCTAAATTCATTAAGCCCATTAGTGATATTAAGGCTCAATAAGCCTATTAATGATACTAAGGCCCAATAATAGAGATATATAAAATAATTTATGTTATTAATTTTTCTCAAAAGAAAGTAGGGTCTCTCAGTTATGATTGTTGATCCAAATAAAACACTTAGCCATCGAGTTGTTCCAAATCTCCCATTGACATGTGATGCCGCTGGATGGAAATTAACATAATGGTATAAATGAAACCCTTTACGAGTTAGATGGTATACACAAGACAAAAAAAAGTTTGGTCGTATGGACGAAACAAATGCAATAGTATTTTTGTTGGATTATTCAATACAAAAAGGATCAAACCCAAAATAGAGTATAGTCTGGTTGAGTTTCATAAAAGGGCTTTTGAGTTAACCAATGAAGTTTCACAATGTAGAGTTGGGTGTGTAGTATTGTCACATACTTGTGTGAAATGGAAAAAAACTTAAACCTAAATTTTTTTGGGGCATGTAGTTTTCATGCAAAATCTGGAAGCACTTGGATTAACTTGCATCAGCATATAGTTCCCACCAAATAGATCATTCAAGTGAGCCTGTCCATTCTTCAATCTTTGCGAAGCCTTAACCCAAGAGTCACTCATGAACTTAGAGAAAACTAACAACTTATTTCTTCTTCTCAGAAACTTTCTTAATACTGCAATTTGTACCCTTGGTTTTGTACTCCTTCTACCACTAAGCTTTTTAGTCTTGTATCTTCTTCTTATGATCTTCTTCAATTCTTTATGAGTTTCTTCTGATTTTCTCAGCTTGGAGTACGAAAGTTTGTTCAGTACTGAGCCCATTATTAATATATATAGAGCAGAAATTGTATAAGGCAATCAAAGATTTTGTTATGATCTTTCTCTGGATTGCTTGGCAGATATAAAGATAGCGATTGAGAAACTAGTTTGATTTGCTATTAATTAATGCTATTAAGTGAACTTGAATGCTTTTAAGTAATGGCAGTTACTAGTTGAGTAAATATAAAGCTTACCAATTTCTGTTGCGTGCTTTTAATTAAGTCTATGAGACAACTGTTAACAATAATCTTTTTGGTGCTTTGAATGAATTTAAATACTCTCATTCTTCTACAAATGATTCTTTTTTTTTTCCCCTCTAATGGATAAGTTTGTTGCTATCGACATTGCATATATGTTTTTTCTTTTTTGGGAAGGGATCAATAGTCCAATTTTTTACACTCACATATCTTAAACGGTTGATAAATATAAGGAAGTGAATAGAAAAAATTGTACACTAAATCTTAACCATTGGAATATAAAATATAATATTTTGTAACCACTAATCCTATTATACGTGGTTTTAGGCTTAGTAGTACCCTAATTTCATTATTGGCATCATTTTTATCCTTATTATTAATTGGTATCTTAATGCAAAAAAAAAAGTATCAATTTGGTGCAATTTCAACCATCGCATGCAATTTTAATAAATGATATTTTTGGCATTTCCTTCCCTTCTCTCCCATACAACGAAACAATATTTTTATTCATTTTTGACATTTTCAACTAGTTTTTTCTCTCTTCCCTCTTTTATAATAGAAATAATATATTTTTTCGGTCATTTTTAGCATTTTTAGCCAATTTTTTTGTCTCTTCCCTCCACTATAACAAAAACAGTATTTTTTGAGTCATTTTTAGCACTTTTAAACAATTTTTGTTGTCTCTTTTCTTATCTACATTTTTAACTATTCGTACTCTATTAAGGATACATTACCATAGTTGTTGGCCAATATATGCTTGATACATTCTTAGGTGATAAGTTCAAATTATGGGGAAAAAAAAATTAAGTGATTTTAGCTAACTACGAAAATACAAAACAAAACAAGATATTTGCATTGGGAAATAAAATAAGAAAAGAAGAAGAGGTTAAAAGCTAAATATTAGAAATAATTGAGTGATTTTAGCTAACTACAAAAATAGGTGGTACAATATTTTTATTTTTGTTTACCCCATTATATATTTTTCACTTGAGAAAGAAGACCGAAAGTTTTATTAATATTTTTGCTGTCAGAAATTGTAATTTATAATCAAAACTTATTATACAAGAATGTATCAAGTATGTATTAGCCTACTAAGGTAAGAGATGAAAAAATTGGTTGAAATTGCCAAAAATGATTGAAAAATGTTGTTTTTGTTGTATGGGAGGAAATAGACAAAAAAGCCAAAAAAATCCCTTTATTAAAATTACATGTGCTAGTCACATTTAAAAATTATACCAAATTGATATCTTTTTTTAAATGTAGTTATCAATAAACTAACAATTAATAATAAAAGTAAAAATGTACTTAAAAATAAAATTAAAATACTACTAAAATAGCAAACCCTACTATTTTCTCATTGTCTCCCCAAAGGAGTATAGAGTCAGCTAAGATCAATACAGTATATTTGAATTATTTTTTCACTATGATATTTGAGGTACTATGGTTAATACAACTCTAAGCATTTTACATATCTAGATGGAGGAGGAAGAAACCATTTAGAACCGATGATGTATCCAAGGCTTATGAAAGGTTGAACTTTTACATCAGTTAACTCGACTTTCACTTGTGCTCGAACATATCCTATATTTTTGTATTCTCCATAGAAAACAGTATTGTAATTTATTCTACAAAATATATCAAATTGATTAGCTAGTTTTTATTCAAGCATTTGAAATTAGATGTTAAAACACAAAGAGTGAGATAAAGTAATTTAATGTGACTCAATATAGATAACTTATCTATTTTGGGGACGAAATTGTCACTTCATCCTACTGGGTTTACTATTTCACTCATGCTTGTGCAAGCATAAACAACTCTAAGCTTAGACTTCTAAGCTCGACCAAAATACGTACTATTTTTAGTTCTAATTATATTGCAATGTACAAATGAGTAACTAATTTGCTCAAATCCTACTTGAACAGTGATTACTGTTAATCATATATCTTAAAGAACATATAACTCAGTGTTCTACACCAAAACAAATAAATTATTAACATTGAAATAGAAATCAAATTGTTTAATTCTATGTATGCAGATATTAATTTACCAAATAAAGAGATTTTCTGCTTTCAAAGATGAAGTCCACAGTACCTTCAATGTAGCAATCCTTGAAGAAATGGAAGCCTCTATCATCACATAGAGTATCCTGGAAACCAATTACTTTAATTACAATTATAAAAAGATGCTTTGTCTATAGATGTCCTTAATGACACGGCTTGTGCTCCCTTTCGTACACTATCGGGTCTTGGTGAACCATTCTATAAAATAAAAAGGGTAATGATTCATTATGTCCTATTTTGTGTAAAGTGTTTCACTTTTTCTTAATATCAATGTATACAGCACTTAAGTACATGTGCAACAATTTGACAAATCTATCTAAGTGGTCGATATTTAATGTGAAGTGTTTGAATTAAAATTTTTTTGGGTAATAAAAACATCTAAATTAAATATTAATGTTATTTTTATGAATACAAGTTTTAAAAAATGTTACAACTATTATTTTTCCAAAAAGTGTTCTTATATAAAAGCCATAAAACAAAATTAAATAAAAAATCATGCTCTTAAAAGAACTAGTAAAGTCCACGTAGTACATATAATTTTGAAAATATAGGTGAAAAATTATAACTTTTAGAAATAATGTTATCATTTCAAATATGTAAAACATATTTCTTTATTTATAAAATTTGAATATTTTGTAAATTATAATAGTTTATTAGAGATCTTAATTAAAACCTACAAAATATGTCTCCAAATTATAAATGTACAGGAGACTCGTGGTACATATTAGTTTTTTATTTACACTTAATAGATATTTTATACAAATTATAATATTTGATATTAATTCATTATGTTTTTTTAGAGTCTTTATTAACATGATCTTTGTTTGATGATGATATTTGAAGTGGAAGTAATAATAGAATAAAGTTGATAATATGATTCTAATAATATAATTAATGTTAATAATTTAAAATATAAATATAATTTTATCTAAAAATTATTAGATATATATATATATATATATATATATATATATATATATATATATATATTATTTTCCATTTTTGTCTATTTTACCTTTAATATTTTAAATTTTAGACAACTTAATCCTTATCTTTAATAATTTTTATTTTGCACAATTTTATTCAATTATTTCCTTTAATTGTAAACTAATTATTATATATATATTTGTCTGTGTGCTATTTGCTTAGAAGATTTTACTCTTAATATTTTTTATTTTAGACAACTTAATTATCTTTAATAATTTTTATTTTGCACAATTTTATCCGATTATATACTTTGATTATAATATTTATCCTAATTAATAAAACATTTAATTAGAATAAAATTATTTCATTATTCTTTTTATTATAGGATGACTATATTTTTGCACAATTTTATCCATTACTTTAATTATAATATTGATCTTAATTAATAATAAATTTAATTGGAATAAATTTGTTTCAATATGCACCTTATTCTTTTTATAATATGATAATTCTATTTTTTTAATAAATATTTAATTATATGGAGACTTTTTCTACTAAAACTTAATACGATATATTTAAGCCTATATATACATTAATTATATGAGATTTTTATTATAACTTAATAAGGTATATTTAAGCCATATGCACATTAATGTCCTTTTATATTGACATAAAAAAAACATTTTTTAATAAATTTTTTTATATAGACATTTTTAATTAAACTTAATATATGTTTGTGATCTTGTTATATAATTTATATACTTATAATATCAAATATAATTAAGGGACACTAATTTTTCAAGTCATTTTGTTATGTCATTATAATACTTTAGTCACATATGGTACATATAAGTCACTTATTCTAAAAAATTAGATAAGTCACTTTTTAAACAATAACATTGATATTTTATTATTAAAAGAAACCACGCGATTCATTTGATTAGAGGCCAAATATTATTGTACATGTTTCCCTCCATTACCCGCCTATCTTTCTCTTCTTTTTGTTATTTTTGGCACTATTTTTAGCTTCTATTATAAGTTGAAATTTTTAACTTTATCTTCATTTTCTTATTTCTTCTTTGTGCTCTATTCTTCATCTATTTATTAATTCTTCTACCAAACAAGAAAACTATCGAAATGGAGAGCGTCTTTTTCACTTTGCAGTATAGTAGGAGAAATTCAAAACTTTTTTGTGTGGAGGTGAAGGGAATGTGAATTGCTTTTTGGAGAGCACATTTTCAACTCACTTGAAAAATATTTGTCTCACTCTTGTCTGATTTGGAGGCCTTGATTTCTAATAGAATTGAGAGGTGTGTGGAAGCATGAAGGGAATGAAAAATGTGTATTTGTAGGGGCGTGAAGGGAACTTAGGCCCCAAGGATGAGTTCATTAATTCAAAATACCCACTATGCCTTTTAAAAGAGTCACACATTTTTTTTAGGTGCACTAAATGTAATATTTTATCAATTTTTAATAAAGGTAGGAAGATTAAAGTGACATATATATTCTAGTTTTTAAAAGTGAGTAACTTATGTATATCATGTATAAATAATATGACTAAAGTATTATTTGACATAAATAAAGGGACCTCTAAAATATTTAATCTTATAATTAAATGAAATGTTTAATTTTATTTACAAAAGTTTACATTTTAATCATTCACGTCACATTATATTATATTATATTATATTATATTATATTATATTAATTTTAATATTTTTTTAATTGTATGTGTTGTTTATGTTTCATTTTTTATTTTCGACGATTTTAACCTTTATAATTTTTATTTAAGATAATTTATTCAATTCTTCAATAATAATCCAATTATTATCTTATCTTATCCTTGTATATATTTTCCTGTATGTAAGTTTATATTTTGGAAAATTTTTATCCTTGGTAATTTTTATTTAAGACAATTTTATCTAATTAGCTAGTCAATAATAAATTATTATTATCCAATTTTCTGTTGGACTTCACTTTACGAAACTATTATTATTAATTTAATATTTAATAATAATAATAATATAAATCATATTAACATATATACTTGCTTGTGTCTTTTTTTGTTTTTGGGACAATTTTATCTTTTATAATTTTATCCGATTATCTAAAAATAAATTCATTATTATCGAATGATATCATTCTTGGACTTTGTTGGACTCTACCTTATGGAGTCATTATTATTAATTTAATATTTAATAATGATGAATGAAAGTTACGTTAATAATATAATTTTTTTTGTTAAAAATAACAATAAATTCATATTTATAATTAAAAAAATACAAAACACGTTCAAAACACGTGTACTTGACTAACATATATATATATTAGGATAGGATCAAGAGCTCATATTTTTACACCCATTAGTTTAAGGGTTGAGATTTAAACAAAAGATTTTCTCCTATTTTCTCTCTTTAATTTTTTTTAAATCTTAATGGTTAGATGATGATGATGTAAAAAATTAGGCAATAAATATGAGCTACTGATTATATCTCATACATATAATGTACATATCTCACAACGAGTTTGTAATTTCATATGGATCTTAATTTATAAGTGACATATTTTATTTTGATCGGTGAGGTTTATTGTATGTATTAATATATTACCTATTATAACCCAACTATAAATTAGTTTTAGATAATTTATTTTCTAAACTATATTTATTGTAAAAAATAATTAATTATATGTATTAATTATCTTTTAGTTGCGAATTAAAAGGGAAAACTGAAAGACTCTTAAAATAATTAATTCAATACTACTAAATTTAAAATTTATAAATTATCTCTTAGTTAAAAAAAGTAATAATGATATTATAATAATTGTATCTTGTTATGCAATTAAAAGACAAAACCAAAATTCTCCTAAATATGTGGTATTTTATTTAGTGTAAAAATAATTAATTATGTATATTAATTATCTTTTGGAGGAAAAATTAATAATAAAAAAAAACTAAAAGACTCTTAAAATATTTTTTTCTAGTGTATTGAATTCTATGTAAAATAGTTAATAAAATTAATAATTACAAAAAAAAATAAAAAAAAAAACTCGTGAATATTATAATAATTATTTATTATAATAAAATTAAAAGAGAAAATAAAAAATCTCCTAAATATGTGCTAAAGTGCTATGCTTAAAAAAAATTGCAATCTACTAAATGTGATTAAAAAAGTTGTATAAAGAGACACTCTCATTTTTTTGCTTTTATAATTTCACAATGTGTCTAATATTTTAAGGATTTTAATATTTTTAAAATTTTCTTCTCCTAATTGTAAATGTTACGTATGTTGAATGCTATGAGATATTAATACATATATAGTAGACAAGTTTAATAATATTAATGTAATTCTCTCTTTTATGTATTAATTTGAAATATATTGTGTAGCTATGGATCGAAGTAGGGCAAACATTTATTTAGCTACTAATATTTTATAAAAAATTTCAATTTACTACTAATTATTTTTTATTTCATTTAACTACTTTTATTGTTGAAATGTTTTTGAAACAACTATTTTGGCCAAAAATTGAACAATTTGATTGAAATATTTAAGTTACATAAGTGACATGTGAAGTTATAAGGATATGTCGTAAACAAGATAGTAAAGTTATATTTTCATCATGGGGTATATGACTTACATATTTCAATAAAATTGACTATTATTTGGTCAAAGTAGTTGATTGAGAGACATTTTAATAATAAAAATAGTCAATTAAAATAAAAAATAATAAAAGTAGTAAATTAAAAAAATCAAAGTAACATAAGTAGCAAATGAACGTTTATCTATTCAAGTATATAGTCGTTTTGATAAATATAAAATTTAAGTATTTTGAGTGATAAATGAAGTTTCATTTAATTAATAAGTTTAAAATTGTAAAAATCATTGAATGTCAAAGTTATTGTTAATGGTTCTATATTTCATAGTATGAGATTGATCATTATACATATTTTTGAATTACTTTATTTTTAACTCATCATTTTGATTTTGATTTGGGGTTTTCTGCTTTATGCATTTTTGATATTTTGTGTTGATAATGTCACAAATTGAGAGAAGTAAGATTTCATAAATCTAAGACATCAAAAAACAAAATGAATTTCTATAAATCTCTATACATTTTTAAATTAAACTTTTATATGTTATTTAAGTTAATTATACTATTTATATTATGATTAATTACAATATTTTAAAGTGACTTTTGTCACATGCACATTATATTGGCTAATTTATTAAAAATATTAAGTATCTAGCGTGTGCATTAACTTTTTTTGGCTTCATAATTATATTTCTTAAAGTTATGTGTTTTTTTCTTATAACTTTTTAGTAAAAATTATAGTGTTAGAGGAAGGTTATGATTAGTTATGTCATAATTTTTTATTTATTAATTATTCAATTTAATCCCTAATGATTTTCTTAAATTTGTTTAAAATTTTTAATTATATAATGAAATTGATTGTCGATCAATAATTTAGTGCTCTCAAATTCTTCATTTTAGAAAATAAAAGAAAAGAGTTTATCAATCCATTTTGTCTCTAAATTCTTTAAGGTGTAAACATTCATTTAGCTACTAATGTGAAAATTTTTAATTTACTATTGTTATTATTATTTTTTTTTGCTTCAATTGTCTACTTTTATAATTTAAATGTATTTCAATCAAATACTTCAACAAAAATTGGCTAATTTTATTGAAATATTTAAATCATATACACTACAGGTGAAATTACAACTTCATTTTCTTACTCACGGCACACCCTTACAACTTCAAGTGTAGCATAAATAACTTAAATATTTCAATATAATAGCTCATTTTTTTGCCAAAATTGTTGATTAAAAAATATTTTAATAATAAAAGTAATCAATTCAAATAAAAAAAATTAACAGCATTAAAAATTTACACATAACATTAGTACCAAAAAGAATGTTTGCCCTTCTTTATGATATTAAATTTAGTCTCTAACCTTCCAATTTATCCAATTTATTTATTAATTTTTTAAATTTGATAAATTTAGTTCAAAATTTTAATTTTTGTCAAATTAATTTGACAACAATCGTTACATTTAGTTATCACATGATTGAAAAGTTAAAGGACCATATTATAAATTTTATAATAGTTTAAAGACCAAATTGTGTTTAGTCATAGGTCGGAAACTAAATGAATTGAAAGGTAAGTCACATCATAATCAAATGTAATGGAGCTAAATTAATGTGATAAAAATTAATTTTTTTTTGTTTAAATTGGTCAAATATACAAATATTAGGGACTACCTTTTGTGAATTGAAATTGAAAGGTTATGGACCAAATGCAATATCTTAAATAAGTTAGAGATAAAATAAATAGATAAGCTAAAGAAAAAATAAATAAATATAATTTGTTCTTTTAGGTTGGTTTTTACTATAGATATGTGAAAAATTAAGGTTAAATTTTTTTCAAAGATATTTTGAACAATATCATACAATTCAAAGATATTATAAATATAAATGATTTGACATGATGTTAACAAGATTTGTGTAACTTTATTGAATAAGTAAAAGATAACTTTTAAAAAAAATACTTAAACAACATATATTTGCCAATTGAAATTAATTTTACCCTCTTCCCCCAACATATATGTGAAGAAATACTTTTGCTAATTAAATTTATGCAAATATAAAATATTATTTTAAAATTATAAGAAAGTGTGGTCAGGAAATGAGCGGGGCAAGGATGGTGATCCCCAATCTCACTCTGCTGTCCGTGAGGTCTCACTCGTGCAAAAATAAGATTTTCTTCACAGATTCCTCCTTTATAGGGAAAATTTATATCTCTGTTTTTGTCTCACAAAAATTTCTTTTTAAAAACCTTTTTAATTTTTCTCCCAAAAATCATCTATCACACCTAGCACCAATGTGTTATGTTGATAAATTGATTTTTTTTTTTTTTCCTTTTCTTCCTTTCTATAAATTAGAAAGTGTGAGTACATAGTCCTTTATATCAAAGTTTTAGACAAATAAAAGTACTAAACTACCCATACATAACATATTATTTAAGCTAATTATTCTAATACTACCCTCAAGCTAGAAAATATATATTTTTATTATCTAACTTTTTTTTATAAAGCAAATAGGAGACTAAAATTAGTAGGTGCACTAGGGTGCCTTGTCAGAATGGAAAACAATCCTTAGCACCTTCTTCATTTTCCAACTATCCACAAATATTTTTAAATAAATAAAAAGTAATGAGTACAGAACTTTGCATCAGTAAAACCTATAAAAAGGTTTGCTGACCATATCATAAATAGTAAAGTGACGCGCGAAAGATGGTACATCCCACCACCAAGTTGCGGAACAAAAATTAGGAGATTTGGAAGCCAAGCCATCAGCAGCAGAATTACCCTCTCGGTAAATATGAGAACAGTGATTTTTCATATCTAATTTGTTACAAAGGTACTTAAAAGTTTTTTTTTAGATACGTCCTTAGTAAAGAAATCTCCAAGTTGTTCTGTAGACTTGATGTACGGAGTGATCCGTTCACCTTTCATGACAATTTCTCTAACAAAGTGACAATCCACCTCAAGTCTAGACTGGATTTTTAGCTATGTGAACAATAGCTTGATTATCACAAAACATCACCACTAATTCCTCAAATTTAACGCATAACTCTCTCAAGAGGTTTTTATTCATATAAGTTCACAAGCAATATGGTCCATTGTCATATATTCTACTTCTAGACTTGATCTAACAACCACAATTTGTTTTTTTCTTCTCCAAGTTGCCTCTAAAAAGGTACAATGTTCACTGGTGGACTTCCTATAACTTTTAGATCCAACTCAAACATCAGAGTACCCAACAACATCAATGTGAGTTCCCTTTATGTTCTCAACAAGAATGAAAATTGACAAAAATTTTAAATCAATTTTGACACAAAATAGAGTTTAACGGTTTGAGACTTGCATATGATAGGTAGGTGTTTCCCTTTGAACCTTCTCTTGTGAGAGTATATTTACCTTACTTGCTAACCAGTAGACACGATGTTCTTGAAATATTCTTCCATTTATCTAAGCGATGGCATACTTCACGTGAGAGTCTTTCCTGACACAATTCAATTCTCACTGTTATGTTCGTTTTGGCCATGAATATAAGTATGATTTTGTGAAATTTTTTAAAGAATTGAGCCTAATAATTTCCTTTCAAAGTGGTCTTACTTCTCTTTCACGAAGGTAATCTGTTAACTATAAGTATAATCTGCAAAGATTAACTCGCAGTACTCTACTCGACATTCTCTTTGTAAGAATCATTAAAAACTTTCAACTTAGCCTTAACCTTAACTTAAGAGTATTATTGTATTTTTTCATAGGAATGGACTATAGGGTAAACCCTCGTAGTGATCTTAGTAAGTTTTTACAACTAGGTTGTCCTTTTGAATCGAGATCTTAAGATCTCTAGTCAACTAGGTTGGGTTTCGTTTACAAATCCTTATTCTTTCATGGGCTTCAGTCACTTTTTCCTCGATAACTTATTAACTAACTCTCAATTTAACCCTTTGGTTAGCAGATCCGCATTATTATCCTTTGACTTTACATAGTCAACAGAGATAACTCCAGTTTGAGAGTAGTTGTCTAATGGTATTATATCTATGACGTATATGTCAAGACTTACCATTTACATATTGCTCTTTGCCCTACCAATTGTAGATTGACTATCACAATGGCTTCAAATTGCATGCACAAGCTTTGGTCACTTCTAAATATCCTTTAAGAAATTGCATATCCATTTAGCCTCTTCACCACATTTTTCCAAAGCGATGAATTCAAATTCCATCGTGAATCTAACTATGCGTGTCTATTTCAAGAACTTCCACGACATAGTACACCACCCAGTGTGAACACATATCTACTGGTAGACTTAGAGTTTTTTATATTAGATATCCAATTTGCATCACTATATGCTTTTAATATAGTTGGATATCTTGTATAGTGCAGACTATAGCTATGTGTATATCTCAAGTATCTAAGTAATTTAGTAATACATTTCCAATGATCGTACACTAAATTACTGGTATACCTACTTAGTTTACGTACAATATAATCTATGTCTGATCTTCAACAACTTCTCAAGTACAATAGGCTTCCTATCACTTTAGAAAATTCCAGTTGAGACTTACTCTCACCTCTATTCTCGAATAGGTGTAGGTTTACAACTACTGGTGTTCTGGCAATTCTAGAATCACCATTTTTGAATTTGTTAAATATCTTGTCAACATAATGACATGAAATTAGAATGAGATCGCTAAATATCCTTGATATTTTAATTCTCATAATTACATCAATGGGTCCTATGTCTTTCGTGTCAAACCTTGAATTCAACAAATTCTTGGTATATTTGATCATTGTTACCCATAATTATCATGTCATTGACGTACAAACACAAGATGAAATAATTATCTTTAGTGTCTTTAACATATACACATTTGTTGCACTCATTGATTTTAAAACCATTCGTCTTATAACCTTGTCAAACTTTTCATGCAATTGTTTTGGTGCTTGCTTTAAGCCATATAATGACTTCACCAACTTACAGACCTATCCTTCTTTCCCTAGGATAGAAAAATCCTTGAGTTGATCCATGTAAATTTCACCATCTAAATCTCCATTTAGAAAGGTTGCCTTTATATTAATTTGAAGTATATCAAGATTTCACAAAGTTGCAATAGCAATTATCATCCTAATGGATGTTATTATTTTCACGAGAGAATAAGTATCAAAGTAATCAAGACCATGCCATTGTTTGTAACTCTTAATTATAAGTCTGGCCTTATACTTTTCAGTTGAACCATCTGGTCAACATTTTCTCTTAAAAATTCACTTGAACCCTAGTGTTTTACCACCCAAAGGTTAATCATCTAGTTCTCATTTGTGATTTTACTTAATGGAATCAATTTCACCATTAATGGCCTCTTTCCATTGAGGACCTTCAAAAGAGTTCACAATCTCTTCATAGGTTTGAGATTCACTTTCGACCAAGTAGATCAAAAAATATGGATTGTAGGATTTTTTGTCCTAACCCTCTTGTTACGTCTAGGTTCAACCATAACCTCATGTTCATGTTCTTGTTCTTGACTATCTTCATTCATAGTCTCATAAGTTCGTTTAGACGAACTTGATTTCCCTTGAGATATTTACATGAAAATACATGTTCAAAAAATGATGCATTCCTTGATTTCATTATCAAGTTCTTGTGTATGTATAGGATCTTTAACTCATGCACAAGAAAACGATTAGCACTATTGTTATGTGCGTATCCAATGAAAATAGAATCTATCATTTTTGGACCTATCTTTACCTTTTTAGGTGTAGGTACGACTACTTTAGCAAGATACCCTCACACTAGCTATCATTTATAGAAATGTACCCTTCCTTTAAATAATTCAAACAACATTTTTTGTGCCTTTTTTCAGGGAACCTTATATAAAAAGTAGTTGGCCGATAAAATGGGTTCTCCTCACAAGTTCTGAGGTTACCCTGAACTTCAGAACATTGCATTCATAATTTCTTTTAAGGTACTATTCTTTTGCTTAGCTACTCCATTTTACTAAGACAAATAAGGGATTGTGATTTCATGTATGATTCCTTGTTGTGCATAAAACTCATCAAATGGTGCTTCATACTCACCATTGCGTTCACTTTGTAGTATCTTGATTTTCCTATTAAGTTGATTATAAACTTCAGCTTTATAGCAGATAAATTTCTCTATAACTTCATCCTTATTTTTAAGCAAATATACATAGCAGTACTTCGTGCTATCATCAACAAAAGTAATAAAATACTTATTGCTACCTTTTGTTTGAACAAACTTTAAATCACATAGATCACTATGGATTAAGTCAAGAGGTTTTGTGTTTCTTTTAATTGAATGGAACAATGACCTAGTCATTTTCTCCTTAACACAAGTCTCACACTTATGTTTTGAATCTATTTCGAATGTAGGTATATGTTCTATGTTAATTAATCTACACAATATATCATAATTAATGTGACCTAGTCCAACATGCTACAAGTTGGAAGACTTAAGAAAATAAGCAAAAGAATTAACTTTATTAATATTCTTAGATTTTATAGTCATTACATTGAGCTTGAACAGCCCATCAAATACATACCCTTTTCCCACAAATATCTCATTTTTGGTCAAAACGACCTTATTAGATTCAAACACCATCTGGAAGCCATGCTTGTTCAACAATGAGCCTGAAACAAGAATCTTAGGGATGTCTAGCACATAAAGCACATCTTCAATAGAATGGCTAATGCAATAGAATTTCCCATGAAGATCTTCTCTCCATCCTTCAATGATTTAAGAGTCATGAATAGCTCCTTGTTTGAGCATACATGCATTGTTACACTAGTATCCATCCACCACTCTTTTGGGTTTGACCCGATCAGATTAACTTTAGAAATGACAATACACAGGTCGATATCATAAACATCCGGAGTGATGTCATCGACATATTTGTCACATGATTTCTGTTCCTCCTTACGAGCTTGCAATTAGAGGCTTTGTGTCCAAAACTTTGACACTTGTGACACTTCCCTTCGAACCCTTGCTTTTTGAAAGCACCAAGTTTAGGTCCCAACTTTGATCCTTTTCCATGCTTGTGCTTATTCATATTATTGTTCCTAGAGATTTGACCATACTTCATAATATTAGCCTTTAGCCGAGTAGGAGTGTACCCTCTATTTGTAGAAGCCCTATTATCTTCTTCAACTTTGAACCTAATGATCAAATCCATCAAGTTTAGCACCTTTTGCTTATGCTTGATGTAGGAATTGAATTCCCTTAATGAATAGGGTAGCTTCTCAATAATAACAGTTTCTTGGAAGGCCTCACTAAGAATTATCCCTTCATCATGAATCTCAATCAATATGTCTTGGACTTCTCTCACTTGACTGGTAACTAGCTTGGAATTCATCATCTAATACTCCATAAAGCATCCCAAAATAAATTTCTTGGCTTATTAATGTTCAAAAATAATAATTAACTATGAGAGTTCAAGATTAACAAGTCACTTTCAATGTGTTCAAGTCATGGAATTTTTAGATAATATTGAAGAGTGCTTATCCATCTCGGTTGTGGACTCTTTGGTATCTAAAGAAATTGAGAAATGTTGTTATGATGATTCTCTAAATTTTTTGTTGCAATGTGAATCAAATTATGAAGAGGAAGACGTGGAGCAATCAACTTGGCTATAAGCAGGTTCTAATACATAGAGGCTGAGAAATAAATTTGAGTACTTAGACTTATCATCTCAATATTTCAAGATTTTTAAGCCCTTAGTTGATGAGCAATCCGTCTTGAAGTCCATAAAAGACAATAAAAAGGAGATTGAGAAACAAGTAGTTGACCATCTCTCTAGATCGGAGCAAAAGGAAGAAAATCGGTTGTGATTAATGAAGATTTTTCCAATGAACAACTCTTGGTAATTTCTCAAGCTTAAGTGCCTTGGTATGTAGATTTTTTCAATTTCTTGGTTAGTGAATTGTTTCCACCTTATTTAAATTCCCAACAAAAAAATAAATTTTTTCACATTGTGAAGTTCTCCTATTGGGAGAGCCAATTTTATTCAAGCAGACCAAATGATTAGAAGGTATATTTCTAAAAATGAGATGGTGATTATCTTGAAACAATGTCATTCCTCACCTTATGGAGACCATTTTAGGGGAACTAGAACCACCTACAAAGTTTTACAATCTGGATTCTATTGGTCTTCCTTGCGCAAGGATGCTCATAATTTTGTTCTTCAATGTTATAAAGTCTATAAGTGTTGTCAATTTTCGTGAACAAAATATTTGATTGTAATATAGTTTCTAGGCTCATTATTAAGTCTATCAAGCAAAACTAAAGAAACATGTACTCAAGTTCCAGGTAGTTGTGTTTCAGATATATATTTTACAACTATTACATCTAGTATTACATCATGCATTTATTAACATATGTTCACAACACTTGGAATTATTTATTAGAACAAAATTTATTGTTTATCAATCAAGTTTGAGATTTTCTATTTTAAAATACTTAATTGAAGTCGAGCTAACTTGTTAATTTACCATTTATTTCTTAACGTGCTTTAATATTTTTTCTGGGATGTGTTCTAAATTAACGGGCTTTGAATAATTAAGCTCAAATTAAATGTAACCCTACCTTGTTATATTATCACTTTTACAAATCTCAATTTTACCATATACACCGTACTGCTGAAAAATATTTAACATTGAATAGCATCACTCTCAGTAGAGCTCTTTAGCCGGAAACAATTACGAATAATACCGAGGACTGTGAGCATCGGTAAAGGAATCAAATAATTCCAAGCAGAGATAAAGTTAATCTTCTTAGGAGATCAGAACTATCGGCAAGTGAGTGCTTTTATATTAATCATTTGGTCAACCATGGGGCAGGAGAAATTAACTTTATTAGATCAAGATGTATTCGGCAAAAGGTTAAGTATTCAGAGTCATTCGTCAGCGCCGAGAAGGAACACATCGTAGTAAATTATACTTGTGTGTTTTTTTTTCGTGAAGTGCAATTCATAAACCCTTTTATATATTATTTGGTTATTTGATTCTCTCTTTATCAGATAATTTGCATCATATTTTCATGTTCATTTAACTTCGTATTTATTAAGTTCATTTATCCATACATCAAATGATCTTACGTGTGATCTTGATTATTACATTTGATTATTAGGATTAAAAGAAGTTATCTATTCTTGTTCTAGGATTTGCTAATTTATTTTTATTTAATTCATTATATATTTGGAATCTACTTGTTAGGATTATTCATTATTAATCCATCTATAAGACACACGAGCACTTTTGTCTATGTGCTAACTTTTTTGCAGGTTGTTCCGTGAACAGGTGTAGTAATTTGTGTGATTTAAATTTACTGAAACTTTAGTTCGGATCCGTATACCTCCATTTAGAGACTATAAAGATAGAGCAAAGACTCATAAATAAATTATATTTGGGGTTTTATCTGTTAAGAGTAGGGGTGGCAATTCGTGCGAGCTGAGCCAATTCGAACTGGCCCGAACAAACTCAGCTCGAAAACACGTGGTTCGAACACGGCACGAATTTTATTTGGGTTGATATACTGAGCTCGAACACTAATTGATAATTTTCGGGCAGGCCCGAACTGGCCTTGCATTGATGTAATGAGCAACAATAAAACAAACCACTTCATCTTTTAACATCCAACTCGCTCACAAAGCAAAAAGTAACAAGATTGTCATACATAAGATGCTGTCAGCGGACAATACTTAAAACTTTGTTCAATAATGTCATTCAAACCAACACAACTTCTTGGTAGCTTCTACATACACACGTTCTCAAATCTAAAAATACATAAATAAACTATGAAGTTGATGTGCAACAAATTTGGCTGATATCTAGCATGAGAAGAAGCATCAGTTGGAGCAAATATTAGTCCAACAGAGGTACCAACAACATTCTCGTCCACTCCACTACGAAGTTGGAGACAGTGTAATAACAAACAGTGAGGGCAAATAATAAAGTTTTTAGCTGATAATGATTTAGGCCGAACTTTAAGGTCAGTTACTCTATGAACTTTTATAATTTAAATGTGATCGCTTTCTTAGGTTATAGCTAGGGATAAAAATGCAAACTCAATGACTGATAAATTCTTATACTTAACAAAGTGTGCTTACTTGCAGGAGAAAAATGTCTTCATTCATAATCATATCATCTTGATAGTGTCCCATATTCTCGAGCTTAATGACCTATAGAAACTGTAATCAAATAGCCAATAATTAAAAGTAATAAGTACAAGAATGCTCAAACTCAAACAAATAAATAAAGAATAGAAAAAGCACTAATATATGGGCATAAAAGATTCTTTCCACTATTGATTATAACATAGATAAGGATAAGTTTTATCAGCGGCTAAGTTAAATGGTTAACATCTTACCTCTTCATGCTCAATTGTTTGAGCCAGTGGAAGAAGAACTTGGCCCCCAAAGCTTCCAGCTCGAGAACCTGGCAAGCTACAAGGACCAACTTTAATAGCAGCAGCAGAATAAGCATCAATACTGCTATCTGCCCACTCAAACTGGTGTTCGCGCAGGAATCTCAGAAGTACTGCTGGAGGAACATTCTATAAGAAATAAACGAATTCACAAATCAGTGGAAGAACTTGTAGTAATAGTTCTCATTGATCACAATAAGCTTCAAGTAACATGACTGTCACACAAAATACATTTAATAAGCCTTACCTGCAGCAACATGGATGCTTTGGCACATAACACTGCATTGTTCATATTTGGGAGTCCGTTTGCAGTAAGATTTTCGCCAATTGTGTTGCTAGGAGATGAGTTCACAAGAAGGGTAACATCATCAATGCCATCGCTTTCTAGCATGGACCATCCTTCATCTGTAAACCCATTGACTGCATCATTAAAACCCCTGCACTAGTTAGGAAATTCTATTAGATGACCAATTACTGAGAGAGTCAACCATTCATTGCAATATAACTATAAGGCAATACAAACACACTTTTTCAATTTCTGACTAAGAGCATGTAGCATGTAGAGCTGAAGGTCTTCTCTCCCAACCAGTAGCATTTGGTTGTGAAACTTCTTGAGATATTTGTCTTAAATGGCGTAAAGCCTGTTAAGATGTCTCCATTTTAGAGCATTATAACTTTTAGTCCTAAGAGATACAAGCAATAAGAGAAAGCAATAGCAGAGCAATCCTTGGAAAGAAAGGATCTTACTGCTATAGTTGTTCTCTGAGTAAGCAGAGTCGAAGACTCATAAAGTGGGTGCAGGACTTCTGGAACACTCCAAGGCTAATTTAAGTAATCTTTTGTGAGTATTGCAATAACAAGAAGAAACACTAACACGCATACTTGTGCTTCATCTGATTTTCAATTTGCCACATCAAAGAATCATAGACAAAGCTAACTTCTAGTGTTCAGTTGAGATTTTTTGAAAGCTTATGCAGGAAGTTACCTTAAACCTTTCAACTCTTTGTCCATATTTGCAAGTATGAGCTGGGCAAAGAATACCTTGCAGACACATGGGAACTTTGTTTACAACAAAAGTAATAATAAATAGATAAAATAAGTTGGTAGCCTAGTTTTGTTCCGGAATATCATTCCCCAACATCTGCAAAAAAAGTCACTAATAATATAATTATTACAGACAAATATTATTCATAAATAAGATGAGATAATTAAATGAAATAATCAATGTACAAAGAACAACCTACACTTGTTGCACTAAAGTATAGCTCCTATAAATCTTTGAGTGCGTTCTTCGTCTTTATTGCAATATAACTCTATAATTAGAACTACTACTTCTCCTATGGAAAAATCCTTACATAATTTACACTTATAGAAAAAGCAACTCATTTCTACTCATTTTCACATTTCATCCAAATCCAAACATACATTATATTGAAAGAGAAATTAACTTAGATAATAATTATTCCAGACACACACATAATTATAAGTGATTATAAATTAACAATGTTTAGAGCAGAAGCATCTACGGCAAAAACTCATGCAGTTATTGTCCTAGCTACATGGTCCTTTGAATTTATGACTTGCACTCTCGCAAGTCCTTGCCTCTGCTCCCATTTCTGCCCATTTTCACATTTATATTTATATAAACACTTTGTATTAGAACAATTTATTATAAGTTATACTTCAAAAATCAAATATCAATACCTCAAGTTATCACCTTAATTCCTAGTATCATTGTTATTAGAATTTTGAGTGACAACTTCAATAGTTACTTCACTTGTGATATCTTCACAAAGTTCCTCACATGACTCTTTTTCTACACATAAATACAAAAAGAGTTGATGTTAATGATAAGAAAATCTGCAACATATAATAAAATTAATAAAGTTACCTTTGTCACCAAATAACCAATCTTTGGTGCAAACAATTGCCTCAACTGTACTATGCAAGAATTGGGTACGATATTGATCAAGAACTCTTCCCCCAACACTAAAAGCAGTTTCGGAAGCAACCGTAGTAACAGGAATACTTAAGATATCATGTGCCATTCTAGCAACAATAGGATATCGATACTGGTATGACTTCCAATGGGCAAGAACATCAAAATTTAAATTTTGTTTCAAATTTAGTTTCGGTTCCTCCAAGTATAATTCCAGTTCATTTTTAGATGGAATTGAACTCTTATCAAATGTACTAAATTCCTACAAAATAATAAAAGTAAATTAATTAATACAAATGTTGCAGGTAAAAATTAGCCAAAATGAAAAGAATTAATAATTTTACCTCAACTACAATACACATCAACCTATTAGGAATTACACCAACATTTGATGAGCCCACATTTATGTTTGTGTTTGTAGGAACTTGAGAAAGAGCAGAATCACTACTGTCGGAATATTCACTAAACAATTGAAACAACTTTGTCTTGAGATTTTGGTATGCATTAGAATTAGAATGTCCATATATTTGTTTATAGATAAAATCTACAAATTGAAGCTTATAGCGTGGATCAAAAATCGCTGCCATGGACAAAATAATGCTAAATTCCGACCAATATTTCTCAAATTTTGGAAGCATCTGTGCAGCCATTTTTCTTATGTACTCATTACTGTCACTTATCTTCGACTTCAAAACCACATAATAATTAGTCACTTGAGGAAAATATAAATTTGCAGTTGGGTATTTTATTCCTGAAAAAACATTGGTGACACTGTAAAACAAAGAGAGAAATCCACAAATATTTTCAACCTTTTTCCATTCATTCCTTGTAGGACAATGCTTATAACATTCATCAACAAAAGCCATGTGCTCAAATGCTTTGCGGTAAAATAAAGCACTCTCAAGCATGTGGTAAGTAGAATTCCACCTTGTAAGAACATCTTGTCTTAAACCTTTATTAGTCTTTAAGGTAGAGTTTATATCCATTTGAACACAATTTAACCACTTTTGCTTTCGTGCACTTGACCCTTTTACAAACTTAATACTATCACGAATTTTTCCAACTACAACATCAATATTTTTTAATCCATCTTGAACCACTAGATTAATGATATGCGCACCATAACGGAGATGAAAAAACTCCCCCTTACCCATGAGTGCATCATTATCATTCAAGTGTTTAATCAACTTATCAACACAACTATCATGGATGAAGCATTATCCAATGTCAAGCCAAATAACTTCTTCTCAATGCCCCACTCACAACACATATCATAGATCTTTTTACTAAGTGTTTTGCCGTTGTGTGGAGGAGGCATGAAAGAAATTCAAAATTCTCTTCTGCAAGATCCAATCCTTATTAATGAAATGACAAGTTAGAGATATATAACCATCAGTTGTAATAGAAGTCCAACAGTCAGATGTGAGATTGATCTTACTAGAACTTTGGGATATCATATGTTTCGTTCTTAACTTCTTCCTATTATACATCTTAATAGCATCCATTTTTACTGTATTTCTTGACACTATGTGAATTCCTAGATGCAAATAGTCAATAAGTGTTCTAATCCCATCATATTCCACAAATTGAAATGACAAGTCATGCAAAATAATAACCTGTACTCATAATTCTCTAAACCTTTCAGGTTCAAATTCACGATGACATGAAACAACATTACTATTTTTCTCAATAATCATTTGACCAACATCGCGGGTCTTTTTCATAACACACCTATTATAGTGGCGACCTAAAGTACCTGTTCCATTTTCAGACTTGGATTGGTAGATATGACCACAATAATTGCACTTCGCTTTTTTAATTTTATCTGGACCCAAAGGCAACTCATCGAAGTGATTCCATACCCATGACCTTTTTCCCATCGTCTTTTGCTTCTTTGCTTTTGGAATTGTACTATCATTATCGGTTGCGTCCTCTATTGTAATAGGTATCTCTATTGTAGTAGGTGTTTCATCTATGTCCTCCATGTTCATATTAACCTTCTTGAAAAAATTACTATTATTAAAGTTCTATAAAAAACTAACTTCATTACCTATTTACAATTTCACATACTTTTTAAATTAAAATTTTAATAATACTGAAAAAATAATTTTACCTCTGAAGAAGCTGCCATATTAGCTTGATGGTTAAGAGAGTCAATAAATTCAGTAAAATTTAAAAACAGAATTTGTATATCTATTCTAGAAAGGACCTACGTGAGAGATTTTCCTTCAAAAAATGTAGGTGGAGCAACAGCAGTATAGATGCAGAAGGCAATGTGAATCTAGATGCAGAAGGCAGTAGGATTAAGACATCGCCCACATCTTATTGCAGCAACAGACCTATTAATGAAAAAACAAAAGATACATAATGCAGATGCTTATGCTTACCATATAAAATAGGAAAAACCGATCAAACTTAAAAGCACTATCAATTCTACAAGACAAATAAAAGGGAGCATTTATAATTTTATATTGAAAGCATAACTACTAACTCAAATAAGGAACTTATTTGTATAAATAAACAATATTCATTTCAAAATTGTCAAAAACAAGCTAAAGGAATCTTTCATATATACCATATTAAATGATAAATGATAATTCATCAAGAGGTTACCTAAATAAATATTTTTGGTCGAAGTCTCAAATTTTCACAATAGGCAATTTTAGACCTTTCTAAAAAAAAAAAAAGAGAGATTGAATAACTGCGAGGACGGTACCACAAGTCCACAACACATAGGATCCAGGAACTCCAGATATGAAACAAATAACTGCAAGGAACCAGATTTTCACCCCTACAACCAATAATATAAAACAATCAACATAAAAAAAAAATTATATACTAGATAATGTATGAGAACATTGCCTATGCCCAAATAAAAAAAAAAAAAAAAAGGACATGGGAATTAGACTATGGGCACAGTTAGTTTAAAATGAATCAAAATATTAGAATATGTTTACTAGTGAGTTTTGGCTTGGGGCTTTTGAGTTTTGGCTGGTAGCGGCTTGATCCAAGAAAAGGCAAAGAGGAAGACGAAGAGCTGGAGCTGAATGAAGAGTGATTCTAGTGAAGAGAACTAGAGAAGCATAGAAGAGTAGAAGACTAACTGAGGAGAGGAGAAAAGGAAAATGTATGTTAATATTTAATATCAGTTCACTCACTTCAAATGTCTCGTCAGTCGAAGAGAAAGCGTACATGCTTTCTTTCTCAGTTTCTCTCCCGCCCCCCCTGTCCTTTTTTTTTTTTTTTTTTGAATTCGGGTTCAACGGGCTAGCCCGAACCTGGCTTGAAAATTTTCGTGTTATTTGGACTAGGCCATTTTGACCCAAATTTAATTCGTTTGTGTTCGTTTCGTGCTTTTTCGGTTCGTTTATTTGGGTTTTGACACGAATTGCCACCCCTAGTTAAGAGTAGTCTAAAACTTAACCTTATAATTGATTTTCATAGTGGATAGTTAGGTGGTCCAGTGGACCGGTGGTTTTTCTCTTAGGTCATTATTGTGGCATAGTTTGTTTTCACCTAAAAATATCGTGTGTTAATTTTTATTTTTACATCTTATTTTTACACATAATTACATATTTGGCTGGTGTGTTTAGGTTACATAATTAAAATTTATTAAGATTGAAAATAACCTATTCACTCTCCCTTTAGGTTTATTTGATCAGTAGTTTAGAACTTTCAATTGGTATAAAAGCCTACACTAGACACAATTAGTAATTCGATTCATAGGGACATGCATATAGATAAAATGAAAGAAGGTTGATCATTTATTAGACCACCGCTCTTTGATGTGTATAAATTACCTTTATTGGAAGGCTCGCATGCAAGCCTTTCTTAAACAAGATGAAAAAGTCTAGGATGCTATTTTCGATGGTTGGAAACCATCTTCGATTACAAAAGATGGTATAACGACTATAAAGAAAAAAAAGAGTTGACCTTTGAAGAAAGGACTCTGAGTAAGTCAAATCTAAAGGATCTAAAATCAATTTTTACTACAATTTCAATAGATGAATGCTTTCGTATATCCAACTGTGAGACTACCAAAAGTGCTTGGAATGCACTTGCATTAGCTCATGAGGGTCCTTCCTAAGTGAAGTAAACAAAATTGAGACTTTTCACAACTCAGTTTGAATCTTTCAAAATGAAAGAAAGTGAGACATTTAATAAATTTTATGCTAGATTCTGTGATATTATTAATGCTTGTTCAAATCTTGGAGAGAAAATTAATCACGAAAAACTAATCTGAAAACTCCTCAATGCTTTAAGTGAACCATTCAAGATGAAAATAACTGCAGTAAAAGAGAGTAAAAATGTTTAGCATTCAAAGTACTAAAAAGGAGGTCTTAGATAGTGTCAGTGATATGGATGCGGAGGAGCTGCTACTACTTGGCAAAAGACTCAAGAAATTCCTTAGCAAAAGAAAAAAAATAAAACCCCCAAGTTCTAAAGGGAAGAAAACTATTCTCACTAGTTCTCAATGTTATACATGTGGTGGTTTTGGTCATTTTGCAGTTGAGTATGAAAATAAGAAGAAAAATGGAAAAATACTTAATGACTCATAAAGTAACAATGAAACTACTAGTAACTCAGATGATAGTGAGACCAACCTTCTTACACTTACTACAAGAACTGGTGAAAACTTAAGTTAGTGACTCAGAAGATGAGAGAGTTATTTTTTCTTCCCTTTTTGCTAAATTCAATGCTAGTAATTTTGACGAACTTTTCATGGACCTAATTAGCTCTAAGGAAAAAAAAGTTAAGTTGCTTGTAGAAGTAACTAGATTAAATAAATTAATCAAAACACATGAACTTAATTTTTCTATCTTAGAAAAAGAAAACGTTGAATTGCATAAACAAGTTAATGCATTGAATTTAAGTCTTATAAGAACTAACAGGAAAATAAGAAGAAGATGTAAGAACTTAATCATTCAAAGAAAACAATTAAGAGATTAACCATTGGAGCTGAACAATTAGACAAAATGTTAAGCATTGGTAAGTCATATGGTGATACACGTGGACTTGAATTCTTAGATGAAAGTTCTATACCTTCAACCTTAAAGACTACATTTGTAAGGCCTTATAACTCTAACCTTACTTTTACAAATATTGTACAACATTACATCTATAGCTACTAAAACTATTAAATTTGTGCTTTGCCTTGAAGGAAAGCTGAGGAATTCATCCTCGATCTTTATTAGTGGGAAGCTAAGAAGCTGGTCTTGAGCTTCACTATTAGGAAGCTGAGAGGCTGGCCTTGAGCTTGGCCTTAAAAAGTGAAGTGGAGAGATCCCTATAATGGACTAAAGCATGTTCAAGACCCTTTGTTTAGATTCTAAGTGTTGTGCGTTTGCACTTAGTCGCTTATCGAGTCTACAAATCAATGTTAGCTTTATGTTGTTTGTTTACTCTATGGGTAGGAGTTCATAAGCCACCTTCAAGTTAGAGCTTCATGGAAGCTGTGTTTTGTTTAGGTCTAAGAATCATTGGGTTGTCTCACTCTATAACCCCTAGCCCAAGCGATCCTGCTACCATGGGCAGTCATTTAATTAGCAAGTAGGGTCCATTGGTTGGAGGACTTGGTCCTTTCTTGATCAACTATTGAAGCGTGGCTTCTTCATTGACTTACTAGTGCAGGTGTGTTGTTGGTCATATTTTGCACAAGCTGCTTGTGTTATGCTTGATGAACTATATGAAGATGCTGAATTAGCATCAATGAGTTAGGTGTGGCCTATTGGAGTTCGTTGGAGCTCTTTAGATAAGGTGTAGAGCTTTGTTCTGCTTTGAAAATTACTTTAATTCTCTGTTCCCTTTGTTGCCCTTTTTGAAATTATGTTTTTTGAGATGTTAGCTTCGAGAGAAGCTAGTTATAGTTATAGAAGGTATTTTTGTTTAGTTTAGACATTATTTTGTTAAGCTTTGTTCTATTTTAAATAGATAAAGAGTGCAAACAATGTTCGGTTAATTGATTCGAACAACCTTATTACAAAAAACTAATGATAATAATTGGAAAAGCCTAAAACTTGTATATATAGGTAGAGGGAGCAAGTCTGCTCAATCCACTTGCTGCTTATTTAGATATACGACTTTGAGAGCTATGATCTAGCATTCTCTTATAGAAGCTGGTTCTCCTCGGTGCTCTTTGATCCCATTTTCATTGAGGTATCATAGAAGCTGATGATGCGTTGATGAGTTGAAGGTACTGTTCTGAGTTCATGAAAACAAGACCTTCCTAGCAGTGCATTCAGGGGCGGAGCCAAGATTTTATAATAGGGGGGCTGAAGCAGTGGAGCTGGACTCCAGCACGCAAGCCCATCGCACAATGCTCGAACCTCAAACCCATTCTTCAACAGTTTTATCATATACTTTTTTTGTTATTGATACTAGGAACATCCTAGAGTAAATTCTACATACCACCAAACATTTGTATTTAAATGCAAATAGAACTGGAGCAGGCGAGCAACGACGGAGGTGTAGACAAAAAAATTTCCAGAAAAAGTCCCGTCTAATCCCTGAATAGATCCGCCCCTAGAAGTCAATATAATCTCCCATCAAATTATCCAGATTAACATCAAACAACTTTCAGATAGTAGCACACGATAATCAGAAGGATAATAATTATTTAATCAACTTTCAGACATTGTTAAACAATGTCTATCAAAAGAAAGGGGAAAGCCGGACAGTTAACCACAAAGAAAAAGAAAAAGTTTGCAAAATGTTTACTTCTAATAACATTCAAAATATTCAAATAACTATTCCATTTCCCAATATTTAAAATAATAATAATCATAATAATAAATTAAAAGAGCCACAAACCTTGTAAAAGTAATAAGTCCTTCACTGAGCCCTATCACAGAATGCTTTGTAGAAAGGGGCAAATCGGCCGGATAGAAAAACAAAATCTTGTCAATCTCTTGACCATCTTGTTGTCCCCTCCTTAAATCAAATATGCACAATTTTACACCATCACCAGTTGCAGCAGAAGACAATCCCATAATTTCAATGTCTTCCAACTCATATAACTTCAACTAGAAAATCAGAGTATCAAACACCACAACACGACAATGCAAACATCTCGTCAGGACAACTCAAGTTAGTCGGATTGTCAAAATCACAAACAAGTTTGCATAAGATAACAACAAGTTCGTCTCGAAATGAAACTCAATTTAACAAAACAAGGAGAGAACCAAATATTAGCATCTCCTTTTTCTTTTCTTTTCTTTTTTAATATAAAAGCACTACGACTGACAGTAGTTCCAGGTATTACAAAACCACAAATTCAACAATTAAAGAAATTATAAAATATGATAAATTTCAACTGATTTTCTCGGTAACCAAACAAGGGCTGAGATTAATATGTCTTACTTGTTTGGATCGTTTTCAGCTTCCTTCTCCAGATTCGATCTTGGCTTGCAAATATAACACAGTGCTTTATCTTAGCAACAATGCCGAGGAAGGAGTACCGAGACGATACCGTAAAATCGTCGTCTTCTGGAGATGTTGTAGAGGAGATTAATCTGAAAACTGATGGATTTTGAGGAGAAAAAAGCGAGGGTTTTGGATTTCTTACAGCAGATAGTAAACCTAAGAACAAGCTCTGTGAAATAATTGTGCGAGAAATATAATGGTAACCCAATTTGCAGACGGAAGAAGCTAGAACTGGAGCAGGCGAGCAGCGACGGAGGTGCAGACAAAAAAATTTCTAGAAAATCTGGCCGGGGCTGCAGCCCCGTCCAACCCCTGAGTAGATCCGCCCCTGAGTGCATTGTAAGGCAAATAAGTGTCTAGGATGATAAATGTACTTTGTAGTGTCTTTCCTTCAACAATACTTATTGGTAGCTTGATGATGACATAAGTGACTGTAGTAGAGCCATTGAACCCAGGGGCGGATCTACTCAGGGGTTGGACGGGGCTGCAGCCCCGGCCAGATTTTCTAGAAATTTTTTTGTCTGCACCTCCGTCGCTGCTCGCCTGCTCCAGTTCTAGCTTCTTCCGTCTGCAAATTGGGTTACCATTATATTTCTCGCACAATTATTTCACAGAGCTTGTTCTTAGGTTTACTATCTGCTGTAAGAAATCCAAAACCCTCGCTTTTTTCTCCTCAAAATTCATCAGTTTTCAGATTAATCTCCTCTACAACATCTCCAGAAGACGACGATTTTACGGTATCGTCTCGGTACTCCTTCCTCGGCATTGTTGCTAAGATAAAGCACTGTGTTATATCTGCAAGCCAAGATCGAATCTGGAGAAGGAAGCTGAAAACGATCCAAACAAGTAAGACATATTAATCTCAGCCCTTGTTTGGTTACCGAGAAAATCAGTTGAAATTTATCATATTTTATAATTTCTTTAATTGTTGAATTTGTGGTTTTGTAATACCTGGAACTACTGTCAGTCGTAGTGCTTTTATATTAAAAAAGAAAAGAAAAGAAAAAGGAGATGCTAATATTTGGTTCTCTCCTTGTTTTGTTAAATTGAGTTTCATTTCGAGACGAACTTGTTGTTATCTTATGCAAACTTGTTTGTGATTTTGACAATCCGACTAACTTGAGTTGTCCTGACGAGATGTTTGCATTGTCGTGTTGTGGTGTTTGATACTCTGATTTTCTAGTTGAAGTTATATGAGTTGGAAGACATTGAAATTATGGGATTGTCTTCTGCTGCAACTGGTGATGGTGTAAAATTGTGCATATTTGATTTAAGGAGGGGACAACAAGATGGTCAAGAGATTGACAAGATTTTGTTTTTCTATCCGGCCGATTTGCCCCTTTCTACAAAGCATTCTGTGATAGGGCTCAGTGAAGAACTTATTACTTTTACAAGGTTTGTGGCTCTTTTAATTTATTATTATGATTATTATTATTTTAAATATTGGGAAATGGAATAGTTATTTGAATATTTTGAATGTTATTAGAAGTAAACATTTTGCAAACTTTTTCTTTTTCTTTGTGGTTAACTGTCCGGCTTTCCCCTTTCTTTTGATAGACATTGTTTAACAATGTCTGAAAGTTGATTAAATAATTATTATCCTTCTGATTATCGTGTGCTACTATCTGAAAGTTGTTTGATGTTAATCTGGATAATTTGATGGGAGATTATATTGACTTCTAGGGGCGGATCTATTCAGGGATTAGACGGGACTTTTTCTGGAAATTTTTTTGTCTACACCTCCGTCGTTGCTCGCCTACTCCAGTTCTATTTGCATTTAAATACAAATGTTTGGTGGTATGTAGAATTTACTCTAGGATGTTCCTAGTATCAATAACAAAAAAAGTATATGATAAAACTGTTGAAGAATGGGTTTGAGGTTCGAGCATTGTGCGATGGGCTTGCGTGCTGGAGTCCAGCTCCACTGCTTCAACCCCCCCTATTATAAAATCTTGGCTCCGCCCCTGATTGAACCCTACCACTGAACCATTCCTAAAACTTTTTTGTAAATCTTCACCCCAAAACCATCTTCAAAGCACCCATTTTCAAATGGTTGAGCATTTTTTTCTATATTATAACCATCCCAAAATTCATTTATTATTGTAGTGACATAAAGAACTCTTTGAATGTTCTTGAGTTTTTCCGCTAGCTCAAATCGATAAAACACCATAATTCTTCCCATGATTGCGTCAGAAGTTGAAGCCGATTTCTATATTTACGTTATTGACTCATCGACCTACAATTCACTAAAAAATCACTTCAAAAAGAACGACATAGGAGGTTTCGTATCCACTCCAATACTTATATCAATTTCTATTGAAAAAGCTAAAATAATAAAAAATTTGACTCGTAAGCTTATGTGTACCTTTTGAATTAGAGTGAACCTATCTATAGGTTTTTTCACCGATGAAATTATCATATATAACTCATATTCATTAATTAATCTTATAATTTAAATATTAAATTAATTAATATAAATTATTTAATATATTAAAAGTCTTTTAACTATATCTATTTGACTTTTTAAATATAATGTAAATCAATCAAATGAAGCCATTGATGATTTTTACATCTAACAAAACCACAATTACCCATATTATATTCTGATTTAATAATAATAATATTATTATTATGATAATATTAATAATAATATGAATAATCTATATTTATACTATATATAAAAATCTGAATCATATCTAAAATATTTTTAGACAAAATTATCATTATATTTTAAACTATTGATATTAGTTGTACTTTTAGTATCACTTACCACATTAAATAAGAATTTTAAACATGATAACTGAATAATGATAAATCTAATAAAGATTATAATCATATGATAATTATAACATCTAATATAGACTTTAATCATATCATGACTACCACATTTAAAAAAACTCTAAATATTATTTTACTTTAACAATTAATTTAAAAAATAAGAAAAATAATTTTGTATTTATTTAAAATATATAGTGAAAATTAAGTAAAGAAAAAAAATTAAAATAATAATAATATAAATCATCATTATAAAAGAGCAACAAAGGATATATATCACTTTCGACAGCGAATTCACCAAAAATGCAAAATATGATTGCAGTAGTAAAACATAAAGCATGCTTAAGAAACAAAAGAATTATCTATATAAACCCACCTTCCAGCACCAAAGATAAGAGTCGGAGGCATCCTTCAGGACATCAGCAATGCCATTGGGCACGCCGTACAACATCCTCTGCCCAACAAGCAGCACAGTGTTGTTTTATGGCAAAGTCAAATTCCAAAAATCTCCATGTTCCTTTAACTCATCTGTTGAACAAGTTTCAACAAAGAAAGACCACTCTCCTCCATCAACGCTATGGTATTTGGTACCAAGGCCCTTGCAAATGTAGGCCTTACAGATAAAGTGTCTCACGTAAGTAAACCTTACATAAAATATGCTTGTATTACTGGACTTGTATAGCTGATGTCTAAGTGATATACTTGTATCATGAGTTACTTAGGTACTCATGGTGGGAGAAGGCACGAACGAATCTTGGTGTGGTGAGGACTAATTGTTGAGAAGTATAAGATCTATATCAATTTGTCCTTGAGATCAATAAGAAATCAGAAGGTGTTTGTTGAAAATTTCTTAACAATTGGTAGTAGAGCTTGGGCCGAGGAGATCAAGAAGCCATATTGATGTTAGGGAGTAATCTAACTGCAAGAAGAAGAAGTATAAGATCAATGAAATTGGAGATCTAAAAATTAGATGGTAGTGGAGATTTCGAAATTTGGTGCAAGAAGATGAAAGTTGTTCTTGTACAACAAAAGGTATCCATGGCATTGAATCAAACACCAAAGTTTCCAGCTGATACATCGGCCACCAAGAAAATTGAGATTCTTGAAACTGCATTTACAAGTATTATTCTTAACCTATCAGACTCTGTGATTAGACAAGTGAATGATGAGACTAGGCATATGGTTTGTAAACTAAGCTTGACAGCTTATTCTTGAGGAAGACACTGCCAAACAAGCTCTTCTTGAAGAAAAAATTGTTTGGATTTAACATGGACCCTTCAATAGCCTTGGAACTCAATCTTGATGAATTCAAGAAAGTGACTATGGAGCTGGATAACATTGGTAAAACTATTAGTGAGGAAAATCAGGCAGTAATACTTCTTAATTGCCTTCCTGAATCCTTTGACACCATATGAGATGCCATAGAGTATGGAAGAGACAGGCAGACAACCTATCCCTGGATTTTGTTGTAGCAGCCCTAAGGTCTAAAGAGCTGGATATAAAATCAGGGAATAAAACAATGTTTGGAGGTGGTGATGCTATGTCGTTAAGGGGAAGGAGCGAGAAGAGGGAGTTCAAGAACTCAAAGTCACAATCAAGATCCATGTCTAGGAATAAGAAAGTCCACAAGGACTTCATTTGTGCAGGTGCAGAAGCTTCTGTTGTGCAAGTGAAAGTGTTGATGCACTTACTGTAAGTGATTAGCACTCTTGTGAAGAGTGAATTCTTGACTCTGGGTGTTCGTACCATGTGACTTCCCACAGTAGTTGGTTTAATGATTATCATCCATTTTGCAATGGAGTTGTGAACATGGGGAATGAACAACAGTGCAAGGTGAATGTCATAGGCTCTGTGGAGATAAAGTTCAAAGATGGTGCAAGAACTGCATTTCAGGAGGTAAGGAACCAATGCTCAAAAGAAATTTAATTTCCCTTGGGATGCTTGCTAATGAGGGCTTTCAATTGAAAGGGTATGGCCAAAAATTGAAAGTGACTACGGGTTCGATGATAGTTTTTAGAGGTGAAAAGATAAATGGGATTTATTTCATGAAGGAGAGACCAATGGCTGCAATAGTTAATGAAGAAATTCAAAGTACTGAATTGTGGCATAAAAGGTTGTCACACATTACTTAGAGGGGGTCTTCAAGAACTGCATAAGAAAGGGCTGTTGGGACAGTTAAGCACTGTGAATTTACTTTTCTATGAACACTGCACACTTGGGAAGTCCAAAAGAGTCAAGTTTGAAGTGAGACAGCATCCAATGAAAATTTGACCTACATACACTCTGATATATGATCTTTAAGTGGTTAAGGTATTTTGTGACTTCATAGATTACAGCACCAGGAAAACTTGGATGTACTCACTAAAATCCAAATATCAAATCTTTGAGCAGTTCAAATACTTAGTTGTTGAGTTCTTGAATCAATTTCATAACAAAAAACGCTACAACAGCATTGACATTATTCCCACTAAACTCCAAATCCAAAACAACTTTCTGATTCATCACCTCTTTATAATACTCAAACAACCCATCAAGTCCTCCATTTTACATTTTTTTATTTATTTAAATTAGCTCTCTTTAGCTTATCTTTTTTCCATTCTCTTAACCATTAATCTTTGGTCAATTCAGGTGGATGCGACTGCCATTATTTTGGCACCAAAAATACTGATTCAAATAAAACTCAAAATAGAGGTGAATATTATAAAATGAAATCCTCTCACCTCTCATTCCAAAAATATTTGCTCTTGCAACTCATATTTAATGATAAATAAACATTTGCTATAAATTTATATAATTTTTTTAAAAAAAATTTTTTTGACAAATATTTAATAACAAATTGCTAATATTATTAATTAATAAAAATATGTATATATTAATAATATTTTAATAAATATATTTTTCAGTATACTATTAGTATAAGTATATTTATAACAAAAATATATTTAACAGATAATTATATTAATTTATCACAAATGTTTAATTGTCAATAAATATGTGTTATAAAAATAAAATATTTTTTCTCACTAAATCTGTATTGCAAAAAAAAAAAAAAAAAAATTGTAGTAATCAAAACCAAATGTGGAACAAAAGCACAACTGAGAAGAAGATAGCAAACAAGACAAGAAGATAGCAAACAAGACAAAGAAACCACTTTATTTATCAAAAACAAAGGAGGAACCAGATTTTATGAGTTTTGCAAAAAGAATTTCACTTTTCCCGTTCAACAACACTTGTGGCGAATGGAAATGGGTCATATTCTGCGATTTTTTTGCTCGAAATTTAGCTTTCCAAAATTTGGAAAATTACAAAAGAAATAACAATATAAAATTTATAATAATAATAATAATACCTTAATAATATTGAACAAATTCAATTGAATCACTTTTATTATTTAATTAATTTAAATTATCATAGTTTAACTTGAATGACGGCAAATTGGATGCAATTTATCGTAAAATGATATGTCATAATTTTTTTAATAATAAAAATACATAAGTTGATTATATTGAATATAAAGAGTGATATTTTTATGACTACAAATTTAAAATTTGTTATTTTTATTATTTTTTCTATAAATTTTTGTTGTTTCATTTATTTTTATGAAGGTATATTATAGAAGAAAAAAAAAGAGTTAGGTGGAACAAGTATTGTACCATTACCATTAGGTTGTACACTATTTAGATCCAAGCCCATAATTTTTAAATAAATAGAGAAAATTTGAATAAATGGGACAGATCAACGGTGCACAATTAAAGGTGCATTCCCCTATCATGTATAAGATTTTTTTCATATTTTATTGCAAGTAATAATGTATCATTTTTTTTTTTCAAAAAGTGTTTAAGTTCTATTGTTTTAAAAAATATTTCTTTTTGCAAATGAAAGTCATATGATCCCTTGAACTTGGGCATGGGCTTAGTATTTTACGTATCAGTACTTATTTTGTTTGTGGAAACTCCTCACTCGTCTATCAGTAACAAAAAAAAACAAACCTAATTTGTGTTTATATCCCACCTTATTTTACAATCAGAAACCAAACATGGGAAGAAATAATGAATTTCACAAGAACCATTACTCACCCTTCGGTAATCATTGGTGATTTAAATGATGTGACATCTCAATATGAAAAATTACGTGGTCTTCCATTTTGGTTTAATCCTGAACTCATTCTACAAATTTACACATTATTTCCCTCTATCATTCTTATTCTAATATTCAAAATGATCAGATTTCAATTACCATCACACTGCTGGAATTCAGGCACACTGCTATAATTTTATCAATAAAAGGCGATTTTTTATTTTTGAAAGCATATAATTAATAACACTTAAAATAATCAAAGACGTTAGATAATAAAATGCATTTTTATTAATCACTTTCAATAATTGATATGTATTCAGCTCTGTGGGATATGCATTCATTGAAAGCCACTACCCTATATTATTCTACAAACAATGTAAGAATATAGTTGGAAAGGAAGTGGTCAAGAGGTATAACAATTTCTTGCAGCAGGAAAGATCGACCAGCCTTGGAATCAAACCTTCGTAACTTTGATCTCTAAAACTTCCTCTCCTACAGTATAACTAACTATAGGCCTATTAGTCTTTGCAAGGTTAATTATAAATTATTAGCTCCCATCACTGTACCAGTTGGCTTTTCTTCCTGGAAGATGGGTAGCTGAAAACACACTTATTGCCCAAATTAGGCCAAACAATCTCAAAGAATAGAAGAGGAAAAGAAGGGTTAATGGGTTTTAAATTGCACGTGAAAAAATCTTGTGAAATTTTCTTATGCATGTAATGAGAAGAAGCATGGGCTTTTCTGAAAAGGTTTGCAATCTGATTCACCAATGTATATCCACAGTTTCCTTCTCAATTTTATTAAATGGCTTTCCTCGTAGAAAGATTAAAAGAGGTAGACGGTTAAGACAGGGAGATCCTTTCTCTCCATATCTTTTGTTATTGGTTTTAGAATGTTTATCTAGACTTATCAAGAAAGTTGAGAATTCAAAATTGATTAATGAGATCAGAATATCAAGGAGAGCGTTGGCTGTATCTCATTTGTTATATGCTGCTTTTTCTTAGAGAGAATGAGAATGAGAATGAGAATGAGAAAGAAGCAAGGAATGTTAAAGAACTTTTGGGTGTCAGGACAAAGAATAAACTTTCACAAATATGCCGTACTGTTTTTGAAAAAACAACAAAAATCACACATTTTAAAACTTATAATAATAAAACTAGCATTTTTTGTTCAAACTTTTATTTTCACAATTAAAAATATAATTAATATATCATTTTTCTTTAAATACCCAACCAATTAGAATTGAACGATGATAATTTAGACCCGTTCAATATTTTATGTTAAAATTAAACGTTCAATATTATTAGAATACTAATTTTATTACTATAAATATTAGAAGTATTATTTTTGGTAATTACACTACTTTTTTTTCGAGTAATGTGAGGGGTAGTAAAAAGAGTCTTCTTTAAAATCTTACAAACAAGATTCAATTAGATTTTTTTTTGTTTAAAGAGAAATTTTATTGTTTAATATTTCATATGCAACATCAAAAGCTTATTTATATCGACATGAATTATACAAAAATAATTATATATATAGGCTAATATGTCAATTAATTTGAACAATTCAAATAACTCTTTTTTGATCCACTGTACATCAAACTAAGGGTGTCCAAAAATCGAATAAAATCGAAAAATCAAACCGAACTGAAACGGATGGTTTAATAAGTGAAACGGTCTTATTCGGTCCAATTTTTCAAAATTTTAAACCGAACTAAACGAAAAATTAAAATTATTATTAATATATATATCCCAATTAAAAGTATTTATCCTACAAAAGTGCAAATTAATCCCAATTATCCCCGAATTTTCCATCCGCAAACCTTGATGATCAAACAGGGCAAAGAGAAAGGAATAATATTTTGTATTTAAACGAATTTGTTTAAGGCTCCATTGCATATTAATTTCTACTATCAAATGTGCACTCTTGAAATGGAGTTGATAGAGAAACTTATACTATGCCAAATAAATCTTTTTTTTTTTTTTTAAATTTCAATCAATGCATCAAAAAATATAGAATCTACAAATAAAGTTCCAACCATGTAGCCAGACACTACCCTATAACCTATCACAAATAGGCCATAAGTTGCTTTAATTATGAATTTGGAAGTACAATTGAAATTTTCTTTTAGTATTCTAACAACATAATATTTTCTTCTTTCAAACACTTGTATATTATCAAACAATAAAAAATTTATGTTAGAGCTCCACAACACTCGCAGCATCAGAAAACTAGGATTATTAACCCAAATACTACAAACAACAATACCTAAACCAGTAGCACCTGCTCCTCCTTGATCAGGAATTCAACCTCAAGGTCTAGACTGTCCACGCCCTTAAACACAAACTCCATACTTGCAAGCATAGCGATGAAACCTCTTCCAAAACACTTGTCAGGTATCACTATCACACAACCAAACAAACCAAGCCACACCAATCAGAGAAGGACTTCAATAAAGAACGAGTCCAAAAAGCATAATAGCTTTCGGATAGCACAAGTCCAAAGAGCATAGCAACTCTTGGATAGTAAAAAACAAAAACAAGCAGAACCTCAATTGAATTCACAAATGCAAACTCAAATTAAGCCAAGAAAATCAAGTGCAAATTCACATCAATAGAAACAAAGCACTCACAGATAGGCTAATAGATCAATAGAAATTGAGGATTCAAGGATGAGAAAACAGGAAAGAGATCAGAGCAAGAACCTTAGCAACAAAGCACCACTTAAATCTTAGTCTAAAATTCACAAACTAAACACTATCGAGAGAAGCTTCAGATTTGTACCAGAGCTTGGAGATCGTCGGTCAACAAACAATGCTCACCTTCCTCACCGAGAGAGAAGCTTAATTCCCTTACGATGAAACTTAAGCTCTAAAACTCATCAATACAACACCAAAGCCAAAAGAATGTCAATCGCCGAACACTCGAATAAACCTCCAATGAAGCTAGTCCAAGCAGTTCGCAGTTTGTATTTGACTTTCGGCTGTTCGCAGTTCGCATTTCTTCTACAACTCTGCTTTAGACTCAATAGGAGAAGAAACAGAGCACAAACTAGAGATTATGAACATAGAAGCCGACCGGAGATGATGATTGAGTGTTAGAACTAAGCTATTAGGACGAAAACTAACTATACTTTTATACATTCAGCACTCTCCCATAGCTCTATATACCATGCAGGCTAAATACTCGCTTTAACACCATGTTAAAAATTGTTATATATCAACTCTTCCAAAAACTTAAGCTAAGTTGTTAGGAAGATGACCAACTATAATTTTATACATTCATTATTTTAATAAGATGATTAAACATATTAAAGGAAAGATGGATAGTTGGAAAAGATAAGCAGATTCAAGTTAGAAGGAGGATTGGGTTTTAGGATAATAGAATATTTTAACAAAGCAATGTTAGCTAAGGTAGCATGATTTTAATGTCACAATCTAACAAGGTTTGGGTGAAATTTTTTTGCTCAAAATATTTGTTGGAAGAGTCATTTCATGATAGTTCAGGAAAGAAATTGTGATTCTTTCATTTAAAAAGGGCTATTATCGAGGGACATATTAGAAAAAAGAGTTTGCTGGAAAATAGGTGATGGATCCAAAATTAACCTCTAGACAACCCCTGGATACTTGGATTACAACATCAGAAGTTACCAACAGAGGTGTTAAATAAAAGAACAAGTAATACTGATTTGCAAAATACTTATTCAATTACTGATCTGTGTACTTGGAATAGTCACTGGAGCTGAGACATATCAAAGCTTATTTGGGTTGGATATCACATATTTAATATCAGAGATCACACCTCCATCAATTGACAAGCATGATTAGTTGGTTTGGTTTGGTTCTGGAAAAGAATGTACACTTATCTTTATTTCTTCTTTACTGTATTTACCGATTTGCTTATTTCCATCATTTGTCTTCCTTTTAATTTCTGCAGTTTACCACTGATTTTGTGCAGTAATGGAGGATTTTAATTGTTAGGAAATTAGGATTGAAGCTAACACACAATCAAAGTAAAGTTGAGAGAATGAAGATAAAACGAACACAAGTATTTACGTGGTTCACCCAAAATAATTACAGGCTACTCCACGGCCAAAGGCCAGAAGGAATTCACTATACTGAAAGATTTACAACCTCTCTCTAAATACAAGGAGAGAACAAGATACCTCTCTCTCTTATACTAGGATAATACAATTAACCTCTCTCTCACAATGAGGAAAGAACTTTTCTAAGTGGAGAAGCTTGGAATGCTTAGGATGTTTGAGATTTTGGGATGATGGAAATGAGCAAATGAGCTCTCTATTTATAGAGAGAAAAATGTTACTATTTGGAGAGATGACACATGCGCTTAGCTCATCATTTTGATGATGCAAGCGCTTAGCTCATCGCTTTGATGATGCAAGCGCTTAGCCCATCCTTTGAAATTGCAATAATATTCCATCAATTAAGCCATCCCTCTTGACATTGTTTAAAAAGTTGAAAATGGCTTCACACTTGTCTTTCAATCTCCCACTTGAAGTCATCTTTCACGATTATCTCTTCCAACTAGCCTTTGCTTAAACCCTGCTGCTTACGTCTCTGTTAAGCCATACGAGGATCGACACCATACAAACTTGTCAGTGTTGATAGGTTTTGTCATTACATCTGCTAGGTTCTCTTTTGTGTGAATTTTTAACATATCCACACTTCCTTCTTCCACTACTTCTCGAACAAAATGATATTGTACTCCTATGTGCTTAGTTCTGGAATGAAATGCTGGATTCCTTGCAATGTGCAAGGCGCTCTGACTGTCACAATACACAAGAATCTTCTCTTGTTTGTGCCCGAGCTCCTCCATTAATCTTCTTATCCAGATTGCTTCCTTGCAAGCTTGTGTAGCTGCCATGTATTCTGCTTCTGTTGTAGATAATGTTACAACTGTTTGCAGTTTTGAAACCCAGCTTACAGCTCCACCTGCAAGTGTGAACACATAGCCAGTAGTGGACTTTCTTTTGTCGAGATCTCCTGCAAAATCTGAATCAACATATCCTTTGACAGTAAAATTTGATCCTCCATAACATAATGCAGCACTTGAGGTTCCTTTGATGTATCTAAGGATCCTCTTCACAGTGTTCCAATGCTCTCCACCAGGATTTGCCATAAATCGACTAACCGCTCCCACTGCTTGTGCAATGTCTGTTCTTGTACATATCATAGCGAACATCAAACTTCCCACTGCTGATGCAAACGGTACTCGAGACATATCCCTCCTCTCTGCTTCATTGCTAGGAGACATACTTGAGGATAACTTAAAATTAACAGGAAGTGGGGTAGATATTGGCTTACAATCTTGCATGTTGAAGCGTCGCAAGATCTTATTAAAGTAGTTCTTTTGAGAAAGCCAAATCTTCCTGTTATTTTTGTCTCGGTGAATTTGTATCCCTAGAATCTTGTTTGCTGGTCCCAAGTCCTTCATATCAAACTCCCTAGCCAATTGAGCCTTTAATTCTTGGATTTGATATTTGTTGGGTCCTGCTACCAACATGTCGTCCATATACAACAACAAGATAATAAAGTCATTATCACCATCAAACCTTTTGTAGTATGTACAATGGTCTGAACTAAGTCTGTTGTATCCAAGGCTAATAATGAAGGAATCAAATCTCTTATACCAACACCTCGGCGCCTGTTTGAGACCGTACAGAGATTTGTTCAACCTGCAAACCAAGTCCTTCTTGCCTGTTTCAACAAAACCTCTTGGTTGAAGCATATAAATTTCTTCTTCAAGTTCTCCATGAAGAAATGCAGTTTTTACATCCAACTGCTCTAAATGTAAGTCAAACGTTGCACACATTGCCAAGACTACTCTGACTGTTGTAAGTCGTACTACTGGGGAAAATATTTCATTGAAATCAATACCTTCTTTCTGAGCGTATCCTTTTACCACCAATCTTGCACGATACCGTTCCACTTGATCATTGCTATCTCGCTTGATCTTGTAGACCCATTTGTTACCAATGACATTTCTTCCATGTGGTAATGGTACTAGTTTCCAAGTCGTGTTCTTATGTAAAGCTTCAATTTCTTCCTGCATTACTGTCATCCACAGAGATGCATCTGAACTACTTGTAGCTTCATGGAAAGTTGATGGCTCTCCATCCTCCGTTAAAAGACAGTATGCAACATTACTTTTAGTAACATACTCCGAGTGCCAAGTTGGCGGCCTTCTTTCACGAGTTGACCGACGAACTTCTGGAGCCTCGGACTCAACTGGTTCTTGTACATCGTGTTGTGGTGCTGCTTCAGTAGAATCTTGAATTTCTTGTATTGAATTATTTTCCACCTGAACTATTGTAGTCTCTGAATTCTCATTTGATGTGCTATCGACTCCATCTTTTCTTTGTAATTGATCTTCTGCAAAGATCACATCCCTACTGATTATGAGCTTGTGGGTAGTGGGATCCCACAAGCGATACCCCCTGACACCATCAGCATATCCCAAGAAGATACACCTTCTAGATTTTGGATCCAACTTCGATCTTTCTTGGGCGTTGTACATTACGTACACAGGACATCCAAATGAATGTAAAGTAGAGTAATCTGCTGGCTTTCCAATCCACATCTCCATCAGTGTCTTTAACTCAATTGCCGTTGATGGCGACCGATTTACCACATAACATGCAGTTTTGGCTGCTTCTGCCCAAAAGGAGTTGGATTGACCTGCAGGCCTCAACATAGCTCTTATCTTTTCTGCAAGAGTTCTGTTCATCCGCTCTGCCACTCCATTTTGTTGAGGCGTGTATGTAACTGTGAACTGTCTTTTAATACCTTCTTGCTTACAAAGTGCAAGAAACTCGCCGTCTATATACTCTCTTCCATTATCTGTCCTTAAACACTTAATCTGCTTCCCAGATTCAAGTTCCACCTGCGCTTTAAAGTCTTTGAATACTTGAAAGACATCTGACTTTTTCTTGATTGGATATACCCAACACCTTCTAGAGTAATCATCAATGAATGACACTAGGTACTTTGCACCTCCTAGTGACATTTCTGGTGATTCCCATACATCAGAATGAATCAAGTCTAAAATGCCTTTACTCCTTGCATCAGATCTGCTAAACTTCAATCTATGCTGCTTACTTGTAACACAATGCTCACAGAAAGGTAGATTTACCGATTTGAGCCCTGGAAGCAACTTTCTGTCGGAGAGAATCTTCAAACCTCGTTCCGACATATGGCCTAATTTGAGATGCCACATCATCGTTGATTCTTCTCCCTTACTGCTTGACGCAACACATGCATCAGCTTCTTGTAGTGTTTCTCCCTTAAGCATGAATAGATTCGCTGCAATCTTTTCTGCTTTCAAAACCACAAGCGTACCTTTCATAATTTTCATGATCCCATTCTCTACATGGGTCCTGCATCCAAAACTGTCTATTTGCCCCAAAGATAGTAGATTCTTCCTTAAGCCCTTCACATGTCGTACCTCTTGAATAGTGCGAACTGTACCATCAAACATTTTTATTTTGATAGTACCAATACCAACAATTTCCAAAGCATGATCATCCCCCATGTGTACATAACCTCCTGAGATTGGTTCATATTTGTGGAACCATTCTTTTCGAGATGTCATGTGCCATGTTGCTCCTGAATCTATTAACCAGACGTCAGAAAACTGTTTTCTACCTTCAACTGCTGCTGTAGCCTCGCTGTATAAGACTTCACCATCATCAGGGGTACTTACTACATTCCCTTGAGCATTTGATGGCTCAGGGTCTTCATTCTTTCTTCTACTCCAACAATCCTTTTTGACGTGCCCTTTCTTGCCACAATTATAGCACTTGAAATTTTTCTTACTTCTTGATTTTGATCTACCATAATTTTGACTCCCACTAGAGCCACGTTCTGTTGATCTTCCTCTCATCACCGTCAAAGCTTCTGCTTGCTGCGAACTTACTTGTCTGTCTTCTTTGTTTTTACGCCGAGTTTCTTCTTCCAAAACAGCAGCTGTAATTTCATCAAAGATCAGATAGTCCGAAAGGATGTTGTTCGTCAGGTTGATGATGAGTTGATCATACGAGTCAGGTAGACTTTAAAGTAGAAGCTCCGCACGTTCAGCTGTCTCTATTTTGTAACCCATTGATGTAAGTTGCGAAAATAGAGTATTCAAGGTGTTGATATGGTCAGTTACCGATGTGGATTCTGCCATTCGAAGAGTGTAAAGTCTTCTTTTTAAAAAGATCTTGTTGTGAAGTGACTTGGCCTCGTACAGTCTTGTTAGAGTATCCCAAATCTCCTTTGCTGTCTTCTTTTCTGCCACACTGGATAAAACTCCATCGGCTAGTGCTAAGTGTAGATCAGCAATTGCATTGCCATCCTTTTCATTCCATTTTTGATCATCAATGATCTCAGCTGGCCTTTCTCCAATTGCTTCCAAGCAATTATCCTTCCTCAAAATTACTTTAATCTTCATTTTTCACAACGAAAAATTACTTCCGTTGAACTTCTCAACATCGAACTTTGTTGTTGTCGTCATTTTTGATATGCTTCTTACTTGAACCGGCTCCCACTATTACACGTAAACAATAATTGTATTTGTGAACAGTAATTGTATACGTGAACAGTAATCGTATACTTGAATAGTAACTATATACGTGAACCGTGAACAGTACCCACAACCAAAGCTTTGATACCACTGTTAGGAAATTTAGGGATTGAAGCTAACACACAATCAAAGTAAAGTTGAGAGAATGAAGATAAAACGAACACAAGTATTTACGTGGTTCACCCAAAATAATTACAGGCTACTCCACGGCAAAGGCCAGAAGGAATTCACTATACTGAAAGATTTACAACCTCTCTCTAAATACAAGGAGAGAACAAGATACCTCTCTCTCTTATACTAGGATAATACAATTAACCTCTCTCTCACAATGAGGAAAGAACTTTTCTAAGTGGAGAAGCTTGGAATGCTTAGGATGTTTGAGATTTTGGGATGATGGAAATGAGCAAATGAGCTCTCTATTTATAGAGAGAAAAATGTTACTATTTGGAGAGATGACACATGTGCTTAGCTCATCATTTTGATGATGCAAGCGCTTAGCTCATCACTTTGATGATGCAAGCGCTTAGCTCATCACTTTGATGATGCAAGCGCTTAGCCCATCCTTTGAAATTGCAATAATATTCCATCAATTAAGCCATCCCTCTTGACATTGTTTAAAAAGTTGAAAATGGCTTCACACTTGTCTTTCATTAATAAGAGTCTCACTTTGGATGATCTTGTTGGGTCTGAATAGGAAGTAACCTGTCAATGGGCTTATTATGATCGTCTACTAAGAAATCGCAATTAGAATTTTAACACAATGCGCGCTATCAATTTTTCGACAGGCATGGACACAACGACATGGTCTGCAAGCAAGAGATTTGATTGATCGGTTTTATCTGTTTGTGTTCTTCTCTAAAAAGGATTTCTTAATGGTGGAACATAGAGGCCCTTGGTGTTTCAATGGCTGTATATTCCTTCTCTTATGCTAGAGGCCCCAGACCATACCAAGTAATCTTTATGTTTCATCTGTTTTCTTTTAGGTCGAAATTCCATGGTCTCCCATCAGAATGGGATGTGCTTCCAGTGATTAGTAGACTTTGCGCACGTATTGGAACTGTGCTAGAGGTTGAAAGGAACTCTGCTCCTCACTTTGGTCGAAAAGCAAGTTATGCAAGGATTCTAATAGACCTTTCCACGCCTCTTATTCCTAAAGTTTAGCCAACAATTAGGCATACTCAACAATATGGGTAGATTTTTGCTATGTATGACTTTCATCATTCTTTTTTTCGTGCGGTAATCTAAGACATGAAAGACGCTCATGCGCTGCTCGTGATATCAGTGATAGGCTTCCTGCTGTTATGGATGTTCGCATTCCCTGGATGTGGGAAGAAAATGTCCAACCTACTCCATTGGCAGTGAAAGAATATCTTAAGCCTACAACAAATGATCATGATATGGTACCCTATGGAATTCATCCCACTCCAGCTCTGCAGAGATTGAGTGCTAGGTAAAAGTTTCACACTGTTGTTATTCTTACTCATTCTATCTCTATTTTTATTGTCATTACTTATCTACTCCCACTATTTGTAGTAGGCTTGAGGGGTACAAAATCCCATAGCTCAATCAGGAAAGAACCTTTGCATAACTCTGGTGTTTCCAACCAGGCTGGTGAATATGTTCCTCTCAATAAGTTTCCTTGGGTCACATAGGTAATGTTGATACATCAACATTGAGGTCAGTCAAAGGCAAAGAGCCTATGGTGGAAGACACCGCTATGCTGCCACCATTTTGTATTCTAGATCACACCATTACGGATATGCCCACCATGGTGCACCTCTTCATATCCATGACAATCTGGATGATGGTTTCGAAGTCACAGCAGAAGCTAGGAAACTCATATCTTCACAGGATTTTTTTTTTCTTTCCAAATTTCAATTTTTCAATCTATTTATTTAATATTTACTTGTTTATTATTATTTTTTTATTTTTAAATATATGTAATAATTGTTCAAGATTATTACCTTATACTTAAATCACGTGGATTACAGTTTTGGAGTTAAAAAAAATAAAAATAAAATAGAGGGGGCAAAATTTGGTAACTGCAGGTGGTCCTCCACAGTTATTTCTTAATATAATTCTTGCTCATAACTATCCCATCATTATTTCATATATTTGTAACAAAAATGAGTACTATTAATTCCTTTTTTGTTTATCCATTTTAACTTGAAAATATTCTGTAAGGAAAAATTGCATGTGAGCCAAAGTGCGTGTAACCCCAAACTCTTTAAAGTTAAGAAGAGAAAACAACAGATAGTTTCCAAAAGTTTACCACTCCAAGAAGAAGACATGTATTTCTCAAAATGATCTCATTAATGATATGTTATTGTGTGGTATCTCTTTTTCCAGTCCAACCAACCCTCTGGACGTCTCTAAAGACGAATCACTCACTTCTTTCAAGGAGTCATAAAGTTCATTTGCTGGATTTGCTAAAGAGTTGGCCTTCTAAAACATTACATGCTTTGAATGATTTGTTGTCTACTCATTGTCCCCCTTAGGGTGTTTGCTTGAAATAAAGGCAAAGGAAAGTAAAATTTGTTATCTATATCACAAGCGTTCTTTCTTTCATCATTTCTTTAGTAATGTTTATATAGTAGATTATGTCAGTCTTTCTAGTGGTCCAGCTTTGTTTTAGGATAATTTTGTACAAGTCAGAACCATCGCTTTTCGTAGGAATTGTATTGATATTCAATGTTTCATCATTTCTTCTTGGTGTTATCCTACATTTATATATGGTCCACTGTTGAATAGCATGCATCTTCGTTGCCTTTGACAACAACTCCTTCGATATAAATATTTGACTCAGTCTAAATTTGACATTTTGGAAATCAACATCCTCATTAAAATTAGGAAACTCCCTTGAAATAACATTATCATCATCACATAAACTATGTAAATCATCACTGTTGATGGAGCATATTCTTCTACTTCTTTTCCAACTTCACCATTAGATTTTACTCCACTATTATTTTTTTAATTATTTTGCTTACCATAAATTTTATTCCTAATGTGAGATCAACTAAATGATGTTCTCTTAACAATATCTGATGCCTTGTTATTCACTTTAGCTCCACCTACATTTGTTTCATGAAGTTGAGAGAGTTGCTTATCATTGTTAGCTAAGATGTCCACCAACTCAAATACATTTTCATTAGTGTTGTCCCTATCATAGTTCACTTCATTATCGATCATGATTTCATCATGAGTAACAATTTCATGTACAAGAGCATCTTTATGTGTCGGAGTTTCTTTTTGTGCAAAAGCCTGTATAGCTTCATGCGCATTATGAATTTCATTTGCATAATATGTCAAGTGCAAAAGCTTGTGGTTGTGCAGGAGCTTACAACCGGAAGCTTTACTTTCTATAGGAGCTTTTTCATGTATAGTAGCTTGTAGTTGTGTAGAAGCTTCACCATGTATAAGAGATTCTTTTGAAGGCACATTTCTATTGATAGGTTGAGCTATTACCTTGTCTAAAGGTTCAAAAACATCCACAAATACTTCAATCTCCCTTTTTTACCTTTACGATTATATTTGCACATTTCCCACGCATCTGCATTAATTTTAATAACTTTAAAATTCTTTCAGTCTTGGCGCTTGACACTTTATAATGATAATTGACCAATTGTTCATAATATTCTAGAAGTCGAGTTAAAGCAAGAAATTTCAAATATGACATATGATTGGTATTGCAGCAGTCCAAATAATCTACCTTACCTTCAATATAGACCTCTAATATCTTGATAAATTTCACCATAATGCAACTTTATTGTGAATTTACCATCTTCGACATTTGTTATTGCACACAACACATACTCATTAATTCATTAAACACTACACAAGTTATTAAGAGGAGTGCTAAACGTACACAATATTGTATTAAATTTGTACTCAAATCAATAATTATATGACATACGTTAATATTATCTTGAAAGATTAAAAAGTTATAACTTTTAGAAATACATGGCACACATTTATTAATTTAAATACAAATTTATGTGTATTTAATTTTTTCATTTATTAAATGTCTTGTTACCTTTTTAACTCTACGAAAGTCTTACTTGTAATAGAGAAACATCAATAATAAGGACAACCTTTAAATGGACCACTGCTATCCCAATTTTTAGATAAAATATTGCTAGCAATATACAAGAAGACACGAAAGACCATTATTTTCTCATAGAAAGGCAACATACACCGTGCTTATTGAACGACCCATTCCCATATTGTTTTCCGTTCCAAGATAACAATAAGACAAATTAACTCAATAATCACAAACAATAATGCAAGAAAGATCACTACTTTATCAAAAAATATTCTTTACTTACAGTAATCAAGTGCTTATATCCCTCGTTCACGAAACACTTCATTTAACTTCTTTTGCTTTAAGTAGAGCAAACAAGATTCTTTTTGAATCTTGATCAACGGCTTGAAATTTTTGTACAATTCAAATCAAACAAACCAAGCAAATGTGTGCAAAATAGCCCTAATGAAATGATTAATTTTTTTTCGTTATTGAGGCTTATAATTCATGCCAACTGGTTTAGCTTTTTTTATGTTTACCATGGTTAAGAAGGTGGGTTGGATTGGGTTTGGGTTCTGTCATTTCAATTTAATAGTGTTTGTTAAATTAGATATAATTTTTGAAATTTTAAAATATTAAATATTAAATTGTGTGAAATAAAAATTTAAAAACTAATTTATAATATTTTAAATAAATTAAGGACTAATTGTATAAATAAAATTTAATATTATTTACTAATCATATTATTATTATTACAATTACTATTATTATTAGCTATTAAAAAAATTATTATTATCACTATTATTATTGCCATCATTATTACTATTTTTTTTTATTATTACTATTAATATTATTATCACTAGGAATATTATAATAATAATTATTATGTACTAATGTTACTATTATCTTACTTTTACACTATTATTGTTATTATTTTCATGATTATCATGATTATCATTGTTATTATTATGACTATTATTAATATTACTTCTAATGTTCGTCTACCCTCTATTACTACGAACACATTATTAATATTAACAGTATCATGACTATTATTATTATTTTCTTGCTTTTTTTACTACTGCTAGTGTGTTACCGTAATTATTACCATCCTTATTTGCTGGTTTTTTTTTTTTCATTTGGATGCTAATAAAAAATTTAATTATAAATTTTGGTAAAAATTATATATATATATATATATATATATATATATATATATATATATATATATTATTTAATACTACTTATAGTTAAAAAATTAGATATTAAAGATGCTATAAAAGTACCAACCTAATTAAAATATCATGTGCACCTCATGTTGCATTTCACCTACAATTTTTCATTTAGGTTGTATTTGGTTGGAATAAATGAAAAAAAAATGTAATTGTTTATGCATATTACTATATTTAGTTGTGTTAAAGACTTGTAATGAAATGTAATCAATTACATAAAGAGAATGAATTGTGATTACACTACTCAATATAAGGAAAATTGATTACATTATGTGACCTCAAAAGCGCCTCTTTCGTGTGTCTGTCGTCTAGCCGTCCATCGCGTTCCAGCTCTTTCGTGCGTCGTCCAGCCGCCCATCGCGTTCCAGCTCTTTCGTGTGCCGTCTAGCCGTCCATCGCGTTCTAGCTCTCCGTGCGCTGTCCAACCGTCCATCGCGTTCCAGCTCCTTTGTATGCCGTTCAGCCTTCCATCGCGTTCGAGCTCTCCTCCGTGCACATTCTAGCTCTCCTCCGTGTGCCGTCCAGCTCTCCTTTTGGCACCAACTCTCCTCTATGTGCTGTCCACCTCTCCTCTGGGCACCAGGTTTCTCTGTTGCCGTCCTTTTTTTTAAAGTGTATTTTTTTGGCTGAAATTGTGATTTGTTTGCTGAAATTGTTGTATGAATCTGCCCAGCTCTCCTCCCGTTCAATTGTATGAAATTGTTGAAAGTGTTTTAGTCATTACCATATGTTTGATACAAAACTAGCTTTTTTTGAAATGTTTTTTCTATAAATTATTGTTTATATGAAATTGTTGAAATTGTCTCCTAATGTTTTTTGAAACGAAATTGATTTAATTTTTTATTTGTTTTAATTTGTTTACTAGCTTGAAACTTTTTGATCTGTGTCAAATATCAATTAAATTGTTGCCAAGACGAGTAACGTGTATTTTCATGCATTTCTTCATATTTGATTTGTGTATTGCGTGTAGAAAATTGAATTACTTTAATAAAGGCAGTTATTTTCAAGCTCTTGGAATGTTATAAATTGAGCATGATTAAATTGAATGCTGTATTGGCATCTTTCCTTGAAGTTGAAACTATTGTTTAAATCCTAGTGTCATTATCTGAAATATTGAATGTTTGTGCACCTAAGCAGATAAGTTTAGATTGTGAGTATTTGATCAAGAGTAAAAAATAGATGTTTTTGTGCTGCTATTATTAGCGGTTTTGTTGTAGCATTTACCTAATGTATGGTTTAAACAAATATTCTACTCATTTGAGAATATCATATACTAATATAAAATGGATTTACATATAAGACATTATTAAAAGTTCATTTTCTGATGCTACATTTATTGTTCATTTGTTTGAATAGATTTTGTGAAATGTTTTTGGGATTTTATCTTTTAATCCAATTGATGTTTCAGTTTTTGTATAGTTTCACTCTTAATAGGTTTATGAATCTGTTTCTATGGTATAACTATTGGGTTATGCAAGTACCTTAATTGATTTATTTACTGGACTATTATTTTCTAGTTTTGAAAACTAGTAGTCTCAAGGTTGGATGAAAAAGAGATTAATAAGAGATTTTGGACAGCAACATTGGATGAAAAATTAATTGAATGTCTTGTAGAATTGCACTCTCAAGGTTCATATAGAGCTAATAGTGGTTTCAAACCTAGCTATTTAAATGTTGTTGAGAAGTTGCTTTTTTAGAAACTACCAGAATGTACTATGAAGGCTAAACCTCATATTGAGTCTCGATTGAGAACACTTAAGAGCCAATTTATTATTGTTCATGACATGCTATATGGTCAAAATAGTAGTGAATTTGGATGAGATCCTGTGAATAAACTCATAATTGTTGAGACACCGATTTGGGACGCATATTTAAAGGTAAAATAATCTTATAAATGTTTCTTATGTTATGCCATAAATTAATATGCTTAGATCATAATGTATTTGATTTTTAATATTTTTAATAATCTCATACATTTTTTTAATTTTTTTTAAAGTCACAAAGAAGTTGTTTATTTTAGACATAGGTCATTATCCTATTATGAGAACTTGGCCATTATATTTGGTAAAGACAGGGTCATTGGGAAAAATGTAGAGACTGCAAATGATGTTGTGGTAGAACTTGATAAGGAATGGGATGAAGAGGTAATAGATGAAACTAACCCATTACTTACGTCCATAGAAGCTACCAATCAGAAAAACTCTAATACTTCCTCCAAAAAAAGGAAGAGAATTACAAGAGGTAATGACTATGGATACTCTGTTGAGAGGACTGCATCGATACTTGTTGATGAGATGAAGAACATTGGCAACTTTTTAAGTCGATCCACATCAAAAGAAGGAGAAGAAGAAAAACAAATGAAGTTGTACAACAAATTGCAAAAAACTATATCAATTAACACTAAAGAGCTTGATGTTGCTACTATTCTACTTGTTGACAAACTTGTAAGAATGAATGTCTTCTTCGGCATACCTAATGATAAAAAAGATGATTAGATTAGAAGTCTCCTTAGGTGTGAAGGTGATTTCTAAATAATTATGGACAAGTGCAATTAGTATATGCATATGGATTTGTATTTCATATATTAGCCTAAATAGCCTTTTTATATATTTTGGTTTTAAACTCGATATATATTTTTAGGTTTGTGAATACTTGTTATATTTTGATATAATATTTGGGTTTATAAATTTGATAAATAACCATTGTATAGTATTATTAAAATTTTGGCTTCAATATGATTATAAATATTAATTTCAAATATTTTTTCTTGCTTTTAATTGTTTTTAAAGATTAATAATATTTTTAAGTAATAATTATTTAAAATAATTATATAATTTTTAATAATATATTTTATTTGATTTAGGAAATAATAATAAAATGAAATTATTTAAACTTTATTGAACATGGGGATATTAAGGTAATATACTGTGTTTTTATTTAATTACAGTGGTCAAACCAAACACTGTAATACTGATTCCTTTATTTATTACAGTGATTAAACTAAACACTGTAATAGTAATACTGTTTCTTTTACATTCAATTCCATAACAATTATCATTCTTATTACGTTTACATTCAGTGAAACAAATGTGACCTTACTATCATTATTGTTATTATACTTTTTATTTGTTATTAATATTATTATAATTGTTGTTATAAATTTTTTTTATTTTTATTTTTTTATCATTATTAATAATATTATAAGTGTAATTATTATCACTATTCTATTATTGTTATTTTACAAGTGTTACTATTATTAATGTTATTATTATAATTATTATTGTCTTATGACTAGGTTTATTATTATTATTATTATCAATTGGATAAGTGTACGAGAACAAGCTGTCTCATCTGTAATTGTCTGATTGCATTCATTTGCTATTATTGTTCCTGTTTTAGAGATTTTTCTCATACTAAAAATTGTATTAAAAATAAATCATCTTTCAAGAAGGACATTGTCTCATATATATAAGATATTACAAATTTATAAGTGTCCTAATGTAAGGTTCTCACACTTTACAAATGATGTCAGATAAGGTTTTCATGTTTAGGACGATCTTCACACCTTCATTCAAGTCATACTAACAGGTATTTTAATGTGAGGTTTGATACTTTACAAATGATATCAAACCAGGTCTTCATGCTTGGACGATTCCCACACCTCCTTTAAGGTCATACTATCTGGTATAATAATATTCATTCCTCATATCGTACTAGGTAAGTTGTGTTATCCAGGTTATTTGTAATGAAAGGTATTTAATATTATAACATTAAGTCCTTCATTCTTTTGGTTTGTAGCAAAATAAAAGAGCGTAAGAAAATACATTTTTTTCTTTTCTCCTTAGGTTATGTTCCCTATATATCTTTCAATAAAACATTAATTCAATACAAAGAATGTAAGAAAATGAATTTTTTTTCATCCTCTAGTCATGTTCCCCGTATATCTTTCAATAAATAATTAAAGTAATATTTAAATAACATTAATTTAATACAAACATTTTAATTAAGAGTGAAGAACAGCTTCACTTCTTTGTTAAATTAATAACTCTTTACAATTTTTCAAGTAATTCAAAAACTTTTGAATTTAAGGATAGGAGGATTCAAGTCCTTTACTCCCCATATAATTAAAGTGTGTTAAAAACCTCCTTTAGAAAAAAAAAAACAACTCACACATATCATCACAAAAAAAAGTAGTATGTCTTCGAGAAAAAAAGCTCATATATGAAGGAGAACTAGTTCGTATGCTATTTGGAAAAGCAGCTCATATAATCAGATTTTTAGGTACTTCTTTTTGCACAACCTTGATTTTTATTTCTATCTTTTTAGGAACGTGTTTTTATCAAATAGGTCATGACTTCAAAGGAGGAAATGATTCCTTCCTAAATGGCAATGTTCACAAACTCAGAAGTCAAATAAATTCCCAATCCACAAATACAGATCACAAATCGAAATGAGCCACACAATTTATTCAAATGTAGGGGGGAGGAACAAGATTTTGTTCAAGATTAAACAACTTCTAGGCAAGTTCATTTACAAGCCAAGGTGATTCTTCCACCTAGTCGCTCAAGGTTAACGACCACTAATTAGAATCATAGTGAAGGAGCCCATCCAATTGAAGGTACTATGGAGGAGTCTTCTCCACCCAAGGATACTAGCGGAGCCAAGGTCTCCCCTGTTGGAAAAGCTGGGATTGAAAAACCATCAAATAAATAAAGAAAAAATATATCGAGTGTTCTTGCTCTTCTGTTGTTCTAGAAGGCATGAAAATTTCTCAATCGATTAGATTGTCTTCGTCAGGTCCTGTACCCAAGGTAGCATCCCTTTGACAAACATGCTAGAAAGGAAGAAAAAGAATAAGGTGCCTAAAAATACATCTGGCCAAATAAATTCGTCTAAAGATGGAAAACATATTCCTCAATCGTCCAAATTACCCAACAAATTAGGGGTAGACAATGTGAGTTGAATAAGGATATCATACGAGCTGCACCTCAGTTCGGAAGAAAGTTAATGCCTCCTTATCGTCGGGATGATGATGACCAACCTAAAGGATGTACACTCTACATAAGGCGGCTTTGAAAGTTGGACTTCGTTTTCTAGCTTCTCAAGTGGTCACTCAATTCCTAATCACATTCAATATAAGTCCAACTCAAGTTAATCCCAATTATTTTTAGAGAGTTTTCTAACACTAAGAATTGTATTAAAAATGAATCCTCTTTCAAATTGGACATTGTTACATATATATATAGATATTACAAATTTATAGGTATCCTAATGTAAGATCTGACACTTTACAAATGATGTCAGACAAGGTCTTCATGCTTAGATGATTTTCACACCTTCATTCAGGTCGTACTAACAGGTGGCCTAATGTAAGGTCTAATACTTTACAAATGATGTCAAACTAGGTCTTCATGCTTGGACAATCTCTACACTTTTATTCAGGTTGTACTATCTGATATGATAATGTTCGTCCTTCATATCGTACTAGGTAAGTTGTGTTAAACAGGTTGATTGTAATGAAAGTTATTTAATATCATAACGGTTCCTATATTTTAATTGATTACATTCATTTACTACTATTGTTTCTATATTTTAAAGCCTAACATCCTCGTTATTTATATGTATTATATCATCTTACTTATATGCAAATACATATTACTCTTGTGCTCTTTCTCTAGGTGAGTATGAGATACTAATGTGGATTATTTTTTACTATTGTGTGGCATAGGGATAACTCGTTAACAAGACTAAGTTTTCATTGATTTTTAGCACTAATATCCTTCAACAATTGCAATTTTGAATCTTAGAGGAGCTTAGTGTTCCTCTAGCTTTCCACTAGTTTGGTGAATAAATAAATGCAGGCTTTTATTTAATATTCTAAAAGGTGTGAAAGGCCACCTTAAAGGATGGTAGTATTAATCCTAATCCCAAGCTCGTAAGGAAGTCTAATTGAAATCTGTCCTACAAGCATGTCCCTCATTTGCCATGTCAATCTTCAAATTACCAACAGCTAACTTCAATAATAATAAGATTTTGGTGAGATAAAGAAGATGGTAGCAAAGGTATAAATTGGGAGTCATTTTCAACAATGACTAAGCAAGAAGAAGAAGGTGGTATTAGTACGAGAGATATGCAATCTTTCAACCTTGCTTTCTTAGCTAAATTGGCTTGGCATCTCCTTAATACACTTAATGCATTATGGGTAAGGGTTTTAAGGGGTCTTTATTTAACAAATTCCTTATTCTAGGGTATCTAGGCTACATAAGCTTCATCCTGAGTATGGAAAAGTTCACTCCATAGAGGACGTATTCTTTGTAGATATGGTTGGTGGCATGTTGGAAATGGTTCACAAATTAGAATGTGGAAATACAAATGGCTGCATGATTATGTTGCTTCTTGGCATATGCAAATCATTTTGTCAAATTTCTTTTTCCCCTACTGTATAATACGAACAATGGTTGGAATTTGTATGTTTTTAAAGAGCTTTTCTTAGCATAAGTTGTCAAAAAAAAAAAAAATGTTCAAATCCCCTAAAGGCTAAGTGATGTTGTTCATAAATGTTTTGGCCACACATTGTTAATGAGAATTTTAGCACCAAAAGTTATTTACCTCAAGATCTATTAGGACCATGAACTTGAAAGATGAGTCATTGATCCTTCGTCTTATTTAGAACATAAAAATGTACAGAGTTGGATTCGAAAGGTGCAAGTGCTACCAAAGCTTTACATCTTCAAGTGAAAATTACTTAACCATGCCCTTGCAACAAGAGAACTACTTTATAAAATAAAATAATCATGTATCCTCCCATGTTATGGAAAGGGGGTAGAAATCAATGGACACGTACAGTTTGGTTTGTAAGTCCTTTCGCCATTCGTTCTCATTTGATTGTTGAATTCAATGAAAGTTGGTTGCTATTTTGGATAAGTAAATGGAAGAAAAATATTCTTGTTTAAGTACTCATGTTGCTCGGGTTTACCACTTATGGTTTATTTGGAAGCATAGATTTGCTTTGGTCTTTGAACAGAACCCACTCAACCCAATTAAGACCAACAAATGGCCATCATTAGTTGTGAAAAATATTAGGGTTTGCACACACTTGATAACCATGATCCTGAAGATTCCCAAGCCTCTGGCCTTATTGTTCAAGATAATGTCCTCTCCTTTTGGGTTCTTCCATCCACAAACTATGTTCCTATCAATTGTGATGACGCATGGAATGTTGGTTCAAAACAAAGCAATATTAGGATTGTAGGATGTGATCAAAATGGAAATGTCGTATTCGGCACACATTCCATTGTAGCTAGGAATTAAGCCTTAAAAATTGAATGTTTGGCGGATCTCTATGCATTAAAGAACTTAGCCAAGAGTTATGGATGTACCAACTTCCAATTTAGGAATGAAGCGAAACATTTAGTTAACTTCTTAACAAGTAATATTTCAATTGTCTCATGAGAAGTATCAAGCTTTATCATTAGCTTAAGGAAAGGTCCGCAACATGTCCCAGATGTACAAGTACATCATGTAGGTGTTGTGCCAATAAATTCACAGATTAAGTTGCTCACAATTCCAAGACGTGGTCACTGTTACTTGATTGTGTCTCGAACCCGCCTATCCAACTCTTGGCCATCTTGTTAGAAGATAGGATTTGACACTTTGTTGTCTTTATTTTTACTTGTATTTGGAATTCTCATTATCATCCAATGAAATTATTTCGATATTGAGAAAAAAAAAATAGTGCTACATATTATTATAAAGGGTAAAGAGTGCTATGGGTCTTGTAACTTACATAAGTAGAGTGTATAAGTCCTCTAGCTTTTTATTGAATCACATATGTCCTATTACTTTCATAAATTAATATTAAAATCTTAATTTGACTGTTGGCAGAGAAATTCAGTTAAAGTATATCAAGTATTAGTCATCTAAACAATTTTGTAAGGTTAATTTCTAGTCATTTACCATTACCCTAATAACATAAATAAAATTTTTATTTTAGAAATATTATCATAAATTTGGTAACATGACCAGCAAATGACAGAATTTGCTTATTTTTTTAGTCAATAGTCAAAATAAGACTTTAATATTAATTTTCATGAAAGTAACATGATATGTGGTCTACTAAAAAGTTAAGTTATACACTCTACAACTGTAAGCTATAAGACCTTGTTCCCTTCAACTTATTATAAATTTTATTATATAGCTATATGCAAAATTTTGATTTATGCTTAATATTATCTTGTATAAAATTACCTTTATATTTTTAGTTAGTATCATTGGTTGTTATTTTAAAATTTTATTATTAACCTGGCTCTATTATCATATTTAACAAAGACTCTAAACATCATCATCAAATAATAATTACATACTAATAAAAATTTAATGTATTTAATAAATTAATACAAAATATTATAATTTGTGTAACATCTCTACATAATATAATGAAGAAACTAATATATTACGGGCCACTACTTCATTTATAATTTGTAAATACATTTTATATAATCTGTATTATAATAGATTATTATAATTTATAAAATGTTCAAATTTTATAGAGCAATAACATTATATATAAAAATTATAATTTTCAACGTATATTTCAAAATCATATATTCTACGTGTACTTTACTAGTTTTTACAAATGAGAGAAAATCCATTTTCCAATGCCGCGTAAAGTATGTTTGGCATAACAAAAAAAGATAAAAAAAAAAAAAAAGGTTCCGCGTTGATGCCACGTATCAAGAATTTGACGATTAGGGGACCGAGGTTCACTTTTCTACTCAAGGCTCAGGTCTTAGCATGAAAAAATAGAACCCAAATGTGCATCAACATAGACTACCAGAGAGCAAAGCTAACCTCTCTCTGTATTGTCTCAGAAACCTAGGGTTTTCGTACTCGCTCGAATTATTTCTCATTCGTATGTGTGATTGTTTACTTTGCGAAGATCGAAAGTAGGTCATACTCATCGCGGATTTCATGGAGGTAATTTTGTACTCCTTTCACAAATTTATGCTTTTAGTGATTTGATCACCAAGTTAATTCTTTCATTTTTCAGTTGTTTGTGCATTATGTATGTGGATATAATATGTTGTTCTTGAGGGGTGGGTTATGTGAATGTTTCCCAGCATGATGCCCCAGAAGTATAAATTTGTTAATTATTGTTTGGAATTTGATAATTGAAGCAGAACAAGTTATTCTGATTTATTTTTTTTTTCACCAAAATTTTCGTGATATTGATTAGATCACTTCAATATCGTCGTATTTTAATAGTTTTATCTAGATGAATATCTTATATTTATGTACATTTTTCTGATTTAGATGTGAACTTATCTCTACTCATTGATGTTTTGTTTGATGTTCAGGGTCAAGGGATGGAAGATATCAATAAGTCTGAGGTCCATTTGACATCAGCAGCAGCTTTTGTTGAGGGTGGAATCCAGGCTGCTTGTGATGATGCTTGTAGTATATGCCTGGAAGACTTTTCTGATAGTGACCCTTCCACTGTATGTGCACGTATTAAATATTTTATTAGTTGCTCTTTAACTTATACAGGACGTTCCTTGTGACTGTGGCCATGTCTCTGCAGATGACTAATTGCAAGCATGAGTTTCATCTCCAATGTATTCTTGAATGGTAACG